>CM077625.1:6704878-7904878 GCA_039566895.2 Turritopsis rubra | reverse complement strand
CCACTATTCAAGGTCCCAATTATCGAGATTTAACTACTTGATTTAATGGATTTAAGACAAACGATTAGGTACAATATTGCTTTTTCTTTAACATCAATGCAGACCAGATCAAAAGCTTTAGTCCTGACCGTTTTGTGAAAATCATAATTTTAGAGACCAAGATTCAAAACGCTTGGCCAAGAAGCTTGTGTCATCATGACAGAGAAAGGACGGCCAAGTCAGCCACGGTACTTTAGATTAAATGAAACTTGACTTTCTCAAAGAAAAATGGAAGATCCTCAAATTTGAGACCTTCTCAGGTGCTCGGCAATGCCTGTTGATAGTTTATCTATTTATTGATATGTTTACCCAGGATAGCCATTTCAGTTCTGATAGAACTGTTATCAATGAGGGTCCTGCGTAGGGATCCTGGAGCATTCAAAGCCCAGGGAAACTGCAAGTCTGCTTCAACACGCTGCTAGACAACCCCAATCCCAACCCCAATCCCGCTGCTATAGTTGCTGGCATGACTCGACCAGGATTTGAACTCTGACCTGGTCAGTGGTTGGAAATGTTGTGGAAATGAAATTATGAAGTTGTGAAAGCAAGTTCCCACCCTCTAATACTTGTTTTTCTCTGGATTTTTTTAATATTCACTGTCTTTTGAATAGCCTTTATGGTTGCTTTCCTTTTTTTTTGAGGAATGGATTGCTTTTACATTTTTTTGTTAACTAAATTTATAATAGTTTCCGTCTGGCAAAGCAAAATTGATTAAGGTTTGCGATGAAGATTAAAAGGGATTTATATACTTATACTGGAAGGATAACTGGCGAACAAAGAAGATTTATCTTTTAGTTTACCCATACGGGGATTTCCTTATATGTTAACTGCAGTCTTGTAGTAACTATAAGGTTGGGGGAAAAACATGGATATTTTAGACTTCCTTATGGCCATTTCATCGCAGTATGTTATCCTTGTTTGTGTACTTTTTGTATTGTCGTTAAAACAAAGACAACAATCAGTTAGCCAGTTAGCCTTTGTTCAAGATCACCGTTCATTCGCACTGCGATCAGTAAGATTTGTACAATACTGTTTGGTGAAAGTGTGTGATTGCTTGCTAGTATGACAGGTAGATGTTTTCGAAAACATTTTCCCTTTCAATATTTTGCACTGGCCTTTTAATGTAACGTAGAGAATGAAACCAAACAGGCTATGTAAGCATTAGTAAACCATTTTTTAAAATCAAGAACTGATCATTTAATGTTCTTGCTCATCCTCTTACGAATAATGCAGTTATGGCAGACTTCTTGGTTTCGAGATGATAGTATTAAAGGGTCTTGCTTTCTTGAAGACCCATTAACGATTCTTCACCAAAGCTTCCATTTCTATATCCGTCCTTTGAATCGTTTATTGTAGAATTAAGAATGTTTTTCTTATAAACTTTTCATAAGTTCTGAACTAATCTGAACATCGTGTTCTGTTTTTGTTTTTTTGTGGCTTCAGCCGGCAAAATCTTCAAAAAGTCTTCGAGGAGGAGTGTTTTCTATAGGAATGGCAAGCAATATCGCCTGCTGTTTCAATAATAAACACTCCTCCGCATAGACTTTTTGAAGAGTTTGCCGATTAGGTTGATGATCCATATTTTTCATTTGTCATCTTTTCATAACAATTTGCGTTCAGACGTTTTTATTTAATTTCCTGTCAAATCATTGCTGATATCAAAACGAGTTATCAACGTTTAAGTTAAAGATGTATAATGGTGAGGTTATTAGTTCATCATTCGATCTTTATCTTCTCCTTTTCGAAGTATTTTTAGGGAAAAATTTATCCAGAATTATCACCTGGAGGGTATTACGAATGGAGTTATTAAAGGAGATTTGATTTGGCTCAGTCACTACTTTTTACGGATATTACTGCCCGCTAAAAATGGTAGTTTCAAATGTAAACAAAACAACAAACTTCCCAAGCATTGTGATGTTCAAACTTAAAATAAGAAAACATAAAAGTTATGGTAACCTTTCTCCTATAATGTTCCTATGCTATCGACCTCGGGATTTATTTCTCAGTACAAATCCACAAAATCCGTCAATGTCTTAAACTCGAAAATAATTGAAAAAAATGTATGCGAATTTCAAGTGAATTTTGGTTGAGCATTTTCAGGCATTTGGCGTCCAATTGACCATTCCTTATATTTCATAGCGGCATTTTCTGAATATATTATCAGTCTATAGTCATAAGAAAATCTATCCAGGACATCTGTGAATATAAGCCCTCAATTAAATTACGCGTGTTCTTTTTATGGGTTGCTAAAAGTCATATTGTGTATCTGATAACATCTTCGTAGCCTTTTAATGTCAGTTGGCGATAATCTTTTAAACAATTTAATTCGTAATTGTGGAGTCGTACTATATGAAAATTGATCTCATCCAAGGTTATTTTTGGTATAATTGTTTTATGACTCAGGTTAAAAGGAACCACTTCTTTTGCAATTCAGACATTCCTTCAATTTTACTCACTGGTCTTCCACCTAGTTTCATAAAACGTATTTTCATGTACGAAGTAGAATTTAGCACCATATCTTTTAAGACAAAGCTACTTTATTGAGTGGTGCTCACAATTTATCTCACAATGAAAGAGACCATAAAAAATTCAAGGTGTAAACTTTCTAAAATGTATTTTGATTATTTTTTTTACCGACGAGGTTTTCTAGTCTGAAATTGTTACATAAGCACACACAAATGAGAACTTTTGAGTTTTGAGTCCCAATAAATATGTTTTATTTGATTGTCTGGTTGTTCTTAAACAAAAAAAAAAAAAAAAAAAAAAGCGAAAGAAAATAAAACAAGGCAAGCAGAAAAGAACCTTGATTGAACCCAACTAACGTGGTGACTGAGATTACTGGGATTACTGAGAGGAAACATTCCCAGTATCGATTGCATATCAGATATTTTTTAAGTTTAAGGATTCTAGTCATTTAGAACAGATAATACCAGCAGGTTAGTGTACGTGGACCAGCAAACCAATGACTCTCTGGTCACACTGACCTTACTTTATCAATTGACTATCGCGTATTTCCAATAAGGGTATATAAATACTGGAGAATATAGTGTTCAAACTCTTATTATACCGTTTTTATGACAGTTAAAGTTTTCCCGTTAAGACATTGCCAGTAGAAGTGGCACGAGGCGAGACATGTGAAAAGGATATACGTCATTAAAATTTAATTACTTAATTTGGAAGTCATGATCATAAAAGGCTCATGATTACCATCCACCGCAGATGCTAGTGTGTATCATCGGAGAAATGAATATCACAGGTCTAAAATTTGTTTTTAATAGGTTGTAAAATTGCCTGCAAATTAATCAAATCAAGAGACATTTATTTGGTCATTAATGATGTTTTTTATGTATATTAAGAAAAACAGTAACTAAGCCAATATGCGATGTTATCATATCTTCAAATATCCAAAAGTAAGAATTTAAACACGGCATTTACTTAAACAGTCTCTTGCTGGATTGGTTTGTGAAAGATAGATCCTGGCAGGAAATTAGAGGCAGGACAGTAGAAATAATGCCGAGTGTGGTATTTTATAGTATGGCACTCCTTCTTGGTATGACTCTCCACCGGTGACACTGACTAGTTTTTAGATGAACGTTCTGAATTGATGACAGAGTAGCACAGCTGTCCAAACGAGTTAATTCCCGATCACATGGAATTTCTTTCTCTGATGGCTTTGGTAGATTCAACACAGATGACTATTTTTCTATTTCTATTTCTAACTCTTAGACAAACTTCCATAAAGGAACTGTAAACAAAATAGAATAAATTCAGTTGAATCAACACACACATACTAATCAAAAAAGATTATGCATAGGAACAAAAGGAGACTGGGCAACTTTATTTACATAACATCAAAACAGTGTTACTATTTTTGTTTTACTATTTTCGTTGTTTGTACTACTGGTTACACACCTCCCCAACTTCACTGCCAATGAAAACAAATCAGAATTAGAAACTTCTTTTCAAAAAGGTTGTCTTTAGAATGGATGACATATAGTGTTACAACATTATAAAGAAATGTTCTCATTCATGAATAACGTTGGGTTTTGTAAACCCCACTTGCTCTCCTGTGTAACAAAGGCAACAGTTTTCTGTCAGGAGTTTCTTTCTGGTTGTGGGGGAAGGCGGGTTAGTGTAGGGGTTGTGAATCATTGGGAAATTTTAAATTTTTACGGAGGTAAAGAAGAGAGATTTAAGAAATACTACTTTTAAGACGACACTTATGTTAAGTGGAATTTTTAAGTATAATCAAAATATTATATATATAACAAAATATTATTTTAAAAATAAACCATCAAAACAACAAATAAATCTATAAATATTTCTATCTAATTTTTCATATAATTGGTGGTACGGGGTAAAGGTGGGATTGCGCCCCACTGTCTATACCCGCCCTGCAATCGCAAAATACTGAGAGATGTATTAAGCCACTATAAAGTTAGCAATCATTCTGAAAGGTAACCACACAATGGAAGTATTGTTCATGTTCGACTCAGAAAATGACAGATCATAAAACCAGTGTTTTTCCCAACCATAACTTATTTTGATCTAGTGTAACATATCCCAAATGCTCGCTACGTGACACATAAAACCTAAACCACACTGGGACATTTATTACTTTGTTTCTAAGAAAAATCATTTTATTAGCGAACAACACAACATTCCACTTGACTTGATTATTTGTAGAACAACAATTTGAAAGCACTGGGACTAGTTAGGAAAGTCTCTTAATTTTGTTTGGTTGAAGAAGGCAAATTTGGAGAGATGATGTCTCGTTCTTGTGATTTTGATCGTTTTGATCGCGAATAAAAGTGCTTTCAAATTTTGAGTTTGGTATACTCTAAAGCGAAACTCACTAGCTTAACGGAACAAGTAATGAATATGACTGACATCAGTAGAGCAAAGCAATAAAACATATTTCCTCCATTTCCGCTCGCTGTCATTATCATCTTTCAAATTACAGAACGTATGTCCGCTTTACGCAAATCGTTTTGGTGTGTTTAGTCAATCAAGAAATATTTGCAATCTTTTCCTGCTGACACGAAAAAAAATTAATTTTTACAGCATAACCATCCGTCCTGGACGTCTTATGGATTTCATAAGAGCAACTTCATAAGAAAAACTACACTGAAATTTTGGCCGAAATTAAGAGCAATCTAAGAACAATCTGAGGCTGGACATTTTCAGAAGGTCTTTAAGAACACTTCCAGGCTGAATACTTCGTATTGTAATAACGACAAACTGTGCTTTTAATGGAACTATCAATATCAGAAAGTTTGGTCAAGAAGTACTATCAAGTCTAAAAACGAACACAGATTCTTCTGTTTGACACAAAAAAAAGAACAAGCAAAAATATAAATCGTTATTAAATAACGAACATATACGAACAATCAGACTGAATGAAAAAACAAATGACTGGTTCTTCTAAAGAAAAAGTGTATAACTTCGAGTTCACCATCTGAATCACTATGGGAGAAAACTGCAAAATCAAGTGATAAAATAGACTGGATCCGACGAACGGTGTTTACAAATACAAATACGAAAATAAGCTAATTGCATTGAATTTTTTCGTCTGTCGTCAAGCTATAAAGAGATTATATTAAAGTTATATATTGTCACAAAATCGCCTAAGCGTATTTGTTTTCATGACACCAATAAAAAAATATTGTTTGTAACATGCGAGCGTTTTTTGTGTTTGTCACTAGAAATTTCTTCTTTTGCCACGAGTCTGTTGTCCTTCTCGTTTGTTTTCATGGCTTCCTATGTGAAAAAAGAACCTTTCCCGTGTGACAGCATAATAAAGACGCGCAAGAAAACCTGATGTCATCGATAAATTCTTTTGTATGTGCTTTATCAATTCGAGTCACGTAATATGGCTTTTTATTCAAATAGCTTTTAGTCTTTTCTGGCAATGATATAGTTTCTGTCTATTTATAGTGTTGTTGTTGTTGTTATTTTTGTTGTTGTTTTTAATATTGTAGCTATTCGATACTATTTTTCCACAAAACTAATCTCTAAATTATTCTGGAGTTTTTCCAGATGAAATATTAGGGGAAGCTGTTGTTGTTGTTTTTAGAATAGAAATTACCATGACGTTATTACATTCCCTCAAATGCCCACCCCAATCCGACCCCAGGATTACAGAAATTTAATAAGTAAACAACAAAAGTGAACGCCGACGTTGTGCAATGCTGATTAAACTTTGCATGCAATATCTTTTCTTCGGGATAAAGCAATAATTTAATGTGATGGAATATCATGTACATCCTATATATATAACTCCTCGCCTCGGTACACATTAATTAATCCGGATAATTTCCATATGATTAAGCATTTTGTCTGATTGAAAATATAGGTTTGCATTTGTGATTATCTATGGTGATAGTGATGAAATATATTATGCTGAGCCAACTAATTGGTGGGGAAAAAAAATTTGTTTACAATTAAATTGCAAAATTGCAGCTGTAGCTATACTACACTACCCCAAACGTCATGCAATTATCCAAACCACAACAAATGGTGATTATACAGTTTTCCGAAATCATAAATCACTTGCATCAGCTTTATTACTCACTTACTAACCTCAAAAACTTATGTTTCTATAGAATAGAGGACTGTTTCTATCGAGACCAAATTTTAATTTGAATGATGGACGTTTGCGTTTCAAGAAACGAATTCGTGTTTTCTCGTCAACAAAACTTTGACGTCAATCAAGTTTTTCTCAGTAATCCCGATGTGACTCCGATGTATAAACCGATTATCATATCGATGCGCCATTTATGTTCAGTCATCAGCAACAACTTTTTTTGCATTGTTTTTGTGGTGTGTCATGTGAAATTCGTTCGAAAAACAAAATTGAATCACACAAGTTAATTCGGTGCCTCATTAAAAAAATACAGAAATAGCATGAACATTTATATACCACCTTTATTTATGAATTGTGAAAGCTACTTTGATCCTATAAATCGATAAAGGTAAATCAATCAATAAACGACTGGATAAAATTAAATAAACAAAAGATTAAGAAATAATGCATTTACGAAAATGGTCTCAACAGTGTTCTATTAAATAATATTTTTGCTATTAGTCGTTTTTAATCAGAGATTTTGAAACAAACACCCTTTTCTGGCTTAGCTAATTAAGGCCGTCAGTTCTATCATCAGTTTGCAAAGTTTTTTTTGATAAAGGTAGGCGTGGAAAAAATCATGTGAAGTAACAGGAAACCTTAAGATTGTAAAGGGCATCCTCGTCTGAACCATAAGCACGCCATTAACGAAAAACAATGCACGATATATCAACGTGCATGCTTAATATCCTTTTTTCTCACCGTTAGATCTTGTCATAATGGCCAATTGGAAACTGTTTTGTGAAATAGGATAGTACTGAGGAGATATCGATGTTTTTTCTCACAATAAATATATTTTTAAAGCTAAATTACGTATATAGCTTTTTTATTTGAGATTCGTGTGAACAACAAATTAGTGCACGGTGCATGAATGTAATAATCTTGTTGGGGGCGTAAAGTCTTAACGTTTAGGTTTATAAAGAACGCCTTATTGCGTTGGCGGGAGTTAGCATCTTTGTAGGCCTTCTCTCTGGTACCTTCTCGCTTTATTTCATTATATTTATAATTATATTTCTATATATTTACGTCACGTGCTATGTAAACATGCGGTGTGGGGGGTAAAACGGGGCGGGTGTTGATGAAAATGAGAGATTTGACACAATAATAAAACGTTCGACCGGAATAAATACGGTTGACATTGAGAAAAAGAGAAAGGATTTGAAGCTAGCATCTTTTATTTATTTCTAGCCACGGGGGAGTCCTTCCTTGAGAAATTCACAAAAATCATTATTTATTATCAAAAGTGTACAAAAAAGGAATCGCAATTAGTCATTCTACACACGAAACTTTGATAAAAATAGTTTGTCTGTTTACTTGTAAAATATTACCTTACTTCTATTTGTTTGGTTTCAATACCAATTTAAGATAAAATAAACAAGGGTTTTGTTTACTTTGCGCAAGTAAGTGTGACGTACGTGAATATTCTCATCATAGAGCGTGTGGTTTTCTGTTGACCAAGTGGCTTGTTTTCTTTCAAAACATTCAGCGCAAAATGCTAGTTCCTTTCTTCTTTTTTTCTCTCCAAAGCTTTTTGTTGAATAGCATCACGAATTGTCTAAAATGAAAAATTACTATTGTAAATGTCAGAAAAAAACAAAATCACCTGTTCTCGTATCTACCATTATATTTTATAGGCTAATCTGCCATGTGGTGCTGCTGAGCACGAATTGAAAACAACTTCGTTTTCTGAGGGAGATTTTTCACAAAATTGCAATAACCCCTAACCGATTTTAGAACCAGAACTTTCTGTTCGTTCTTTATCGAGTCGATGCCTTTTTCTTGGGAAAAACTTCGAAAAATGGTGGCTAGGTGATTTTTTTCTCGACGAAGTTTTTCCCTCGACGAAGTTTTCCCCGATAAGTTACGTCAACTTATTTCCCCGCGTGGCCGTCGTCCCGTATACCGAAACAAAAAGGCAGGAGGAAAAGCGATGATTTGTTTTGGTGATGATGTCACGTATAGAATGGCAGGCTGTTTTGAAAATGACGTTAACGAAATGACGTTTATGACATAAAGGGAAGTAGTAGACCTCGAATCCAATTATGTATACTTTGTTTTTTCCCCGACACAAAAACGTTGTGAATTATGTCGTACCTATGGTATCTATATGTCGTTGTTATTTGTACACCTTTGACATTTTTTGCTACATTGACGACACCTTTTTTGCAGTAAGTGATCAAATCATTTGGAAGCTAACCCGATTATGTGTGCTTCCTTTCTCAATTAATAAATGATGAAACCACATAAGAACAACACATTGTTGTGACTTATTAACTTGTCTTGTGATATAAACATTCGTTTCCTTCGCGCCAATGACATCAAGTAAATAAGTAAATCAAATTTCAACAAAAGAGCTTATTATTTTAAGATCTATGGACAGCTTTACTATAAAATTTTTATTGATAGTTCATCTTTTAAGTATTTACTGAACGTGCGGGCAGGGTTATTATTTAAGCGTGTTTACATTTAAAATCGTGCTATTCTTAAAACAAAGATCAATGTAGTTGTAGTAAACTGTCGAAACGTTTAAGTTTTTTTGCCTCGTAGGATCACATTTGTGATCATATTATTCACGTATCGTGGTTACAAATATGGATAGCTCAAATATAGAAGATTTTTTGGAATGTTCAATATGTCTAGATCAAATGGACGAACGAAGTAGAGTTTTACCATGTCAGCATACATTTTGTATGAAATGCTTATTGATTATCGTTGAAAATAAAGGACATTTGCAGTGCCCTGAATGTCGGAGTAGTTATCACCAGTTATCCGTCAATGAACTACCTCGCAATGTTTTACTTATCAGAATACTTGAAGGCTTAAAAACGAAAAGAAGAAGTTCTGAAATTAAAGAAAATACAAATGTGACCGTGGAAAAAGTAAAATGCTCAAAGAGACTTTCAGCTAAGGTAACCATTGTTTAGTATTAAAATCATTTTATGAGTAAATTCATTTTTATCTTCATGAATAGGCTTTGAATGATTGCCATGCATTTTTTTATCTGAACATCATGTTGATCATTAAACAGTATAGGGGGTGAATAATTTGCTAAATCAAAAGAAAATGTCTTTAACTCTGTTTCTTAAGGAACAAAAATCTAAATAATAACTGTTTTCTCAGTATACAAACCTATTATTAGCTAAATCATTTTCTCTGCACATTTATTGTTGACTTAGTGTGTATTTATTTACCCTCGATGAGATCAGCTACTAAGCTTTTGTTATCTTTATGATGGTGTTTTCTTTCCTTGTATGAGTAGGATTTCTAAAACTGTCATGTTCGAGTAGTGATAAAATGATTTGACCAAATTTTTCATTTAAAAAAAATGCTCAGATATTCAAGCAACGTAACTGTTTCGGAAAAAACTTAATGATTTCCTTCTGAAGGAAAGCTTAAAGTCTAATCAAAATTCTTTTACATGGATTTCTTAATTGAAATGAAATAATCAATAATTATGCATGTAGTCTAGATAAAATCTAATCGTTTCAAGGCAAATGAATTTTCCTCGACAATTTGTGTTAAGTCATCTGTCAACCAATTTGGTAATTCTAACTAATGACTTTTTTAAGGATTTATTTCATATTTAAACACTCCAACATTTGTCTTTTGTTTCCCTAAAATTTTGATAGCTACATGAATTTATTAGTATTTATGAAAGCTGGGAAAAGGATCTAACTAAGAGATTATTTTTCTGCAAGAATTAACTACGACTTGTTTACAAGTCTTCTGTAGGGAGGATTTGGTTTTTCTTTTGTATTTTGAATAAAAGCAAAGCTGATTTGATCTTATTAATGCTGATAATTTTAAAGCTTATTATTGTCATATTAATATGTTTTAAATACTGCTGTTTACAATAAAGATCACTGAGGCTGATTGTATTTATATATATAATGCTTCTTTTTTTTAAAAAAAAAAAGGTTGTTTTTCTGCATAAAGTTATAATGAACCAAATAAGTTATAAAATGAATTATTTTTCTATAAAAAAATTATGTGTTATTTTTTCCCCCAAAACATTCGTTATTACAAAGTAACAGTCAATTTTATCACTTTATATGTTCTAAACACGCTGCTTCATAGCCCAATATTTACAATATTCTTATGGTTTTGCTCAAGACTAGTAATCTAAGATTCTTATCACTGTGAGATAAAGACTGTTTGTTAATTTCCTTTTTGCCATTCTATTTCATCCCTGCTTTTTCACATTTGTAGGGCCATCTTAAATCTCATTTTCTTCTTTCAACCTTTATGGTTTTGACTCATTGATCTGACATCTGTTTGTGTTTTCTTTCTGTTGTGAGGAATTAAGTTTAGTGAGAAATGGATTAACAGATGGAGAAATTTGAGCAAACATTCAGCGTTTTAAGCTGTTTTTCAAGTGATAAAGCCTAAGATTTAGAATTATTTCTTCTTATCTGGAGAAATCACCTGCTAACATTATCCATTATTCAAAGTTTGATTTTTTTATTAAAAAAAATGTCTCTCTGAATAAAAATATTGGAAAGAAAAAAACATTGAGGTTTTCATCAAATCAAAATATCAGTGACAATATTTTGAAGTGATATAAGGCTAATAATCAACAAAATATTGTTTCATTCTGATTTCAAGTTGTCAGCCTAATCTTTGTTGACAATTGAACCATATGTTATTGTGGATAAGACTTTTGGAAACCAACCTTAATTTAGTTTTCTTTATCTTTCGAAAATGATAATAATGTTAATCCCTTTCCTGCTAATTAAAGAATTAAATTTAAAGTTTTTTTTTTCTTGAACAACAATCAATAAGTTTTGATTATTTATCCATCCGAGGAGAAATTGTTAATTTATTTTCATAAAAATGATAGAATTAGTTTCAAGATTATATTTGAAGTTGTACAAACCTTACAATGCTTGTTATACTGTATATGTAATCTAAATACGAAATCATTTTAACGGTTTTGTTTAAAATTTCTTAAGTAATGAAACGAAACACAGCTATTCCTGTTGAGGTTTCATAAAAGCAATTTTCTGATGTCAATACACAATGAATGCCAATATTTTAGCTAACTGTTTTTATAAAATGAAAACACACTCAATAAAATTAAACACTAAAAAGTGTCTTATGGTTGACAGTTCATTACCATTATGCAAATCTTTTCCTGCTTTTTGTGACAATTCCTGCAATAGTATTAAGAGTTAAAGACACTAAAATAATGTTCAAAACATGCATGTTATAATGAGCTATTTGTTGATCTCACCCTCACATCAAATTAATTATTTAACTAATACTGAAAAAAAAACACAATACAATCACTTTTTTATATAAAAATTATTTTTGATTTTATGTCAACAAATAAATAATTTCTGTGAATAGATCAATAAAACATTGTGGGTATCACAAGACCATTTTCCAATTTAGCCAATTATAAGTAAGCATCATTCTGGTTGTCCGAAAGTGTACATACATTATTTTGCAATTCTTCAATGGTTCTAATTTTAACAATATTGTTGATCGTAAACTTTAATTATGGTGAAATTGAAAGATTCAAAAATTTTGAACTGAGTACTTTCATGTCCATGTACTTTTCCCCCCAAAAAATTATTTCTGAACAAAGCTTTCTGATGTTATAAGTTTTCTATATATTCAGGTTAAATGTGATGCTTTACTCAATCAACCAGCAGCCAGGGGCTTATACAATTTCAGTTCTGATGAAGAAGGGTAAGTAGTCTGATTGTGAACATGTCATTATGAATCAACAATAAAATTCAGCCTTGCTTCAAGTGGTGATTTCCTTTTCTTTCTTTTTTTTAGTGATTTGCCATTTTTAAAAGGGGATGTCATCACACTGCTCCATGAAATTGATGACAATTGGTTGGAAGGTATCTTAAAAGGAAAACGTGGGTCAATCCCGAAAACTTTTGTTGAGGTTTGTGTCCATATTTTTATTATTATTATCAAATATTTGCATTACTTTTAAATCCCTGGTTGGATTCAAAATTGTTTATTTATTTTTTTATTTAGATTTTAGTTAATCTGCCAAAAATTGATGATGATTTGATTAAAATCCCATTTGCAAAGGCTCTGTATACATATGGCAATAGAGATGATCTTGACTTGATATCTTTTAAGGAGGTATGCATAAATCAATATTATGTTATGACTGTGTCCTTTTATAATCCTAGTCAGCTTTCCAGTGTGTTCTATTCAAAATGAAATGAGTCTTGTGGTTTTGCTGGTTTGTGGATTTGGTATTTTCGTAAACCAGCTTGAACTGGGCAAAACAAAAACATTTTTACTAAAAACCAATGAAGGCATCTACTTTACATGCATGAAAGATGATTTCTTAACACTCCCGGTCTAATATTACTAACAAGTTCATTCAACTTCTTTTTGAAATGTAAATCTAGATTTTATTTAGTAAGATTTACGTGTTGCCTTTGATGAACTTTTGACAATAAACAATCTCACAATTTGTTTACATTCTTCTTTTTCTCCACTTGCAAGATGATTTCAAAATATGATAGTAATGAAATTTAATAAGAAGATAAAAATAACACATTTCCATTGCTGTGTTTACATTCTCATGAAATTCGATCATTTCAGGGTGACATCATCCGCGTAATCAAGAAGGTTGATGATAATTGGTTAGAAGGAATTCTTGGGGGACATTATGGTATCTTCCCTGTTAATTTCATGAAGGTTAGTTGTATTTTCTCAGTTTTTTGTTGTATATCATGTTGTTTTATTGTATATCATGAACTTCATTGTCTGACAATACATAATTCTTTATATCTGCTACATTTCAGCTGAACAAAGCAGCACAAGATGTTATGAACAACGAATGTAACACTTCGAGTAGCTCTAGTTCTGACGAGGAAAATGAAATAAAAAAGAAGAAAAAGTCAAGGTCAAAGAGAGAGAAAAAACTATCTGCATCACCAACTGAGAGGATAAAACAACAGCACCAGCAATTACAGTTAGATCCTTCATCAGTTTCAACTTCAGAGCAAAGCAAGAGGCATACAATTCATGTTGAAAATCCACATGAACAAAGTAGGCAGTCCAGAAGAGCTTTGAATTTAAGTGATGAGTTAGACCCACAAGACCGAAAACGAACCCAATCACAAGGTCGTAGAGCATCCGAGTCTGCCACACAGGAACGGTCATTGGCGAGTTCAGTCCTTTTGACCCAAGCACTGCGTAACTCAGATGAACAACTAACAAACAGCAACAGCTCCATTCCAGTCTCTACAACAACTTCAGTACCAACTCGATCTGAAGTGTCATTGACATTTTCAACAGGATCACACAGTAATACGCCGTCACCATTGGGACCAGGTGAAACGTAAGTTGGTTGTTATGATCAATTGTTGGCATTATATTTCCTAATTTTGTACAAGCTGCAAAATAACACTAGTTGTTTTATTCTTATTTTTTTAGATATACAGCTTTGTTTACCTACTCACCAGGTCAAGATGACGAGTTAGCATTGATCCAAGGCGATCAGTATCATGTCATTGAAAAGCATTTAGATGGTTGGTTTAAAGGTGTTCACATCAGATCCAGGCAATCTGGTGTATTTCCAGGAAACTATGTGAAACCAAGTAATCAAGTTAGCCAGCAAATGTTGAGAAACATTTCTTCTGGACCAGCAAGAAGTGCAATTGGCTATGGTTCAAACCCATCTTCTCCAACCATAATACCAAACGCAAATAGTGCATTTTGTTTTCCCGTACGATCGTCAGATGGCTTGGAAGCATGTGGAGCCACACCCCGGCAAAATGGAGAGTGTAGCAGTCCATCTAGAACAAGTGGGGTAAGTAGAAATTTACTTGATATAACATCACACACACTCAGATCCATCTATCACTTGTGGAGGGAATTTTTAATTTATTTTTTTGTTTTTTTGTTTGTTTTAGTTTGGACTGTTTAAGAAGTTGAAGAAGAGCAAATCAAAGCAGCGACCTGCTCCACCTTCTACACCCACAACCCCAACTGGGAATGACCAAGCACCACCCTCTTATTACCAGTAAGAACACTTGAAGTATTCAATTATTTTGTACAAGCAAAGATTCGAGGTTAACTGACATTTTTGGGACTAAAAAATGCTGGTGACTAAATGTTTCGTTTCCATTTTTAGTTCCTCTATGCCTGGTCCGGCTCACTGTCGTCTGTCCCGACCCAGTCCTATGGTACCAGCCGAACCACCGCCACCTTATACGCCTGTGGCACCATCAACAACACCTATAATACAAACTGATGTTCTTCCCGCAAATACTGAGAAGTAGGTCTTACGTTTTCTTGCAATGAAACTGTACGTAGGGTCCAATACGCACAACGATCTTAACCTGAAATGTGAACAGGCCTTCAATTTTTGTTTTGTTTTTTTGTTAGGTTTCGAGCGATAGCCACTTATCCGGCTAGTCAAGACTTGGAATTATCTCTACAAGTCGGCGACATCATATATGTCACGAGAAAACATGCTGACGGCTGGTATACCGGCAAGTCGACGCGGACCGGCGAATGTGGTGTGTTTCCGTCAATGTTTGTTGAATCCTGCTAGTACGTTAAAACACTATCGTACGTTAAAATACTCGCGTCTGGCTTGTTACGTTTAGCAAAGTTATTTTCGGCCATTATCTTTTTTGTGGTTTTGCGATCATGGTTAAGTTTTAATTGGTCTTGTCCGAAACTTATTAAAAGTTTTGAAACGTTCCCAAAGAACTTTTTATTTTTCAAATTGCGGCTATTATAGACCTAATCGCCATGGTCACACTAATAATTTTTCATTTAATAAAAAACGAGAAACTAATGAGGCCTGTCAATCATCTTTTACGCAAACGAGGCTGTGACGTGAATACAAACTTGCTTATATTTTAATGATTTTACTCAATGAGTAATGCCTTATTTATCCAAGAATTATTTTCGTGCTGTGCAAAGAGGCGAAGACCTTGATGTACACGTCATGAAAAATTATCTACCCTAGAAATGAGTTTATGTCAGCATTTTTAGCTGACCAATTCACATAAAATTTTAAAACTACTATTTTGTATTTGAATTTGGTTCGAATCTAGATGCAAATTCGCGTTGTAAGCGAGTTGAGAAGTATTTAAATCAAATTATTTAGAAAAATTTCACCCGATAGCCCATTCTGTTATGTTAACTTAAGTATTCTGATCTTCGGTTACACATTCCATTCTCGCTTCACCTGCTATGCATCTGCCTGTCTCAAACCAGTAAAGTTCGTGATTTGATTGGGTAATTGAGTTTAGGACCAGCTTGTGCTTAGTCCTTTCAAACGCTTTTATAAGACATTTTCAACGGAGAAGTCAGGTTTGAAATTGGCAGATGAACACTACCTTACCAGTAGACTGCCAAATAACGTTTTGCTGCACAAGATAAAGGAATCTCCTTGAAGGACAATATATCTTACTATAAGTTTCGACTCTATTTCCAATTCCTGGGCACGAAATTAGATAATTGTGTTTTTTTTCGTTGTTATTAAATTTTTTTGTTTGTTCTTTCATGAACTCCACAATGTGTGTATATAAAATATCAACCATTAAAAAACAAATATGTATATATGTTAGAAAGATAACCTTATTATAAATAAAACCACTATTGTAAACTTAAGGTGTTGTTGTCCGTTTCTTTCTTTGTCCACCACTAAGAAAAAACTGTGCCAATGACGAAATCAAAGACAACGATCAACTCCTCAAATTCAGAAAACCTCTTCATTATTATATTTTTCAACTTTCTAGAATTATTTATTTTTCCTCACAAGTACGGAAACGGTTGCAAAGTATTGGACATTGCAAAAACGCCATTACGTCAAAGGAAGAATGATTTCTTTTATTCAAGTCATTAGGCGTAACTAAGGCGTAATTTTTTTAGTTAAAAACATTTGGCTCTCGATTGCTAAAAAATGTCACCAACATGTTTTGAATTCTGTGAAATTTCTTTAATAGAATTCTAACGTTAACGACAGAATTTTAAATCCAATGTAGCCTAAACTGCAGCACAGAAAGAAATTATTTAGGCAATCACTTGATGTTTCGACCGTATACGTTGAACATTAGATCCATTTTATTTCTTGTCAAACCAATATTTTTCTATCCTATTCAATATTCTTGCAAAGGATTAAAAGTGTTTATCAGTTTTACAAGATTGCACATTTCACCGTTTGCTTGTATATCAACACAGTGTGACGCCGAGTTATCAATTGATCAGTGACTATCTTCTATGGTTACTTTTGACATCCCCCCCTGGTGTGGATATTTTCCCAGTAGGATGTTCACAATAAACATCAAGATGTTTACCCTGCTTTGGTTCTGCAATTATGTATATTTGATGTGGGTTTCAACACTCTTCGCAACTCTCAACGTAGGTAGTAGTCGGGGTAGTAGTAGACTCTTTCCGAAATTTAGATAAAAGATATCATTAAATATCAAGTGTGCACGTGACGATTCTTGCGGTTATTAGTTTACATTATTACAAAAGTATGGGAAATCAATCAATTAAGAAGAAGACATCATATTTTAACAATAAGGCTGTTTTGGATTTTAGTTATTTCACTTTTGTACCATACAACAGTAGTTTCTAGCTTGGGATCTCATATCATAAATATAAGAATTGCAGAATAAACATATAAGACTTTATAAAAAATCTGATTGTTGAAAAATCTCAACCTAACCCCAAAGATTGTGTCATAACTCAAATTTGAATCCGAATTGAAGACAAACAAAACATACCACTGTGTCGGACTAGGGCTGGGCTTTCTCTCTTGCAAAATGGATATTTCACGGCCTCTCTGTAAAAAACTCAAAATTTTTGACCGCAAGTAAATTTGCGAAATTTAGCGAAAAATGAAATGTTTTAATACCAATTAAAGGTGCCTTAAATTTGATGCCTCGTTTGCTAAAATCTGAAATCCGATAAGTGGATCAGAAATGGCATCCGTTTATGTAATAAGTGCAAATATCTTTGACAGAGACTATAATTGGTGGAGCTAAATTTGGTTCTATTTTTTATATAAAGTCGGTGTTTCCAAATTATCCGTAAGCTAAAGTTTCAGGGCAGACATCTATCTGAAATGTTCATTATTATTCCATGAATGACAAAACATGCATTTGTTTTATACGAAATTGTGGGGAAAAGGACAAACTTTTCCACCGATAAAAAGTGACGAAAATCAAAATTAAAGTGGAATTAAAAAGAGGAAAACCCGATTGCACACATGAACACAAGTGCATTTTGCCTTGTCATTGTAGGCAAAGAAATTATGTAAGTAAATCTTAATTGTTCTTTGTGGGAACAATTTAAAAAAATTCAAAACGGTTTAATTCTAAAAAGGCTAAGGGAGTTTTTGGGCTCAATTAACAATGCTCTAGAAAACAAATTAACTTGGACAACCGAAATTCCTAAAATAACAATCGCTGATCTGAATTTTTAGCCAGGGCTGAAACAAGAAATGTGCATGGACATTTCCTCAAAACAAAATAAATAAATATGGTTACTTTCTATTTTTCCCACAACCAACTGAAAAAACTCAATCATTCTCAGCCGGTCTGGCCGGGTGCAAATTTCCGCACCGGGTTGAAAACAATCTATGTAATTTCGCCTCTTCCAAATATATGAACATTCATATCGGCCCTGAGAAACGATGACCTTGTTGCAAACACATACTTCACCCCCGTCCAGATGATTGTAATAAAAAAATGTATAAAGTTTGTAATTGAAATCCCTTTATTAAGGTATTCTAACCGAAGATTCAATAATTTAAAATTTTAATTTTATAATTCCATTATTGATGGCAGGCTTTCAAGGAAATGTCTGTTTATTTCAAATCATGGACGTATAAAAAGATTGTTAAAATCTTTTATGTCGGCATCCCTTTGATATCAACCTCGCCTCGCGTTTCACTGGATTTGGGTTTACATGGGCGGGTTTATATGAATGTTTAATGTTTCACGCATTGTAGAAAATCAAAGAAATTAGAAGGAATGTGAATTGCATATACACGTGCGACTTTCATTAGTTCTTCAAAACTATCAGTTGATGTTTTCATTTTCTGATGGGCATTTGCAGGGAAAATGCCGCGAAATCCGGAAGAAGAATATCTTGTCCCTCAATTATGAAAGTTTCAAAGCTGAGGCTGTAGGAGTTCCTAAGGAATCGCAGTTTTAAAAATTGGGTACAAAATAAGCGGAATACCTTGAAAAACATTTATAGTTAGTTGTTAAAATCTCAGAAGCCAATGTAAGCATGTATTTCTAACTGTACTTGAGGGAGTTTTGAAACGGCAATAAACAGAGAACGCGCTTTATTTGAATGGTTATACGTCTGATTATACGTCCCTGTTCGGTAAGTACTTCATGTATCACTATCCATGAAAAAGATCCGGTCCGTCGATGGTCTAGCTTTCTTAGAGATGTGGGGTCGTTCTTTAAAATAGTGATACACGAAGTCGTTTCCCTCTGTTCAAATCTAACATCTGTTACGACCGTGGGCTAATGGCAAAATCGCAGTAAAAAAACTCCTTTTAAATTCAAAGATAAGCATAAAGACTGGGTAAAAGAATCATTTCCTATATTAGTTTGTTTTCATATAACTTTGCTATTATTGAGATTAATGTTGACAGTAAAGTACAATTTGTTCGGGCTTTAACGATGTGGCTTTTGGGTGCCGACAGATAAATTGTTAGTGACCGAAGTGAGAAAAAGTAAATAAGAAAAACCATTATAAATTTACCATAACGACGAAATTCCTGGTCACCTGGACGAATCCACTTTTCAAATATGTTACACTGTCCAACCAGCACACAAGCACAAAGTTAACTGACCTCTATTACACCCACTATGCAGTAAGACGATGACTACAAATGGCTGTGTATGTTCCTTACAATGCGCACAATAGTTGTCGAGGCTTTCTGCTACACCATCACGTTATAAATTACTACCTTATTGGCCCAAATTTAACGCCGGCCCTTTTTACGCTGTTATTGGCGTTATTTTTGAAAATTCCACGGTCAAATGCCCACCACAGATAAACATCTAACGCTGGCCCTTTTAACGCCAGGTCATGAAAATTAACGCCATTAAGGGCCGGCATTAAAAAGGCCGATAGGTATTTAAAAAAAGTAAGAACATTAGCCATTATATTGATGAATATGGAACTGATCTTGATGCACAGATAAAAATAAGAGTTCCGCTTTCAGCAGCAATTTCTACAATATTTTGGCTTTAATTATTCATGGCTGTAAAACGTAGTGTACTGAAGATCCGGATACACCATACAACCTTTTTCGTGGTGTGCTCTGTATGAAAATTCATCATGTCCTATAGTGAAGATTGAATTGAAATAGTTATGTCCCCAAAAAAATAAAAGAGAACTTTTTATAAAATATTTTATCTTTTTAATGGTTGCAACGTAGTGGAAATCCGTGTTTAAAATAGGCGTTCTCCGACTACTCCTGCGCGAAACGGGAATTTCGCCCATCTACACTAGAGAGAAATGGTTGTAATTTTTATAATTGATAGTTGAATATAATAGATTGTACCGTATCAATCATTTTGTAGTGCTTTGATAGTTTACTGATAAAAAAACAAAGCAAACTGCCACACCCTTTTTCGGATGAAATATACAACATATAACAATGATTATACTATGGTTTCTCTCTAGTGAAAATCGGCCCTTAAAGTTACTTTGTTCATATCAACGCATAGATAAACAAAACATTTAATTTTTCTTTCTTTTTTCTTAATTTCCATTGGGTTTCCTATAGTTTCTTTTGTTCCACTCACACGGCAATTTTTGGTATTTTTGGCAGAAAAACTTTAAGTGCACATAAATTATGCAATGGCGCAGACTGGCTATTGTAACCGTCTCCGCGCCTCTCGGCTCTTGTTCTCTTATACCCTAAAACGGCTCCGTGCAACCGGATTAGCGCCATTCTTGTTCAAATTTAAACGGGTATGATGCTTGATCAATTTTTTCCTATAAATTCAATTTCAATTCAATTTCAACTTCAGCATTTTAATAATTGTACATTCAACTTTTTCAATTTGTCGAACGAAAGTAACGTTAACCAATCAACCAGCTTCTTTAAATACAATTTTAGAGAAAAGTTATGAGAAATAAATTGTGCGAATTATATGAACAATTCGATTCCGCAAATTGGAATCGTGCATCGCCCGCTTTAGTTAGTTAAGTAAATAAGTAGAACTACCTGGGAATTTCGTAAGTCCCCGAGCTTTCATTCATAAAGTTGATTCTTTCTCTGCCCAACGACTTATTGCAACCACGAAGTTGACTTACCACCAGATATGCGTATCGTATAGTATTTCTAAACAATTGCCCGAACAGTCCAGGACCTGAAAGGGGTGCCAATATTTAGGAGGGGGAAATGGACTGTTACACTGCTTTAAAAGCGCATTGGGGTGTGGGGAATATGTGTGAAATCATTGTGGCGAAACGCGAAATAAAGTTTGGATTACACGAAAAAAATCAAGCGGACATTTTTTTCCTAGCAACTTACAACACAGTTGACTTTCAACTACGCATTATTTTTGCAAAATTTTGCTAGGAGAGTTGGATCCGTTTCGTACTTAACTGAAATTTAATCCCCGTGTATGGGGATACAGAGACCGGGGGAGGTTTAATTTCGAAAGTTTCAGGGGCGGCTTAAAAGAGAAGAGGCGTTTATTATATTTTTAAGGTAGGAGATATTATTGTTGAATGGTAACTGGAAACAAGAAAATAAAACATTTTTTGGCTTAAAGCATTAAAGAACGACGTTTATTTCAGTAGGAGTACTAGATTTTCTAGAGGAAAATACAAAAGCCATTGAATTTATATATTGATGAAATTTTATGAACACCAAGTCAGGATGGCCGAGTGGTCTAAGGCGCTGCGTTCAGGTCGCAGTCTACTTTCGTAGGCGTGGGTTCGAATCCCACTTCTGACACACTTATTTCTTTCACTTTGATTGAAAATTAAAAATTAAATCTTACTTTATTGATAATGATTCATTATCATGAATGAATAGAAGATTTTGGAAGATTTTGAACAAAAATATCCAGTTTCTTTTATTTTATGCACCTATACACACAAACACCATCAGATGATGTTAATCTCGATCTTTTGCTTGCATCCAGTGAACATCTCCAAAGATCAAAACAATCATGGCTGTGGGAGAGTATGCGCAGTCACGTCACGTTTACTGTCTCTTTTGAAATCTGAAATTGAACAATATCAGATTGTCTTTTGTAAATATGTGTATGTACCCCACATATTAGTATGCATGTGGTAGTAATGAGAGGGTTTATTTTTAAAAAACGTGTTTGCTGGTACCCTGCTATGGCACTTAAAAAATGGGTGTTGATGAGACACAGAGAGAGACACACACAGAAAATCAGAATCAGAAAATCCTTCGCTACCTACACAATTATGGTGTTGGAATAGTTAATTTTGTGATGAGTTATATACGAAGAGGTTATTACCCCTGTAATTTTCTTATCCCTTAATGTGTGTTCTATAAAACAGTTCTAAATCCATTATAATCTTTCATATTTGGGGCCTAAAAAGACGGAAACAAAACCCATCATGCATATTCACATGTAACAGAATAAAAAATGTTAGTTGTTTATATATAAAAGTAAAAGTATCATTGTCTATTCTGTTTATATTCTGAAAAATTAAAAAAGGTATTCAAATTTCGAGGAACTAATTTTCGCAACTGAGCATATATCATTAAATTCTGTGAAAATTTCTGTCCTTAAGGTAGTAATACCATTATATAATAATATATCATTTTACAACTTTAATTTCTATAACAAAACAAATACGAAAGGCAAGAAAGTTTTCAGAAAGAAATAAAAATAGGGAAGTTACTTAGTCAGCTATTTTCCAGCCTTTGAGTTTTTAAGTTCTTTATCTGAGCCCTTGTTTCTTATGAACCCATAAAAAAAGAAGGTAAGAACTTGAATATTAGAATAGGATAGCACATTTAAGAAGTCCTTTAGATTTCAAGGGTCTTATGCTATCATGGATTTCATGGGTCACCTTTGTACATAAGTGGGTCTAATTTCCTATGTGTATGTATGAATAGAAAGAATGATCATAACTTTTATTTTAAAGGAATCATTGGGGTAGAAGTGTTGTATTTTCCTGTACTAAGATATAAAGAGAACAGAAAAATTTGTAATTATATAGGTTATAAAAGTTTCTTTCGATTTTTACTATTTTACATTCTTTAATTCCGTAATTTCAATAATAGTTTCAATAATAGTCTCATTCACAATCTTGAATTCCACAATTCTTGCAATTTTATGATTCCCATTCTCAACTGTAAAAACGTTTCTTCTGCAAACAATAACTTCAGAACTCGACGTTTGATTTTATTATGAGCTCTTTATACAAAGGCCACTGTTAGTTAATAGTTTGTTCATCCTAAAACTCACGTATTGGTCACAATAACTGCTAATAATGATGCATTTTTAAAAATATAAAAAATATAAAAGTATTAATTTTACCTGTTAATTACAGCACTGCTTCCATACTATTTGCAGCAATGATTAATAATCATAAGTAAAAAACAAACTTTTTTAAGTGAATGAAAGACAACATAACAACACAACAAACTTTTTTAAAAACATATTTATTTTTAAATGATGCTTTTCGTACATCTAGTACATCTTTGGTATATGCTTGTTTCATTTTTTTGAAAAACATGTTTTTGCTAGATTAATAAAACTAAAAATATACAACCCAAATTATTCAATAAGTTGTTCTTTTCTTAAAAAAGGAAGTTACAGTAAAATTAAAAATATGATAATAAAAATAAATCATTTGCGACACCATAAATATTTCCTACATGTTTGAGTATGAACGAACTATTAACTAGCAGCAGCCAAATTATTCCTTGCTTCAAAAATACACTTAATTAATTTCTATGTGTAAAGAATAACAACAAGTATCAAGTGTAGTCAAAATGTATTCCAAAACAGTACATCAGTTTTGGGGCATAGAGCACCCCAAGGTGTGTAAAGTGCTAAAGGAGAAGCATGATAATCCTGAACCTACGCCACATATAAGCTGGTGACGTGGCATCTTGACCTTAAGCCACATACGCTGGTGATGCAGCGTCCTGACCTTAAGCCACATAAGCTGGTGACAGTGCATACAAATAATAATAATAATATTTAATAATAATAATATTGTGGTGGTGCAACCCATATACATGTCAGCTACTATTGGCACTAGAACATTTATTAAAAGCAGACTTGTTTTAAAAAGAATGCAATTATAATAAAAGAAAATCTCTCTGTCGTATGATAACATTGTATAGGTAATGATACATATTATCCATGTTGATTGTTGTCATATAAACAGAGTTTTTTTTCTCATCAAAACAAACAGGACAATCTAAATCTAACTGTGAATTTGCTATAACACACACACACTATATTTTCCTGTAATAATTTTTAGGTTTAGTAATTTTCGTGGAAATATAAACAGAAATGGGTACTAAGTACTCTGTAGTAAAAGATTTATCAAATGGACCAGAAAATAATCAAGGCAGGAAGGTAAATTTTGTGTTCCTTGCTTGCAGTTCATTCTATCCAGGAAAATATTTTTGAAGTTTATGATATTAATTGATAACTAAATGACTGTCTTGCTTGTGTCTCTTGTTTGCCTTGAACTGTCAGTGATCAAAAGAAGAAATATGATGTATATTGGGCGATGACAAAAACATGAACCGACCAGAACTGACCAAGAACCAAACAGAACCGAACAGTTAATATAACAAGACAGATGTCTTGGTTAAGTTTCTCTACACACAATGTAGAAAACTTGAGCAGGTCAAATTCATAAAGGGTGGTTTCCACTAACAAACCACAAAAAACAAGATTTGTTAAGAAATAAATACTTTAAATTTATGCTGTAAAGTGTTGTTATTACTGAAAAGGAAAGATGTAAGAATCTACTTTACTACAAGATTAGCAACAATTTGCAACAAGCTAGTTGTTTTCTATCACACGATATGATGAAATAAACATAATGATGTTTTTCCCATTTAATTTATCAATATACTATTGGGTATAAGTTAAGTATCGATCTTAAGTGCAGGATTACTGATTGTTTCCTACTCGCTTCTGGTGGGTTCATAATTTAGTTAGTATGTGTATATTGTTTTTTTTTACAGATTGTTACCATTTATACATTTCTTTATTCTAGCCCCCACGAAAGCACAGACATGACAGAGAGCCTGATGTTTGCGCACCATCAAAATGTTGTTTACCTGTTTGTTGTGGCAAATATAATGTAACAAAGGATTTATTACTGGTTGAAGATGAAAGTTACAGAAGAGGAAAAGTAAGGTTATTAAGAAATTAGTCAGATTAATATACTTTGTGAGGGTATTAGCTAGGGTCTGAGGGATAACATATAACTTTATTTTCTCAATTAATACTTTAATACGTTATTTTCCTAATAACTTCCCCCAATTGTTTGCATATTCTGAAATAAATCTTTTCGTAAAACTTTGACAACTTCGTTTGAATGATTTATCCCAAAAAATATATCAGAAAATCTTAAGTTCCTCAGAAGTTCTAATATTTTTCAAGTCAGAAAATGCTCTTATAAAGCTTCCATATGCCCAAGGTGTAGTTACTTACATTAGACCCTTATACTTTCTCAACCCACTAAACATTATTTTCCAATAATGGCTAATTTCCTGTTTGTGTTATGATGTTTTTATCTTTTCTTAAACTAGCCCCCACAAAAGTATGGACATGACAGAGAGCCTGATGTATGCACACCATGTGACTGTTGTTTACCCATTTGTTGTGGTAAATATAACGTAGTAAAGGATTTGTCACAATATGAAGATGAAAGTTACAGAAGAGAAGAAGTAAGGAAATTAGGAAATTATACTCAAAGAAGAAAACTTTGTGTTATGATATTTTTACTTTCATGTTTTTTGTTTTCTTAAACTAGCCCCCTCAAAATTACAGACATGACAGAGAGCCTGATGTTTGTGCACCATGTAAATGTTGTTTACCCGTTTGTTGTGGCAAATATAATGTAGCAAAGGATTTATTACAATATAAAGATGAAAGTTACAGAAGAGAAAAAGTAATGATATTACTAATATTCCTACTTAAAATTTGATGTTGATGAGAAATGATTGTTTCTGTAGCGTTATTGTTTGCTGAAATGTGTATATTCGAGGATAAGCAAGAAAAAAATGATATGTTATATCAAATAATCTCAGATTGATTTATTAACTTGAAATTGTTTTTAGGTTTCCCATCATGGATCAACACCAAGAAAGGTAAAAGTGATGTTCATTACTAACTGTCTGATCACAGAAACGGAAATTGTCCTTGACCACTGCCATGTAGAACAATGAGAAAACGACAAAAACCTTTTCAATTATTACATCATTTTTCTTGCCTTTGTTAATTTTGTTATTTATTGTTGTTCTTATTGTTTTTTAAATTCTAGGTCAGCAGTGAATCAGTAGGATCTGAATCTGTTTCTCCTTATAAAGTACCAAAAAATAATGATAAAGATGGGAGTGAAGATTTCGAAGAAGTTGATTTTGATATGATGGAGAAAGTAAACTTTGATGAAAGTGATATAAAAGAAGCACCCATAATTATGGACTCTGTAGTGACACCAACTGACGATAATAATGAAACACAAACAATGCCAGTTCCTGCACCCAATAGGAAATTTTCAGATGAATTTCAGCCTAAAAATAATGAAACTGATGTTGATACTGACTTTTATCCTCCTATTCATGGATCTGAATTTGTTACTCCAACAGTTATATTGCCAATTAAATCAGAGCAAGAAGAAGTTGTTAATGAAAAACCAGTTTGTCAGGAATATACCCCTATAATGGAGAGCCATGAAGATGATCTCTTACCAGAACCAGCTTCTGAACACTTGCTTACACGGCCAACATGTAAAATAACATTGGCGGAAGCTGGACCTGATTGTATTAAAGATCCAGAATTTGTTCCACCAGTAATTGCATCATCTCAACCAGAACCAGAAATTTTTGACAACAGCATTCCAGTTTTTGATAAAACATCTCCATCGGCAAAAGAAGCTGAAATTGATGTTGACCATATTCAACCTACAGCTCTTGTGTTGCCAAAAAAAGATCATGTTGATAATTCAGTAGTCGAAGATCCTGAAAATAAGAGTTTTGAACCTGAAATTGTTACCCCAGTCACTTTATCACCAGTTAAATCAATACCAGAATCAATTGATAAAGAAATTTATGTTCCTGATGAGCCAACTCTATCAGAAAAAGAACCTGATAACCATATTGATGATATTCTACCTCAATTAAAACCAGCACCTGCAGAAGATAATGCAGATGATTTAGTTGCGGATAATCCAATAAGCCTAAACTCTATTCCAAAATTCATTTCTCCTGTTGATGTGTTAACAGTTCAATCAGATTCAGATACAGTAGGCAAAGATATTCCTGTAATTGATGGAACAATTCTTTTAGACAAAAAAGTTGAAACTGATGTTGACAAGCATCCTGAACCTTTTCAGTTGCCATTAAACGATTCTATGGATGATTTGTTAGTTCAGGATCCAGAATCTGAGAGTTTCAAACCTGAAATCATTACTCCAGTCACTTTTTCACCAGTTAAATCAGAACCAGAATTAATTGAGAAAGACATTTATATTCCTGTTGAACCAACTCAATTGGATGAAGAACCAGAAAACCATAAAGATCATATTCCACCTAAATCAAAAAAAGTACCCATAGACAATGATGTAGATGATATAATTGAAGACAACCCAGTAAGCCTAAGCCCTAATCCAGAATTCATTTTCCCGGTCATTCTACCAGCAGTTCAATCAGACCCAGATACAGTTGACAAAGATATACCTGTTACTCAAGAGTCAATCCCATCAGCTGAAGAAGCTATAACCGATGTTGAGAAACAACCTCAAGCTTTTGTTGCCACTAAAAAAGTTCTAAAATTGCCACCAACCCATTCTACAGATGATTTGGTAGTTAATGATACACAACTTGGGAGTTTTGAACCTGAAATTGTTACACCAATCATTTTTTCATTAGTTCAACCAGAACCAGAAGCAATTGATAAAGATGTTTATATTCCTGATGGACCAAGTCGATCAGAAAAAAACCCAGAAAGCCATATAGATGATATTCTACCTGAATCAAAACTAGTACCTACAGATGATAATGTAGATGATTTAGTTGTGGACAGTCCAGTTAATTTAAGCCCTTCTCAAGAATACATTTTTCCGGTCCTAGTATCAGCAGTTCAAAACGACCCATATACAATTGACAAGGATATTCATGTTATTGATGAACCAGCTCCTGTGGAAAAAGCTAAATCTGATGTTGTCAAGCAGCCTGGACATTTTCAATTGCCACCAAATGTTGATATGTTAGCTAGTGATCCAGAACCCGAGCATTTTAAACCTAAAATTGTTACTCCAGTAACTTTATCACCAGTTGAATCAGAACCAGAACCCATTGATAAAAACGTTTGCATTCCTGATGAACCAATTCTATCAGAGAAAGAACCAGACAACCGTATAGATGATATTCCACCTAAACCAAAACCAGTACCTGTAAACAATGATGAAGATGATTTGGTAGTGGAGAATCTATCAAACAGAAGCCCTTCTCCAGAATTCATTTCTCCAGCTGCTGTATTACCAGTTCAAACAAACCCGGATACAGTTCCTAAAGATATTCCTGTTATTGATGAACCAATTCCATCTTCTGAAGAAGATGAAACTGATGTTGTCATACAGCCTGTACCTGTTGAACTGCCATCAAAAGATGATACGGATGATATGTTAGTTAGTGATACAGAACCTGAGAGTTTTGAACCCGAAATTGTTACTCCAGTAACTTTATCACCAGTTGAATCAGAACCAGAAGCCATTGATAATAACATTTATGTTCCTGATGAACCAACTCTATCAGAAAAAGAACCAGAAAACCGTATAGATGATATTCCACTTGAATCAAAACCAGTATTCGTAGATGGTGATGAAGATGATTTAGTAGTGGAGAATCTATCAAACAGAAGCCCTTCTCCAGAATTCATTTCTCCAGCTGCTGTATTACCAGTTCAAACAAACCCGGATACAGTTCATAAAGATATTCCTGTTATTGATGAACCAATTCCATCTTCTGGAGAAGACGACACTGATATTGTCATACCGCCTGTACCTGTTGAACTGCCATCAAAAGATGATACGGATGATATGTTAGTTAGTGATACAGAACCTGAGAGTTTTGATCCCGAAATTGTTACTCCGGTAACTTTATCACCAGTTAAATCAGAACCAGAAGCCATTGATAATAACATTTATGTTCCTGATGAACCAACTCTATCAGAAAAAGAACCAGAAAACCGTATAGATGATATTCCACTTGAATCAAAACCAGTACCTGTAGACAATGATGAAGATGATTTGGTAGTGGAGAATCTATCAAACAGAAGCCCGTCTCCAGAATTCATTACTCCACCCGCTGTATCACCTGTTCAACCAGAATCCGAATCTGTTGACAAGGATATTCCTGTTATTGATGAGCCAAATCCATCTTCCGATAAAGGTGAAACTGATGTTGTCATACAGCCTGAACCTGTTGAACTGCCACCAAATGATGATACAGATGAGATGTTAGTTAGTGATCCAGAACCTGAGGGTTTTGAACCCGAAATTGTTACTCCAGTAACTGTATCACCAGTTGAATCAGAACCAGAAGCCATTGATAATAACGTTTATGTTCCTGATGAACCAACTCTATCAGAAAAAGAACCAGAAAACCGTATACATGATATTCCACTTAAACAAAACCAGTACCTGTAGACAATGATGAAGATGATTTGGTAGTGGAGAATCTATCAAACAGAAGCCCTTCTCCAGAATTCATTTCTCCAGCTGCTGTATTACCAGTTCAAACAAACCCGGATACAGTTCATAAAGATATTCCTGTTATTGATGAACCAATTCCATCTTCTGAAGAAGATGACACTGATGTTGTCATACAGCCTGAACCTGTTGAACTGCCATCAAAAGATGATACGGATGATATGTTAGTTAGTGATGCAGAACCTGAGAGTTTTGAACCCGAAATTGTTACTCCAGTAACTTTATCACCAGTTAAATCAGAACCAGAAGCCATTGATAATAACGTTTATGTTCCTGATGAACCAACTCTATCAGAAAAAGAACCAGAAAACCGTATAGATGATATTCCACCTGAACCAAAACCAGTACCTGTAGACAATGATGAAGATGATTTGGTAGTGGAGAATCTATCAAACAGAAGCCCGTCTCCCGAATTCATTACTCCACCCGCTGTATCACCTGTTCAACCAGAATCCGAATCTGTTGACAAGGATATTCCTGTTATTGATGAGCCAAATCCGTCTTCGGATGAAGATGAAACTGATGTTGTCATACAGCCTGAACCTGTTGAACTGCCATCAAAAGATGATACGGATGATATGTTAGTTAGTGATGCAGAACCTGAGAGTTTTGAACCCGAAATTGTTACTCCAGTAACTTTATCACCAGTTGAATCAGAACCAGAAGCCATTGATAATAACATTTATGTTCCTGATGAACCAACTCTATCAGAAAAAGAACCAGAAAACTGTATAGATGATATTCCACTTGAATCTAAACCAGTATTCGTAGATGATGATGAAGATGATTTGGTAATGGAGAATCTATCAAACAGAAGCCCTTCTCCAGAATTCATTTTTCCAGTCGTATCACCAGTTCAAACAAACCCGGATACAGTTCATAAAGATGTTCCTGTTATTGATGAACCAATTCCATCTTCTGGAGAAGACGACACTGATGTTGTCATACAGCCTGTACCTGTTGAACTGCCATCAAAAGATGATACGGATGATATGTTAGTTAGTGATGCAGAACCTGAGAGTTTTGAACCCGAAATTGTTACTCCAGTAACTTTATCACCAGTTGAATCAGAACCAGAAGCCATTGATAATAACATTTATGTTCCTGATGAACCAACTCTATCAGAAAAAGAACCAGAAAACCGTATAGATGATATTCCACCTGAATCAAAACCAGTATTCGTAGACGATGATGAAGATGATTTAGTCGTGGAGAATCCATCAATCAGAATCCCTTCTCCAGAATCTATTTCTCCAGCTGCTGTCTCACCAGTTCAAACAGACCCAGATACAGTTCATAAAGATATTCTGGTTATTGATGAATCAACTCCTGTGGAAGAAGCTGACACTAATATTGCCAAAATACAACCTGAAACTTTTAATTTTCCGGTAAACGATGATAAAGATGATTTATTAGCTAATGATATTGACTCTGATTCTTTTGAACCTGAAATTGTTACTCCAGTCACTTTATCACCAGTTGAATCAGATTCAGAAGCAAATGATAAAGAGGTTTATGTACCTGATCCAACTCTATCAGAAAAAGAAAACCATATAGATGATATTAGACGTGAACTTGATGCAGGAAATGGAGACAGTACTGTTGACGACGAAAATTTAAATAGCGATGTTTCATTGACAGCTCCAGTTCCATCAAAGGCCTTTGAAAAGGACGATGTAGTAATTCGATCTCCGAAACCTGTTGTTCCTCCAAGACCTGCTAAGCGTAATAAGACGATGTTTAATTCGGGTTTAAATGGGAAGTCCTCTGCGTAAACTGGTGACATACTTGGTGATTATAATCTTCGGGTAAAATTTGTTTAAGGAAGTGGTTGTTTTGTAGATTTCTGTACAGGTTATATTTAATTTTTAAATGAATGAGATATGTGTAGATTAGAATGTAGAAATAGAATTAGGTTGACTATACAGTTTCTAATTTGTAAGAAATTGTTCAATTCTTCCTCCTTTTTTTTTAAGATCCATAGGATTTTCATGTGTCGGTGTGCGCTTTTCGATTTTGTTTTCATTCCTTTTGTACAATAGTGTTCTTTATGGTAGAAGTTTTTGTTCTTTTCTGAAGATGTTCGAGAGGAATTTATACGTAATGAAAATAAATTTTATAATATCCCTTAATGTTCATGAATTTGAAATTTTTTGTAAAGGTCCTGCTTTTTGTTGAACCGTACAGTGGAAAATTATGTGTTGTAAAAAATATTTTTTTGGTGTAAAAGCAATCTTATCAATTCTATGAAAAAAACGTTCTTCTTTGTTTTGAAAGTTTGGTGCGTCTTTCCCGAACAAATAGAATTTTGAAGGGAATCTGTCTCTTGCTGTAGATAATTATATATATTTTTGATAATGAATACGTTTTAGATGCTCTATGATAGTAAGTACCAAGCAATTATTTACATGTTTTTTGATTCCTTTAGTATATCTGTTCAGTACGAATATTTTGTGAATCGATTTCTTTATTTTACGTCCTGTAGATAAGCTTTCTTAAAACTGTATCATTCTAAACTCCATTGTTGTGTTAATTTTCCTGTTTTTTCCTTATGGAAATATTTCAATTTGATGTTTGCATTAAGGTGTAATTAATGCCGTTGGCAAATCTGTTGGTGGATAACCAAGCATTGATTCGGACGTATAGGAGAGTTCTCTGTAGAGATTGTGGTATCACAAACATTTCATAGGAATAATCGCAAGAATCAGTTTCTTACGCATAAAGTTCATCTGACAATTCGTTACCATCACAGATGCATGGTGAGAACCGTGTAAATTATGTTTGGATCAGGCTTTCTCGCGTTCTTTCAAACACTTTTATAAGTGTTTTCACCGTAGAAGATTGATGGTAACGAATTGTCAGACGATCATACTGTATGTGTACGTTTTTGAACCCAAGTTCGTGAAAATGCTTTTAAAATATTGGTTATTGGGAAACCATTTAAAAGTAGAATTCTACTTGGCGCTTCGCTTAACTTTTGATGCAACAGGTTTATTTTACAAATTCCTGCCGAACTTATCAAAATACAACCTGAAACTTTTAATTTTCCGGTAAACGATGATAAAGATGATTTATTAGCTAATGATATTGACTGATTCTTTTGAACCTGAAATTGTTACTCCAGTCACTTTATCACCAGTTGAATCAGATTCAGAAGCAAATGATAAAGAGCTTTATGTACCTGATCCAACTCTATCAGAAAAAGAAAACCATATAGATGATATTAGACGTGAACTTGATGCAGCAAATGGAGACAGTACTGTTGACGACGAAAATTTAAATAGCGATGTTTCATTGACAGCTCCAGTTCCATCAAAGGCCTTTGAAAAGGACGATGTAGTTATTCGATCTCCGAAACCTTGCGTGTGGTGGCGAACTTATCAGACAAACACTCCAATGGATGTGAAGATTCCACTGAACGGGATTAACCTGTGCAAAATTATTATGAAGAAATCAGCATTTTCAGATCTTTATTTCATTTATAAGTTTATAGGTAAAAGCCTTTATTGTGTGCAGATAATTTTATATGATAAAGTAATCTTCCATATTTTGTTGTCACATGATCTATCCAATAAAGAAAACTTTCTCACGTCATATATGATCTTCAAGAAAAGGCATTCACCTCATGGTTTCGATGGTGATGAAGTAATAACACCATGTTGCAGGTTATCGGATTAATCAAAACATGACGTCATCAAACACCAGATTTCTGATATAATATGCAACTCATTTCTCGACGCAACGGTCCAAGAGAGGCGAACCAGTCCGCCTTGCCTAGGTGTCGCCAAATAACATGGAAAATATAAATTAACCTCACATTTCATCCATCAGCTTGGTAAGCCGGGCTGAAATATTGTCATGTGGTGGGTTGGAAATAATTTAGACCGCCTATCGGAGCTACCTCTGCCTGGCCCTCCTCGTGTGATCCCCTTTTAGAATATGCAGCTGTTCACTTTCGTTTTGTATATTCTCTTGTGTGTATCATTGAGGCCTTTATCAAAACAAGAAAAACACTAAAGCTATTTAATGCCCGAGCCGTAGCGCTCAGTTCTGGTTGCTGAGAAAGTAGAAATCATTTCTACTTTTTTCTGTTCGCTGACGACAAATTATGTCAATCATCATTTTCGAAATGATCCGAAAGGCATCACCTGGAGAGGACCAAATACCACCTAAACTTGCTTTACTGGCTTTACTCTTTATAAACCTTTAAAACATGCTATAAATTGCAGCATAGAAAAGGTAAAAAGTAAAAAAGAAGCAGATGTCTTTTATTGATAACAAGTTGTCTCCTTTCTTATCCGCGTACAGAAAAAATTATAGCACACAACACGTTTTATTGAGATTAATTGAAGAATGGAAAGAAAAGTTAAATATGAATTATTTTGTTGGTGCTGTCTTAATGGATCTTTCCAAAGCTTTTGATTGCATTCCGCACGACTTAATCATAGCAAAATTACACGCGTATGGCTTAGATTTAAATGAACTTGAGTATGTACTCTCATATCTTACTAATATGGAACAAAGTACTCGTGTAAATGGTGTATTCGGACTTTTTCAATCGATTCTCTCTTGAGTCCCTCAATGTTCAATTCTAGGACCGATTATTTTTAACACCTTCCTCAATGATTGATTGGTTTCATTATGAATAGTAAGTTACACAACTATGCCGATGATAATACCCTCTCTGGTTATTCGAATTTTTTGACGAATCTAAAAAAACTTTTGGAAGAAGAATCTGATAAAGCAGTTTCATGGCTAAAAAATAACATAATGATAGCAAATCCTGAAAAATTTCAAGCAATTTTGATCAGTAAGGGCAAAAGTGACAATTCAAAATCCGAAACAAGAGTAGGTGATAAAATGATAAGTGCAGAATCACATGTCAAACTGTTAGGTATAAAAATTGACCAAAAATTAAAATTCCACTTACATGTTAAGAATTTATGTCAAAAAGCCTCTGCACAATTGAACGCTCTTTTCAGATTCAAAGATATGTTACTCTTTAAAGCGAAGCAAATATTAGTTTAAAGTTTTGTATACACAAACTTCAATTAATGTCCATTAGTGTGGCATTTTTCGCTTGCAAAATCTCTTCTAAAAATAACAAAAATCCACGAACGTCCTTTGCGCTTCCTCAATTATCAGGAAAATCAAAAACTATGTAAGTTTTCGGACCATTGGAATGAGCATTTTATAAGTTTACTACAAATAAGAAATCTATGTACGGAAGTATTCAAGTTTCTGAATTGTATTAGTCCTACATATATGAAAAATATTTTCTCTCTTAAGCATAATTCTAGGCCTGTAAGAACGAAAAACAGTAATAACGTAACAATTCTTAATGTCAAAACTTCTTCATCGGTACAAAAAGTATTCGCTCTTCAGCACCAAAAGTATAGAATGGACTGCCATACCATTTAAAATGCCATGAAAATCTACCTAATTTCAAATAAGAGATAAAAAGATGGGATGGTGATTTGTGCCATTGCTTTGAGTGCAAAAACAACAGGAAAGCAAAGTTGTTTCTCTACATGTTTGTTTTGTTTATTTTATATATATATATATATATATATATATAATGGAAATAATGGTTTTGATTAGTTTTTTGTAATTTTTTATTTAAAACTATGTATATTGTATACCAACGTTTAATAAATTTACAACAACACCAACAAAAACCAATACAGCAAATACGACATTCTCCGTGCAGCAAATGCGATATTACTTGTTTGTTATATCGATATTGTTTTTCAATCACCCGCCAATATTTAAATGAATGGAGATTGAGCGCCATTATTTAGAGCACAATCGCTGGTAATCGCTCGCTCAAAAATCTCTAAATGGAGATCCGGCTTAAAATAAGCTTGCACTTTATTTTGCTCTCTACTAATTTTTGACAGATTTCTTGTTATACAGTGAACAAAAATCTCTAATTCCTTTCATTTTTGGCTTTAAAAACTCTCACTGTAAACCTCTGTTTAACGAGTACCGACACCATCCAGTTTTTTTATGGACATAGCAAACAGAGTATCATAGTCTTGAGTTAAGGGAAGTTTCCAATCCTTTTGAAATCTGTTAAATTTGTGACACATGCGCAGTGGTTTGGCATTGTATATTTATTTTGGAAAAAGATTTATTGATTCCAAGATCGATAAATTTGAATATAATAGGTTTTCCTCATTTTTGGGGGAGTTCGGATTTAACTAGGATAGAACAAAATTTCTTCAGGGCTCTTGTTTTTTAAGCAAAAAGCTCGACTCCCAGCAGTTTTAATGTAGTCTCGCAGTGGGAAATTAAATCATATTCACACCAGAAATATCACGACAAATTCAGTGGAAAATCTATTTTTTTCCACTGGCGTAAAACCTCTCTATAATCACGGACAACATCGGGACCAAAAAAATGTTTGTGGTGAAAAAAGGTGGTGTCCACCATATAGGATGTCCGTTCACTGTATTTGTATACAGAAATTGTTCGTTTCATGTAGTACTTTCTATCAAATAACATTGTGGCACACTTCGTTCAATAAAAAGCAATCATATGGTCCTCTCCTGGGTTAGTATGATATAACAGGACAATTATGGCCTTCCGAGGAACTGGAAAATCTTGTCGCGGTCTTTGATTGTATATGACGATAACTTTTTGGGAGTGTGCAAGCATGTACATTGCAAGATTTTGTTTGTCGAGCCAGTATTGATGATTTACGTTGCTGTACGGAACTTTTGGCGGGAAAACCTATCGTCCTAATAACACCAATTAAAAAAGGTATGAACTACAGGTATGATTTCGATCAGATTTTTTTTTAATCGTTTATAAACAACTTCTCATTCACAACTTGCCCGATGACGAGAGAAGGCTCTCTTCAAACGTAGCCCAACGTTTATCATCCATGGCATGTTAAACTTCTTCACTTATTGAAATATATCAGGATGACTCAGAAAACCAACTTCAATTCCGTGAAATAGTGAACAGAATATAAATGAGAACACCAAAATTTTAAAAGAAAATCGGAAACGTATTGTTGTTGATCATTAGTTGCACATGAAGGAGGGTTGGGAAAACTGAATAGAATTTTGAATGGGAGCCCAGTGGGCAAAATCTTCAAAAAGTCTATGAGAAGGAGTGTTTTCTATAGGAATGACAAGCACTATTGCTTGCTGTTTCAAAAAAAAACACTCTTCCACCGAGGCTTTTTGAAGATTTTGCCCACTGGGAGAGAGAATCATGTGGATGTTTATTGGATTTTTTAACTATAACTATAATATCATACATAGATGCTAACAACGTTAAATAAACAAATATATAAATAAGTAAGCCATTCATTACCAGAAGTTTATTAAAACCAGCAGAAGAAGGTAAAGAGGAGGAACTTACTTTTGTTGCGAATGGCAACCTAGTTGATGAGTTTAATGTTCGGCTACATTGAGTTCAACTAACAATTTCTTCTTACCAAAGTTAATGGTGCAAACCTTATAAATTTTGTCTGGGTTAATGAGGCTAGAGTCGAGTTATGTCCAGTTTTATTTTGTTTTATTTTCAATATATTTATACACGGTAGCTACCGTCAATTTTAAAATAAAACTGCTATCAATGGAGGCCCTGTGTGATCAAATAAATTAAAACTCTTATATACTAAATATATTATAGACACTATAAACACGATAAAATTGTTAAAACAAAAAAAAACTAAAATAAAAACGACTTAAGGTACAAGAAGAAAAGTTGAATATTAATATAAACTAACAGTTGATAAAGTAAACTAAAGAAAAGAGACAAACAGACACTGAAAGGCTATAGTGTAAAGCTCTTTCAAAAAGATTATATAAGACTTTTCACCCTAAATTTTAGTGAGGAGATATTGAACGTAAATCATACTCGTTATATAAGAATCAGTTTTTTCCAGGGGGAAATGTTATTTTCAATAAGTTTGCGAAATATCTGAGTTCACAGAACAGAAGTTTACAATATTACTAGTAACCATGTTTCATAGAATGAAGTTTTTTCAATGCTTCACTAGCGTTGTCACTGCAGGAAAGATAATTATTATGACACGTGATAAGGTCCGTCATTTTGGTCGCGTCAACTAAACAGTTGTTGAATTTCCCAATACACTAAGAAAAACAACACACAAAAACAACAACATATTTCTCATGTAAAATTGTAAAGTTTAGAGAATTGGATTAAAATTACTTACAACCCAAAATTTGTCCTCAGAAAAAAAGTTCTCAGAAAGAAATTGTCTCTTCTCCGTCTCCATTTCGTCCTTGGTGCTTGTCTTCCAAGTTTCTGCAATCAAAGAAATGCGATACAAATTTAAATAAATTTAGTTGAGCCAATAACTTTATGACGAATAAGATAACAAGAACCTTCATTTTTTCTTTTTAATGTGGATATTTTGCCTAAACATTATTAGGCGAAATAACCACATAAGTGCGATACATACAAGAACACGTATTTGTTGCATCAAGATTTTGAGAAGTGTAAATTTATATTACCGTGTTTTGTGGCTCGTCCATCGCATGTTAATACAATAGCTAGAGTTAAAACAGTAAAGAAATTGACGAGCATCATTTTTGTTAGTGTAGCGTCGAGTGTTCGATTTAAAAGTTCGAGATTCGTTTCATTTTTAATGTATGCTCTTTTATATTAGCCAACTGGTGTGATTGCATTGTTGGCAGGTGAAAGCAATCTGAAAAAGAAAATGGGTGTCCCATAGCTTGTCCCATAATTCTTTCTTCGATGGGAAATCGTTTCTTTTTTTTTTCGTTTCAATACTATTGAGTAATATTTCCTTTTAAAAGTATTTTATAGGGCATTTGTCATAAGTCACAGGTGATATAATGTTGTATAGGTATCCCAGCGCTCACCCAATAAGTCCATGTGGCTTTCTTTCTTTGTTTTATTCCGGCACAGGAAAGGAAAATAACAGATCTGTGCATGTAGATACTTTTAAAAGAATCAACTTTTGTGGGTAAATTTCGACCTTTTTATCTAATATCATTTTGTGAAATTCTGCATAAAACATATGAAAATATCATTTTGTGAAATTCTGCATGAAACATATGAAAAGTAGGTTGAATGATTAGGTCTTTGGTATTCAAACTAAAGATTCTTAGAATAAATTAAATTGTAGAAGAAGTGATTTTTCTTCCTGTTTTGAGTGTACAGGGAATATTCACACTGAACACAAGACGTCTTTTTGAGATCTTTGTACGGCGTCTTTACGAGTCTAATAGTGAAACACTAAAAGACGTCTTAAAGACGTTCTATTTCTTAAAATTTTCATTGTTTTTTAGAAGACAACAGAAAGACGTCTTAAAGGGCTGACTGGTTCTCAAAAATTTCAAAAGAGATGCCTCTCTTTATCAGATCGAAGGCGTCAGAAGACCAGAAAAGACGCCTTAAAGACGTCCTTGTATTCACTGGTTGTTTAATACATATATTTTTCAGGTGCATCGATTCAAAAAGCATATCTCCATAATTCTTTGAAATAAAACTTCATAATTATAATGACACTTTTCGGAATTGAAAACTGTTTTCCTACATTGTTTGAAAATGAAATTGTAATGAAGATTTGGCGGGTGGACTTTTTGTCAAATTATTTGCGTTTAAAAAGAATTCGGGAAAGGTATATGCTTTTGGAGTTCTTCTCGAAAACCTCTCGGGAAAGAAAATGCCACGCTGTGAACCTTGTCTCCCATTTACCACGTTGCACACAATTGAAAAACTACAGAGAAAAGAGAAAGTAAAACGAACACAGAAGCAAAGAAACAATTCTAGATGATTACAGTATGATGCATATGCCATTCAACTGGACACAAACAGGTTAAAATTTCATTGGATTTTAGGTCTTGTCCGCTCTTATCTCCAAACTAGATTTTAAATTAAAACTTTGTTTTTGACCACCTTATTGTTAGCCCGCAATTCGATCATGGGGGATATCATGAATCGTTCGGGTAATGTCTCTTTCACTCAAAAATATTGCATCTGGCCCGCCCCCACATTGTACAATGGTTTTTATGGTGGTGGGTTGCTTTTGTGGAACTTGTAAGGAGAAACTTCCAACCTCGTTCCCAGGGCTTCTTGCCTTTTCGATCTACTGGATGGTGGCAAAGAATTTAGGGACGAGGTTGGAGAAACTTTATCATCGTGAGCTTGGTTTTGTCCAGCTGCTATTTGGTTCGTTAACTTTAAATCAATCAACTGTATGTATTACATGGTTCCATAGTAAATAATCACGAGGATTTAAAAAGTTATTAACCTACTACTGTAGGTGCCAGGTTTTGATTGGTGATGTGTGAATATTGCAGTCTCGCGTAGACCACTTCTTTGGTAACTGTGAGCGTTGGGGTGAAAGTGCGATATCTTGAATACGCCCATCATATATAGGGGAAAGGGGTTATATAAAGGTGTTGTCAACAAGACATGCAACTCGCCTAAACGTTTCGGGAAAATAACTATACCTTAACTGTACTATAATTTGGAGAAGGTCTGTTTAACATTGCTATAATTCATCTAAGCCTCATCCGAAGAAGGAAAAAAGCATCTGGTGTTGAACGCGGCTTATCTGAGGTAACCATGGTATGTAATAACAAGTACGGAAAGGTCATCTTTATTGCATTTCCTACGTCTTCCTAATTTTGATGAAAACTGGAGAATTGGGAAGAGTTGCCAACAGACCGTGTTGTCTGTTGGCAACTCTTCCCAATTCCAATAAGTTATATTCGCAAACTTTCTAAGATGATCTGGAAACAAACGAGTTACATATCGATGTAACTTTTCTATTTTATCAACAATTTCTTCCACCAACGGAAAGTGTCGGCTTCTCCACAATATTTGCACTTGTAGTTAGCTTTTGGTGTCCGAAAAAGAACTCACAAGAAATGAGAACAAAATCTTGCATCAAAATTCAATTTCATTCGGTCATAATAACTTAATTTGTTTTCTCAAACCATAGCAGTTAGAATACAGAATGTCTTAAGCCACTGTTAAAATATGGAAACCGTCAATTCACCCTCTTCATATGAAATGTAAAAATATCAAAAAATATCCTAAATACGTGGGTTCCTGTTATATTTGTCTCAGTAAAACAGAAATTAAAATTAAAAACCAGAAAGTTAAACTAGTTATTTCACTTTTCAGAAGAAACAAAATACCAAAAGCCCAGCTAAGATCTTATTTTCAAGTCGCCGCTGGGCAAATTAGAAAATGCGCTATTTTGTATTTCAGAACTTTTCTTTCTTCAATTCTCATGCCTATTAGGAAAGTTTTATAGTGTGCACTGACTGTTGTTATCTAGAAAAGGAGAGTTCCCATTCCTCCCTGTTCACTCTGCTCCTTTACAAATATTTCAAAATACTGATAAATGATGGTTACGGCCAACAAGATACCAGTACCCGAACCAATCGCACCCATGAAATCGGCGAGTACGGACAGCGCACCAATACAAAGTCCACCGAATGCAGCTGCAGTTGGAATGTATCTAGAACAAAAACATCAAATGGTAACAATACAAGCAAAAAACCGAGAACACTTACACTATAACGTGTCATATACGTCCAACAATAAGTAACTCACCGATTTAATTCGTGAATCATAGATTTTTCACGATGACCTCTCATCACCATTTGTTGTTCTTTGAGTTGCTTAGCTACATCTTTAGCAGATGATCCAGACACATCAATCCATGTTTTGGAGAAGAATGCACATGATCCCAACATGAAAACGATGTATAGTAGGGCATGCACGGGATCTACTGCAATCTGGCCAAGCGATTCTGGTGGAGACAAGTAGTAGCATAAGCCACCAATCGGATAAGACCTTGTTGGACCTCCTGCCTCATTCCAAACACCAAGTAAGCTGACGAAAAAGTTGCCAGAGAATTTAGAGGATAACATTTGTGAGATGATGTAAATATTGGATACCAAAGCACTCTATAGGAAAAAAAGTAAATATAATGTGCAATATAATTCTAGATTTCAATGGAAATGACAAAAAGAACTCATTTTACCTGCAATATGATTGGAATATTTGATGTATAGAACAACTTGATTGGGTATGAACTATATTGACCACGATAACGAGCTGATTTGATTGGAAGATCGACTCTGAATCCCTGTAAAAAGTATGCAATAAAAATAATATTGACAAGATAAATCATCAGGTCCATGACATGTTAAATATCTTCACTTATTATGAACAATACTGGTCCAACAAAACAAAATAATTCAAAATACTGAAACATGTTATGAAAGCTTCAATTTTACACTTTAAAAAGCTAAAACAGGGAAGAATAAGAAAAACAAAATCACACCTGGAAGTAGATGACAATACCAAACACAAACACAGTAGCAAGCAGATTCATCAAGTTAGGTAAATTTTGACGGTAGAATGCTTCACGAAGTCCACGAACTTTATCAGTTCTGGTTGCGAGAAGATGGAACAATGCAATGATGGCGCCCTCAAATTCAGTACCTTGAAGTAACAACAAAATCATTCAGTCAAATATTTTGCAATTTCTTTATCTATAAAATATAAAATAATCATTAAAAGATGTAAAAAATAGAATAATTACCACGTCCAGTGTTAACTGTTGCTGGTGAAAATGCCTTCCAAACAATAGTTTCACATATGTTTGTGGCAATAAAGAGTGATATACCAGATCCTAAACCGTATCCCTTCTGGAGGAGTTCATCGAGTAGCAAAACAATCAAACCAGCACAAAACAACTGAATAATGATGAGAAGGCAAACACCAGCGCCAAGTTCAGATGGATCACCATACATTCCAGTCATTACGTAAACAATAGCTTGACCAACAGTGATGATCATTCCAAACAGCTTCTGAGCACCGTTAAACAAGGCACGATCACGTGGAGTGTCACCAACTTCTAAGATTTTAGCACCAGCAAGAAGCTGCATGATCAAACCAGATGTGACGATTGGCGATATACCTAATTCCATAAGTGTTCCTCTGTTGGAAGCCATGATCACACGAAGCCAATAAAATGGATCTGCTGAGTCAGATGACATAATACCAAACAAGGGTATCTAAAAACAGCACAACAGTTTACATCATGATGGATGACAAAATTTGAATAAAATAGTTTAGAAACGTATTACCAATATGAAAAAAAAAAAGGATTAAAAAATTCAAAATCTCAATATATATACCTGACAGCAAACCAAAAAAATGAACAATGTGATGGCTGTCCATAGTACTTTCTCTCGAAACTGAATCTACAACAACAAATTTACTATCATGGACAATACTTATCAAAACAGAACATGTGAGTTTGTTTCAAAATAAAAGTAGGACACCCCAGTTGCGGCCAATTTGCCTTAAAACAATCGAGTTTAAGAATGTATATATATATATATATACCAACAGACCACCTAATCCTGAACAGCCTTCCCAATTCTGAACGCATAAAAATACAAACCAGTCTGGTTAACAAACTATACATAACTAAAATTGCCACATATACTAAAATGTTTATGAAGCAGAAAAAATGTTGAACACCAATTATCAGCGTGAAGAAGCACTTGTGCGGTAATAATGGCGTACACCATTTTGTTTTGATATCTCTGCATATATATGCGTTGAAACATAATTACATTGCAGAGCTAGTAAAATTATGCGCGAATCTCAAGGGGACAGTCAATTTATTGAAGGCATAAGTTTTGTGTTTGTTAGGTTTTGGATTTAGTTTGATTGGCAATACAGTATCCATTATTATTGATGTGGTTTGTATTTCATTGACTGTACTTTTTTGCGTTCGGAATTAGGAAGGCTTTTGAGGATTAGAGGCAGATTTTCCTCTTGTCAACAGATATCAGATTTATTCAGTATCCCCATAGTAATATCTTAATATGCTGAGGACCTCATCAGGTATTACTTGTCTTGAAAGTATTTGAAGAGTTTAGTTACTGATGACATGTAAAATTTACTGGGAAAAGTGTGTGAAATTTACTGGGAAAAGTGTGTGAAATAAGTGTTTATAATAGGGGAAATAAATAACATAAGCACTCAATTGTCAAAGGAAAGACATTAACATTTCAACAACAATTTTCCAGGTAGATAGCAGTTAAAGTGGTCCTTTTACTTTAATGAAGAAAACTAGAAACTTTTAACTAGTTGAGATACTGAGATTTAATGTGGATACACATACAATCATAGGTGGTACCACCAATGATTTGATGTGGATACATCCCCTAAGGTAGTATAAGAAAGTGTGTTTTGGTCAGGTTTTGTCAGGTTTGCCACTCAAGGTTTCTTTTAGAATGGGGAAATAATATTGGCCAAGCATTAGCTAAAAGAAGTGTAACTTAAAGTTTATGTCCATGTTCTATCCGCCATCTTTTTCTTGAATTTGTAGCCTTGAAGTAGCATTCGTAGGCAAATACAATATGACCAAATCTCTATATTAGCTACTTCAAGACGAGATATATTACAAGCAGTTAAGTAATAAAAAAATCTGTGAAAGTTAAGTCTTTACCTTTCTTTCTGGTTTAGAGACTTCGGGTAAAACCGAGATAAACGGCTTCAGCAACTCCAGAAATTTAACTAAAATAAAAAGCGTAAATAATTGTAAATATATTATCACTCGTTTAGACGTCAACTAAAAAATGAAGAGACCAAAACACTAAGTTACAGCAATTATACGAAAGTTAGAAAACGCGCGGATCTATTTTTACAAAAACTTTGATTACTTACAACCCATTGTACAAAAATCTTGTCCTTTTCCGTATGACCTTTTACTTTCCTTTGGTTTGTAAGCCGAACTTTCTTGAAGTTCAACTCGTCAGTCCAAAATGATATTCCCGAATAACACGTCTCAGAACGTAAACATTTGAAAGGACTGTATTTTGCGGAACAGATTATTTTGTAGAACATGTATGCAACGTCAGCTTGAATGAGATGGGGGTAATAATGGAGGTTATCAGGATGGGTTCGAAAATATATGCATGGAATAAATGCCAAAAATGGACATACATGAAAAACCAACATACTACGCAATATTTTGTGTTAAAATTTGGAAACATTACCATTTCTATTTTGCTAAACGAATACTTCTTAATTTTATTTGTGATGCGATGGGGGTTGTGTCATTGTACATTATAACTTGCGTTACTATTAATACATCCAGTGAATCAACCAAAACAACAATAATGGCCGGTTAATTTACACGAGGAGAAATGGAGCATATTTCAATTATCATTTTCAGCTCTGCTCTGAAGCTATTATTTCTGAATTCTTAGTAAGTTGTTTTGCAAAATTTTCAACCATATACTCAAGTCAGCAGTAATTTTAATTTCATCTTGAGTGAATGTACGTTTTGTGTTTTTAAGGAGGAAAGGAAAACAGTCTTTATAACTGTGGTGGCGAGTACTAATATTTCGATAACCAATGGCGTTATTTGGGGTCCTAATTGGCAAAGAGGCATATGGCAAAAAATTAGGGAACTTTTGGAACTGTAACATTGCAAAATTTTATCAGCTTTTCAAGCTCTATCACCTCACACCTGTGTTAACTTCCCAAAATATTCAGTTCACCCTCTTAAGGTAGTTTCATCTTATGCTCGACATGCTTCTTTTCTCGACACACATTTATATTAAAGCGATTGATCAACGAGAAAAAAATGAAAAACATTTAAAAAGGAAGCTTACAGTAAGAACTTGACCCAATAGTTTAAATTTGAAATATTGCTTAATAATTGGGTCCCTTCCCTGGTGCGATTGTTATGTTCTTGACATGCTTAATAACCAGCTGATTATCAGAGTTTGTTTGGATCATGATGTAATAGTTATGAAAATGTTACGAGTAGCTTCAAGGGTAATTAGTGGTAAAGAAAAGAAATATCATCTCTAGTGTTTCCTTTGGGACTATTAGGGCACATGGTTTTAGAGGTATTAACTTTGTTATTCCACTGTTCCGTGTTTTATCTCTAAATTGTTTTGAAAATTGTTTTGTCAAGAAAGGAATATATGGTTGAACAGGGACGTATTCTCCTGTTCCTTTTCTCCTCCGTTTATCTAATCTTCAAAGGAAAGAAATGTCTTTACTACTAATGTTGTTTTGATATTGTATTTCATATCTTACATCCTTTTGAATGTAAAGTAGTTTTCCTTTTTCATTTATTGGATTCTAAAGTTGTTTTGTTGAGCATAGATGAAACTACCTTAATTAATATTTAGTCTTTGAAAGGAAACAGTATAAATAATCTATCTTTAAAGCAAATGGTTTTATGTCAAACTTAGAGCATTAAAAAAAGAGCTGCTCTGACAGTTCAAAAATACTGATTTTTTGTAATTCTCTCTGTTTGTCATATCATTGATGTGTGAAAAGATTAATACAAATTAGGCTGCTATGCTATAGCATAGTGTTGATGTGATGCACTGATTTAATGTGAAATTTGATAGATTTGTTCCATTTTTACAATTCTCTTGTAAGTTTTTTAAAATTATTAGGTAAGGGCATCACATATATTCTCGGCAGGATCTATTCTTGGCACTACGTTAAAATTGAAATGATTAATCAATGAAAAAATGAATCTCAAACCCCTTTAAACAAAGCTAAAATAAAAAAAACACGACTGAAATGAAGTTGTTGATATTCTTATTGCCACATCTTGTTTACTACTGGAACAAAAAGATTGGCCATGGGACTTCAAACCATGACTTTTAAATCCCCATTTTGAAAGCAGATTTCCATATAGGGGCGTTTTCCATTACCTGGTACGAGAATATGTTCTCGTCATGCTTAATAACCAGCTGATTATCAGAGTTTGTTTGCATCATGATGTAATAGTTATAAAAATGTTATAAGTACAAGGGTATTTAGTGGTAAAGAAAAGAAATATCATCTCTAATGTTTCCTTTGGGAACGGCACGTGGTTTTTACAGTATCTACTTTGTTATTCTATCGTTCTGTGTTTTATCTCAAAATTGTTGAGAAGTGAGAGTAGATTTCACATATCTAGATTTGATTCTCCAGGCATTCCTTTTCGAAATGTTTTTATATTTATTACTAATGTTGTTTTGATATTGTATTTCATATCTTACATCATTTTGAACATGAATTAGGTTTCCTTTTTCACTTTTGGATGCTGGGATTAATGTGCCGGGAATAGATGCCCTTACCTTAAATTAGAACTACCTTGTCAGGGACTGGGTACAAGGTTCTTTATGAGACAGCTAAATGGTATTTTTATCTTACAAAATGCTAATTTTTAATAAAAAAAGTACCTTTTTGTGATCAAGCACCTCTGAAATAAAAACTTTACACTCTACGCCAACCATGATGGCATTATATACATGATATATATATATTCAACTGCCATTTGAACAGTATGCGCAAATAAATCCTGGGTAATAATTATATATACTCTATGTAAGGAAACTTTACTGGCTGTGACAAAATTGAAGCAGAAATTTGTTTTTCATATTAGAAAATGTTTACAGGAGATGTTTAATATTAAAAACCTCAATCGTCTTCCTCTGTAAAGTTGTTGGTGAAGTGTTATGATTGTCTAATGTCAAAATTCTATGCATAATAGAAATCATTTTTTATTTAGTCGATCTACGGATTTCGAAGTGCATCGTAACTGGCTGGCAATAACATTCAGCCTGCCAATATCCAAATGGTATTATGACGTCAGTGATTTTTTGTACTTATTCATGTCAGAAAATTACGATTAGACATTTTACTTTTAAAAAACTTATTTGTTTTTTGTTATTTGTAGGAAACATCCTTATGGACATTGGATTACCCACCATTCTTTGCTTGGTTTGAATATGCTTTGTCACATTTAGCATATTTTTTTGACAAAAGAATGTTGGTTGTAACAAATTTAAATTATGCTAGCAAACAGACCATTTTGTTTCAAAGACTATCTGTTATTATTGGTGATTTGCTTTTGTTCGCATCTTTGAAAATGTAAGTAATCATTATCAGAAGAGTTATGGAATAAGATGAAAGTACATGCTTTAAAAATATAATATAAAACATAAAAACAGCAACTTCATAATTTTCCAGTCAACCATTTGTCATTACAATGAAGTTTTAATAGAAGGAAACAGCTTTTACATGAAAATTTTCTTTATAGTCTGAAATTTAAACTATATAGTTTCATAGTTTTTTCATGTTATTGTTATGTATAATTCCCATTTTTTCTCTATAATCTTTTAATCTCTATTTTTAGGTATGTTAAACACACTCTACCGAAAGACAAACAGAAGAACGAAAAATACTTTCTTCTTTTTGGAATATTGTTAAATGCAGGTCTTCTCATTGTTGACCGTATCCTTTTCATTTATAAATATAACATAACAAGAGAATGTGTACAAAATAGGAGGGTGCAATGTTTTGGTCATATAGAAAGAATGGAATTTGATGCTTGGCCTAGTAAACCAGGGATATTCTGGTTGATGGCATTTTAGGAAGGGGTCAGCCTCAGAAGACTTTGAGTGAAGTAGTAAGAAAAGACTTAGGAGAGAAGAAAGTCAGCAAGGGTGCAGGAAATGATAGACTAACATGGAAGACAGTCATCAGAATCCGTCCAACACATGAAAGCATGAAAAACGGATGTTAATAGAATATACTCCTCAATTGGGAGAATGAATTTGCTAACAGATAGTGTCATTGTTGTGTGAGCATTTACCAGAGTGATGTTAGCCACACCCACAAAATGTATTTTCTATTCTATTCCTTTCAAAATAAAGGAAAGGTTACATATTTAGAAAATAGGACAATTGTATACAAATTTGAGCCTAATGAGAAAGAGACATTGCCTTGATCAAAGAGACTATTTTTGTTGTGACATTACTTCTCATCAGGACTATTAACCATTACATTTTATTTGAACAGGAAATTTTTTTTCAAAAAGTAAAAAATAAAGGTACCAAGGATTTTTCTATTCTAGCCCGGTGAGCATAATGACTTTAAAGTCACCATAATGGAGAATTTGTTACTCCGACCTATTCTCAATAGATTTAAATTCAATGTCTTTAGAGCTTTTTTAATGTTATCTTCAATATACCATTGTTGTTAAACCATTACAAATTGTAAGGTACAGAAAATTTAATGTGATCAGGTGGGTGAAAGCTGGTACAGAAAGAAAATAGTCAATGAATTGGTTCTCTTTATTTATGTTATTCTTATATTCTTATTATGTTAAACTATTAAAACCTCATTTATTATCTTAAACTTAGTCTTTGGTATCAAAGAGTGTTAGCACTGGGATATTAAAAACGGACTAGTATCTCTTCCATGATATTCTCTTAATTTTGTTGTGAAAATCATTTCTGCTTGGTTGCAGAGTAAATGCTATTTGATTTCTTATAAAAAACTGAATGATTTACACGTTAAAGGTCCTATTAGATGGTAAACTATTAGATAAATTATGATAAATTAGGACCTTAAGAAAACCCAATGTTTATCACCTTCACCAGATGTATTCATAAAATATGAAAATATAACCTCGTATCCATGAGCTACCTGTAAACTACTGGGAATTATGGTCATCCAAAATCCACTTGATTCTTTCTTAACAATTTCAACAGACATCCATTTTCAATACAATGGATTTCTGTTCAGTTTCCTTATATTGTCTATAACAAAACTAAGAAAGGTAAATATTTTCCCGTATTCATACCGTAAAGAATCTGGCAACTGATAAGAATTCTGATTTCATGTTTTTTTGTATGCTGTATTTTTGAATTTTACAGAATGAATATCTGCAAAGTGCATTTTGGTTTGCTGTCCTGCTTAATCTAAAGCACATATACTTGTATATTGCCCCAGCATATTTTATTTATTTACTAAGAACTTATTGCTTCAAAAGAAGTACAAAGCCAGCAAATAGTAAGTTCTATTTTATTGATTTGGCTCCAGGTACCCTAACTGGTATAATTTTGTAATATTATTTAAATATGTTTTGGAAAGTGTAGAAAAGTTGACATATTTACTCTCAGTGAAACACATCTCGCTCACGAAAACAGTACCTTTTTCAAAATCCCTGGTTACACTTTTATCCGCAAAGACCGCGCAATTGGAAGAGATGGCGGAGTTGCAGCGTACATTGCAGATCATATTAACTGGGTATGCAGCAGACAAAACCTGGAATCTCCCGATTTGGAAGCTATGTGGATAGAAATTGTACCGAAAAACGCGAAAAGTTTCCTAATCGCATTTTTTATTGACCCCAGGATTATTCAAAGTATTTTCCTACAAACTTTATTAAGAAATTAAGTGACATGTTATCTATAACAACATCTGAATCAAAAGAAGTATCCTTGGGGATGTGAATGTGAATTATCTCGTTAAAAAAACAATGGTAGGGTATTTAAAGAGAACTTTTCGGTTTTCAACAACTTATAACTTGAGCTACACGCTTAACAGCTCATTCAGAGACACTAATTGATATGATAGCAAGTAACTGTTCATCTACCATTAGCTTCACTGACGTCATACCAACAAGTATAAATCATGACATTGTTGGTTGTACTAGAAAAATTAAACATCTGAAATTTAATCGGAGAACTATCACTGCAAGAAATTTTAAAACTACTCGCCCGAATATCTTAACCATGATTTACATCAAGCAGACTGGTCACCAATAGATAAAACAAACGACGTTACACAGCTTGGCTATATTTCAGTTCAGCACTTTCCAACATGTTTAATAAGCATGCACCCAAAATTACAAAGGAAGTGAAAGGAAAAACTCGATTGAATGAAAGAGATAATCTATTGCGTAAATCAAGTAAGTCGAAAAAGATGCAGATATTGCTGCTTACAAACGTAAACGAAATCTTGTTAATCATATGATCAGAAAATCGAAGGCGGCTCATAGTAAGTGTCTTCTTGAAGAAAATTCCATTTACCTTGACCGCTTTTGGAAATGTCTTAAAAGTATTTATCCATTTAAATCAAAGCCAAAGGCCAATCGAGTAAAAACTTCGAAGTTGATGGCGATAAAGTAGACAACCCAAAAGTGATAGCGGATGGTTTTTTACCATTTTTTCTCTAACATAGCCAGGAGGTTGAAAGAAAAAGCATTCCACATTTACGACTTCACATGGAAAAGGACAAAGGATATCACACCACAATGCTATAGCACTTTTCGTTTCACCTTCGTGTCTAAAATCGAAACAGAGAAACATATCAAATCTCTCAAAAGACAGAAAGCATCAGGAATAGACGATTTACCAGCAAGTCTATTGGAGGACACCGCCTCAGAAATCTTTTCACCTTTGAGTAAAATTATGAATCTTTCACTTAAAACATTAGTTTTTCCAAACGAGTGGAAACATGCCAAGGTAGTGCCAGTATATAAATCAGTAATGCATGTTGTTCGGCACCGCTCAAAGATTGTCTAAATTGAAAGAGAACTCACTTGGTATCATGTACCGGCATCTCGCATCAATTTCACCAAGTCTTATAAATATCTTGGAAATACAAATACCCTGAGCATGACCATTCAATTTGAATTCAATTACAAGAAATTCTCCAGTCGTTTGAATCTTCTACGTAGATTTAGATATATGATGAATACGCAATCAGTGGTTGCAATTTATAATAACATGCTTTGACCAATATTTTCGTATTGTACTATTCTACCGTTGAAGATGAGTATTTCACAGAAAACAAGGCTGCAAAGTCTTAGAACTCGTGCAAAAAAAATTATCAACACCGGTGATAGTAAGAAAATTCAAACAAATTATGTTCATGTAACTTTGTACACAAATGTGTGAATTATTCCACTGATGAAAACTTTAAATTTTACTTCTCAAGAATGAATCACGGTGTTGTACGAGGAATAATAACTACAGTCTGATGATTCCCAAAGTAAGAACTGAATTCGGTAAATGTGGAGCAGTAATTTATAACTCTTCCGATTAATTTAAGAAAAAGACAGATAAGTTGTGCAATGATTTGAATGGGCGTCAACTTTTTAAACTTTTGGAAATAAATTGGAATGATTGGTATCCAAAGCATTTATTTATTTATTAATGTTTACCCAGGATAGCCTTTTCAGTTCTGATAGAACTGTTATCAATGAGGACCCTGCGTAGGATGTTCTAGAGCATTTAAAGCCAGTCGCATGTCTGCCTCAACCGCTCAACTAGACAACCCCCTTAGACATCAATCACGCTCTCAAGCTGAGTCCTAAGCTTAGTGGATCGATTCACACTGTTATAGTCGCTGGCATGACTCGGCCAAGATTTGAATCCTGACCCCAAGCACTGGAGGCGACCAATCTGCCACGAGGCCACCAGTCGGTAACATTGAAAAACTGTACAAAATATTGGTGAAACTACTTACTTCAAACAATTCTTTCGATTCAAGGCGTACAGAAGTTTTAATAGTAATATCTTAAAAGGTAAAACTTTGTTTCATTTTAGAATTCACATCAATAATTGGATTTGATTTATTTGATTTTTCGATTGTCAGTTTGATGAAACTTGGTTTTGTTGTTCTCTCCATATTTGCAATTTCATTCGGACCATTCGTTTACATGGTTAGAACTTATTTTTTTCTATTCCTAGCATTGTGTAGTAGCTGTACTGCCACTGTGAGTCACTACACTTCTACACGCAATTTTTTCACTACTATATTGTCACAAATCGAAATTCATCAAATTTATAAAACATTTTGGTTAGTATACCAGGTCTTGTGAGATATTATTTAAATTGTCGGGACTTGGTTGTTAACTGGAGCTGCATTATTTAAGCAGTTGAATGGAAACAGTTGAATGAATTAATCTTTTTAAGCATATTATACATTTAATTAAGTGTTTGTGATTTTTTCATATTTCTAATTGTTTTCATGTTCTATCATAGGGACAATTCAGTCAGTTGTTGTCTCGCCTATTTCCTGTCAAACGCGGGCTTTCCCATTCCTACTGGGCTGCAAATGTTTGGGCTGTTTATAATAGTTTAGACAAGATCTTGGTGATTTTAGGTATGTTTTGTTTGTTGGTAAAGTATCTGTACGCCTGTTAACTGTCAAAGCCATTCAAAACCGTTTTCTTATAGCTCGGAAATTTGGAGTTTCAGTAGCAAGATCTACGATTGGTTCGTTGACCGGTGGATTAGTCGCGGAACAAAGCTTTTCGATTTTGCCTAGCGTTCCGCCATTACTCACCGGCGTCCTGACACTTGCTGCCATGATGGTATTTTCATCACATTCATTTGTGCCATTTCTCTCCTGGTAATAGTAGCAATAGTTCACAGCATTCATTGCCTTTTATAGCCGGCATTATTGAAACTATGGTATCGTCCTTACCGGCCATCATTGTTTCTACCATGTTTAACCGTTTGTGCTTACTCATCATTTTTGTTTGGATATCACGTGCACGAAAAAGCTGTGTTAATGATCGTGATCCCATTAACGTAAGTGTCATTTCGTTGATACTCTGGCAGAAATCAAAGCCATCGCTCTTTTGCCGTAAGCATGCTGTCTGTTACACTACTTCGTGTTTCTTTGTTGTTGGTATTTTTTTGAAATGAATTAACTCATTATAATGATCTCCTTTTAGGTTTTTGTCGGTTAAAACAACAATTTATGCCCGCGTTTATACAATCTTATCTATCACAGGCCAATTTGCTTTGTTCCCCTTACTTTACGAAACGCAAGGTAGGATGTATATTAATATAACATCTCTGGGAATATCCTGTGCTAACACATCTGCGAAGCATTTCAAGGCACCTCTATAATTAGCTATGCGCCGGTGAGAGAAAGCTCCAGAATATGCTAAAACAGACGAGCGTCTTCTCATAATTTTTTCGTCTTTAGAAATGCCGATAAAAGTTCTGCTCCTCCTTTTGCATTCGTTTGTTTCATATCTGCTTCTGCACAGAATTCATCGGTAAGTTGTTATACTTAATATTATATTATATTTATTAATGTCATATATTAATGTTATATTATATTTAATTCCGTTCATGAAAAAAGGTTTCAAGCATGAACTCCCATTTTTTCAGAAGTTCGCGTTTTTGTTTTTGTTTTTGTTGTTGTTTTCTTTATTAGACCTTCGTATTGTTTTGGCTTGCCTTTCGTGAAATGGTACGAAGCTTTGTATATATACGGACTGTTCTTCTTATTCATTTACACATGGGTTGGACACTGGTTGTTGGGGTTGAACGTAACCTACCCGTTTATACCATTGCTCATAACGTCGTTGTACTGCAGTTTGGGAGTCGTATGGTCTTGGCTTGTGTTTTATAGACATTACATGTTAGAATGTGGCGAGGAAGAGAAAAAAACTGACTGATCTGCCTGTTGATTATTACGATGATGACGTTGGGCTGATATCAGTGAACAATACAAAAGCTTCTTCAATTTTTTCAAGCAGAAAAACGTAATGGGTCTTTGAGCAGCTAACGATTCTTATCTGTACCCATCTAACTTTGAAATTTTAGTTTTATTGTTAGGTTAATTTTGATTTATAGCGTTTTTTTTACGCTAATGATCTACTAGTTGCGTATTATTGGTATTGGATTATTTTCTTGAGAAGAACTGATGGCATTATCAACAGCAGTTTCAATGCAACATCCTTCATGTTTGTATCAATGCAACATCCTTCATGTTTGTATCAATGCAACATCCTTCATGTTTGTATCAATGCAACATCCTTCATGTTTGTATCAATGCAACATCCTTCATGTTTGTATCAATGCAACATCCTTCATGTTTGTATCACCTCCTTTTCAAACATTTAGCATTTCTGTTGTTTCCTTGATTTCTTATTTTTTATTTCAGACGCTCCACTTAGTACGGAGGGAAGATGGACAAGCTCAACATAGATAGTAGATAATAAGGCTACACCATATTGGTAAAGGAGATATTTCCATCAGTATCATTCTGCAAATCATCTGTTTGTGAAAGGGTAGTCGGCTGCTCGGCTTGATTTGGTGCAACAGGCATCGTTAGGCTGTTATTTCCCTTGTTTCGACAAGAATTCTGACGTATCGATCTTCCCCTTTCCGTTGCAAACGGCTTCGAACACTGGTGGTGACATCCCGATATTACGACCCCCGATATAAGAAAATCTCGTTATAGCGAACGTGTTATCTTATCGGCCTTTCTAAGTGCCCTTGATGACGTTAAGTTTCATGACTCACAGTTTAAAGGAACGGCGTTAGAAAGTTTAACCGTGAACGAATATAGGCTGGCGTGAAAAGGGCCGTGGTAAACTTTAAAAGTAAGTTACTCAGATCCTCTTGTCCTTTCATTCTGTATCGGTTGGTTCTTCTGCCCGCTGGTTTGCAACCGAGAAGTTGTCTTACCACCAGATACTTATAGCATTGCTTTAGCTTGCTCGAAGGCCAGTGTGCGGTCAGTTGATGGCTCCAAATGGTCTGATACGGTGCTTTTCATCGGAGTGAAGTATCGAGATGCGACATGCCTGAGACTCGAAAAAATGTACTAATCCACTACGCCATCGTTGTACTAAAGAAAAAACAACAGAAATAAGAAACATAATAATAAAAAGAAAAACAACCATCTAACTATTCCCTTCCTTGAAAATATGGTACGTTCCCATCAAGCAGTGGGGAGCACCCAAAGAAAATTTGTTTTACGTTCCCACCGACCCAATTTACAGGACTTAATTTCAAGAACTGGCTAATTTCAAGAAAGTGGCATAAAATCATCATGAATTGGTTTTTTATATGATTTGTAATATAACTTCTACCATTACTAATTCATTATTCTATCATTATTTATGAAATGTTAATAAGTTTTTACTGGAATTGGTCGCCATCCGCATATCGAAAAGGCAAGAGATCCTGGGTACGAGGTTGCGGAATTGCTTGTTTTTTGTCTCAAGCATAGAATTGGCATTTTTAAATCGAGGTTGACACAAAATTTTAGAAAGTTGGAATATATAATCATAAATATAAAACACATAAAAGAAAAAATGATTTTTTTTCAAAAAGTATTTTTTAAATCAATTTATATTTTCTTACTTTATGAAGTATGCTTGTGTCTAACGAGTGAAGGGTGTGTCCATTATTCCTTCATTTGACCCACAATAACTGCCTTTTCTTGTCAGTAAATTATAGATATTTGACACGTGTCAAATTTTTCTTGTATATCTCGTTATCCATCAATAAATTTATTTTTATTTTTATGTATAAAAGAAAATTTTGTTTTAGGAGGGGTGGAACACTATCATCCATATTTTATGCTCTTCATAGGAAAGAATTGTTTGGGGTGGAGCCATCGGCACTATTATATTTAAAACTTCATGATAATTGCACGGATGGTATATAATTATAAAATGTAATAACTACATAATATTATAATATTATATATATGTATATATATATATGATATCCTTTTAACTTTTGTGGGTGCGGAATGAAAACTAGAGTTCAAATTGAAAAACAACAAACACGGGCGCTTTTTCGCTCTTTTTATGACTTGGTGTAAACAACGGCACACTTTAAATGTTGTCTGGCTTAAAAAAGGCCAACCAAAGATAAGATTTAAGATTATTTAAAGACTATTCTTCACAGCATAATCTTTTTCGCGCGCCCGCTCAATTTTGAATGGTCAATCACCATCCAATCGCTACTGACGAAGTCTTTACTTTTATAGTAAATTCCTACTTATTTGTTAATTCTTTGAAAATTTGTCCAACCCTCCGTTTGAATATTTACAATTTTGCAGCTCTCTGTGCAATTTATTCGGGACCTTAGCTAATTAGTATTTCTTAGGAATTTAGCTAATTATGATGTAACAACACAACATTTTGCTCAGAAAAAAAAGAGATTTTTTTTTTCAAAATTACAAGAGAAAACTTATTTTGACTTGCTGCAAGTTGCATTGCGCAACTACATAAAGAAATAATACGTGTGAAAAATTTCGATTATTACTTTAAGCAAGTCAAAGCGTCTTCAAAGTCGACATTCATTAAAGAAAGTATTCATCGATTTTTGAAGTGAATTGATAAGGAGCTGTGCTGCATTTTCATTACGTTGCATGAAGAGCTGAGAGCTGATTTTTAATTCCAAAACAGATTTTTTTATATAATTACTTTGAAAAATACATAACATAATATAGAAACAAAAGATTTTGAAAATGGTAAGTTTTTTTTTCTCCGTGCGCCTTTTCTTTATGTGTCTATATATTCTCAAAGTAGATAACGCAAAAAATCTCGTTATTTGATTGGTTATTTTAAAGTTTGTTTGCCATGCAAATTATACGGAGGTTGATTTTGAACATTTCATTGGAAATGAACAGTGCAATGAAGATAAAAAAAAGTAAATTAATTAAAGTTGGATTTATTTTTGCCAGGTCAAAATCTAATTGCGTTTCACGAAGATAAGTTTTGCCAATCATCCATTTTAAGAATTATTTGCGATGATCTTATCATTTTTTCTTATAAGCAATTTTTAAAAAACACTGATGCGAACGCAGACGTGCAGTACATAGGCGTAGTGTATATTGCAACGTCAATTTCATTAAGGAAAAACTTTACAAGCATTCTCATGTTTTCGAGAATTGAGATTTTTGCTAAGAGAGGAGGTGTGATCAGTTTTCTTGAGTGTTTTAAAAACAGATCTACATCTACTCTGTGAATTTACGCTAAAAAAAAGTCAAATTGCAGAATGATCGTAAAGAAAATTAGAATCGATATGATTATTGTTGAGATGCTGAAGAAATATGAAGTTTTACAATGCCGTAGTAGCAAGGAATCGTGAACTGAGAAAGGGAATGAGGAGAGCCTGATATGCAGCAAGCCACTCTATAATAGGTTATAAAAAGTAATGTTAAGGAATTGCTTAAAATGTGTTATTTCCTCAAGTTTATTGGCATAAAAATTTTCATCAGAATATATAATAATCATATACTTTTGCCAAAACAAAAACATCCTTGACAAGAGTATATCTTCACTGGATAGCTTGTTTCCAATTCAGCACGAATTAAAAAATAATTTATTTTAGCGTTTTTTCACGAGACATCCATCTAGAAATAGTCTACTGTGCGCCTACTGAGTTCAAACTAGCTAAAGTTCCTTTAGTGTAAACCAAACCTTGCAAAATTGGTTTGGTTCAATGAGGGTTAAGCTCGGGTTATACCTTGATAGCCGATTCAAAGTATCTTGAATGACTTTTCACCAAAAAGTTGGCTCCAATAAAAATCATATGAATCATTTAGTTCGTCCGATCATAAACCTTAATATACAATACCCATAAGATCTCCGAGTCACATATGAGTGCTACATAGGCATTGGTACTGATATTGGTAATAAGACCATTCTTAATGTGTGAAGTGAATTAAAAATAACATGCCGTTAAACAGGGAAATATTACCAATTTTTAAAAAAGTTCTAAATAAAAGGAGATACACGAATACCTGACTGACATTTTTGTGATACAGCGTAATACAGGCCTTGTTACAGATTTGTCTTAAAGAAGCGGTAATGGAAGAAAAGATAAATTGCGAAACTTGCAAAATAAAAACGAGGAACAAGAACTTGGAAGAAGGAAAGAAAGTGTTTGGAAAATAATAATGCTATACATCAAAATGATTAAGTCTTAGTAACGCGAGAGTGCATCTTTGCAGTGTATTGCTTAAACAAAACATGAAACAAACAAAACAAAAAACAATGAAAAAGATTTTTGCAGTTAGAAAGAATTTATATAAATGGGAAATACCCTCTAAAATGCACTAACACTACAAGGACTTTCCACTTGATTTTTATATCTTGTTCACCACAATCGTTCAGAAAGCAAATTAGCATAAATATAAGGAAGGCTTCTATACGGGTTGATCTAAGTTTGATTTCTGACTTCCTGGCCAAGATATCTCCAGAAATGTTGATAAGTTGGTACTTTGCAGCAAAGTTCTTCGTACTAGCCTCTATGCAATGAGTGGAGAGGTTTTGTTAGGCTCGATTATTAGTGCAAATTTCCGTCACTCATTTCACGCTCCGGATGCTTCATTAACTTCAAATCAGTTTCCTTTGAACACAGCCTTCTCTACCTGAAAATGACCAGCGCAAATGCGGCTTTTGGGTAAACCTGCCATAGTTTGGAGGTTATTAATTATACATAAGATGCCGAAAACATTTTTTTTTCATCCTATTTTGGTCTAAATCGGTTAAGTCATACAAATGGAATAAAAAAAATTCCAATTGTGTCAATTTTTAATTTTTGAGGGTATTTCCACCTTAATGACGTAGCCAGCTAAAAATAAAATATCGCGGCAACATGCGGTCTACAGGCTGCAGTGTTATTGTCATCTCACTTTTGTTTCTCGTGGATTTATGAGAGATTACATAATATGCATATCTACAGACCAGAAGGATTCATATGATTGACAACTAAATTTAAGCTTGGTTTGTGGTTCACTGAGGATTGGATATGTTGTCAAGGAACGGTTTTTATTTGATGGACCATACATAAAATATCCGTATTACTAATGTTTCCATTTTTTAATTTTCTCATTCTTTTTAATGTCCCTACTATGAATCGGCGGGGTTTTCTTTTATTCATTAATACATTCGTTTATTTATGTAATCTATCAATTATTTCTTATATTGTTACTTTGTTGAAATCAAGCGTTCATTACGTTTCCCAATGAAATATTTAAACAGAGAGTTATTCATTCTTCTTCTTCAATGTAAAAGATAACTTCGTTTCGACCATTTTTATTATGTAAACGTCAAATTCATTTGTGTTCACTCGTTTGAATAATGAAATTGACAAGGCAAACTTGATGTTTGATAATGCAATTAAAAAGAATTAAACCCGCCGTTCTAAACTAAAAATATCTGCCAATTAAAATGCTCGGTATTGCACTTGAAATATGTTGTGTAGAACGAATTTCAGTTTAAACTGCTTTCGTCGCTTGAAGAAACAGGTTCTATCATTCGTTGCTGTGTAGACCTCAACTCAAGCTGATAAAAAAAGATTTTGTTTTGTTTTTGTTATAAAACAGTTTATTATAACATGGTGAAACCAAACCCGGTAACGTCTGTTTGACTTTGTTGCCATGATGAATGTAGTGCGTTTACATCATAAACATGTCCTTCGAATTCTACATGAGCGAGATTTTATATAAAAAAATTAATTTAGCAGGCGAATAATTTCCAAAATGTAAGTTTTGTTTCTTTTATGTAAATTTTTAGAGAGAGTGTATATCTATCCACATCGGGCAAGCCGGATGTCAAATTGGTAACGCCTGCTGGGAGTTATACTGCTTGGAACATGGAATACAAACTAATGGCCTGCTACAACCTGACTATGATCCCACGGCTGGAGATTCGCATGGTTCCTTTTTTGCAGAAATGGAAAGCGGACGAAGAGTACCAAGATCAATCTTTGTAGATTTAGAACCAACTGTTATTGGTAAGTTAGATTCTGAATGAATTGCAAAAAATCTATTGATTTACTTACATACTGAAAATAATTTTCTACGATATAGACGAAATTAGAACGGGAGCGTACAAAGAATTGTTCCATCCAGAGCAACTAGTCCAGGGTAAAGAAGATGCTGCTAATAATTTTGCTCGCGGGCACTACACAGTTGGACGAGCCATCATTGATCAAGTTTTGGATAAAGTCAGAAGATTGGTAAGTCCAAATAAAATAAAAAAAATCCTTCCCTTACCAAATCAAATTTTCGTGCTTATAAACGTGTCTAGCATTTGTTATAGACGGATCAGTGCGAAGGCTTACAAGGGTTCTTAATTTTCCATTCATACGGCGGAGGTACCGGCTCTGGATTGACGGCTCGTCTGATGGAGCGTCTGTCGGTCGACTACGGAAAGAAAAGCAAACTTCAATTTTCTGTTTATCCAGCACCGCAAGTATCAACAGCCGTTGTGGAACCGTATAATTCCGTTCTGACCACCCACTTCACTTTCGATCACTCAGATTGCGCATTTTTGGTTGACAACGAGGCCATCTATGATATATGCCGTAAAAATCTTGATATAGAGAGACCAACCTATACTAACTTAAATCGACTGATAAGTCAAGTGGTTTCTTCCATTACCGCATCTTTAAGATTTGATGGTAAGTGGAATGTAAACATTTCAGGATAGTACTGAATATTTCTTCATTTTGTAATTGTGAATGTTGATTGGTTTTGTCATCTTCTGTTCTGAGATCGCTTGAAGTACTATATTTTTCAAAAAATCTTGTTTATAGGTGAACTAAATGTTGACTTGAACGAATTTCAAACAAATCTTGTGCCGTATCCGCGCATTCATTTTCCATTGGCTAGTTTTTCACCAATCATATCGACGGAAAAAGCGTCCCACCAATCGCTTACCGTAGATGAGATTACAAAGGCAGTGTTTGAATCGCAAAGCCAAATGGTGAAATGTGATACGAAAAAGGGCAAGTATATGTCGTGTTGTATGTTGTACCGCGGTGATGTGCAGGCAAGAGAAGTGAATGCCGCCATAACTAAAATCAAGTCTATGCAAAATATCCAGTTTGTTGATTGGTGTCCAACAGGCTTTAAAGTCGGTATTAACAGTCAAAAATTGTTGTCACAGCCAGGTAATTCTGACATAAGTACCCTTGTGTGTGTTTTTATATCAATTCGAAAACTACTTTCCCTCGATTTGATTACCAAGTAAATTTATTCATTTGGTTTTAATAGCATTATTACTTTTTCATGTCTAGGAAGTGATATGGCTGCTGTCAGCCGTGCCGTTTGTATGTTAAGTAACACCACGGCAATGTCAGACTTATGGGCGCGACTAGATCATAAATTTGATTTGATGTATAGGAAGAGGGCGTTTGTTCATTGGTAAGTTTGAAACGGGAACAGTTCCTTTAACGCCTCGCCACAAAAGAAATTCCAGGTTTTACTCAAGAGTACAACGAGGGGATTTGGTGAAATTTTTTAGAAAATCTGAGAGGACTTATGGTTGACGTTGTTGCTACGGTAACCTATCCTGCACCAAACTTCCACCAACATTTTCTCTATATTTTTTTTGCAGGTATGTCGGTGAAGGCATGGAAGAAGGTGAATTCAACGAAGCGCGCGAAGACTTAGCTGGTCTAGAGCGTGATTATGAAGAAGTTGGAGGAGATACTAAAGAAGAAGAAGAGGAAGAAAATGAAGATTACTAAAGACAAGAATCCTCTTCTGCATCTAGACAATAGAAATTTTCAGAGAAAACCTAAAGATGCTTGAGAGAATGGAATCGAATACACATTTTAGTCATTTAATTTATAATGCACACGCACACGTTTTCACCATACCATGTAACTAAAACAGATTCAAACATATGGCAGACACCATCAGAAGCAATAAAATGTCGTTTATAAGTAGGTGTCCGTTAAGTTGTGGACTTCTTGTGAATAGGGTCTGCTATAAGGTGGTGTCCGCTATAGAGGTTTGACTGTATATCTTCTAATCCATTACATCCAAGTGGAAATCAACCGCGTTCACGTTTCACAAATCACGTACGCTCACGCACATTGACATATACTAGAATGCCTTCCTTACTCGTCAAAATTTTTAAGAAAACAAAACATTTCTGACTTTCAACATCGCGAATCGGGGGATTTTTGAAAGAAAATAATAACTTTGCTCAAAATTGAAATTTTGACGAATAAGATTGAATAAACTTGTTATTTTTTTTCTTTGCATTTAGAAAATATATATTAGTTTTGTTTAGATATTTGCATTTAGAAATATTTAAGTTACTTCTTGTATCGATATACATCCTGTCATATAGAACTGAAACAAAAACAAATAATCTATTTGTGAGAATATTCTTTTGTATATCTATCAATTGACAATTTTAAAAAATAGAGGGGAACAAAGAAATTGTTGTAACTTCAGCAAGGTGTTATCATAAAATGAGCGAAGGCCTCTTTTTAACGTCAGAATAACGTACGTCCAGACGTCACAAAGAGACGTCCATGTAACGTTCAAACAACATCCTGCGCCATCCTGTGCCAACCGGGTTGAGAGAATAAATTATTGCGAAGATAGACTTTGGCGGCCAAATTCGAAAAAAATAAATCTGATAAAATTTAATCCAAAATCAATCTTTTTTAAAAGTAATGACGAACACATTTTGAAATCGATTTCTCGAGCAGGACAGTAGAGAATAGTTGCAATCCTTCAACTCTTCTTCGCAACATACGTAAACGTAATTCTTGAAAGTAAGTTTTCCAGAGGTTAATCTCTTGCAGTCTTTCCTAACTTATCTGAAGAATTTTTAAAAAAACCCTGAAAAGAAGCTCTTTTGCTCCAACATGTTAAAAAATGTGAACACATCCCCAGTGATCTATTCTATACGAGTTCCTTTTAGTTTTGCAAGTAGTATTGTTTGAAATGAGGTCCAACAAAGACAACAACAAAAAATAAAAAAGATGGCAGCAGCGTTGGACGAGTGACTAGACCCCTCTGTCAATGTCACCACCACTATTCTTTGGTTTCCGCTGAAAGTATCTCAATAAATCACAGAATTATCGACATTTTGGTTTATGTCACAAAACAAAAACATTCAATCTTTAATGTATTTTGCCGAACGCCCAATGGTACAATTACGTTTTTGAGACAAAGTTTTTGTAGTACTAAACTAGCTGCAGTTTGCGCTATTTTATTACTTTTTACAACATAGTTATATTTGCTTCTTGCAGAAATTTTGGTACTTCTGAAGTTGATCTAAAAGTGCGTTGAAAGAACTTGCGGTATCATTAATACTCACTACCAGGGTGGCAACTCATTTTCCAGAAGTATTCCAGTTTTGTTTTTTTACCTTTTTACAGGAGCGAACTGGTTTAAACAAACAAGGACTTGAATAACAGAGTGAACAAAATTTACATTTCCTGCAAATGGAAAAGAAGCAAAAGCATAAATTTCGAATAACTGCAGTAAGTTCTAACCCAGTGGGCAAAATCTTCAAAAGTCTATAAGGAGGAGTATTTTCTAAAGAAATGGCAAGCAATATCGCCTGCTGATAACACTCCTCCACAGAGACTTTTTGAAGATTTTACCCACTGCGAAAAAAGTGAGACTTAAGACAAAGTACAGACAACAAAGATCTCAAGGAAAAACGTGAGTGCCAAAACGATTTTCCAGGAGGGTTTCCTATTGATTAGATTTTCCAGGAATTTTTTCCACTAGGTTCTTTACATATCCTGGAGTTTCCAGAAATTTCACAAAATACTCATGGATCCGCCATTTTTAGTAACAAATCCTTTGCCTATGCCTATAGTATTGATCTGTCTAGGAAAAAGGTATCAATTTACAATCTCAATCAGACCATCATATATTGAGTCAATATACTGTAATATAGCATACACAAAACGCGTGTGTTTAGTCAACGAAACGTTATACAAATAGCAAAGGGATTAGTGATCATCTGAACAGAAATGCTATATACTTGATACATTAGTTTTGGAGAGCCTAGAACCATAAGCACTTCAACTACACCTTATTCATGGTTGCCACAAACTTTGAACTTCAAAAATTTGAGAACTTTTACCAGCAGTTAAATGATAAAAGTATACCGAATTAGATCGCAACATAAATCAAAATTCTGTTCTGATACATCTCAGGTTATTAAGTGGAAAGTGAAATTTTCGCAAGTTGTCATATAATTTGGATAAAAAGAAAAGAACTCTCCCTAATAGTATTAATTAAAGAATATTAAAACTTATAGACATTTTCCAATCCCTTCAAATATTCTCACGTATTTTAAAAATTCAACTCCAGATCTCTCAACAATATTCAATAAAAACACGCAAAACGTTCGAAAGAAACGCAACTAATAGTTTGAATTAATCGTCTGCCGTCTCAATGACCTGCAGGCTGGATATGTCAATCTTGCCTTGCTGAACCATCTGACTTAAAGCGAGAAACGTTTCGTCGTTGCAAGTTTGCATAGTTGGCGAACATTCGACAGTTGTAGTCGAAGCAACATTTTGATCTGCAATAATATTCTGTGAAGATGTACAACTGGTATCCACAGTCGTAGAATCCGAACGGGCAACATCTGCATTGCGAGGTTTCACTGTTTCGGAAACATCATCTGTGGAAGTTGACGTGCTAGCCTCTGCTGAATATTGAAATGTCTGAGATGGCGCTTCATCACGAGGTGCTATTGTGTCTTCCTCGCCACTGTTTACATAAATCAATTCGATATTGCCAGATGCGTCCATGTTTATTTTTGCATTGAGGAATGATTCTTGCGAGTTCTGCAACATGATCTGTTCAACATCTTGGTTGTCATAGACGCTTGCGCTAAAGTAAATCGTGGGCGATGCAGGCCCATCCACGACAGCGTCTTTCATCACCAAATCGTGATGCGATTTCAAATCAACCCTTTGATGAACAAATTCATGTCTTCTCAATTCCGAGGAAGTAGGAAAAATCCGTTCGCAAATGGAGCACTTGAATTTTTTCAAATACACTTTGTTGAAGTCAGTAAGTTCTCCCGTGTTCTTCAAGTGCTGTTTGGACAGGAAATGCCGATTCAGATCTGCCCGCGAGTAAAATATTTTCTCACACGGAGGACAACGAATACTCGTTTCTCCTCCGTTGTGTGCAGTCTTTGCATGTCTTTTCAGATATTCGCCATCGTCGAATACTTCACCGCAAGTCAAACAAGGGAAGACAGTGATACCGTGCACCGATTTTTTGTGACCGACTAACTTTTCCTGAGTAGCAAAGTTCGCATCGCAATGTTTGCAAGTTTGACGTTTCTGGCAGATGTGAACTGGACGGTGCTGCAAAAACGTCGAGTGAACGTGAAAGCCACGCTGACAGAACCTGCACAAGTAAATGTCATCACTCGAACTGTCCGAGTGTGCATAACTCTGCAAATGATTTCTTAAGTCACTAACGCAAGGAAACTCCGCATTACATTCTGTACAGATCACTTCTAAACAGCTTTCCGACATCTGATAATGCATCTCCAGATCTTCTTGTAAATTGTAGACTTCCTTACAAGAAACACAGATGTACAACTCTTCATCGTGAGTTTTCAGATGTCGATTCAAATCGCCTTGGCTAGCAAAGCTTCTTGTGCAACTTGTACATTGGAATTGTTTGCATTCTTCGTGTAAGTTCATATGCTGGTCAAATGTATTTTTCCGCAGAAAGTACTTCTTACACTGCGAACAGTAAAAAGGATTTGTTCCGTTGTGTACATCTACATGCGCTTCCAACAAACGCTTTTCACCGAACGCTTCTTCACAAATATCGCATTTGAAGCGACCTTTATCAGCGCAACAGAACGTAGTTTGATGGCGCTGTAAATAATCAGGACCGTTGAACCGCTTACCACAGTCTTCACAAACGTAATCTTTCGTCCCTGCATGCATCAGAAGGTGTCTGGTATATTTGTACTTTCTTAAAAAATGTTTGTTGCAAATTTCACAAAACCAAGGATTCGTGCCACCATGTACACGCTGGTGACTGATAGCATCTCGTTTTTCACGGAAATGCTGTGTGCAAAGGAGACATTTGTATTCTTTTTTCTTACCACTAGTTAGGAGCACTTGAAAAATCTCATTGGACAGATCCAACTTTGAATCGTGACTGTGGTCAAGCATATGAGCTGTATATATATCTTCGGTGCGAAACGATTTCTCGCATAGTTTGCAGAAAAATGAAGACAATCGTTCATCATTTTCTTTCAACCGTTTGCTACGTTTCGGGACAAAACATTCTGTCTTATCTTTCTCTTCCAAGCTATTGTTTGCTGGTGAAACACTGCTGAATTGTTCATTTAAAACACTTACACCAGTATCTAAATATTGCAAAAAATTAAAATATTTCATTAAAATTTATGCCCCAAAATTCAAATTGAAAATTTATTTGAATCATTTTATTGAAAGAAAACCATTTTTTCATACTTCCTTCAGTGTTTTCTTGGGAATCTTTTTTGGTTTGTGGTGGCTCCTTTTGTTTACGTTTAACAGCTTTTGTTTGTTTCTATGATGGAATAAAAATTATAATTATAATTAATTATAACAAAGATAGAACACTTCTTAATCTAATTTTATTTCGTAACAATGTCAATTGGGCCTGCATTTCGATACAAAGACCCGAACTGAGACACAAAACAATATATATCCCCTCGGAATATTTTAATTATACGTTAGTTGGTACCTTGTGAGTTGACCAATATTTCTTGATGAGGGGTTGGTAATTAATCAAGTCTTCATCTGATAACCATTTGTACATCACACATCGTGTTTTGTATTCTGTCTTTCCACTCTGAAAACAAAACCCAACACAAATCTAATAATTCCAATTGAGTGTCTGCTCCCCTTATAATGTCAATGCAGTATTAATATATTTTTATTATTACATTTTACATAATCATTGTTGCTAATGCTTTTTTGAATAAGCAACTCTGCTGGATCAGCAGAACAGATGGTCATTCTAGACTTTAAATCGCCAAGATTAAAAAAATCAAACAAGATCGATTGTGGAACCCCATACAATGTCAGCTATCGAGATATTTGGCCTTAAACTAATTTATAAGCCAATTACAGCATTGTGTACTAGCACAATTCTTTTAGAAAACAATATCATAATTACAGGCCTCCCACTCTTAAAATTATCATTTTTATTATGACTTTATGACATTTTTTACTTATATTTAGGACTTTTAATGACGATTTTCAGTGTTTTTTATGACATTTTATGGCAAAATCGACTTAACAAGAGACCAATAAAACACCAATGAAGCAAAAATATGCAAAAAAAGGTAAAGAATAAAACACATAAATGTTTACTAAAAATATAAACATCTATCAAATAAATATAAAGAAACTTCTTTCAAGATATTGCATAAAGACTTTATTATTTCAGAAGACAAAAACTCTAAATGAGTTAGTTCTCTAATGACAAAGCTGTTGTTTGCTTCTTTTCTTTTTTTTTTCAACATCGTTTACCATTATTGCCTAAAAAAGACTTTCACACTTTTCTTGTCACTTACTTTTTGATTTATCTCACTGCTTATGCTTATAATCCTTAACATCATGGGTGTTTTACTTCTTGTTTGAATAAAAGTGGGAGAAGTTAAAGGTTTTCTTTGGCAATAGGGAAGGCTTCAGCCAGAGTGAGGGAAGGCGTGATGCAAAGTGAGAGAGAAGAATAGGGAAAAATGTGGTGTAAAACCTGAGGACACTACAAAATATAAATATTCATATTTGTTTCTACCTATTTCATGCCTACAAATGATTTATTTTAACATCATATGCAAGGGGAACTTTCTTCTTCATTCTTACAGTCTAAATATCATTTTTTTCCAACAATAGACAGAACCCTAACCTACTACATTTGAGTTTCTTATCTACAGAGTAGCATGTAGGAATGCATGAATGAAGCCTTGGTTATGTAAAAAGTCTTGCTGAGTATGTTAAAATAACCTCCAGAAACATGTTCAATTAAATTTTTATTTACTCACATGTTACAAACAGTAGGGCACATTCTTCCAAAACGGCAATATTTTCCACACATGGAAGCAACTTCCTTATCTGGAAAAATCAATCTAAACTACTATTCCTTTATAGTAAATTTTTCATATGGAAATTCTGTAAATTAATTTTCTTATGTTTACTCTACATGGCTCCTTTGTAGAACAAGTTTACCATTTTTAAACAGTTTTCTTTATTTGGAAATTGGGAACTTATTTTGATTGTAATTTCAAAAAGCTTCGGATAATTTGTTCAAAATTTAGAAAGAATTAAGAAAGAGTGAATATCTATGTAATTTCAATTTTAATAATATTCGTTGTAGAAATAAAAAATCCCTATTATCGGTTTCCTTATCTGGAAATTAATTCCCAATAGGTCTCAAATTTTATTTCCAGATAAGGAAATTGTTTCCATGTGTGGAAAATATTTCTGTTTCAGAAGAATGTACCCTACTGATGACAGTAAAGTGTCAAAACGTTTGTGTCGGAACAACACTAAGGGTGGGAAAATTTGTTATGTGGTGGCCCTTAATTAGAAAACTCTTTTTATAATAGAGATGGATATTGTTTATTTTAAAAAATGGAAGTTTCTCTCAATGGATTGAATCTAAGCTTTATTCCATCTTTTCTTCACACTGTATTTAGAATCGTTTAATATTCGTGTAAGCCATTTTTATAGAATTATTTCATAATGATCACGAACCGTGTTAAACACTATTTGCGAACAGTCAGTATTCATCAATCATCACATTTTATATCTGTTTTAGACTTGTAAAAACATTGATTTTTATAAAAATAGGAAAAGCGACAAACCAATACTACCTTGTCAGTTCTAGAGTCAATTATCTGTTCTATTTTGTACTGAACTTCAGTTTTCGTAGATTCTTGAGTTTTATTGAAATCGCTTGTCTCCTCCTCCATTATGGCTTCTAATGAATTCAAATGACCCGGTCAGTAACAAAGCGTGGTAAAATTGCTTGACACGCAGAGTGCGTAGCGCAAAAAAGGAACATAAAACTTCCACTGACACAGCTGATAAGAGTATCTGGAATAGTTTAAATTGGTGTGAACAGCTTTTTTCTCCTATGAACTACGAACTATACACTGTCTGAGCATAGTTCTCATAGGAGAAAAAAGCTTTTTTCTCCTATGACTATAGTCTAAAAGTAACGAGACTGACTGACGTCGAAGGAATTATAATTTTCGCATGAATTTTAGTCCAATCCGGAAAAAGGCTGCGTCAAGTAATTATGAATACTGACTTCTTGATCAGGCCGTATGATTTATTCATGCCAGTTTATAGAGCAAGTATGTGGTCTCAGTTCATCAAGCAAGATAATATCAGTACGGTCATTGCCATTTTTCTACTGTTCAGATTTTTCGAAGAAAGAGGATCCCGTGTATACCACTTTTATTTTAGAGAGTGATACATTTGAAGAAATTTCACGGTCGTTTTCTCACGAGGAGCGCGTAAAACCACGATGCTGCGAGGAGCGTTTTTTCAGTATTAGTATATTTGTAGTAGCAAATGACGCGACATGAATTTTTTAGCACCGGTAACATTGCATTGCATCCTCAATGGAACGCGATGTTTAGGGGCAAATATCTCGTGAACCGATGAGGATAACTGACGTTTTTGGGGGTCTGCGATATTGGCGATGGGGTGACGAAAAAAAAATTGGGTCTAAAACTTTTTGGGGACGGGTGTGACGTCATCAAAATCTTTGATCGACGATATCTCGGTAACGGCAAGTCGTACACAGACGATCCCATACATTTTCTTGATCAGCATTTCGAGCTCTATAGCGTGGTACTACTTATCCTTTTGGATTGTGTGATTTTATTTTCGGTCACCCCTATATTTTGAAAGTAGAGCACGGGTGGAGTGAACTCATGGGGAAAGGGAACCGGTAAAATGTTTTTACCCGGGATACCTACCAAGTGGAGGTGCCGGTAAAGATTTTATCAGAGAAGTGACAAGATTACTGAATGCTTGGACGGAGAAGAGCCCTCTCCGAACTATTTCAATGAAGGCAGTACATATCATGCCTGCTCTGCTCCTCCAGAAACCAAGCAAAAATTCAAAGGCGAAAGACCATACAAGAGCATTGGAAAGAAGATTGAAGCTGTGGCACCAAGGTAACATTGCCGAGCTGGTTGATGAAGCAGAAACCATACAGTCAAGGTTATCGAGACCAACTGAGAGAAGAAACATCGAAACTATCTCAAAAAGGTTTAAAGATAAAATGCAGAAAGGCGATGTTAACGGTGAAATCAAAATCCTAACAAATAATATGCGTGGTGGAACCTATAAATGACGAAACAATTGGATTGTTAAGAGAAAAACATCCCGATGCGAGAGAAGCCGACGAAAACAACAAACTTGAAGGTCCTTGTGAAAGAATAAATCCGGTAGTGTACGAAGCAATTGACGAATCACTGGTTATGAAGGCAGCACTTGAAACTAAGGGTGGTTCTGGACCGTCTGGTCAAGACTCTGATGGGTGGAGAAAAATCTTAACATCGAGAATGTATGGTGACTGTGGAAGAGATCTTAGGCTTGCGATAGCAAATATAACCAAAAGCTTATGCACAGAGAGTGTAGACGACAAATCGCTCGAAGGGTTTTTGGCGTGTAGACTTGACCCACTAGACAAACAACCCGGTGTTCGACCTATCGGCGTTGGTGAAGTCTTACGCAGAATCTGTGGGAAAACCGTTATGTCAGTGATTAAGAAGGATATAATCACATCAAGTAGCAGAGTTCAAATGTGTGCCGGACAAAAAGCAGGCGGAGAAGCTGCAATCGTCGCAATGAGGAGAGTTTTCGAAACTGAAGAAGCAGAGGCAGTAATCTTGATAGATGCAGCAAACGCGTTCAACAACATAAATCGTCAAGCTTTCTGCACAACGTACAAATGATATGCCCAGTATTCGCAAATTATGTCATCAATTGCTACCGAACACCTGCTAGGCTGTTTGTCATCGGAGGAATCGAGTTCAGTTCAAAAGAAGGAACTACACAAGGTGATCCAATCGGCATGGCAGTGTATGCGGCAGGAACAACGCCTTTCCTTGACTAATTGATATCAGCCATTGCAGATCATGACGAGATGGCTGCATTTGCGGATGATATTACAGCTACGGGGAAATGTGAGTCATTACGAGAATGGTGGGATAGCATTACAACTGTAGGTCCCCATTTCGGATACTATCCTCAACCCAAAAAATCATGTTTGGTTGTTAAAGAACATCATTTAGCGAAAGCCACAGAAGTCTTTCAAGATACAGACATAAAAATAACAACTGAAGGTGAATAACATCTTGGTGCTGTGATTGGAAGTCAAGAATACCAAGAAAAATATTGCAAAAGCTTGGCGGAAAAATGGTCGGAAGGGTTGTCCCTTCTTTCTAAAATAGCAGTGACACAACCACAAGCTGCTTACTCTCAGTGGTTATCAAAATAAATTTTCCTACTTCATCAGGACAATACCGGGTTTTGAGAGGTACCTCCAACCGATTGAAGAAATCATTCGGCATCAGTTCATACCAGCAATGATGGGAGGTAAAACCATCAACAACAACGAGCGTGATCTGCTAACATTGCCTCCACGTTTGGGAGGCCTTGGGCTCAAAAATCTATGCGAAATTGCCCCAATTGAGCACGACAACTCTAAAGCTGTGACACGACAGTTACAAAACAAGATACTAGGAATGAATGATGAAGAAATTGGGAAAAGTGTAGCTACTATCAAAGACGAAAGACGACAAAAAAATAAAGAAAAGTTGGAAGAAATTAGAACGGACATGAGTGACGATCAGAAGAGAACAAACAAAGCCAACCCAATGGTCGGAGCGTCAAATTGGCTAACAAAGTTGCCAATTAAAGATTTGGGTTACGAACTCAACAAAGAGCAATTTCAAGACTCCATACGCATCAGATACAGCTGGTCGCTACCTCGACTACCTAGCGAATGCGTATGCGGAAGCCGATTCGACATCACACATGCGCTGTCATGCAAGAAAGGAGGCTTCATTACATTAAGGCATAACGAGATCCGTGATCTGACATCCGTTATGCTAAACGAAGTAAGCCCGAATGTTCGAAAAGAATCAAGAATGTTGGAAATGGACGGTGAACATCTTTCACAGCGTAGCGCTAACAGAAGCCAAGAAGCACGACTTGACATCAGCCCAACGGGATTCTGGACTCCTGGACAAAGAGCATTTTTTGATATAAGGGTCTTTGACCTAAACGCTCGGAGGTACAGGGGTCTGGATCCTGAAAAATGCTTCAAAAGAAACGAGTGTGAAAAGAAGAGGCATTACAAATGTAGAGAATGGCACATTCACACCCCTGGTATTTTCAACAAGCGGCGGCATGAGACGCGAATGTAAAACATTTTATAAACGGCTTTCAGAAATGATAGCAGAGAAGAGAGGCGAAACAGAACAGAGAGTTACGGACTTTATAAGAACAAAACTCTCGTACAGTCTTTTAAGATCAACATTGTTGTGTGTTAGAGGTTCACGCTCGCTTAGAATCGAACACAACCTAAATGACATTCGCCTAGCCAACGCGATTTCAAAGGTTAGAAGCACCGATTAAAGATAATGTTTAAATAAGAGTTTATCTGAACTGTGAAAAGAAAAGCTGTTTATATATCTCATGGAATGGAAAGAAATAACTTGTAAAATCTTTGAAAAAAAAAAAAAAAAAAAAAATGCAATGGTTTCCCCTTATACTAATACGCATACGGATTTGGAAACCGTTGCGACATTTGTCTATTAAACAAAACAAAAAAAAAAAAAGAAAAAAAAAAAGAGGCTGCCACAACCAGTTCCGGGAAAATAAATTCCCATCATTGTCAATGCGTAATTCTTTTATTTATCATTTTGGAATATAATGGAACGTTTATCGGAACCGTACTGTTACTTGACTGGTTTCTGCATCGTATAAATTCATTTTTCCATCCAGTGTCACGTCAGCTCTTATTGTCTTTACGTTGAAACATGCATCAATTATTGAGAAAATAACATTTGTAAACAATAACGTCACTTGGAAATACATCTCAAGAATAATCAACACAGGCGAAAAGTAAAGCTGGATTACTCTCGTGTGCCAAGTAAACGTTTCTCCGCCTGTCAATTATGAGATACCCCTTCCCCCTTTAAATTAGATACCTCTGATAAGTTCATTTGGTGTACCATATCTGGGAAAAAATGGGAATTAAGTTAGCCGGGGGAAACTATTAGTCGGTAAAACGTTGGTTGGGTTTTATCATCAAGAATTGGTTGCTCATTCTCGTCCTCGTCGCTTTCCGAATCAATACAGCCTACGAGCTGTTGGGTCACCACGAGGTTGCGGATCACTCACCATATGCCGATCGACATTCCATCCTCTTCGTCACTATTATCTCCCTTAAGTAGCATTCCACTTTTTCTTTTGAATATGGGGGATAAAACGGGTGCAGTTTTCACTTGCGTTAAATAAACCATGTTCGTTTTCTGCAGTTGTTGCAGTAAAAATATAAAACCCAACAATGACTTACATAATATTAAAATTCTACATCGTACATATATACATCAAAAGTGTCGGAGTTTTTGTCCTTAAAAAGTGTCGGAGTTTTTGTCGTTAATATGAATACAATGATGTAATATCTTACATTTTTAACCAAAAATCTTACAGCTAACAACAGTTCCAATAAAAGAAAATGTTTTGCGTTCACATTAAAACGTTCAAACGTAATACGAGTAAAAACTGTAGGTATAAAGCCTAGAGCAAATATAGCTTAGCAACCACAATAGAAATTGGTGTCTTTTCTGTTTGCTTCCCGTGGATTTAAACCTGAACAAGAGACATGATACCATTGGTCACAGTCATCGCACTGCACCCAAGTGATTTTCTTAATGGCACCGGATGGTTTTTTACAATCCCAAGCAGCACATTTATCATGCGTATAAACACCTTTCTTCCTTTTAGACGGTAATTTATTGTCACTGTTAATATCCAGCGATTTTTTACGTTGAGAAATGGACCTTTTCTTGAGAGGACTCGCGACAGGCATGAAATCACTATCAGAAGATGAATCCGTTACTTCTAAGCTATGTTCACTTTCTGAATGATTACTTGCGCAGTTCATTTCGCTTTGTGAATTAGTTTCACTGTCGGCAGTTTCGCTTTCAGTCGTTGTATGAACGTCGTCGTGAAGTCTTCTTCCAACGTCATGATCCTCCAATACCTTCTTCAGTTTATTCTTACCCCCTGGTTTCATAGTTGGACTATTCTTTTCGTCCCTGCCTGGATTCGTAGTGAAATTATTTTTCTCGTTCGTAGTTTTGATTGTTCTTTGATTTTTCTTTTTCGCATGTTTAACATTCAAGGAGGTATCACGTTTAATGTCATTATCAGAAGAAGTGACTGACGACGGGGTGTCAGAATATTGTACACTTAACAGAAATTTATCTCTTGGGTGAAGTGGTTTGTTGGCGATAGAGGACATATCTTCAGGTTCTAAACGAAACCAAGAACATCGTCAGTGAGGCAAGTACACAAACATCATAGTACAGTACAGCCCGAAAGAAACTTTACGCATTCGCGAAGGAATGAATGTTTACGTGAAAACACAAAAGATTTTCGTGTGAAGTTTTCTCGTTTGTTACAAGAAGTCATTATGTTTTCAACGCGATTTTTTTTTAAAATCTCGCGTTAGATAAACAAAAAACCGTTAAATTCTAAAGATGGCGAAGTTTCTTTCCGACTGTACTATACTAATAATGTTAGATATAAACAAGATTTTCTTTCTAGAGGAGTAGCAGACTCTGTGACAATATTTCTGGTTACACTTCAACTTGTTTTTATATAACCATGTGCAAATTTGAAATCAGGGATATCCTTATCAAAAAACACAATATTGCACAAAAAACACATTCCTCCATTCTTCAGAAATACCCAAATCTGAGCCTGAATATGCTTGTCATTATAATTGTCATGCTTATAAAAATACAAAAATTATGGACCCTTCAGTTCATGTTAAGAACTCCTTTTCACATCGTCTAAATAGAGACTAAACATTACGACAGTAGAGGTTCGAAATTTTTGTTAGAATGATGTCATTTTCCTGTACACGCTTGTACAGGTAAAATATAATTATTTCTTAAATTTCAATTTTCTTAAATCAAAAATCCCTCCCCATAAAGCCTTTCTTATTTATCGCTATTATGACATGATCAATATCAAAAATCAAAACAAGGAAGCTAAAAATTAAAGTGCATACCTTTCAAATTCTTTTCATACTCATTAATGGTAAATGAATCATTTAAACTATCCGTGTTACTGTTGATTGTTGATGTAACTTTTTCAACAAGAGAAGTCAAGTCATCTTGAATCATCGAGTTTTCCTTATCAGAAGTGTTGACACTCAGGACACTATACAAATTATATATAACATAAATTATAAAATAAAAGGATTATGTCTTGTATTCAAAATGTAAATTGATTAAACTGGAAAAATATATAAACAAAGAAAACCTGCATGTTTTGATTGATGCTTCAAGTGGTAGTGTTTCTTGTTGGTTCTTGTTGGTGTTTCTTGTTGGTGACATGTGGGATGTGGTAGATTGCTGATGGTTGCTGACAAAACCAGCCTATTTCAATGAAAAATTAAAAGGAATTTATTTGAAAATACAGCATATTGCACAGAAAAGACATAAAATTCATAGTGTTTAACTTTTTCAAAAGATAAAGTCAAATATAACACTGTACAACTCACTTTGGAAATTACCAAGTTTCTAAAGGTGGTTTGATGCCCTGAAAATTTGTTCATTTTTGAAAAATCCAAAAATTCAATTAAGTTTTGGATGACTTACCAATGTTTTTTCAGCAACATTTTTGCATGATTCAAACTATAAGAAAAGGGAATCATTAATATATATATATATATATATATATATCATGAAATTTGCAAAACATACATTAAAATTTTAATATAATTCTTACTCTAAATAAGAATTCAGTATCCTTCTGGGGAGCTAGGGTACCAGGTTCTAGAAGTGATCCTTGCAAGTGCCCAAAAGCAATAATATCACCCTCATTTAAGATATGTGAACCTTTAATTCTGTAATCATTTACATAGCTGCCATTCAAACTGGTATCAAAAATCTCATATAAATATGTTTCATTTGCTTTCTTCCTAATTATCTGAGCATGTGCACGGGAAATCAAGCCTTTTCTGATATTGGAGTCTAGGAATATGTCAGCAACTGCTCCACGTCCAATAATAGTTGTATCGTGCTCGATCCTAAATAATTATTAAGCTTATATATAGCATAAAGTGACTCACTCTCTTAGTTGAATGAAATAAAGGATAATTGGAAGTTTTTAAAATAGTTTTGTCATTATTTATTTGTTAATGTTTACCCAGGATAACCTGATATCAATGAGGGTCGTGCATTGGATGTTCTAGAGCATTTGAACTACAGAAGTCGCATCACTGCTTGAACCGCTCAACTGGATAACCCAATATTAGTAAATCACATCGGATAATTGCAAATTTCCGATAGTTCAAATTATTTCTTAATAAAAGAAGCAAGTTCAGAGCACAAGTCAAAAAAAATTAAAAAATCTGTTATCCCTTTCATCAGTTAACACTCAAACAATCTTATATAGGAACCTAAATGTTTTTAAAACTTGATATTCTTTTACCTGTATACATCTTTCAGTGCTTTAATTGATGGTGACAGACCAATTCTTCTTAACTGAAAATCTTTCATTGTAGCGCTTTTTGATGTGTCAGTTTTTTTAGTTTGTTTTATTATTAAGTTATCTGCTCTGATATCTGAGACCAAGTTTAAAAGATTAATAGACAGTGCATCATCATTTGTTCCATTGTTAACATGTACTTCCTCCTCTATTTTATAGGTATTTCTACAGTTTTGTGGTGTATGTTTTCGTTTTTGGGGCAGATGGGATAATATTTTTAGAGAGCTATTATAGCTATAGCTATAAAAAAGTGACTTAGAATATGAAAAATCATATGAACAACGAAAATGTGATACGTTGTATCAAAATGTTGTTCCCTTTAAAATTATTATCTCTTCTCTGATCATAAACTTCCAATCCAAGGAAAAGTTTAGTCAATGTTTTCATCAGGAAAACACATGTAGAAGGCTTTTTGCTTGCATCAGCAAAAAATCGATATAGGTATGGCATCCTTTTCTAAAATAAAATGAATTAATATAATATGCGACAGAACAGAACAAAAATGACCACGGATAATAAACAAGATTCAAAAAATGGCGGAAGACTGCAACAGTAGCCTGAAACAAAATAGTGAAACTTTGATCTCAAAGCTCGAGAAAGGTATTCACGACCTAAAGTACTTGGTTGGTAAGAACGCTCAGAACACTAAAAAAATCATCAAGAATAAACACCACACAAGCACTCCTAAGTTGTGCGTGGAAAAAACTAGCGATACAAACAAAAATGCAGCTAAAACTGCTGCTGCAGCATTTCTTTTGCTTAATGATGGAGGTAATGTAAGGAAAAAGAAGAAAAAGAGATCTCCTGAAAAAGTGTATCAAAAAGAAAGAAGTTTACAATATGAACCAAAGGTAATATTTAAATTTTCTTCTCTTCCATTAATGTGACTATAGCCTATATTATTATAGCTAAGTTAGTAGTGTGTAGCACACTACACACCACAAGGTTTACCAGAGCCAGTTTGGGTCAGACGTTAAGAGTACAAAAGAAAAACGTGTGAATGAACTGATCAACACTTAAAGATTGAAAAGACATTTCATGACACTGGCCTTTTGTGTGGAAAAGGCGTAGTGCACACGTTTGTGAACTGAAACCCTTGTTGTTTCTCATTCATGTTATATATTTGATACTATACTACTGTTTGCTTTAAAAGCAGCTTATCAGCCTATTTGGTGTCATTGAGTGACAACTGCACTTAACCTTCAAGCAAGTTTAGCTATATATACGTATTCTACTTAGTTGCATTTAGTCATTTTTGCCTCCCTGCCTCTCTTATTATCCATGATAATCTTTGATTTACAAAATCTGAAGATGAACAATTAGCGAAATTTGCAATTGTTTTATATTGAAATTTCCAAAGTACATTCCCCTGAAAAATTTATTTTTCCAGACTCACGAAATTTAATTTTGTGAAATATTCTTTTCGCTTATTAGGTTAGGGGCCAGTCAAAATTCCAAGTTGACCCCGGAAAATGTCCTTTGGATGTTAGGGGAAAGGGGTAGAATGCATGGATGTTAATAAAATCGAAAATCATATATTAGTTATTAAATAGAAAGGAACACCATGAACACCTTTCACCATGAAATCCCAAAATTTGGTGAATAATGATGTTTTATGTTTTTTTGCACTAAATAAAATTAAAAATGACTTCCCGATTGAGAAGTAACTGCACATTTGTGCTAGTGATCAGGACTGCTGCACACAACTCAAGTAGCTAGCAATGTGTAGCAGGCAATTAACAATCAGGAGTTTTTTCTAATATCTTGCCATAATGTTTTCCCTACAAAAAATAGTAGACAGTTTTAATCATTCATCCATAGTATATACTAGTAAGGGTTTCTGATTTAATTTCATTCCTTTCTGATTATCTGAAACTATGATATTGCTCTGTGTTTAGGGTATTGAGAAGAAATCAAAGAGAGTCTGCTTTTCCCCAAAACTGAATCATAAATGTTTGGTAACAAGATCTTGTGAACCAGATAAAACAATGATGGGGTATGACTGGATTGCTGGAATGCTTGATAATGATTCATACATAGATAAAAAGCCAGAAAGGTTTTTCAACGATATTGAAGAATTTAGAAGGCTGAATGGAGAAGATTGCAAAAGTAAACAAGCACATAGGAATTTAAGGTTAATATTTACTTGTGTTTTGATATGTTTTAGTCAATGTGATTGAAGAAAAATCATATATAGTTTTAAAATATATATTAATCAGTAACCAAAATCTTATGAAACTCTGCAAGGAGAATTCTTCTTCTCAACGTATTACCTGTTCTATTTATTAGATTTCGGAAATATGGTATATTGTTTTTGGAAATACTTTTTTGAGGAAACCTATGAAATTGTCCACATATATATATCTAGAAAAAGGTTTAGGCTCCAGATTCTTTATTAATACTTTTCTGGAGATTCAGTAAGAGTGGAAAATTACAAGGATACTTTTCCTTATTCCGTTGGAGTTTGGTTAGAATAAGCTCACTTTAAAGCCTCGTTGAGTCCTGTTTAGTCATTAATTTCTCTTTGGAAATTCTAAGACATCAAGCAAGAAAGTGATAACAGAAATGGTGTTTACTAATAACAAATGTATATGTAACTTGTTGTGCTATTAATTGTCAGTACGAAATGGCACACAAATTTACCATTTCATCATGCACTTGAAAAATCTGCTTTCAGATTAGTTTTTGTTTCAGACTTGTGAAGTTGTTTTATTAAGATAATGATATAATTTTGGACTGCTGACAGAACTGTCCGTTCAATTACATTACTGCACCGTCTGAATTATTTCAGTGAAGAAGAAGAAGAAAAGGCAGCTTTGAATTCGTTTGGAAATGGCAATAAAGAAAATTTGGACCAGCCCTTATGTTGTAAGATCGAAATTTTAGATCACTACTCGGTTATCTCTCCTCCATTACATCTACACATGTTTCATCATTTGATTTAATTTGATTTGCAAGGTACAGGAGAGGGAGCGTATGGACTTAATAATCGTCTTCACCTTGTTCCAATACATGGACCATACTCACGATGTCCTACGTGTAAAAAATCAAATTTAAAAACAGACAAGAAAGATAGTTACGTGAGGTAAATGAAATGATTTTTCTCTTTTCGAAAGTTGAGTATTATTTCATTTTGAATTTGTTGTATACATTATTTTTCAATATTTAGAGTCAGTATACCGCGATCAGCCATCTCTTCGCCTTGCCGTCTTCGCGCTCATAGACGTAAAAGCTACGATCCTTCAAATTCTGTCGCATTATCCACGGTAAGACGTAAGGTCTTGTTTAAGGTTTATCTATAATTCGAAAATCGAACAAACCAACCAATCTGCGGCTAGATGTTTTGATTATGTGTACGGCCAAATGTTTTAATGGTGTGTATGACTAGATGTTTTGATGATGTGTACGGCCAGATGATGTTGTGTATTTGGTTACTTTCTTTAATAAACAAAGTGTACGAGTATGTTTATCTGTCAATAAGAGATCATCAAACTTTCCAGTGAAGAGTCCTATAAAAGCGTTTGAAAAAACGAGGCATCACGTGACTTAATGCTAACTGACCCAAACGAATTTAACAAGGATTATACCATGAAGATTTGATGGTCCCAAAATGGCAGATAAACTGTATGATAAATAAGTTGTAATTGTTTATCCTTTCCTTTATGACAACTCCTTTTCATCACGCACAAATTTCATCCATTTCAATTTGTTTCAGCATTGTTTGGCTGGTTGGGAGAATTCAAAGCCATCATATGCCCCAGGGCCGCTCTGTATCGATCTAGCTTCACATACTCAAAAAGAAGGGCTGACCTGTTTGGTAAGATGTCAATATTTACCATAATCTTATAATCATTGTTCTTATACCAACCGATTTTTTCTCTCCCTTGTTTTCAGTTTAAGTTGCTCTTTCGTTAATTGCTAGTGCATTAGTAGAATTCCTAGCTCAAAAGATTTTTCTAGAATTTTTCCCCTTTTTTGGTCATATCTCAAAGCAACATCCTTCAATTAAAGAAAATGTCAAAATGGCTCAATCTTCTAATTCTAAAAGCCTTTCTCCATTTCTTTTGTTTTTAGAAACCAATGAAAACTCTACGGTGAAAACATGACGCTCAGACTTCCCTTGGACGTTTGTAATCATTCGTATGTGATGCTTCTGTTTCTCTTATACATACGGGGAAAAAACCCGACAAGTATCAAGTTACCCAATAAGTAGCATGTTCACCCGATCGGAAAATACTTCAAAATGCTGTTTACAAATTTCTGATATTTTTAATATCTTTAAAGAAATTCTTTCGAATGTTGTTGTAATATTTTTATATTTATATTTTTTAGTTCATCAATTTATCGAGTCGTAGAAACAGTTTTATGTATATAATATACTAGAGAAAACAACCTTTAGATTTTCCATTTACAGCTCCTTCTTAACAGTGTTATTGGTGTTTGGTGTATACATGTCTTCTGGATAAGGAAGGAAGGAATTGTTGGAATTGAAGGAGGTTGGAGGAATCTTCTTATTTATTGCTTTATAAACAACAACAACAATAACTGAAAAAAATATACAATTAGAAAAATAACAACAACAACAGCAATAAACAAACAAAAAACGACCCAGAAGACAACTTAAAACTTACGGGCCAGGGCGCAATTTATAAAATATTCGTTCGATTTCTTCGTTCAAGAAATATGCTGGTCTATATTTCTCGAAAAAATTAGATCGTTAAAGATCGCTACTGCTCGTGATCTGGATGAATTGTCGTGTCCTGATCTTTCGACTGTCATCCTAATTGTCTTGACAAGAGCTTTCTTTTTAATGATTCTGGTTGAAGTTTATGATTTATCACGGGAAATTATCGTTGTAAAAGGGTTTTGAAGCATAAATTGGTCAAATTTCGTTCAATGCGTTCTTTGATTGGTTACCATTTCAGGTTGGTGACGTCATTTGTTGTTCAGTAACTATTACTGTGAAAGCAGGCTGCAGCATTTTGGACTTTCTGGAGGCGTTTTCTTTTGAAGTATTGTAGTGGGTCATACAAATCGTGTCAGTAATCCAGTAATTTGATAGTACTAGCGCTTCACAGAGTTGTTTGCGTTATGTTGAAAGGATTTTGCGTAGACAGAACACTGACAACAACTTTTAGCCACATTTACATGATTTTCCCAACTTAGTTGCCGCTGTAAATTAACTCCGAGAATATTTGTGGAATGGGGTCTCTAAGATATAATGTTTCCATCGGTTTGGAATGTGAAATTGATCGATTTGTATTTTGCATTCGAGTGAGGGTTTGCTCAATTTCTGGATGACTTACAGTGTTTATTACAGATTGGAATCATTCGCATATTGCAGACAGGTGGAGCTTTTGAAAGTTGTGTTCATGTCAATAACATAGATATTGAATAATATTGGGCCAAGAACGGAGCCCTGAAGCACACCAAAATTTCTTGTGAAGAAATACGATCAATCTGCACGAATTGTTGTCGTCCTTACAGAGATAGCTTGTGACGAACTTTAGATTCTTTTGAAAAATTGATTTGATGAGTTGCGTACTCAATTGTCAAAAGCCCTGCTAAATTCCGTAAAGACAGCAATAGTGTTTGTCAAGTGATTTTTACGGAAGCCAGGTGTCTCAGATGTCTCAGATGTAGGGATATCAACTTTTGGTGCAGGACAGGTATTCGCGATGAAAATGGATATCTGAATACGCTCATTTATGATACAGATAAAGTAGAGAGGCAATTGAGTCAGCTAGAAGTTTCAGGATATTTTGATTGGTGTATGGTCGAAACCACAGTGGAACAGTCATTTTGGCTATGTTATTTAAGTCATTGAGAAACATCTAAAAGTATGGTGGGGTCCCATCGGGCACAGGATGTTGTTTGAACGTTATATAAAAATAAATAAATAAAAATAAGACGTCTTTGTGCATCTTCTATTTCACTCTCGCTCTCATGTTAACAAAGTATTAACCTTACGTAGAAATTGAAAAAAATTGCCCGAGCGTTTTTCCCCAGAAGTTCGAACATTTTCGTTTGTAAATCCTGCATTTTTTACAAAAACGTGAAAAATATTATAGTCCTCTTTTGGTGTTTTCCTCCAATCGTCTTATTTGGGGTCAATTTTTTTTTCGAAAATTCATGATCAAAACTACTCCTCTTCTCTTCTTGACAGTTGGCAGTTTGCACTTTATTTCTCCGTGGTGAAGAGCCGTGTGTGTAAATTAATAAACCCTGAATATACTTTCTACTACCGTATTTTGCTAAGAATAAACGTCTCCCTCGAATAAACGCCCCTTTTTTTCTGAAAGCATTTTTATAAACGCTCCATTTGAAAAAACGCCCTCTTTATTTCACACTAAGAAATGACTACTATCTGCACGGGTGCAGATATAATGGGTGTATTCCAGATGTTGTTGGGCAGATAATGTCGTTTTCGGATAGAAGAAGACAACATATAAATCTTTTAAGCCATAAAACATGATAAGTTAAAAAAATACAAAGAAACGCACAGTCAAACCCGTATATAATTCGAACTCTTTATCTATTATAATTCGAAATAATTAGTAAAGTCTCAAAAATATCAGTGCTACTTATTTCACATTTATACGATATGAAAGGGATAAAAATTTACGCTTTTTGTGACAAACTCGAGTCGGTAACAATGAATATACGAAAGGTTTAATTTGGCCAAAAGATTTTGTGGTTTTGTGATTTTCAAAGACTCAATCGTCCGGATTAGGCTTTCGTTTGTGTTCATTAGATATGTTATCCCCCTTGTAGCTACGAAACTGAACATACTTTTCAGGGGAAAGAGGGACAGATTCAGAAATTTCAAACAGATGCCGCGAGGAGTTGGGGTTGGACGTGTTTCGGATGACACAAATTTTCCCACCACCTCTCTTGCTAACAACTTCCCCAATAATCTATGATTACAGATCTTAATCATCAAATCTTTGCGTAACGTAAGTTGAGAAATAGCAGAATATGATAACGTAGTTAATGGAATCTCTTCTCTGTTAACTAGAATATCCGCTTATTTTCAGTGTGAAATATAAAAATCTCAGCGCCCGGCCACCCAAAAAAGGGCACTGCTTTTTTTCCAACTTCGACTTTCGTTCGCGCATTCGTATACAAAAATGGCGTCTCGAGAAGTGCTCTGTCTGTTGGTTTTCTTTGTCTTGATCACATTTTCAGCATGTGCAAAGCAAAAGAAAGTAAATAAAGAGGTAAACATATTATCATTAATTTTTATAGTTGATTGCAATAATTAAATTATTTGATTTTTGTTTGTGAATAGGAAGTTACCCATTTCGTTTTTTGTTACAACCAAAGAGGAAGTCCAGTAGTAAAAGCTCAGAAATACGCCATTACAGTTATAAAATGTTAGCGTGTCACATTCCACACTAAGTAAGGGACTGTTTCAGAATCAACTTTGTCACACTCTTCTTAGCGAACTTCTGTTGCTGAGTTAGGGGTAGAAGTCTTGGACACTATAATGTGAGGAAAGTGATCATTAAATTTTTTGTATCACTGTAAAAGAAGAACAGAATACAGTAAATTAAAGAATAGACAGTACATAGTATACCAAAAGAGAACAGTTCCTCGAACAATTGGACATCTGGCTGAAGTGTACCAGGCAGGTAGTACACTGTCTAATTATAAGAAAAGATGTTTTCTGAAATATTTGGCGGGAAGAGTAATTTCTTCTTTGACTTTTAGAGTACCAATATACAACTTGAACAAAAAGTTCAATCTCTTGTGGAATTAAACTATAGGCGACCAGTGATTCATATGAATGGCGAGAAATACAGACAGTATGTTAAATCATCTCCAAGAAACTATTCGATTGTTCTTATGTTGACAGCCTTAGCACCACAAAGACAATGTGGCATTTGCAAGTAAGATGAGCTATCTATTCACCTCTGAATTTCTTTTCTACTTTTTTTGCTGTCCAAACCTTCTAAAAGGAATCCCTTTTCCTCATTTTGATCTTTGAACATGTTTAACTTATAAGTGACATGAAATGAAGGTGGCAGGGAATTTTCATTGCGGCATGAAATAATGATTATTGAAAATTATTGTTTCGTCACAGACAGAATTTCAGAGCAGTTTTTGGCCTTTTTCTTTAAAAAATAAGATTAATACCTGAATGTCTTTTTCCCAAGTCTATAAGTATATTAAGGGCTTGTTCAAAAAAAAATTCTTCGCTTCATCACTAGGCGTAATGTGAATATTCAATTTAAGTTGTTGTCATGGACAGATCAGAAAAAAAATCATTTTTGGATGCTAGAACTTCTTCTTGAAATCTCTCTGAAAGTTTAAACAATAATCCAATAAAATATACTAATCAATATAGGTAAATGATACAATAATGGTTTTTTAAAAATAGATACAGAAAATAGGAAAAATTCAAATCCTTTTATCTTAAACCTATTGTCGCAGACAGAAAGTCACGGAAGGAACTTTTGTCCAAGTTGTTTCTCTGTGATTATCAATTTTGAAAGCATAGACCACAAGGATACAACAACTCAAATAAACATTACAACTAAATGGGTTTACAGTATTTTACACTCCAATGAAGGTAGACTAAAATGCCAGACTTGGAAAACTGACGTTATTTTGGGCTAGTTGCTTTAGACTATACTATACGAATTTGAACGAACAAAGAACCATGAAAAACATTTTTATGAATAATTTGAACACAATCTAACTTAAGCATAGAAGGGTCATTACAATCACTTCATTACATTGACAAATTAGGCAGTGCCATATCGATGACTTACTGGCAGCAAGAATATACAAAAAACTTTCTTGCTTTCAAAACTGTAAGGATTTTCTCTGTCTATGTCTCCAGTTTTTGAAGAATATGTGCTTGCTTGTGATGGACAATATTTATGTAAAATCTCACCAAAACATATTATAAATTAAAAATTAAAAATATTTTTGTATTTTCTTGAACATTGCAGGGAAGTTAATGCAGAATTTCAGATCTTAGCAAGTTCATGGAAATATTCAAATGGATTTGCCAGCAATAAACTGTTTTTTGCTCTTGTTGATTTTGATGAAGGTTCTGATGTGTTCCAAGCAGTAAGTATTTTCTCTTCATGACCCAAGAAATTAAGTGCTCTACAAGAATCAGCTGTGTTTTTAACACTCCTGAAAAATTATCTTTCTTTTAGTTGAAACTAAACTCAGCTCCAGTTATCATACATTTTCCACCAAAAGGTAAACAGAAGCGAGGAGATACTTACGACATGGGAAGGTATATAAGGGATGATTGATCTACAATTTTTTTTTCATTGATGCTCTAAATATAACTGATCTATATACACCAACCAAAATATTGATCTTTAGACAAGGATTCTCGGCTGAACAAATTGCTAGATGGGTTCATGAAAGGACAGATGTTTCTGTATGGAACGAGAATTGTTATCTCCAATACTTATTCATTCACTATTTCTTTTCTTCTCTTTTCTTTCATCAATTTTATCTTGTTTAGATCCGAGTAATTCGTCCTCCAAACTATGTCATGGCGATTACAATAGGTTTGCTTCTTGCTGGTATTGGTGCTCTTCTCTATGTCAAAAGAAAAAGTATGGAAGTCCTCTATAACAAAGACTATTGGGCAATTTTAGCTGTGGTAAAGACTCCAATTATTTTGTATATATCAAACAGTGCTATGTTTGTACATAATTTTAAATGATTGTCAAACAGCCTGTTCTCTTTATAAACACATCCATCAGAATTTTTGGGAAAATGCTGTGTACTTTTAGTATCTGCATACTGATAAAAACATGGCAATTAGGTATCGTATGAACATTCTTTTCATGAGTTAAAAAGTGCAGCCATGTTTATTTCATATGTAAAGATATTAGAAGCGTTTTATATAAAGAAATTCAAACCAGTCATTAACGATCAGTTAGATATTAAGTTGATAATTTGTTCAGAAACTCCTTTAAGATATTTTAAATTTTTATACTGTACATGTTTGTAAATTTGTGAAAAATGTTTTTATTGCCTGACGATGTACTTGAAGTACGAAAAGCTTCGCAAAAAATGAAAATTTTAATGCGTTTGTTTTTGTTATTGTTTTTCCTTTACATTCTTTTCATATTATTCAGAAAAATTTATATGCAGCAAAATAATTCATTCCAAAATAGAATGTTGCACCAATAAGTTTATTATTATACTTTCGTTTTCGAAAAAATACGACCAGAGAAGTTTAGAATGTTGAACAGATTACCAGCCACCCTTAACTAGTTGATTTTCACTAAGTACGCAAATCTGTTTTATTAATTCTTTTCACTATTTTTTACTGTGTTCATCCGTATATAACCACTCATCCTTCAATCTCCGTTTTTCTTCTGTTTAGGCTATCGCACTTATTATGATTTCTGGCCAAATGTGGAATCATATTCGTAGTCCACCTTATGCACACAGGAATCCACAGACCGGTGAAATTGTACGTAGTTTTCCTTGCATATCAAGTGTTTTTATTGCAAGAATCAACTTCATGAGATGAGACAAAAGACATTTAGTATCGGCATCATGCATAGTGTAATTTGCTTACCTTCGGACAAATGAGACAAAAAAACATTTTCCGACTAAATTTATGTTGGTTTTCCAGTTCCAACTAATCAATTAAGTGTGCGTTTCGATATATTCGAATCGGTTATTCTTGAAAACTGTTGTTTTTCAAATCATTGCCAAATGACATAACTTTTGTTCATTTCTCTTCAGGCGTACATTCATGGAAGTAGTGATGGTCAACTGATAGCCGAAACTTATATAGTGTTCGCTCTTTGTATCCTTTTCGAAACGCAGAAAATATATATATTATAAACACAAGCAATATCTTGTTTGAAGGGGAAAGTGTAATGTGAAAGATATAAAAATCTCCGTAACACTCAATGCTCACCAAGGGGAAGTTTAATGGCACTCCACCTCCGCCGCTTTTTATGAATGATCTGTAAGTCTTTTCATCATGTGTAATTCAGGCAGAGGAATTCCAACACAACTTTTTGTGCAACCAACATGAAAATTCAGATTGTTTCTTGACTCGTCCACTTGCAGATGCTTTTATTTGTATTGGGTTTGTGTGTTTGAATGAGAAAGCCATTGAACAAGAGGATATCAAGATGAAGAGAGTTTTTACAGTTGTTGGTTTTTTGATGATCATCGTCTTCTTCAGTTTGATATTATCGATCTTTAGAAATAAATACCATGGCTACCCATACAGGTAAGATTCTGTGGATTATTCTCCGTAAATTTTTTTTTTTTTTTTTTTTTTTTTTTTCGTTTCTCTGTTTGCTATTGTTGTTGTTGATGTTGTTTTTCTCGCGTTATGTTAACTCTGATCACGTTGATTTCTTCCTAGCTTCCTATTCAAATGAAGAAGTTAATTGTCCCGTTAAATATTGGAAAATTTCATCACCATGTTGGCCCAATGAATTTTACGATGGAGGATTTATTGAGATAAAGATAACTCAGTCATTTACTGAGGCTTTTTTGATGTCCATTTTTTTTTACGAATGCTCAAGAAATTATTGTGTCAAACGTCTTTATTACTTTTCTTTTCTTATTCCGAGTAATACACATTAATCGAATCTCTCATATATCTTTGAAACTTCTCTGCACCCTACACTACCCCTTCTCTGGCTCCACCTTCTACAAAAAAAATACATGTCATGTATTCATTTATTTAGTGTTCTTTCCTAACCTTTTGGTACACATACTCGGGTTGTCCTTATATCATCACTTCCACTAATGTTTTATATGCGAAGTTCAATTTGATTTGTTCACCTATTATTTACCACGCAAATGCGACGATCTTTTTCCGACATTTAAATAATGTCCTTATGTTAATTTAATGGAAGGTGAAGCTTAATATGAAATCAGAAGAAGCATTTCCACACAGTTGATCTTGAAACTGAGTGACCATCACAAAAAGAAATATAGAACATTGAAACTATAGTCTTATGGTTGAACATGACAGTGTGTCCACGTGTATGTATACATCTTTCCCGAATTTCTGTTTAAACGCCGTGTTTTTGTCTAGTAAATACATCCAGCCTCGTTTTAGATTTCAAAATTGCTTCTATTCATTCTACCGGGAGTTTAAGTAATAGAGATAATTACTTAGTAATAAAGTTAAAACATTATTGAAACAATAAATTTCATAAAAACAATGTATACTGGCTAGGTTAAAACATGGTGTTTAAACAGTAATTCGGGAAAGTTGTATTTAAACCATGGAAATCAGAGGTGGATCCAGAGGATGTGTCGAAATTTATAGACGAGAAAACGTGAAAATAAACTCGTTGGTGATACAGACTGAAAACAGAAATTTTGTTGTTAATGTTATTTAATCTTTCTGCCATCTTAAATTATAAAAATTCAAAAAAGACAAGTTTAAAATGAGCAAAAGCTTTCAGTATATTATACCATCTTCGGTGCTATGTACAAATGTTAATGTTCTCCTCCACAATTTCCTCCGCTGCTAATTTCAATTATGTTTATTTATTTTCGTAACTACTAATATACATTATATTTACCAATCCAGTAAATATAAAAGGAGGCGCATTCTTCTCCATACTTGCTCGTGAGGCAGCTGATTATTGTTCCAACCAAGACCAAATGGCTTAGAGGTTTATTTTGATGTTAATTCTAAAATCAGAGAGGAGTTCATGTTTTTGTTTGCTGTGTGAACTAGGTTTAACTGTTGATGCTTTGTGTCAGACAATTTTGTCTGCCATTTCTGACCTCACACTTGATATTTCTAAATGTCGAGCTGAGTGCTATAATGGTGCAGGAGCAATGGCAGGCAAAGTAAAGGGTGTTACTAAGAGAATTAGGGATTCTAAAGCTGTGTATGTCAATTGCTTGTGATTAACTTAACCTCTGTGTTGCAAATTCTTGTAAAGTCCAGTCAGTGAGAAATATGATGGAACAAGTGAAGGCCAGTAATGTTGGAGCACTCTATTGACCAGCACTTACTGAATCCACAAAAAGTAAGCTTACTGATGTTTGTCGTACCAGGTGGGTGGAACGTGTCACTGATTTTGAGACCTTGTTTGTTTCTGTTGTCTTCTCTGGGTCTGGAAGATATGAACCTAAATGCTGAAAAGGAATGTAACAGAGAGACGTCATCGAAAGCATCTGCATTTTTGAAACTCTTGACGTTCTTTGAATTTATTGTTACATTAGTTATGACAAGATCTGTTCTTAATTATACACTTCCTGTGACAACAAGATTTTGCAAGGAAACTTCGCATCTTGCACACTCTGTTATTAAGATAAGATTTGAGTGGATTTTAGTGTATAAATTACTCAAATTGTGAAAATTTTTCGGGGAGTTTGCAGCAACCATCCAGACCCCTAGTCTTTCGAACTCTTTTAACACCTGTATCCGCGCCTAACCTCATCGGTAACAAAAGCTAAAACTAAGCAAAAATCTTCAGATAAAAAAATCAATTTCAGACTCAGTGAGCAGAAAATTAGCACATCTAAACAAGTTAAATACTTAGGAATGACTCTAGACGAAATCTGAACTGGAAAGCTAATACTCTTTTATTTGTCAAAAGCTTTCTAGGGCAACTGGTATTCTAGCTAAAATCAGACATAACGTAAACTATTAAACCTTGCTATCAATTCACTATGCGATTTTTGACTGTCATATCTCGTACTGTCTTCGAACGCTTGGACAAATTACCATACCAATGAACTTATTAACAGAATAAGCGGTCTCCAAAAGATAGCTCTTCGTAAGAATACACTTCAAAAAAAATACTGACTCCATATTACCAATCTACTTACAATGTAAAGTTTTACCCGTCAAAGAACAGCTAAAAGCCTAAAACTGCCTATTTGCCTACGACATTTTAAAACAAAACACATCATTGCACTTCAAAAACTTCATTAAAATACTAGAATCAGGGCACTGTCTTGGCACAAAGTCTCAAAAAAATGGAATTTTCAATATCCAACAGCACTACTACTTATGGTAGCCACAACATCAAGAATAATATTAACAGGGACACTGGAATGAAATAGTACAAAAGTTATCCCCATCCAAAACTCCTACATCTTTATATCACCATCTTATCTGTAGGCCATCTCTTTGCACTTCTTTTCCTTCTCTCTCTCTCTCTCTCTCTCTCTCTCTCTCTCTCTCTCTCTCTCTCTCTCTCTCTCTCTCTCTTCTATTCCTCCTTCTATTCCTCCCTCTGGTTGTGTAATTTAGTGCGCTGATATTTCTAGACTTGAGAACCCCCTTTCTATCCCCTTAATTGCTTCTTATATATTGAATGCGTTTACCCCCACCCCCTTTTTCAGGTTTCCATAAATTTACTAGCGTCCTAATGTTATTATATGGACTGTTCTTTCTCTCGCCGTTACTCTCCTCTTAATTATAATCAATATAGATTTTATAATGAGCCGAAACTGATTATTCAATGTATTTATCTTACGATTTCTATCACGACATTATGAGTAAAAATATATATATTTAATTTCATTTCATATCGATCACGTCGCCGTCCTCATTGCCGTTTCGCAGTGGGGGCCGGATCCACTGACTGCTCCAAAAACACGGCGAATTCGGGAAAGGTGTAAACACAGATAATCTGCCATTATGAAGCCGAGATGCAGATGCTGGAGACAATGAGATGATAGAGTAGTAGGAATAGGATCTTTGCAGGCACCTGAGGAGAAAGCGAGCTTGTTTTACCAGATAAAAATGTACCTTGCGTTTCTCAAGTAATCTCCTTTTAGTGAGAAAAGCCTGCTGTTCAGCTGCTCACACCTAGCGCTTATAATATAATTATATTATTTTTAGAACATTCGTTCTTCTTGATTCATTCAATCACTTCTCTGGCCTGGGTGCGCTGCGGCCCATTTAGCTATAGCTAAATTAATTAAATAAAAATGATCTGGAGCTTTTCGATTAATCTGATAATAGTTCAACAAATTGGAAATTTCACCTGCCTAATAAAAACACATTGCCGTCCATCGTTTGGGGGAGCGGACATCCTTTAGCGCTGAGAACGATTATTGACCAGCTTCAATATTTACACTCTGTTTTGATTACATATTGCAAAGCTAGCCTGCAGTCTGTGACAATCTCTTGGAGTCGCTTGAAATTTTGCAAGTCTTTTTTACTCTACCCTCCTCAAGTGCTCAGCAGAAGCATGTCAAACTCTTTTTTAACCTTGAAAACATATTCCAAAAAAGACCAATGTTAAAAAATAAACCATCAATTTTCTTCTATCAGTTCACACAATCTTTGGTGCGCATGAAAGCAAAGTGTATAATTATGTGCTCCGCAAATTGGGAAACATAATCTTTGTTCCTTGCGGAACCCTATCACTTCATGATGTTATTGTGACATCTCAGGTTTATCACATAAAATTTTGAGACTCAAAAATAATTTTCTTACAATCTTTTACAGTTTTGAACTGAGAGCAATTACAATGTGTAACAACTCCCATTATATTTCAAAAAATAATGCAGATAACAGATGAAAAAGATATGACGGTCAAAAGAATGATTACCTACCATTGAAGTATGAAGTTGTACCAAATGGCTATAAGATTACGTAAATTTCCCTTTTACTGCTGGATTCTTCTGTGAATATAGAGAGATTTCAATGCCATTGAAAGATATGGTTGCACTGAAAAAAAAAAAAAAACAGACTGGATATGTGGGACATGTATGAAAAGCTTACCAGGAGGAGTATTGCATGTGAATGTTACTTTACATTGGAGCCACTTCACTTGTGCGAAGTTGGAGGTCAAGCCTAAGGGAGATTGTATAAATACACAGAAATGTTTTTTTATAATTTCTTTATGATTACGATGTGTTCCTTGTCTTTAAGAACATCAAAAATTAAACACGATCATTCTTTGAATGCTGCATTTCTAACAAGGAACATGTACTAAACAAGATGGCTTTACAACAAAGATTAAATCAAATTGTTGTTGGATTGAAAAGTAGAAATGAAGAAACTCGAGGTCGATTTGCGCAAGAACTCCAGAATTTCGTCACAACAGAGTTACGTGAAGCTACATCAGAACAATACCCTGAACTTATGGAACAGCTTATAAGATGTATATTTGATTTGGTAAACGGTGCAGATATAAATGAAAAGAAAGGAGGGATATTAGCTATAGGTACTACATTTTTTATCTAATTTGTTTGTTTTACTTTGTGATTTTTGATTCTGCAATTGTATTATCTAAATACCTGTCATAATCAATCAAACTCTTGTCTATTCTTGTGTGTATTTATAATATGTAAAGATCTTTTCAGGGACGTATCCCAAGATTATATGGGCATAGTGTTTCTTCCACACAAAGCGTGGAATTTTGAAATAACGAGATTAGGAGATTACTAGCTGCCCGGGTAAAACAATTTTACTGATTCATTTCCCAGTACGTTATTTGAAAAGAACTTGTGGATTAAAAACCCTCAGTAGTTTACTTTACTTTACTTCTGTAGTCTGTATCATAGAGACTAATAATTACACTGAAGCAAAATATGATCATTATCTCTTCTTATGTCCACGTCTTTTACATACTGATAAGGTTATTTTTAACCACTTTTAACTAATCTAACTGTACCATACGTTTTTGACTATCTTTCCTTTCTTTTTATTGTTTCTTCATCAACAAACGGAAATGTATACATTTGATGCAATGCAAGGGTTTCCCCCTATACTAATACGCATATAGATAAAGAAAACCTTGTCACATTTGACTCCTGAACAAAGTTGATGTTTTTTCTTATTTTCGCTTAGGACTCACGACCAGGGTTAAAATTCTTATCGTATTAATAGAGACGATAGTAAGCAGCATTAACATGTAAACCAACAGAATATTTTGATAATGACATACTTTCAAAAATTGCTACTGCATCCTATGAAAATATTCTTTGATAAATCATTTAATGGCTAACCAGATTTGACCCAAAATGTGTCTGTTCAAAACTAGTTGTAATGTATCTCAACAACCATTCCCCTTCATCATTAGTAGCAAGGAAATTATCGATGATCACTAATCATGTGGCACTTAACTAGTGTGGAGGTGAAAGCCAACAGAGCACGAAAAATCTTGGTCTGCAATAGGGCACTTTCATGTTAGGCTCAATATCCTGGCCGTTATCCTCGTGAATGAGAAATTTCAAATGCCACTAATTCTACATGTTTTTGTTTTCATAAGCAAAATGCTATCTGTCAAGCTATCTCATACTCAAACCTTTCCTTCGAGTTGTTGTTGTAGAGTCGCATTTGTTTTGCATGTTGAATGATTTTTAGGATTGCATGAAGATGTATTATAATGTTTATTGAACTAGTTCTAGTGTACTGTATCAAACTTAATGTACGTTAGATCATGAATGCACAAAACTTTGACTGATTTATCGCAGTAAGAAACTTTTAGCTGAAGAAATTCAGAGTTTTCCAAATAATCAATAGCTTATAGTTAATGTTTCTTATAATTAATATGAACAAAAAATGTCTTTTTTCGTTAACTTGAGCTGTTCATGCAAACATTGTGGAGAAAGAGAACAAGATGGATATAATAAAATGTCTATTCATTGATTTACAACATAATATATTCATACACTTCGTCACTTTAATGTTTATTTGATCGAACACAAAAAAAGAAATAGAAACAATATTAATTATATTTTCTGTAATTTGTATTTTTTTAATATTTTGCTTACAGTTGGTTTAATTGGCGTTGACGGCGGAAATGCTACGAGAACATCTCGTTTTGCAAACTATTTGCGTAACATGATACCCTGCAGTGATGTCAGCGTAATGGAAATGGTTGCTAAGGCTGTTGGTAGATTGGCCCAAATTGGTGGTACTTTTGCAGCAGATTACGTTGAATTTGAAGTGAAACGTGCGCTGGAATGGTTATCAGGTGATCGCAATGAAGGCAGAAGGCATGCAGCAGTATGTACTTCTAACTTTGTGTTAGATAGTTTTTTAATCTAAAAGAGGGTCGAAAAATTCTTATTCAGAATTTTCAGGAATGCATAAAATATTTTTAGTGCTTTTTTTACTGTTTGATCTCATGACAAGCCCTACAGTGTAGCTGTTCTTCACATGTTTATTTAATATCTTTCAGGTACTGGTATTGCGAGAACTCGCTGTCAATGCACCAACATTCTTCTTCCAAAATGTTCAATCATTTTTCGATCACTTTTACAATGCTATAAGAGATACCAAAGTAAGTATGTTGTCAGTGTTGAGAAATCATAGTCATTAGAAAATTCTCTGCTCTGGAAGTCTATTATAACAATCATCTCTTCAATAGGCAATCTTTGCTTTGCTCACTTTTGCACACTTTTTGATCACATGACAAAATTCCAACCAATCCACAGTAGTTATTTCCTATCATGTGATCTGAAAGTGTGAAAAACAAACTACAGTTCGGTTAAAAAAAGTTAAAAATATTGACAGTGGAGCTTCACAATAGACAGACCAGGGAATTTTCTAATGACTATAGAAAAATACAGCTACAAAAAATGTTTTTAAAAGATTTATTTGCAAATTAGTGTATGAAAAGCTTTGCCAATAAATACCTTCAATAGTTTTATGTTTTACTCTAGTAATAGTATGTTTTCAGTATTCAACGATCAAGAAGTATTATTCTCAACTTGCATTGTCAGTCGTTAGAGTTGAAGGAAATTTCCTTTTTCCATAAAATTTACTTCTTCGAATTGGCAATCATAAACAAACATATTGAGGCTTCCAGTTATGCTGCTTTCTTAGTTATCGACAAGATAAGTAAGATCTCATTGAGGGCAACTTCTATCCATTACGTCTCATAAACAAACCATTTTAAGTTGCATTCTGCTATACAATAATATTAATGTTATAGCCTTAGAAAAATTTTTGAATAGCCTTGTATGAGAAGTTCTTGATAAGTGATAATTTTTGTATAGCCTGCAATAAGAGAAGGAGCTGTAGAAGCATTAAGAGCATGTTTTGCAATAATTGCACAAAGAGAAACAAAGAAAAACCATTATACGCACTGGTATCAGGTAAGAATTCTATTTCGTTATATTAATTGGTAACACTTACATTAAAATCTTCCCTCAATAATGTACAGATAGAAATCTGGAAAATTCAGAGGACTTTCAAACCCATTTCAATTGTCTTCTTAAAATTTGACTTTATGCATTTGGCATTTGCCATGCCTTATAAATTAACCAATAACCAATGGGGAAAAAATGATAACTGATCAGCCTGCCTACTGACGTTATCAGCATTTGATCATCTGCAGTTGGAAATTATTGGTTTTCATGTAGACATTCCATGTATGTGTCAAAAGCCAACATTGTCCATTATAAACAGTCAAATTATATTTTTTATGAAATCAAGTATGGTTGCATTTTGTCAACGATTAATTGACTGAGCAATGATCTTTACTTTATTTTTAGCAAGTATATGAAGAGGCTCGAAAAGGATTTGAAGATTCTGCAAATACTAAAGAGAAGGGAATTGTACTGACGAAAGAAGATAAAGTGCATGGCTCTCTACTTGTAATGCAGGAATTGATACGTAACAGTAGCAGTGAAGGAGAAGTATGTCGGGTTTATTGAGGTGTCACAGTTTTTTGCTGGTTGGTTAATAACTTCGATATTATTCAATATTGGTGTTGTTGTTTTTCAGAAACTTCGACAAAGTATGGAAAAAATTTATGGGGAAAAGCTGCCACAAGGATCTCGCAATCATGAATTGAAATGGCCAAAGTCTACTAGATTTATATTACACCAAGGTCATCAACATCAGTTGTCGTTCATGTCTTTGTTTGAAAGCAGTGGACATCAAATTCCTCATTCACAGAGCAGATATTGTAAAGAATTCATGGACTCTAAATTTGATGAGGTAGTACTACTAGTCTTTGTTTCGATAATATTATCATGAGTTAACCATTGACAGAGTAGTTGCCATATTTTTTATAAGAAGAAAACAGTTTTTCATTTACAACTTGCTTGATCTCCCTATTATGCAAAGTCTATTGCACCATTAGATTTTGCTGAGAATTGCGATTTCAACATAAAGTTTCAAAAGTTTTTGTAAAAACAACTATCAGTTAATACAGTGTTTAAAATACCCTGTGAAAATTTTGAAAACAACATCGATGTGATAAAAAAGTGTTTGATTTTTGTAAAGCATTTTGTTGAGATTTAGAGATGTTTCTTTTGCTAGCCATAGCTTTTAAAACTTGATGTGGTTATTGTCTCTGATAAAGTTACAATGTATTAGATTGAGTTCAGTTCTATTTTTTGTAAGAGCTTTTGTGCAGCAATAGGTTAGCACGTTAAATCTGTGAAGCGAAAGGTGGGTAGTTCTAGCCCATCCGTAGACTCCAGCTTCAAATTAAATTGCATTAACTCTCATTCAGGTAGAAAATAAAAATATTTTTATTAAAAACTGTTTCGTTAACGTTGTGTCAAAATTGGAACAATTTTTGTTCCACTATGGATTATAGTGCACTATTGGTACTAGTAATAGCATGACCTTTAGTGCAATTTAAAATTAATGGCTCGAGTTTCATTTTGACGCTTTCCAAAATAGCCCAAATGCAGTGAGAAAGCTTCTAACTTTTGTTCTACTTACATTTTGTCATGTGATTTATATGTCTTTTCCTTTATCATTGTATGATAATTTTTTTTCTTTTTCGAATGTCATTTAAACCAATCACAATTCGAATCATGGAGATCACATTTAAATCTAAAACTTCGTAACTTGAAGCCTTGCTTTTACTTTGATACAGGGCGGATTACATTTGAAACAAGCAATTCTGCACTGCTCTGTAAATCAACCATTTGATAAACACTATTTTCTTTAGCAATTACTTAAGCCCATGGCTCAAGCAAAATGACCTATTAAAATAATACATCTGGGCTGTCAGTTTGAAATAATTTTTTTTTTACTTTTAGGTGTGCATGCTGATTTTAAGACACAAATCTTCGAGAAGCAGTTTGGTACAACATACATTATTTACCTTTTTGCCACAGCTGGCAGCATTCAAGTCTAAAGTTTTTGTCAAAAAGTAAGAATACTTGAGTACAAATAGTTAAAAGTCTGTGAATGCCATATTCTATGATAATTTCTACATTTTAGGCATTTACAGGAGACTATTGTTCACATGAGCACTTCTCTTAAAAAGGTAGGCTTTTCTTACTTGACCTTTTCCCACTCTGTCACTTTAGTGCAAGTGTCTGGCTTAAGTAAGTGAATTTTCAGTTAATTCAAGTTATCAAACAATAAAGTTGAGAATATGTCCCAGAAAATTCTATGCATCTATTGAATATGTATAGGAACGTGAAAAATCGGCTGCCTTTGAAGCCATTGGTTTGTTAGCTGTTGCGGTGAAAAGTGATATCATTCCACATTGGAGGCATTGGCGTGGTGTATTAGAAAATATCAAAGCTTTACTTCCAAGTAAAGAACCTGGTCATAGGTGTGTTGTTGTTGTTGTTCAGTTGTGTTCGGTTCTCAGTGGTGTTGTTGATCACTGGTTAACCTTGTTTTTCTTATTGGTATAATGTAGACTATGCATATGTTTTTCGATTTGAGGACTTCCGTCCCTCAACTGATACTTAGGTGAAGTGATGTTTAAAAGTTACCCTAATGTTCCATTATTGATGTTCTATCAATAAAAAAATACTTTGTAATGATTTAGAAAAAAGACAAACCCGGTGGATCCAATGGTTTTTGCTTGTGTCAGCATGACTGCTCGAGCAGTTGGTCCAAAAATGGCTGGAAAAGACCCTATATTCAAGGAAATAATTGAGCAAATGCTTGGTGTTGGGCTAAGGTTGATTTATGTCAATCATTGTTTACCTAACATACTGTTGCTGTTGTAAAGGAGTTTTGCATACTTGTTGCATAGAAGGGTAATGAGTTTTTTTTCACTCTGTTTTGACATTGTTTAATTTTTAGTCCAGCTTTAACAGCTGCATTGAGAGATTTGGGAGATATTATTCCAACAACAAAGAAGCCAATTCAAGGTAAAATTGGGTGTGTTCTTTCTACTGATAAAAAAGTCTAACTGTTTTATACTAAATGAGCATTATGAAGGTAGACATAATATCTTTTTAGGTATTATTTTAAAGTTTGGTTTCCACTGCGAGTTATCATATTGAGTTATTGTGGGTTAATTTTTTTGAGCTGGTTTCTTATCTCATGAGTTTACACAAGCCTCATAGTTATTCACAGTTCCCATTTTAAAGAAAATTAATTCAAAAGCATTTCTACAGTCAACACTTGATGTAACCCTCAAGGGACTGAAGAAAACAGTTCCACTTTGTGAATATTATATAATAATAAATAGTAATAGTAAATCAGATATGATATCATGGTAACTCAGGAAGGAATACGTGTCTTTGTTGATACTGCTTTATTTCAGGAAAAAAATCTCATCTTCCACAATTCCTTTTAAATGTCGAGTTTCTTGGTTGCCATGCTTGACAATAGATGTTTTGGAGCGGTTTTCCCACCATTTCCTCAAGAGCTTGATATATTTCTAACAAAGTTTTGCACTGTGTTATCGTTTTGCTGCCTCATGGAGACCATTTATTGTAGATATTTGTTTTAAAGAAGTCCTTGAATTTCATTTGAACTATTTGATAAGGCTAGGTTTACCTTTAAAATCATACTGTGAAAAGAAGCTTAAGGAAAGCCACAGGTAAGTGCAGCAATTTCCTTCTTGGGACTGAACAAAATCGGTTCCACTAAATACAAAAAATAACTGCTCGTAGTTAACTAATAGTGGGAAGCAAGCTTTAATGAAAAGGTGTAATTCGTTATGACAAATCTATAAGTACACATCAATGCTTGCTATTTAGATATTTCAACTATAGATGTGAAAAGAATTTTGTGTTTTGATTATATATTGACACTCTACTTTTATTCAGATGGCTTACTCAATATGTTATCACAAATTCTGATGCATCGTCCATTGAGGCATCCAGGTGTTCCAAAGAGTGCGATGATTACTCCAACTCCTGTCGGTACGTCATGGCAAAGTTTTCAAACAATATTTTATTTATTATGGTTTGCATTGATTATTTTTGGCAGTTAATTGTTCCGATCTCTCTGCCTTCGTTTATTTTACAGTTTACATAGAATTAAATACGCACGCACCCATTTCATATGTTTGTGTTTTCAATCAGTGTTGATGATTTGTGTTTTATTTGCAAATTTTTGAAACATCTTTTTGTTTATATTTCGATTGTTTGTTTGTTTGTTTTTCATTGTTGTTCTGTTGTGCACATACATCCACACTGTTGACGGTTGTATACTTCTAGGTTCAAGTCATTTTTCTTTCTCAGATGATGATGTTTCCATGACAACATTAGCATTACGAACGTTGGGTACTTTTGATTTTGAAGGTTGGTTGTTAATGATTTTCTTAGTGCTTAGTGTTTTCTTAGTGTTTTCATTTTCAGAGAAACATTGATAAGTGAATTAGCCCTTATAATAGTATGTCACAGACTTGATTGTTGATTGCTGATCTTCTTTCTCTATGTATTCTCTTTGTGTTCTATTTGTAGGTCATACATTGACTCGCTTCATTAGTCATTGTGCAGATAATTTTTTATCAAGTGAACATAAAGATATAAGAATGGAAGCAGTTCGAACCTGCTCATGTTTACTTACACCGACTCTTCACGTATGTATGAATCATTATTATGAAATAGGATTTCCATTTTTTTTACTCAGATATTTATGTCTGTTGTGGTGTGATGGATTGTTTTTCTCAATGCTACACAAATTTGTTTACTTATGAAAAAAATATAATTCATTTATAGCCTATGGTTGTCCCTAATGCACAGGTCAGTTATCCAATTAGCTCTACTGGCCAGCAAGTAGTGTCGGAGGTGTTGAGTAAATTACTGACGGTCGGTATCACTGATCCTGGTATGTTTATTTCTTTCATTATCTCCAACAGCTCTCTGTCGTTTGATCCTTATTTGGTCGTTGAATTGTGTTTTTATATTATTTCAATTCAGATCCCGACATACGTTACTGTGTACTTTCTTCATTGGATGAACAATTTGATGCACACTTAGCTCAGGCGGAGAATTTACAAGCTCTGTTTGTTGCCTTAAATGACGAAGAATTTGAAATCCGAGAATTGGCCTTGCGCACCATCGGTCGTTTAAGTAGCTTAAATCCTGCTTATATAATGCCATCCCTCAGAAAAACACTCATACAAGTAAAATACTTAATACTTAATAGTTTCTATGGATTGAGTTTTTGTTTTGATTGAGAAAATTGTTATTGCATGTTCTGCCTATTTGTGTCCTAGATTTTAACAGAATTGGAATATAGTGGAGTAGGCCGTAACAAAGAACAGAGTGCAAGAATGTTAAGTCAGCTAGTTTGTAATGCACCAAGACTGATTCGTCCTTACATGGAGCCAATATTGAAGGTATTATAATCTTCCGTTATGTTGGCGAACGAAATGTTGTGTCTGATCAACCACCTCATTATGATATCAATGATTAATTTCTTCTGATAATACTTCTGTTGAAATATGTCATGTTTTCTTCATGTTTGTCCAGGCCCTTGTGCCGAAATTAAAAGACCAAGACCCTAATCCTGGCGTCGTGACAAGTGTTTTGGTTGCTATTGGCGATTTAGCCCAGGTAATCTTTGATTTGATTCATAGATATTATGTTACAGTGTCGTAAAGAAAAATATTCTTTCAGTATGAGTGTTGCAATTGTAGGTCAGTGGTGTGGAAATGAGAAAATATATCGACGAGTTATTTGTTGTCATTATTGATATGTTACAAGATGCATCCTCGCTCGCCAAAAGAGAAGTTGCGCTATGGACATTTGGCCAGTTAGTTGAAAGTACAGGGTTAGACAGATTATATTCCGTTGTTTTTGTTTACTCTTAATGGGAATTAAAATCAAGGAACTAAGGCTGTATCGGTTTTGTTATTTTCTTATTGATTGTTTCAGGTATGTGGTTGAACCTTACAAGAAGTATCCCAACTTGCTGGAGGTTTTGCTGAATTTCCTGAAAACAGAACAGTCACCTGGTATTAGGAAAGAGGTGAGAAATAAGTGTGAAAGTTTTGAATTTAGGATTTTAAAGACAATGTGTTGTTATAAATACCTTCCGTATCACTTCGTACTGACATCATCATTACCAATGCAGACCTTTCAGTTACTTCTAGGAAAATCATCATTAGAAGCAACAAAAATAGTAGCTTATATTTATGACCAACGTGCTACTTTTGTGAAGATCAAACATTACAACAATTCCTTTTCTTGTCTCTCACCTGTTGTTATTGTTCATGCTCATGTGCTGAGATCATCATGATGCCAGGTTTTGCTTTATTTATAACAACACATTGTCTTTAAGTATTATTTTTTTCTTCAAATATAGTGCTTTAAGATTGTAATATGAATGAATTCTTTCAACTCGTGAGATGAGTGTATAGAAGACACACCAGTGATATTTGTTGAGGCTTTTAAATTGGATAAGCTTATGTTTAAAAAAGATGATAGCAAATTCCCAATCAACCTTCTAAAGCTATTATCCTAAAATAATCAACATCATTCGGAATTCATTCGGTAGTGCTTACTTCGGTGATGTATTTCATTTAAGGGTTGTGCTTACTTCGGTGATGTATTTCATTTAAGGGTTGTGTTTACTTCGGTGATGTATTTCATTTAAGGGTTGTGCTTACTTCGGTGATGTATTTTGATTATTTTAGGCAATCAGAGTGCTTGGGTTACTTGGTGCTCTTGATCCATACAAATACAAAGAAATATACAGTGGCAGTAAAGCGAAAGCAGCACTAGCCACTGCAAGTGAACCTATCAACACAGCTAGTGATAACACAGAAGCAACAGGTATGTTTGCTTTCCCACATATTCCCACATAACCACAGTCAGTAGGGGAATGATCCCGATCAGGATATAGTCATTTAATCGGGGTACACGATTGTTTTGTTTTTTATCTGAAAGGAACTCGTTACACGTGTGTGGGGTATTCTCACTGATCAGTTAAAAATTTTACCGACTGGTTCATATTTTCCACGAGCTTGTTTCAATATGATTGATTACTGTTCCATCTCTTAGTATAAACACATGGTTTAAATGGTTGCATGATGAGCATAGTAGATAAAAGCTGTATCCCGATTGGGATCATTCCCCTACTGACAGTGTAATGACAAGGTTGTTTCGTATACTGCAATTCCCCTAAGGATCTATTTCATTGAAATTTTGTAAGAAGCATCTACATCTAAGCACAGGGGCTATAATTTTCTTGCTCTATTCTTTCTTTGTATTGCAAAAACCTATTTATTTTTTTTCGTTTAATAGAAATTGCATTAAGATCTAGAAATCCAATTCTTTCCCTCTTCAAATTTCTCTAATATGATACATCATGATTTCCAGAAACTAGCACAAGTGAAATGTTAGTAACAATGGGTAGCACACATCTGGAGGAATTCTACCCAGCTGTCGCTATTGCTGCATTAATGAGAATCATGCGTGATCCCGCACTTTCGAGTCACCATACCACCGTTATACAAGCAGTACACTTCATCTTCAACAATCTTGGTATGAAAGGTGTTCAGTACTTACCACAGTTGATGCCATCGTATCTCAATGTGATACGGACCTGTGATCCTGGTTTTCGAGAGGTTTGTATGAAACAGACAAGTATTAAATCGCTTGAGATAATTATGACCCCACCAGCATCCTATAATGTCCTTTATAGCTTTGTTCTCACTTATGGTTTTTAAGAGTGTTGGGTTTTTTTACGTTAATTTACCTTTAAGACCATTTATTGGAGCTTTTAATTGCCTAGCCTAATGAGAATCACTCATAAACCACAAGTGAGAAACAAGCTTAAGATGGTGCCTATTTTTTATTTAAAAAAAATCTTTTTTCTAGTTCATACTTCAAATGTTGGGAAAGTTAATAGCTGTTGTAAAACAGCATATCCGTAATTACTTAGATGAAATATTTGATTTAATCAAGGTCAGTTAATGCAATAATAAAGGAGTAAAATCAACTTTCTTGATTAAGCTTAATTCTTTCCTACTCCATCTATTTGTTATCAAATTTCTTAGGAGTATTGGATTGTAACAAGCCCATTCACCCTTCAAAATACCATCATAAATTTGATCGAGCAATTAGCTGGGGCATTGTCCGGAGAATTCAAAGTAGGATTGGCATTATTGTTCCCATTCATTTATAATGAAATAAGCAGAATTCAGATTTAACCTTTTTCATATTTTAGCTGTACTTGCCACAAATATTGCCACATATGTTGAAAGTTTTTATTAACGATCAAAGTGAGCAAAGAACTGTCACTTGTAAGGTATAAAATCTCTAGTAATATCTGTTTTTCCAGTAATAAAAAATGGCTCTCGTAACTTCATGAAAGTTTTTTCCAATTCTCCTTGGGTATCTTTCAGTTGCTAGCTGGTATTCAGAAGTTTGGCCAAAGCTTTGATGACTACCTCCATCTTTTGATTCCACCTGTTGTTAAAATCTTCGATAGTTCAGATGCACCAAGAGAGGCCCGACAGTGAGTGTTGAATCAATTTTAATTCTCCCAGAGTAGTGAGTAATGAAACACCATAGGTGAGATCACTCATCTCGGGATGTTTTTACTCTTTAGTGCTGCCTTGGAAACACTTGGTAAACTGTGTGATTCGGTGGACTTGCGTGAATATGCAGCACGGATTATACATCCTCTGATAAGAGTGTTAGATACATCGCCTGAACTCCGCTCTGTTGCTATGAACACTCTCACACAGATCGTCACCCAGATGGGAAAGAATTTTTCAATTTTCATACCAGCTGTGTATAAGGTATATTAACATCATTTATTTGTTAGTCTTCAAATTAAATCGAACAAAAGTAGTTAACGAAATGTATGTTTTGAGAGAACTTTCTCTCATCATCATAGATCATCAGGGCCATGACATGATAAACTCTTCACTTCGTTTATGTTAGACTGAATGTTAGAGGTAGTGTAGTGAAACCTTTCTGAAGCTGATACGCAGTATTTGTCCGTCTTCAAGAGGTTTGTTTTTTAGGCCATGCCTACTTTGGGGAGGTTCGATAACAAAAAGCTGAATCTATTAAAATAGATGTACATCCAGAATTCGAAAAGCTTTATTAATAATTTGGGTTATTCTTGATGTATAGGTACTTGCCAAACATCGAATATCTCACCAAAAATATGAATGCATTGTCACCCGTATACAAAAAGGTGGTATTTTGTTGGAGCATGAGTCTGACACTCAGTACAAAAGGAAACAAAACTCTAAATCGAGTAGCCAAGACGATCAAGGTGTAAACACAGTTAGTGATGGCTTGCGCAGATTGCATGTCAGTGCCAATACATTACAGAAGGTAATTGATCTTGAACTTTGAAAATGGGTAGTTGCATGAACTTCAGAAATTGATGTTTTATTTCTTGCATTTTTTTCATTAGGCAGTTGCTGCTAGACGTGTGTCCAAAGATGACTGGACTGAGTGGCTTCGTCGCCTGAGTGTTGAGTTACTAAAGGAGTCCCCATCGCCTGTTTTGAGATCTTGTCAAGTGTTGGCACAAGAGTATAACCCGTTGGCACGGTATGTATATAGTGAAGGTAGAATATCTGTCATCAGAAAGATGATAAAAAATATACATCTGAAGCACAATCTTTTATTTTTCATTTTACTTGTTTGAAAACTTGTTTTCACCAGGAAATTTCAAGGAGTCTGGAAATCACTATGTATGTACTCTTATTTAAATAATCACTTTGTTTAGAAAAAAAAGTATTGAAAGCTATTATATGTTGTGATACCTATCCGGTATGAAGATCATGCTGGAAAACTCACTTTTAGATGGGAACAAAAGGCCTATCCGAAATATTTTCATAACGTTGTATAATCTATTCCGTAAAATGGGAACATAGTCTGAATGCACAAAAACCAGAAGACATTCTTTTTGATTTCATGAGAACTATTCAGTTTCGGTCTTTTTGATTTGCTAGGGATTTGTTCAACGCTGCTTTTGTATCATGTTGGTCCGAACTGACTGAAGATCAGCAGGATGAATTGGTGAATGGTTTAGAACAAGCTCTCAAGTCACAGAACATACAACAGATTACACAAACATTACTGAACTTATCTGAATTCATGGAACACTGCGAGATCAAGGTGGGCATCATCGGTGTGGACTACACCGACATAATTTGTAGTTCATTTTGGAGTCTGTGAAACAACATGGCAACCAGCGATTTGCATTTTTAAAGTTGACGAAATAAGCGACAATTTATTCAGAAAAGATGAAATTCTTCGAAAATGATGCTACGGAATTTCCATTATTTTACATTATTTCAGTTATATAATCCAGATAATATTATTACCCTTGTCACCAGGTTAGATTAAATTTCTTAAATGGATTAACTCGTCTTAATTTCAGGGTACCTTCTCACTAAACATCGAATTGCTTGCAGAATGTGCAACTAAATGCCGCGCCTATGCTAAAGCTCTACATTATACAGAGGAACTTTATGCCAAAGGTGTGACGTTAGAAGTGCTTGAGTCACTGATAAGGTAAATTTGTATGGTACATTTTGTGATAAAATTGACTTTTGTCTTCAAAACTGAGTGGTTTTTAGTAAATCGACTCTTAGCAAAAAGAAGAACTAATTCCTCTTAAACATATTTCAGTATTAACAACAAACTGCAAAATCCTGAAGCTGCCAATGGAGTTCTGGTATTTTCAAAGAGCAATTCCACGGTTGACCTGGTAAACCTCAACTTCTTCTCATTTTCAAAGTGAACGAAAGAGACGATTGATGGCTTTCTAATTTCATTCACCACAAATAGTTTGTTTCTGGTTTTGACTTGTGTAAATCCTATTCAGCGAAACCTACCTACCATAATTTCCGATTAATTTTCCAGAAAGTGCAACAGCGATGGTTTGAGAAACTTCATGACTGGGAGCATGCATTAGAAGCATATGAAAAGAAACACGAACAAGATCCGGACGATCATGATTTACTGTTGGGTAGAATGAGATGTCTGGAAGCACTTGGAAAATGGTAGACATTCTATTATTCTTTTTGAATTGTGCAAGTCGTTCTTCAGCAGTTGTTGTTGTTGTTGTTGTTGTTGTTGTTGTTGTTGTTGTTGTTGTTGTTGTTGTTGTTGTTGTAATGACGTTCCTATCTAAACAGGAGTGAACTACACAAACTGGCTTGCGAGAAATGGCAAGTAGTTGGGGACGATTTTCGAAGCAAAATGGCTCGAACAGCAGCGTCGGCAGCATGGGGACTTGGAGAGTGGGATTGCATGGAGGAATACACGCTCATGATACCTAGAGAAAAATTAGATGGAGCTTTCTTCCGGGCTGTACTAGCCATTCACAAGGACCGTTTTAACAGAGCACAAAGTTGTATTGATAGTGCTCGAGATATGCTTGACACAGAACTGACAGCTATGGTTGGTGAATCATACAACAGGGCGTATGGCGTAAGTGAATTTCGTGTGTGTGTGTGTGTGATATTTATAGTGAGGTAGACAATGAAATAATTGAAACGGTTACGAAACGCGAAATGCTAATGTGGGAAATTTTATAAGGAATTTTCTATGAAGAAAGAAAGTTCGACTAGTGGAAAACTAGTGGTATTGTTTGACTGTGAGAGGTCATCAAAAATGATGTGTAAAAATTCTGCATTTATTGAATAGGCCATGGTCACTGTACAAATGTTGTCGGAACTGGAAGAGGTCATACAATACAAACTTATACCAGAACGTCGTGAATCGCTGAAACAGTCGTGGTGGGATCGATTGCAGGGATGTCAACCAATCGTTGAAGACTGGCAAAAAATCGTGAAAGTTCATTCACTGGTATTGACTCCACAAGAAGACATGAGGACGTGGTTAAAATATGCGAGCTTGTGCAGAAAATCCGGACAACTAGTAAGTGATCATATATCTGTCAACCATCTCGATGATTTAATCAAGACCTGTTTTAAACACACTGTCCTGTGTTATACTCTTTCCCTCAGCCATTATCTCATCAAACGCTCATCATGTTGCTCGGTGTTGATCCGTCAACAAATCCAGATCAGCCGATACCGTCTGTTTATCCTCAAGTTGCGTTTGCTTACATGAAGCACATGTGGAAAAGTGGACAATGTGTATGTATCTTCGTGACTAGTGCACGCTTATAGTGTGTTTACCTAACAATATGCGATCATTTAACGTTTTGATTGAAAGTCTCTCTTTTTCGTTTGAAGGAACGAAGCAATACATAACCGTTACCTCGTTTAACCCAGACAGGAATAACAAGGTTTTCATCGCAAACTTGTGATCTTGTTACATTCTAAATCTAAATAGTGGTTACTTTTGCAATAAAGTAGGAAATAGTGAAAAGATTTTTCAAAAAACTAATATGTACGCAAAGATAAATTTACTCCTTTTAGGATGATGCGTTTCGTCATCTTCAACATTTCGTTCGCGCAACACTTCGACCCTCGATATCATTGCAGCCTTCTTCAAGTCCTTATTACGACGATCTTAATGGCGAGAAGAAGCAAGATGTTTGTTTTCTAGCAAAGTGCGTTTCCTTCTTAAAATGCAGTAATTTCTAGGAAGCGCCAACTTGAGAAAAAACAACATGTCACTGTTAGGAGAGTGGTAGTTTGGGCAATCCTTTGGTAGTTTGAGCAATCTCTTCTAAAGCCTGTTTTCAGGATCACTCGTGTTAATGTTTTCAACATTTTTCGTGCAGATGTTACCTGAAACTAGGTGATTGGATGACGGTCAATCAAGGTATTAATTGCAACACAATCACACCAATCTTACAATATTATGCCGCAGCCACAGAATACGCAAGCAAATGGTATAAGGTATGTCCATCCATTTTCAAATTATCTTCGAGGGAATATCTATTTTTACAGATAACAGGTCTTTCCGATGGTCAGTTTATAATAATCGTTTTGTTAGTATGTAATACATAAGCGCTGATGAAGATTTTGTATTGTTTACAGGCCTGGCATTCATGGGCGTTAATGAACTATGAAAGTGTTCTGTACTATAAAAATAACCAAACGACGGCAGCAGACGTAACTCCAGCTTCTTCACCACCTGGATCCCCGCGAAAATCACCGGTTTGTTACTTTTGTGTGTGTGTGCGTGTGTGCGTGTGTGTGTGTGTGTGCGTGTGTGTGTGTGTGCGTGTGCGCAGTGTAACAAATACATCACAACTGCTACTGTACATTTTAATATGAAGTTGACTTAATCTTTTGTACTCTTAGTTTGCATTCTTATCTACTCTTCGTTCCCAATCTTCATTACTCTTTTTTTCAGCCGGCAGAGACTGTGCACAGTTACACTGTTCCCGCCGTTCAAGGATTTTTCCGTTCCATTTCCTTATCCAGAGGGAATTCATTACAAGATACGCTGCGCTTGCTCACCTTGTGGTTTGAGTTCGGTCATTTGCGTGATGTGAATACAGCTTTAGTGGAAGGCATCAAAACTATACAAATTGAGAACTGGTTACAGGTAAGGGTGTCAAAGAAAGGATTGTCTTCGAATCTGCGTATTCCTTGAAGGAAAAGAAGTAGGTGCAGTTGGAATGTTAAATAGACTCGGATTATTTTCACTGGTGTGATTCTTTTTAAGGTGATTCCGCAACTGATAGCCCGTATAGATACACCTCGTCAACTAATCAGCAGTTTGATTCATCAGCTACTGTCAGATGTTGGTAAAATGCATCCACAGGTGAAGTAACAACTTCTGTTGTTGAATTCTATATTTACTTTACCATCTATGACACCGTGCAAATATTTAAAAATTTCACTCGCCGTTTCATCAAGATTTGTTAGAAAGAACTTCGCAGAGACTCGAACTGAGCGTAATAGAGATTACTCGTAAATCAGAACCGTGAAAAATTGTTGTCAGTCGGTGATTAGCGGAAGAGATTTTTTAAGAGGCTAATGGATGCTTAGGGATGGTTTTTCTTCTTTATTTCAGTGTACGATAAACTAGATGATTCACTTTTTTAAACACGTCAAATTGCTCAATCCTATTCTTTGATTAAGATTTCAGGAACACCAAAGGTATTTTGAATTCATGTTGCATCACATTTTAGGCATTGATTTATCCTTTAACAGTGGCTTCAAAATCAGCGAGTGTAGAGCGTCGTCAAGCTGCCGATCAGATTCTGAAGAATCTTGGAGAGCATAGTTTTGCTCTTGTTCAACAAGCTATGATGGTGAGCGAGGAACTCATTCGCGTTGCAATCTTATGGCACGAGTTGTGGGCGGAAGGCTTAGAAGAAGCGTCTAGATTGTATTTTGGTGAGCGTAATATCAAAGGAATGTTCGGAGTACTGGAACCTTTGCATCAGATGATGGAGCGTGGACCACAGACGTTAAACGAAACGTCATTCCAACAGGTGCTCGTGTCGTCTATGTTTAACGACATCGGTTAAGATTATAAGGGAAAATTTCCACTCTCATTTCCGTCTTCTTGTGTGTAGGCATACGGACGAGATTTGATGGAAGCTCAAGACTGGTGTCGAAAATACCAAAAAAACGGTAACGACAAAGACTTGACCCAAGCTTGGGATTTGTATTATCACGTGTTTAGAAGAATCTCGAAGCAGCTTCCACAGGTAATGTTGTTATTGTGCATAAAAGAACGCGGGGAAGTCTTTAAATATATATTTCCAAAGCTCTACTTTTGTTTTTCTTACTGTCTTCGAACTACTAGTTGAGCTTGGAAAAATAAGTGTTTGTTTCTAATCTAATCAAACGATTACATAGAGTATTTCTCTTCACAGCTAACCTCTCTGGAACTACAGTACGTTTCTCCAAAGCTACTCATTTGTCGTGATCTCGAACTTGCCGTTCCTGGCACGTACGAACCGGATCGGCCGATCACACAAATAAAACGTATCAGCACTACTTTAAATGTGATCACGTCAAAACAGAGGCCGAGAAAACTCAGTATAACCGGTGAGATGGAGTTATCCCCCCACTGATGTGTCCCGAAATGTCTTATCTACGAGTCTTATCTATTTCGTTTTGTTTTTCTAGGAAATAACGGTGCCGAGTTCATGTTTTTGTTAAAGGGTCACGAAGACCTTCGCCAGGATGAAAGAGTCATGCAACTATTCGGTCTCGTAAATACGTTACTGGCCAGCGATTCTATAACGTTTAAGAGACATCTTAGGTAAAACTGTGTAAACATTCTTGTAAGTTCTTTTTTTCTGTCGTTACTCGAATTGTCAATAAGTTTCATGTTTTCTTTTTCTAGCATCCAGCGATATGCTGTAATTCCTCTTTCCACAAATTCTGGTCTCATTGGATGGGTGCCGCATTGCGATACTCTTCACACACTTATCAGGGACTATCGAGATAAAAAGAAGATCCTCCTAAACATCGAGCATAGAATAATGTTGCGAATGGCGCCCGATTATGAACACTTGACGCTTATGCAGAAAGTAGAAGTTTTTGAACACGCCCTAGCAAACACTCATGGCGATGATTTAGCCAAAGTATTATGGCTGAAAAGTCCAAGTTCTGAGGTAAAACACCTTCAAATGTGGTGTATCCGCTTTCTATGACCCCTTAAATGTGTAGACGCCAGCGAATTCGTATAACGCCCTTTATAATAAATATCCTCCTTTACCGATAATGGCGTTAACATGAGAAACTTCCATTTGTTAGGTTTGGTTTGATCGGCGTTTGAATTACACCCGCTCTTTGGCTGTCATGTCAATGGTAGGCTATGTTCTTGGTTTGGGTGACAGGTAACCTACATTTTATTTTATTTCTCGGTATAATGTGCAACTTGGTGAGTCCGTTCATGTACCTTCTCTCTTACGACTTATTTTCATTAGACATCCGTCAAATTTGATGTTAGATCGTATGTCGGGAAAAATTCTCCACATTGATTTTGGGGATTGTTTTGAGGTGAGGAAGTTTTTCATCTTGATGATTGTAATTTTTAAATCAACGTCACGTTTTAACGATTAGTGAATTTAAGAAGTATTGAGATTGATGAAAAAAATCATACTATTGTGTAGGTTGCGATGACGCGCGAAAAATTTCCAGAAAAAATTCCGTTCCGATTGACGAGGATGTTGATCAACGCAATGGAGGTAAAAAATAACAAATAATTTGTCCCTACCCCTCTTACAATATCAATTTCTTTTCTTTCCTTTTTTCCCGTTTATTATACATCCATTCAATTTTAGGTGACTGGTATCGATGGCAACTATCGTATGACGTGTGAGAGTGTTATGAACGTATTGCGGGAAAACAAAGACAGTTTGATGGCCGTGCTCGAAGCATTTGTATACGATCCATTGTTGAATTGGAGGCTTATCGACAGTAAGTCTTTCGATATGTGTTTTTACATTGCTCCTTGTAAAAGTCCTTCCCAATACCATCAAACACACAACAATTTCGTGTCTTGACTTTTTGTTGTTGTTGTTTTTTCAGCTCCAAAAGAAAAACGTTCGAAAGGCCGTTCAGAATCGTACGCTGCCCATAATGATGGTCATGGTAAGAGTTAGCTATTCCCTCCAAACTTCCTCCTTAGATCCTCGTACCCTATTTTCATACACATGACAAGGAGAGTACATGGTATCATTCGTGAACAAAACATGCTGACAAATGATAAATCAGATTCTCAAAACCAAGCATAAGTTATACATTGAATAGATCTTGTATTTTTCCAGTTATTTTATTATAAGTTTGTTTGTATTGCAGAGTTTCAAGAAACTTACGATCGGCCAAGGGGCAATAAAGCGGCCGCAGCAGCCGATCATCCACCACAAGATGCAGAGCACGGCAATAAACCGGAGGCCGTGAATAAACGAGCCTTGCAGATTGTAAATCGAGTCAAAGACAAACTCACTGGTCGGGATTTCAACAAAGACGAAGCAATAGAGGCGGAGAAACAAGTCGATTTATTAATACGACAAGCCACGTCCCACGCGAATCTTTGTCAAGCATATATCGGCTGGTATGAAAAATTTTATTTTAATAACTTTTCCGATTTTTGCGAGTTCCCATCTGTGACTTTATTTTCCTGAATCTGTTTTCTAGGGATTTTTCACGAGGATTTATTTTCGTGAATTTTGCTTTTTATATATATTTTAAACATTTTCATTTGGTCATTTAACCCATTTCGGCCAATTTCACGTTCCCCTAAGAGGATGGGCTGTTTAATTAATGGTCCACGAGTCGCGGAACTCTTAGATGTTCACTTAGGATTACTCAAAAAAATTATACATATTTCGCGTGGATATGTTTTCGCGAATAAATCCTTCTTTGATTTTCTGCGAGGATTTAATTTCACGAATTTGGCCAAACATCGCAAAAGTTTGTCCAGCAAATAATTTCTCTCCAGAAGGTAATCTGTACCAATCCTTCCACTAACTGTTCACGGATATGTACTTGTTTACAACGAAGTAAAATAAACAAACATAGAGGTAAACAAAACCTGAAACTTTCTGATTTTTTTTGATTTTTTTTAATTTTTTTTTTAGGTGTCCCTTTTGGTGATTGTACATCGTTGCTGTCTCTATCACTTGTGTTATCTATTATAATTAGTGTTTTGTACTATAATTTCTTTTTTTCTTTTCATATTTTTGTACGCTATCGTAATTCAATAATTAAGAAAAACAGGGAATTACCAAAACTTTCGACCTGATTTGCTTCAATGTTTTACACCCGTACACCTTTCGTTGTTCTTGCTATTGATTGATAGAAAAGCGTCTTCTCTGAACCTCACTGTTCAAATTACTTTCCCTACGAAATAGTTCTCACTCGTGTTGTTGTCGACTCTCACGTACGGACGGCACGTTTAAAAGGTCATTTTTTTTTGTGAGAATATTAGAGGGATGTTGGGATTTATCATAGCATACTATTCACGTATCGCAAATGCTCGATTTAGCGCCCTCTGTCCCCTCGTGGCGCTAAATTGAACAACTTTCTAAACGAAAGGATGCGCTTATTTGAATTCGCTAAATCGAGCATTTAGGTAACTAATTAACTTATTAAACATTTTGGGCGAAGTAACCACAAGAAATTCGACGAATTTCTTGCGAAATATAGCAATATGCGAAATATAGCAGGTCGAAGTTTGTTCTTAAAAGATGTTCATTTGATGGAGATCTCAAAATAGGAGCGAGATCATTTTCAAAAAAACTGTAAAAAACACTAGTTCTTTTCTTGTTACCTAATTTAGGACCAAATGTAGGCATATTTTTTGATTGGTTGTAATTGCCTGTAAATAATTACATATAATTTCAAATTTACTTTAGTATTTGTTTTTTATCCCAGACTTGGACTCTTATACAAGTTATGCATCTCTACCGGGTTTCAAGCAATGTCATGTTTTTACGAATGGTTTTACTGCGGAAGAACGATTTACCAATTTTAAATGGGTTTTCCTCGTCCAAACTCCCTTAAACATGAAGTCGTAATTATTACAACTATAAGAAGTATGATAGAATAGAATTTCTTATGACAAATCATCTCAACCAAACAAAATTAAGAGACTAAGTTCCACTAACACAGGTGGTCTGGATGGTTTTTGAGAGGAGAGTTCGTCTCCAACAGAGTTCGGAAATTCACCTCGGGACGTAACCAAAGCAAACGCCTGTTTTAATGTATATCGTAAAATTATTTCAATATAGAAATTGTTACAAATTTGCATACAAGGAACCACTATGCTTATGATGGGACACCACTCGTACGTATGTATCAAAATTTGAAATAAATAATATTTTGTTTATATTAACTAAGTGTTATTTACACTACAGTATGAAATAAACAAATCCGAAAGAAATTAACTTGATTAATAAACAATCTGTTATTGTACAAAAAAAATATTTAAAGACAATGTGTTGTTATAAATACCGCCAGGTACCACATCGTGCTGACATCATCATTACCGATGTAGACCTTTCAGTTACTTCTATGAAAATCATCGTTAAAAGCAATAAAAATAGTATAGTTATGACCAACGATAATTCACTTGCTACTATGCTATCAAATAATACAACAATTCCTTTTCTTGTCTCTCACCTGTTGTTATTATTCATACTCCTGTGCTGAGTTCATCATGTCAGATTTTGCTATATTTATAACAACACATTGTCTTTGAGGATTAAAATTAAAAAAATGAACAAAATAAGCCACGAATTGTAATATACTGAGAATGTTCCCTGAATGGATCTGGAATTGGTAGCAACGGGCTGCGTCATCACCCGAACGGGCTCATGTCACATACATGGTGTAACCCTATATGAAAGACATTGCGTTTACTGTTCTTCCTTTAATATTTCCAACTCCATTTCTTCAGGTGTTTTTCTCCTGCTATTGTCTACTCGCCATGGATCAGGATGATAATTCACCAAGTTGCTGAATTTTTCTATGAAGCCGTCACGCCACGCACCAGGATGTTTGATCAAATCGAAGAGGAGATAACCAAGGATTGGTATCATAGGTAACACAATAAAGAGAAAAATTATAAACTGTGCCCAGCCTGGATAAGTAGTTTTGAACAGAGAGGTTGAGGTACCATTAGATAAATGTGAAAACGGCACCTAAAATAAAAACGGGAACACATGTAGGTGTTTGTTGTGAACATTGATTCACAAAAGGATTGCCTTCGTCAGTTTCTGATTTTCGAATTAACTTACGAGTTGACTGGAGCAGCCAACAAACGCCTTGTATTGTGGAGACTTAACAACCAGCTTATGACAGTTTGCAACGAAGATGATAAAGATAGCTATCGGTGATATGTATTTCCAGCAGACCATCCAGAATATGTAAGGTCGTTTGCCTGTCATGTATTCAATATCGTTAGCGAACCTGCAATCAAACATAACACGAAACAATGTATCTGTTGAAATGATACACCACCATATGTGTATGAAGAAACAAATAATGTTTTAATTCTAATCATGTCGGAGGCTACTTATAATTTTACTGCGAAATAAGTAAAAATTAGATGCTCCATAAATTTTATCGATGACATGATCTATTTCCCTCTTCACTGCCTGTAGAGCTTCGTCGAATGAAGCCTCCCCAATATTATAAGAAAGCAATACGAAACATTAATTTTTGGTGTGTTTAGACAATAGTTATTTGCTTGCTCTTGTGTTCCTTACCTATCGTTACCGTAAACCCAGGAGATGGAAATCGTCTGGAAAAATGCTATGAACAGCAGCCCAAGTGATACCGAAAAGTCGTCAAAAATTTGGAATGCATAGTAACCAGACGACGACGTCAAACCTATACCGATAAGCATCATGAGAAAAGCGACCAACCCTAAAGATGACGAAAACAAAGGCGCTACAGTCTCATTGAAATATACATTTATTTCAACCGCATTCATTTTAACCTCACATGTGTGAAATGTGCGATTTTAAAGAGTGTTCAAGAATGGGGGGACGGCATAATACCTGTAAAATATTCCTTTTTCATTTTGACCCAATTCATATCATAGAATGGTGCAATTGCACCTTCCAACGTTCCAAACTCAGAATCAATGCCAAGTAATATTAACATAATAAAAAACAGAATAGACCAAAGTGGAGATACTGGCATTTGCAAAAACGCGTCACAGAATGTTATGAACGCTAAACCGGGACCACTTCCAGCCTAAAATAATGAAGCTTCCAATTATTTCTAGGTAGTCTCAATTAAATTAATTTCATGACAGCAATAGACTAGTGAGCACTCTTGAATAAATTCTATACCAACCTCGCTTGCCGATTTACCAAGAACATATTCTCGATGTCCCAGTATAGAAAACACTACGATTGCAGCAAATATGGACGTTCCACAGTTAATGAACACGACCGTATATGCGTCTCGTACGCAATTGTTTTTTATCGGCATATAGCTGGCGAATGAGATCAATGCACCAAACCCTAAACTCAGCGTGAAAAACATTTGCGTGGCAGCGTCCATCCAAATTTCAGGGTCAGCTAATTTTGAAAACTGGAAAGGTCAATAGAAAGAGATTATTATAAAATAAACAAACCCATAAAAATAAACAACTTAATTCCCAATCCTTAAGAACGAACAAGCTTAAGCCCAATGACGTCCCGCTGGGTATTGTGCAGAACGAACAGTAACAACGGCGAGATTAACTAACAGGAGACTTACATCTGGTTTAAACAGCTGCTTCAGACCAATAGATGCACCGTCCAAGGTCACACCAGTGAAAAATAAAATGATTAGAACTAAGTAAGGAAATGTTGCGGTGAAATAGACCGCCTAAAAAAGAAATAGGATGAAAGGTTAAGTTAACTTCATAAGGTGCGGGGGTTGCCCATTGACACAAGAATTTCTTAAAAGAACATCAGCGGCGGAGAGAAACAAATTAAACTCCCAAATACAAACACTTTAATTTTTTAAATAAATCCAGGATTTATCGCACCGACACAAACAAAAACACACCGACACAATAAAAAACACGACGCACCTTTCCACTGGATTTGACGCCTTTAACAATGCACGCATACACAACAACCCATGACAGCACTAAGCATCCAGTCAATTTCCAGTTCACGCCACTACCAACACTCTCGATGGATGGTGATACGTTTAACGCCTTTCTATAGAAGTAGTACAATTGTGGATCATGAACACAGCAGTCTGAAAAGGTCTTCATCGCCATGCAGCTGCTGTTGTACAGTGTCTCATTTGAATTGCATTTCGTCTTTAGTGCATTGTATGTATCGTACCTACAACAATAGGAAATTGGTTAGAAAAAAAATTGATTTCTAAAAATTTGATTTCTAGCTTTTTTAGGACTTAAAGATAATGAACTGTTGTAAATAGAAGTGAGAGTTGCAATGTGCTAATGTCAGCAGTAGGAATCCCTCATTTGAACAATAAGTAATGGGTCTGGAAGGAGCAGCTGACTTATATCAAAATGGCATACAAACGAGGTAAACAAATGATTGGCTCTCTCGTGGAGATTTCCTAGTAGAAGGTTTTCTTACGACCTTTATAACAGTTCATTATCTTTAAAGTTGAAATTTGTGGAATGACTTAATTTCTAAATTTCTGAATGATTAGGAAATGTATGATCCCATTAATGTTTTCGAAAAGTACAATATTTCAGGCATCTTGAACACAGACTTGAAGAGATCAAATTTTGTTACGTCAATAATTGGTACTTACATAGGGCATTTGTCCAGGCTCCATGGCAACTTGGATGTGAACGACACAAAGAGATAATAGAAACACCAGGCGATAACGGAGACGTAATAAATACATAATAACATGGAGATGACGATACAACCAACGCCGACACCTTGTAACGCCGGATGAATTCTTCCAAAACAGCCAACAGCAGTGCGCTTAAAACGCTGTCCAATTGCAAATTCGATATAGAATAGAGGTATTCCTTCGATTATCATCATGATAAAATAAGGAATCAGGAACGCACCTAAAGCATAATTGTGAGGAATAATGTTCTTTTTATGCTAAACTGGTTGTGATAATGATTGACGTATTTACTCAGTGGTGTCGGTTCACCATATTTTAAGTGACTGTATTACGCCGGCCCTTAATGGCGTTAATTTTTATGACTTGGCGTTAAAAGAGTCGGCATTGGATGTTTGTCTGTGAAGGTTTGACTGTGGACTTTTCAAAAATAACGCCAACAAAGACAAACGTAAAAGGGGCTGGCGATAAATTTGGGCCGATAAGGTAAAGGTGCGATGAATCATCTTATCAATAACAAGCGCGGGAATTTTGCCATGGCGTGCGCCCATTACTTGCGCTTCCACTCAGTGTAAATTTAGCTTTAGAGAGCATTCCACACCGTAGTGGAATACTTATATAAACTATAAACCAAGTTTTTAAGATCAATGTATTATTGGGAACAATTGTTTCTTAACATCTAGCGTTAGTAATCTACTTTGCAAAATAAAACTTTTTAAGGCTTTTAGTTCTGTTGTGAAAATCTGTAAAACGTATCAATTCTCAAAATCTATTATCACAACAATATTAAAGGTACAAAAGTTTTTACGAAAGTTAGATGTTTTCTTTTTAATTCCCCTCTCTCTGTTTGTTTAGCTTCCTGATTATGTTAGCACATAAGTGTATATCAATTAGCATCCAACCTACTTTAAGATTCGACAGTCATCGAAGAAAAAAATTTTTTTTTAACTTTCTACGCACGATGACGTAACTCGAAGTTTTACACGAGATTTTATATGAAGTCATTCCTAAATCGAGGCCTGGATTCACGCTGACATTCAATGTTTTTTCTTAATATTAGTGAGAGTTAATATTACGGTGGAATCTGTCTAAAGCGGACACCATTGGTGCGAAAGAAAGTGTCCGCTTTAGATAGATGTCCGCTTTATAGAGAGTTTTCCTAAAACTGATTTTTATGGTCCAAATTTACCAAAAGCTGTATTTTTATATCGTGTATGGTTCACTTCGTTCTCAGGCTATAAAACAACAACAACAACGGAACAAAAACAGGCACTATAAATGCAGCTAAGAGAACAAATATCTAACATGAAAAGTTTTTTACAATAATCCTACTGAGATGTAAAGAAGTCCGTGATGTTTTTTTGTTTTCTGTTAGCAACTGGGAAACGTGTCAACAGAGGGACTAGGTATGGTCTGGAAATACCAGTCTTATACGAACTCATTGGGCCTGAGAAAGCCGTTGATTGGAGCGAAAAAAACATTAAAAAAATACTTGAAATTTTAAACAAAAAAGTTGAAAAATGTACAAATTGATGAAAGATATATTGTGTTACTTTGTGTCCGCTTTATGCCGAGATTTTTTAGGGGAAACCTTCATTTGGTGAGGAAAAAAAAGTGTCCGCTTTAGTACTGTTCGCTTTATAACTGTCCGCTTTATAGAGATTTTTTTTATGAGAATTTGACCGTAAATCATTCCGTTCCACGAGATTGCGTCCGCTTTAAACAGATGTCCGCTTTATACCGTGTCCGCTTTAGACAGATTCCACTGTACTTAATATTACTTTTCTGTTCGACGGGGTAAACCTAATATGCAGACCTTACACCAAAATCTCGTCATAGTAACCAATGCGCACAAACCAAAGGCCCCTTTGATCCTTTGATCTCTTCACAGATGGACCAAAAGTAATTATAAGAAAAATGATCAAAAGATGACAAATGGATACCTCCGCCATTTTTTTGACATAGATAAGGGAACCTCCAAACATTGCCCAAACCAACAGCTAATCCAATTGAGGCAAGAATGAACTCAGCTTTGTGGCCCCATGCATCTCGACCCTCATCAACCTTCACTTCAGGATTCAGTTCAATCTTTTCATCTAAAGGAGTACTATTTCCCTCTACAGGATTTAACTTGGTTTGTTCGTCAGCATACTCATCCACTTCTACGACATAATATTGAATTCCAATTATTAGAAACTGTTAAAACTCCCCTCTCTGATCAAGTCCGATCCCTAGGACCTAATCAATTCCTAGAAAAACGATATAATTTAAGCCTAGTTCACATCATGAGATTGAGAGCTTTCTCACTGAATTTTTGTGTGTGAACTGGTGTAAAAAGTAAAAATTTATCTCACTGCTTTATAGTGAAGAGAAACACAGAAACTTATTAAAAATCTTTTTTGATATTCATCTCAATGAAAAAGTGAACTGAAAAAGGAAATCATGCTTCAATAAGTCTTAAAAAAAACCCAAAAAAACAGTGATTTATTTTTCCATAAATTATTGGTCACTTCACTACACGACAGTCATCATAATCGAATTACTGGTGATGATTGGAGGTCACCATACGTGAGACAGTGTCATGATTAAATTCCTTTGCTGATTGTACAAGTAGATAAAAAATATATAAACTTACTGTCAGGATCAATTTCTTTTACACCGTTCAACTGAACATCCGACATAATTTACAAAAGATTCTAATTTTAATTCTTCTTCGTCGTTCGTGTTTATATATAAATATATATATCTTTAGTTTTTTTCTCCAAATTTGTTAGTAACCTTAAGAAACAAATATTAAAAAAAAAAAAATGTTTTACTTCGTAAATATTTTTAGAGAAACAATGTTCCTTGATTTCTCAATACCCTCTTCAAAATGTTTTTATTTACTTTAATAAAGACACTACCTTCTCTTATCACAGTTTAATAAGATATGTTTGCCAATATATATTGTTTTTCAATTTTTCTTCATCGCTTTGTGTAAATCTTTATCTCATTTTCATAATTTTACGCGCCATTTTGTTTTCCTCTGGTGCGAACGAAATTACAGTATGGACTTATAAAATTGTGCTAAATATACTTTCATAAAAACCTGTAATTCTCATTGAGCATTCGTGGCTCACTTGAGGATTGTGTATTTATTCATACACAATGTATATCGCCTTTAAAAAAAATCTGCCGTTGAAATGAACAAATCATCATTAAAATTGACAGCTAATTTGAGTAATTTCATGGAAATTTACAATCAACAATCTTGACCAGTGTTTTTAAAACGATTCGTCATAATTTATTTTGGTGAAGGAAAGAAAATATTTTCACAACAGATTTCTAAACATTACCCACATTGAAGTTCTTTCAAAGTATAGTTATAAATTCAAGGAAGCCATGTCACAAAACGACCCCTTTCAAACCAAATGACGCATTTGAAAAATCAAAGTTGTCTTATCTAAATCTGCACACGGATGGAGAGAGTAAAAAAGCAATTAACAATCCTGGACTCCTTTTTTTCCCCTTATATTCGCTCTTCTACCAATACCAACCCACATATAGATTATAAACACGCATTTAAAAAGTTACAAACTGTAACTACAAACTGTAATTACAAACTTGTTTATTTTAATAGTAAAGAGGATGTTGTTGTTTTAAAAAAGACAACTATTCATACACAGATTGTATCATGACAGTTTGACACACCCACTTACTACAAACTACTTCACCGCGCTAGCGACAAGTTAATTGTTAAAATTCAGCGCTATTTTATATAAATTATTCGCGGTTTCTCTTTATGCTCGAAGTCATTTGGTTTTGATTTGTATCTTAAATTAAACATTTGAAAAGATATTGACCGATATTTCATGTACTTCAAAAACACCTCAAAGCATATAGGCGTGACGATAAACTACACAAAGAATTTCGGGAACAAAACACGCGTTTATTATATGCGCGGTTCAATACAAACAACACCATACTTCTTAGCAAATATTTTCATACGCGGTGAATATATCTATATCGGAAAAAAATATAAAACTCTTGGAAATCATATTTTTAGACTTACTTAGATAAGTTTGTATCATCCAACTTCCTTAGTTCTAACGTCCTTAACCTTTAAATCGCGTCAAAACAGCAATTGATAACAACATAAAAGTTTAGTATGTTAATGACAATCCTTTGTTTACACTCATTAAGCCTGTAGTTAAAAAAGATCTATTTTGACATTGTTTCGATGAAACGCTAAACTAAGCAAATATATACTTTCTTTTTCTTTATGTGAAACTTAAAGCTGAGCAAATATCGCAAGAATAGAGTTGAATTTCTTATTGTGGCGTATACATTCGACTTTTAACGTGAATTTAACACATGTTTACAAGTCTTTAGGTTATCCAGGTAAACGATTTTGTTCCACAGACAACACAGAGAACAAATTCTTTTGTGTCGAAATATTAATGTGTATTTCATATTGATAAGTTTAATGAGATTAGAGCCGAACTCCCTTTTACTAAATGACATACATCTGAAACGTAAATCTTTGCATATCTATGTAGCTATAATCAAGGACGTTGCGATAAAAATAAATCTTAAAAAGCTCCTTAATAATTCACGAAATTAAAATTCACAAGTCAAAGTTGCGCCAAATTATCTGTCATCTTGTAAATTTAAAAGAGAAAATCTTACTTTACATCTGATGTAATCATCACATCTTTTTTTCTTCTTGCATACTTTTAAACATTTTCAAACAGTATGAAACCGAAACAGAGAGTAAAGCTCGACCCTTATCTCAAATTGGCATCTCGAAAGGTAATTTATAACAAAACGGACATTAAAATGGAATATTGTATTATAGAATGTAAAAACATGTCACTGCTAAGTAAATTAATAAAGTAAATTATTGACCGATCGACCGATCTTATAAGTCCCACCCTCTCTATTGACATATTCATAATGAAACGAAAAGTACTTGTGTTTTGTTTGTTATCTTTTTGTTAAAAAAACAGTCTGCCAGAACATTTGGTGGAATCTATTTGATTCTCAAGTCGGCATGATGTCATATCTATTTGATTCTTCAAGTCTGCACGACGTCACTTTGGGGGAAAACAGAACACTTGAATTTATTTTCCATGACTTGCATAAAAAAGTGTTTTAGAACGTTTTTTGATCATGTTGTTTGTTTTCCCACAAGAATACACCAATTTCATATGCTACAACCCAAGTCACATGACTTCCGAAGAATGGAATCTTCGCATTCAAAATTTTGTACGAAAAAACTCCTTTATTCATATTTGAGCTTTGTAATTCTTAAGGCATGTTTACACTTGTCTGTTTTGTAATTAATTATTAAAGTCTTGATTGGTTCACATATTAATTATTAAATTATTCTTTAGTGTCGTTATCCCGTTCCTTGTAGCATATAATCATTCGAAAATCCCCTGGTCTGGAAGCCTGTTGTCAAGTTCTCTTATCGGTATTTTTTAACTGAAACTATCCTTGCCATCCACCTTGTTTCAAAGTTGAAAATAAGTCGATGGGGATGTTGAACCGACGTCTTAATTTCGTTGAAAATGAAACAAGCGATGACGTCATAAATACGGCTGAATTTCGACGTCGATAAAGCAACCTCAAAATAAAGCTCTTCCGATGTGCCATCTATGTCGTCTTAACGTTGAACGACGACCTCGGTGACATAAATGTTAAAATTTGGTTGAAAGTTAAACAATCAACCACGAAACTATGGACAAAAACAAACACGTGTTTATAAGTAAAGTATAGGAGGCGTCTTCCCAGTGGACAAAATGAGGTTTAGATGACGTCTATTTGACGTCATTCATGCCGTTTAAATGATATCAAAATGACATCATTTTTGCACATTCTCCTGACGTTATTTTTGTCACGAAATGACATTAATCTTCGTCTGAGACGCATTGATATATTCCACTCAATATATCATCGAGTCGTTCGTGTTGTATATCTTGTTATATTCATTCGATTGAGCCATAATGTTAAGAGTTGATCGTGCATTCATAGTTCTTTCATACATATGCTTCATGAGACTTTTTACCAGAGAACACTCACACGGGTGTCTTGTTGTCTAATGTTAATCCACCATCCATATTATTTATAAAATGGAACGACACCACTTAGAAACTGACAATCTGTACACAAACGTCGCTACTGCATAGGCAGGGTGTCCACAAACTTTTTCGTTCTAAAAAGCCAGCCTTTTTGGGCAAAAGTTTGTATTTTACCAGCCTCCTCAAAGTTAAAAGCATACATTTTTCCAGCCCTTGCCTGAATTTTCATATAAAAATCCAGCCTCGATAATACAGTTTTTTCAACTTTAAATTATAAAGGAGAGGTTAAATGTTTGCTGACATAAGCATAAAGACACAAATACTTGTCTCCAGTCTTGTACATAATCTCAACCAGAAGAAAAAAAATTTTGTAAATAAAATAAAAAAAACCTTTTCCCGTTTTTCCAGCCTTTGTTGTAAAAGGTATATATTTTCCAGTTTTTTCAGCCTCCGTGGGCACCCTGATATGATGGATGGTGCATTTTACTACATTTTCTGATTAACAAACTTTTAAAATAATAGTCAGGTAGCTGAACGACCAAAAAAATTGAAAACTATGCAAATGGTGTGGACATAATGAAAACAATAGATGTACAGGTTGTGTAAACATTGATATATCGTTTCGGACAGGAGTGATTTTGTTCTCCTCGAACAATGATTCTGATTAAATCGTTTGTTGGAAAATTCTATTTTGTTTGTTTCCTAGAATATTTCTAACAAAAAGTATAAAACGTACATTAGAACCATTTTCAAACATAAACAGGACAGAACAATTAATTCATTCACTAAATCGTCATATCAAAGATCAAATTCGCTTCGATAATAGTTAAATTTCCTCGCTATAACCCGATTTTTTGACACTGTTTGTGACGTCACCAAGTAAATTTAAAGGCCGACATCTTCTCAAAACTTTGAAATTTTGATCGTATTGATGAAAGAAATGTAATGAGGTATTTAACCTTCACATTGGATAACTTTTTTTACGACCCTACTACGTGACGTCATCAGAACCTAAAAGTTTCGGCCCTTAAAAATATTGGGATGGCCAGTAGATCTTTAGGTTCTATAAAAATCTTTTTATAGAAGTTTGTTCCTGGCAGAAATATTTGATCTTCACATCTTCAAGGAAAAGGAAGATTTGCAAGATTTATGTTTCTATATATACTTTATAAGTCCTGGGTGTTTTCCTTCCGATAATTTAGTCCAGAAACAGCAAAATTCTATAAAAGCAACAGGTTGGGTAAAGAAAGTAATCACAGAAGAGCATAGAGTTAAAGAAAAAAAATTTCTGTCCAAAAAACTTTGCCCACTAAAAAGAGGTGTCCGCTTTTTGGAGTGTCTGGTAATTAGAGAGCCGACTACTGTATAAAGGTTAATATGTGAACTTTGCATCAAATGAAGTACAAGCTGTCAATAACATCTTATATTGTTGACGATGTCCATTTTAAATATTCCGTATGTCTCCGCAGATAATCACATACACACACCCCAGATACGCCCATGGACCGTAACTGTTATTGGGAAATGCCTTTACCAGAAAAGGAGGTTCTCGAAGAATAAAGTGACGACGACGATGGTGAATTTGAAGAATAATCTACTGAATCAGAATCTGACTGTGATTCTAACTAGTAGGTGTAATATAAATCTATCTATCTATCTATCTATATATATACGTATATATCTACAAAGAGAATAAACGATATTGGTCCGTATGGTGTTCTCTTTCCACTAACGCAAAAGTTGTCAACTTCCCAACAAATCAGAGAAATACAGTACATAACAGTGGCGGATCTAGCAGAAATTTGACTGGTGTAAGCCAATTTGGAGGAGAACTTTCTAAAATGGAATTGGCAATTGAATTGCAATTATCCTTTTGAAAACACTCTTCTCCATAATTTTTACACCAGTAAAATTGCTTCTCGATCCGCCGCTGCATAATAGTTTCAAAAAAATGAAAAGATGTACATACGTTTCTAATGTTACATCGTTTCTTTCATATTTTCATTTTCTTGAAAAATAAAAATCGACGTATCAACGCTTACTGAAAAAGTGATCGCTGAAAGAATAAAATTCGATTAGCATTCATAAAAAAACCTTATTATTGTGTCCCATGGGTGTTCTATGAATATAATTTTCTCATATGAATCGAATCAGAACTGGATGAAGATTCTTTAATTATACGGGGGTTAATTACTTCAGTTTAAGCTTATTATTATAGGGTAATGATTTAATTCTGTGACAAAAGTTATTTTAATATTCAAAAATAATTTTTTTTTGTTGCCATATAAAAAAAAATTGGTGAATTTATTAAATGAATCACCCCCTAATTTGTTTTTTCTTGATGTTTGGAGATGAACGTTTTCGAATTTCTAAAGCCGCGTTCGCATGTACGTTCATACATTGATGTTTTTTCAAACAAACTTGAAAGGATTTGGTAAGAAATTGTTTTGAGGTAATTACGAGAAATTAAAAATTAACCCAAATGTTGATAACTCCAAGAAATATCTCAAAATGATCATTGTATATGCGCGAAGTATTCTTTCTTATAAACTCGGTTCTTATACAAATTATGTATACGTACCAGCCAATAATCTCACCTTTATTTGTGTCCTTATCAGTATTAAACGTTCCTGAATAGTTTACAAAAGGTCTAAATAACATTGGGAATAAACCACAAGTTAGCGCGAAGCATTCTATTTGAGTTGTTGAGTATAACCGCCATTTCATCACACACATGATCTTTCAACGCACACACTTATCCTCTAAAGCCGGATCTCCACTAGGCGAAAAATGTGGCGGCCGAAAACGTTTCTGCAATCTGATGGCTGTGGGAAAATTTCTTGACTTTGTGAACCAATCAGATTGCAGAGAGCTTTTCTGTGGCGACATTTTCCGCCTAGTGTAGATCTAGCCTAACACTTGTCCGGTTACAGCATACAGCCGCCATATATCACCAAATGATTCATCATTACCGTGATATCATTATCAAAATGACATCATTTTTGTTCGGGGTTAATAAAATTTAACACCAAATTTGTCAATTTTTCCCACATCTTCTTATAAGTTTTGACAATCTTGGTTTATCGTCCTAAGATAAAAAAGCGTTTATTATTACACCAATCTTTTTTTTTTCGGAAAGTGCGGCCTGAGTTCCGCGCGAGAGGACCTACTGTGTCACCAAGAGATCTCTCTCTTTTTGAGAAATTTCAAATGACTATGATATTGACCTTATCAAGGATAAAAACAGTCCGGTTTAAATTTTGTCGGGAAAAAATTTAGTAACTTTTCCAAAATTAGGCCCTTTACCCCGAACAATTTTTCATTTTAGTCACTTTTCCACGACCAATTTGATCAGCCGGCCGATACATTAAATGTGATTAAATTACTGCGTGTGGATCATTCCTATATGGCATATGGCATTTTCGGTTTTCTAAAAATAGCACTCAGGATGCTTCCTGATTATAAGCTTATCAATTTAAAGATAATTATACTTGTTTGTTTGTTCCTTTATATTTGCATTTGACATGGATGTAAGAAGAAAACAGCCAAGCTACATTCAAGCCGAACTACATAAGATCGGGAATTATTTTCTCGCGTGAGAAGAGTCATCGAAAAATCAAAAAATATTTGTTGGGGAAAAATCTGGTAAAAGGAGTTGTTGGGGAAAAGATAGTCGGGGAAAAATATGTCAGGGAAGAAAAGTCGGGTTTAAAAATAGTCGGGGAAAATTTGGTCATTAATACCCGACTAATTTTTCCCCGATAAGGTAGCATATACATTTTGGTTTATAAATTTCTTTTGATTTTTACATAAGTTACACACATTGAATTTTTTTTATCAAAGATTGGCCCAGCGATCTTGATTGGTTTGAATTTTCTCAGTAAAGTTGTTTGTATTTCCCCTTTTTTGATCAAATAAATTGATGTATGTAAATCCACTTTCATGTTCTATTCTTTTGATTTATGCAATGCTACCATGTGTCTAACAATTTAAAACTCTTTACCTTTTTGGTCAAAACAAACTTAAAGGGATTCCTGCACTTTTTACAATATTTGATAGATTAGATAGTTTTAAAGGCATACCGAACTACTCAGGGTCTAGGAGAGGTAGGAGAAACGTAAATTCATTTTCGAGTTACTAACTCGAGATGGAAAAAAGTTCACTTTCGAAAATGCGTCGAAACTTAGTCGATAGAACCAACGTTGTGAATTAGACGTCGGAAAAGGGTCGGAATTTGGTAGTTCAACGTCGTGACCTATTTTCAACAACCGAAAAAGCAAGAGACCCTGTGTTCGAGGTTGCTATTTTCAACTATATATATCGACGTTGTTTCTACGTTGTGTGCCGGCTGCCGGCTGCCGGGCGTCTAACTGTAGTTTATTGTGTATTCACTTTTATCACGTGATGCTAAAATAATTGAACAATCGGTTGTAATTTGTCATGTGATCAAAGTAAGTACCCGATAAAAATACATTCTCGAAAGGATCAAAGAAAGAGTGAACAATAAGTTTTATAATGGGTTCCCAGACCGGGAAATTTTTGTGATTTGTTAAAAAAAACGAACTGATGCAAAAGTTAATCCTCAAGAGATCATCATGGCGGCATTGTTATTTACGACCATGAAATATTTTACGTGATGGACTAATTGACTACTAATTTACTTCTAAGCCCTAGGTCTCGAATAATCGTACAGACATTATTTATTTATTTATTTGTTTTCACTCTAGTACTCCCTTCTGCGTAATGCTTATTTGAATATTCACATCGAAAATGTGTAAAATTTTAAGACTTATATAATCTTCTAGTTAGACCTGGAAAATGGCTGTAAATGCTGTTTTGGAAAGATTAGATTTCAAAAATTTTCATTAAATGAATTAAGCCCTCGTTCAAATAAGCGCCTCCCTTCCTATTATTAAACGCCAAACCTACCTGTGGCATTTATTAGAATACACGTTTTTCTTTTATTGGGATCTCGTTTATAAGAACGTTGGTACTGAGAATTGCCCAAAATCGAGAACATCTTAAGAATATGCTCAGCCTGAATTTAGTAACTAGTAACTGGGAGTTTTGCGTCCTTGGGCTTCCATCCTTAGTGGTTGGCTATTCTGCCCACCGACTTGCAGCTAGGAGGTTGACTTACCGCCAGAGATACGTATAGCATTACTTTCCTGCTATATACAAAACAGCGGTAGCGTTTTGTGCTTTCTGGAGGCGTTTGATGAGGTATTGGGGTATTGTTCCGAGGTATATCGAGTTTCCATAATCTAGTTTTGAGAGTACAAGTGAAGCAGCAAGTTGTTTTCTTGGGATGAATGGGAGGAGTAAAAGTTTGAGTGTTCTTAAGGTAGCAAAGCTGTTTTTGACGGTCCAAATACTCTTATCTCAACTTTGTTCGATTTCTAAAGATTTTATGCGCAATGCTAGAGAGAAAAGGTTATTTATAATGAAATATTTAATAACAAATTTAAGGACGCCAAAGATTTACGTCCGTTGCAACCCCTGCATTGCACTGAGAAAATTGACACACAAATTTTGTTATTCTTTCTTCCCTTGGGAAAGCAAGAAAGTTACATACGCAAACAAACAAACAGTGTTTCGCACATTTCTAATAAGTTTTACACTTTTCTTGGAAGAAGGCAAATAAATGTATGAAAAAATAAGTAACATCCAGCCTCAGCTGAAATTAAGACGTTCTTATAAAAAACCGTGTATGCCCATCATAACAGCGGATCAATCGAGCCTAAAATACAACAAGACATGTCTAAAATATTTTTCTTTTGTTGTAGTTACCACCCAAACGCCTCTTTTAAACGCCGCCCTCCATAAAAAACACCGCCCCAAAATACATATGTGAAAGGAAACAGTATACAAAATAGACATGAACGTTTCCAAGTTTTGAATACTGATTTCCTTATTTCGTTCTCTTTAAACAGTTTTATTTCTGTTTTCCTTGAAAGAAAACCTAGAAATTACTTAATATGTAATTACAATATGTCTCTTTTACAAAAAAACAGGCCAGAAAAATATGAATAAATAAATAAACTCAAATCACAGAAATAAATAAATAAATAAAAACAAGTTCTGTAACTTTTTATACCACACTTAAAACGATCAGTTTCTACAATTTAACTGGATGGTTTATCAACAGGTACATCTTACCGTTTGAACGTTATATGGACGTCCTTTCGACATCAGCACGTTGTTCGGACGTAACAACGTCGTGTGCCCACTGGGTCGGTTTTCCCTGATGGTTTTCTCTTTAGTCAGTATACACCTTTGTCGAATTTCTATTAAACACGGTGTTATGGTTCAGTCAGTACGCACAACCTCGTTTCTATGTAACTAAATGTTTCACTAATTTCTTGACTTTAATTACTTAGTAATTAACACTATCAGTAGAATAAGAATAATTTGAAAGTAATTTTGACATTGAAAACGAGGCTGAGTGTGTACTAACTAGGCAAAAGCACGGTGTTCAAACAGAATTTGGGGAAAGGCGTATTGATGAAATTCAACACGAGTTGGCAGGGGGCACATCCTCACACACCATTAGGGGAAATTTGTGGCAGTTAAAAGGGAAATTGCTTTTAAAAACTAACATGACACTATCGAAATTGTCCATTTCTACAAATCCTACAGTAGACCTATCAAGAGACAACATCTTCTTCCATATCACGAAGAATTTCCGCTTCCATTTCTTGACCAGTTTTCCTGCGTTTTGGATCGGCATAGCTTGGATCTGGGTAGTATTCCACGATGTTAGTAAAGCGGTTTTTAAAGCCCTTGAACCAGTTCCTTGGATTTCTAATTAAGTCTTTTATTAACCAGACCAGAATGGGAACCATGGAGATGGTAATGAAAATAAAAATAAGAAATTGACACCAGTCCGGATAAATGGTTTCGTATAAAGAGCCTTTTTTACCAGGTGACAGCGTTGAAAAATCAACCTAGAATAGTAAATGGCGTTGATGATTAGGATTTCTATCCATCTAATTTTGGAGAATCATAAGTAAGATATGTTATGTTTGGTTAGTTTGAGAATAGGTTAAAAATTTTGATGGGATGCTTTCCCTTGTCAATTACTGAAGCAATCTGACCTCCTAATCCGAAAGGCTTTAAAGAGTCTAACATTGAAATAGATGCTGTTTAAAGATATTAACTACTCGCGCGAAATCAATATATATTAGATTTTATATAATCGCGATAACCTCGGCCGGTTGAGCTTATTTTTGAACACGACTGAAAAACTTACCATTTGCTGCAAACAGCCAACATAAGCCTTGTATCTTGGCGAATTCATACTCAGCTTATGACAGTTTGCAACGAAGATGATAAAGATAGCTATTGGTGATATGTATTTCCAGCAAATCAACCAGAACAGAAAAGGTCGTTTGCCGGTCATGTATTCAATATCGTTAGCAAACCTATAATGAAACATACGCATACCAGTCTAATGAAAGTTTGATGATGTAAAGTCAAGCAGATTCTATTGATAAGAAGCCCTAAAATGCATGAATTGAATTGAACTACTCTCTATAGCGGACACCATCGGGACCAAATCATTGTGTCCACTATTAGAAGGTGTCCACTATAAGGAGGTGTCCGCTATAAGGAGGTGTGTGGACATGGGACATTCCCTATACAGAGGTTTAAATCTTATTTTAAAATTTGCTCTTAACTAAAATTGGCTGGAAAAAAAACAACATTTTATAGGAGAAACTGACAACCTTTTGAGCGTGCGTTCAAAACAGACGAAAGTTGAAAATGTTTAAAGGGTTCATTCATATTAAAGAATTTTCGTTTGCATAATTATTCTCTGTCATTGACTCTCCTCCACTGCAGGTTTCTGCTATTGACACTCCTTCGTTGTGGTTAATATGTCTTACCTGTCGTTTCCATAAACCCATGAAATTGACACGACTTGAAAGAATGCAATAAACAACAGCGGCAAAGCAACAGAAAAATCATCAAACATTTGGAACACATAATAACCAGGTGAAGAAACTAATGCTAAACCAATCAAAAACATCACGACTGCAAGAATAGCTGGAAAAAAAAACACGATGGCTTTGCATTTTGGGTATACTCTATCAGCTCCATATCAAAATGAGTGACAAATGAGAAAACGGGGGAAAACAATTGAATGCTATCAACTTTGACCGTACAATTCCAAATTTTATACTCGGGCCCCTTTTATAAAGACAGATTAAAGACGTATATATGTATATACTAAAGACGTTTAAAGTTTCGGTAACTGTTTCTTGATATATAAGGAATATTTTACCAGTGAAAATTTCTTTTCTCATCTTAACCCAATTCATATCGTAAAATGGTGCAATCAACCCTTCCAACGTGCCAAACTCCGAGTCGATGCCGAGTAATATCAACATGATAAAAAACAGAACGGACCAAATTGGAGATACCGGCATTTGTAAAAAGGCGTCACAGAATGTAATAAAAGCTAACCCAGGTCCACTTCCAACCTAAACAAAAAAAATGTTAGCCGTTAGCAATCTTTCCCCCGGGAAAGAGAAAACAACACCGGCGAACATTGTGCAGTAGTTTTAGCCAGTCAGTAAACCAAAATTTATTGCCTCATATACACATCGTTAATGGGTTGTTAGCTATGCTCCAATATTCACTGTATGACCAAACGGAATAATGTTTACTAAAACCAGCGAGTTTATTTGCCTGTGTTAGCCAATGAAATTTTAGGGTACAAATCAATTATAACATGCTGACATCATCAAAACTTGATATTCTCTTTCTATCAATGACAAGTACGTCTCGATTATACTGTCATCCTATATTCCAAAGAAATTAAAATATACTGACCTCAGCTACGGGCAAATTTGTAGCATGTTCTCGATGTCCCAGTATAGAAAACACTACGATTGCAGCAAATATGGACGTTCCACAGTTAATGAACACGACCGTATATGCGTCTCGTACGCAATTGTTTTTTATCGGCATATAGCTGGCGAATGAGATCAATGCACCAAACCCTAAACTCAGCGTGAAAAACATTTGCGATGCGGCATCCATCCAAATTTCTGGATCACTGAGTCTTGAAAACTAAACAAGTAGATTACGCAATATAAATTTCATTTTCAAAATAAAATACAAACAGTTACTGAAAAACTTCCCTACCTAGGAAAAATTTATAATGGATAACCAGAATAAAAAAATGAATAACCAAAAAATGGAAAATGAACACTAGACTCTTTGCAATTCATGACGGAAGATTTGCACAGAATTATGTTTTTATTACTAAAATACTAAATAATGCTTCTTTCTGATGAGTGAATTTTTTGCAACTTAAACTTCATGGTCAAAGATTTGCACAGAATTACGTCACAAAGCATAATACTTACGTCAGGTTTAAAAAGCGCTTTCAGTCCAATTTCTGCACCATCCAAGGTCACACCAACAAAAAATAAAATAATGAGGATGATGTAGGGAAACGTTGCAGTGAAATAGACAGCCTGAAAGAACACAGCAATTGTTATACATAACCACGAATTAAGTGAACACACAAGCCACAAACGTCGACATGACAACGACAAGGAAATAAGGAACGTACGGGACATAAGACATCATGAATAGTTTTATGAAGTCGTCGTGAAGCTTTTCAACTTCCATGATTTCCAAACAATGTCCATGCAATCAAAGCAGTTGCTCAACATAAGTTTTAGAATGTTTTATCAGCCCTTTTTACGACCGGCCCTAAATAGCGCTCATTTTAATTACGCAGCGTTAAAAGGGCCCGCGTTAGATGTTTTTCCTGTCAGAGTTTGACCATGGAATGTTTCACAAATAACGTCAATAAAAACCGGCGTAAAAAGAACCGACGTTAAAATAGGGCCAATAAGGTAAGAAAATATATTTAGAAACAGGCTATTAAAAGTAAGATCGTAAGATAAATTTGACTGTCCTTGCAATATCAGGTCAAGATTGAAAAAAACGTTCTCCATCTCACCTTTCCACTAGACTTGACACCTTTAAGAACGCAAACATAAACTAGACACCACGCCAATAACAGACAACCGACAAGTTTGCCATTCATACCGGACCCGGCATCATCAATTGACGACGACACGCCTAATGCTTTCCGGTAGAAGTAATAGAGTTGTGGATCATGCACGCAACACTCAGGAAAATTTTTCTTCTGCATACAGTTGAACGTATCTGACTTGTTTAAGGTGCAACTGTCCGCAAACGGCTTGTATTCGTCATACCTGAAATATATTTGTGAAAATTTTAGAGAATGCCATTTTTCCATATAGCTCGATTAAACCTAAGTTTATGGTGCAAATCTTGTAAATTTCGCCTGGGTTAGTGAGGTAAGAGTCAGTTTATGCCTCGTTCTTTCAAATGTTTTTATAAGACTTTCCACAGAAAACTTATAGGTGAGGGAGAATTGTCAGTAAAACATACTCTAATTTAGAAATATCACAGATTGGGTGTTTTGAATAAAAAGCTACATATGCGTCAGCAGGGCACGTTTTACACACAGACAATTAGCTCACATACCGTGGACAATTTTGTAATCTCCATGGCAACTCGTCAGTAAATGAGACGAACAGGTAGTAAAGACTCCATGAAATCACTGCTATGTAGTATATGCAAAGCATCATGGATATTACCATACATGATACACCAATGCCAGTCAAGGCAGGATGTATTTTACGCCAGCAACCGATGGCGCTACGACGAAACCTCTGGCCAACCGCGAACTCGATATAGAATAGAGGTATTCCTTCGATGAACATCATGATAAAATACGGAATTAAAAACGCCCCTAATATATAACAGATGTCGTTGTTTACACAAAATGGCACGATTATTTCAGTTCTTTTTCGAAGGTCCTATTAAATGATAAACTATTAGATAAACTATTAGATAAACTATGGTCACGGTATAATAGAAATAGATGCTTTGTTTTCTTCATTGACGTCAATTGATTAATTTTTTAATAATTTAGGTAAAATGCACGACAAACTATTCCGTACACTAATCTATTTTAAGTAAGTTTTAAGCATTAGTTTATCTAATAGTTTATCTAATAGTTTACCGTCTAACAGGACCTTTATAACTTTCCAGTGAGCAAAAGGTCTATGAGGAGGAGTGTTTTCTATAGGAATAGCAAGCAATATCGCCTGCTATCTCAATAAAAAAACACTCCACAGAGACTTTTTGAAGATTTAGCCTACTGTTTTTTTTTATATTTTAAGTAAGTTTTGAGCATTAGTTTATCTAATAGTTTATCTAATAGTTTACGGTCTAACAGGACCTTTATAACTTTCCAGTGGACAAAAAGTCTATGAGGAGGAGTGTTTTCTATAGGAATAGCAAGCAATATCGCCTGCTATTTCAATAAAAAAACACTCCACAGAGACTTTTTGAAGATTTAGCCTACTGTTTTTTTTTTATATTTTAAGTAAGTTTTAAGCATTAGTTTATCTAAAAGTTTACAGTCTAACAGGACCTTTAGAAAGAAAAACTTTCATAGAAAAAATTGAAAATATTCAAACAACAAACCTCCACCATTCTTCTGACATAGATAAGGGAATCGCCAAACATTACCCAAACCAACAGCCAATCCAACTGAAGCGAGGATGAACTCTACCTTATGACCCCAGGAATCGCGGCCATCGTTTATATCAATCTGGCCTGGGTATTTAACCTCTGGTGGTTTATACTTGTCCCCACCTGAAGGGTACAGCTCTGTCAAGTCGTCTTCTGGTTCATCTAACATACAAAAATCACTTCTGACGATAATGCTTTACATCATAACACGGGAACTACCAAAAACTGGGCCAGGCTTTCTCACTATGCAAAAGTGCATAGCATTTTAATAATGACGTCACTCGTCCTCCTTTAAACAGTCTCTCCACCCTCCTCCACACATTTAAACATAATTGGGGAGATGGTGGAATTGACAGTTTATTATCACTATTCCGACTTACGTCACTAGTTATTATGAAATAATTAAATCTCGCTACTTTGGTTGTCATGATGGTTCCAAATATCCTGTTGCTATGACTTCTGAAATCCCCTTTCGCACAATATTAGTTTTGTTTGCCTCAAAGTGATTGTGGTTCAAAATGCACACAATAAATAAAACAAAGCTTGCATGCTTTACAGCTATTGATTAGCCTCTGGCGGTTCCAGTCATAAAAGTTGTGACGGAACGCTGAAACACAGAATAGCTGGTAGTGAACCTTTAAGTTTATAATAAACGCCCCTCTCTTAAACGCCCCTCTCTTAAACACCCCTCTCTTAAACGTCCCCTCCTTTAAAAGTAAAAAAAACCAAAAAAACATTAAGAAAAGGCCATTGCGTTTATTCTAAGTAATATGCAATAATAGGGAATTTCAAAAGAACAGGTTATCGGAAAGTAGGTTTTTCAGATTTCCCTATTTTTAGGAACATAATGAATTGAAAGATTTCTCAGACGTTATCTCGTTATCGTGTGTCATAGTCTAGCAGTACTTGTAGAAGGAATATAAGCCGGCTTTTTCTAGAAGAATATTAAGAAAAAGTAAGCGAAAGGTTAACACTTTCAGTCGTGAAACACACCTGTTCTATTCACGGTCGAACTTTTTGGTAATGTCGCCGAAGTGAACGCATACGTCAGTCCACTGACGCGCAACGGTTGCGACGAAACGCTTGTTTGACTAGTGACGCTAGGAGCAGATTGTCTTGGCAGTTGTTTTGATGTGAAAGCATATTTCATCCCATTCATTGCCATTGACTGTGAAGGGTAAGTGGAGTCTTCGGATGACCGTTGAGGTTGTTGTTGTTGTTGTCTTTGAACTTCTGCATGATAAACAAATAAGAAAACAAAAAGAAATATCAGTATCAGTACATGATTGATTGATTGATTGATTGATTGATTGATTGATTGATTGATTGATTGATTAATTGATTGATTGATTGCCTAATTGTAAAGTTTTCTGGTTTAAAAGTAGTATTTTTGGCATCAATCAAGTTTTTGGAGCCTTCTCTTTTGAGCAGAGCTCTAGAAGTGATGGTATAAAAACACCGTCAAGTTGACAACGAACTTGTGCGACATATTGATATCTTTGTATACGGAAGTCCATTAGTGCTAGTCTCCTCACTTGGTTACACTTTCTTCACTTAGTTCACCCCTCTTCACTTTTACAGCAGGTGATCTCCACCTCGCAGTGTTTTCAAGAATTTCTTTGTAAGAGTATCCTTTGTTGAAGTAATCCTCTATGAATTCGTTTCCTATCAGAAATATATTTTTCCTTAAGTACCGGCATAAGAGAAACAAATAGAAAAACTACTTTAAAATCATTAAAATAATTACACTTGCTGTTCGCCATTGTCGTTGGCATTTACCGTTTTCTAATCCATTCAACAGGTGCATGCGCAAAGTTAAAAAATGTTTATTGCGCATGCGAAAAAATGTAACTTACTAAATGAAGAAATTATAGCAGTAAGCAGCTGAACGCTTCACTTACGAATTAAGTGAAGAAATTATAACAGAATGAAGCTGGACTCTTGACTTAGTAAATGTAACTAAGTGTAGAGACTAAAGTACCACTTGTGGGCTTCTGTAATTGTGGGATTAAGGAAATTTTGAAAGATTTATTCAAAGAAATAGAATCTTAACGGAGGACCGATACGAACGAAATACGACGGTGAAAAATACATTAACAAACCTTCATACGACGGCGGGACACGTTTTTCAGTAGAATTGGTCGGAATTGATGAATTATCACCATGCGATGAACCTGAAGCATATCCACTCATCGAACGGCTCATTATTATTACTATAATTATTATTACTATTCTATATTGACTGTTACAAAAGATTAATAATATTGACAAACAATAAATAGATAATATAATATAATATATTAATATACAGCATGTGTCTCCAACTCCCCTCGAAGTTAAATTTCCATCAATTTTCATCATGTTGATGTTCTATAAAATCGTCCCACTATACTGAGCGCAAGAAACGTTACACACTTAATGCAACAAAATACACGGAAGCCGGTTGAAGAAAATAGGAAGCAGTCAGAAATGACAGTAATCTATAATTCACAATACCAAAATATAAAACTGCTTGTTCCGTTTCAAAAAAACAACAACTACTACTCCAGGTTGAACTTGATAACAAAACACAAATCCGTTTGAAGATTTCATTCAGTTAGTATTCACCTTTTAAATATTTTATAAATTCATTGTCGAGAAATGTTTTAACAATAAAGAGTATTATTAAACCCTCCTTTTGTTTGTAGCAAAAAAGGACCTTTTCTTTCCTCGCTTTTTTCAAACATTGTTTACCTTCAGAGGGGGTGTCCGCCATTTCTCTCTATCTTCACTATGGTGTGAAACTTTATTTTAAAGGATGAAGCCACAGAGAGATCGAATCGGTAACCGGTAATGTCATTTCGAAACGAGCCTAACGCTCGTAATTTGGGGAAAAAATGAAAATAAAATGAATGTTAAGCAGGTGGAATTTGTTCATTGTTTGAATTATCACATGTGGAAACCATTCCTTAAATAATTTAAAGGGAGTGACTCACTAAAGATGAAACGGGGGACACCTGTTACGCATGTGCCATAATGAAATCACTCAGTTTTAAAGCAAATTTAACAAAGATACCTCCTAATAATTTGAGACCAACTACCATTTCTATTAACTTTTATTAAAAGAACTAACAGAAAAGTGCCTCTTAATTTAACTTGGGGGTAAAGAGGCGAAGGGGTGGGTGGTGTGAGAAAGAAAAGAAACTACTTTGCGTTCCCTCCATCATCGATAAAGATCCCGATGCCGTTATGATTTATCTTGATAATCTAAATTAGTGAATACACCTTTCCCGAATTTCAGTTTAAACGCCAACGTTTTGTCAAACTATCGCACTTCGCCTCGTTTTGATGCGTTGTATTGTTTCACGATAATTACTTCATTATAGTATCTAATTAATTATAAAATACTAAAATCTCTGTGGGACGATTTGTGATAATTTTGAACAACATACCGCCCCAAAACAAGGCGGGATAGAATAGTTTGGGAACATATTGACATTAAAAACAACTTCGGGAAAGATGTAAGGTCTATTAACTTGATTACCTTTGGTAGGAATTACACTTAAAACTCGAATCATATCGACTGTATGATTTGGATTATCAAGATTATCAAAATAAGCAAGGAATATGCTTGGACATCTTGAAAATTAATAAAAATCTTTTGCCAAATAACAAAAAAAAAAAAAAAAAAAAAAAAAAAAAAAAATAGATAAAGAAATAAATGATAAAAATATATTCAATAAATCAATCTAAGCTTAGTTTAAGGCACATGAAATCAGTAGAAGATTTAAATCTTGTAACACAACTGATTCATACAGTGGCTGATTTCGATACTTGTGAGTTGACTTGACAGTTCGGTATAACTCGGCGGCCGCTTATCTTAACTCTGGCGGCCGTGCATTTAACATAGGCGTCTACTTGAGTAAACAATAACAATTTGGTCTGTGCTTTTCAAGTCAGGTGATCGCCTGAGTTAAGATAAGCGGTCGCCTGTCAAAATATGCGGCCGCCCGAGTTATACCGACGTGGTCAAATCAACCTCACGAGCGTCCTAATCAGCCACGGTAGATTCATGTGGTTTTAGAAGAATAAACATCTGTGAATGCATATCAGTATGAGTTAGGGTTTGCAAAAATCTGCAGGCATGGTTTAAATCACTCCCAAAATCTAATCCACTCATTATAAAAGCATGTATACATAAATTATTTGTGAATAAAAATAACTGATAACTGATAATAACTGATCTTCGTAACCAAACAAGATCTCTTTGTTGCAAAAAAACCCCTCAAAAAAACAGCAAGAGATAGCAGATTTTATGAAAACGCACTCCTCCATAGTTATTCTTTATCGTAGATTTGACCCCATGGTCTTTTCCTTCCCTCAAAAATATTTGATACACTGTATACATTATTATGTACTATCTGCAAATACCGATATAACACATTTGATTATAAAAAAAGCAATCGTTTTCCATCTTTGATACAATGGATTTTATATTTATTCTTTGAGTCCTTACAAGAAGTTCCACATCATTAATTTTGAATAACCAACCAGTTCATTCTGAAAAGAAGTTTATAGTTAATAAGCCTATTATTGCATAGGGAATTGAAATGATGAAAATTGCAAACATTATTGAAAATGGTTTAAATATTTGATATGTGGAGGATCATGGTGGTTATAGATTGTTTTAAATGAATGAAGGGAGGAGATCATTCCAAAAATCTCTCCGATTCGGGTCTGGTCAGCGTATAAAATGACATCTCAACAGTAACGAGGAGAGTCGTGCCACATCATGTCTTTCGAAGTATCTGAACGTCATATAAAAAAACATAGCGACACGAGCTTCTTTGACTTTTTGTAAAAAGTAAACAGTACCTTGCAGTGGCGGATCTAGCAGAAATTTAACTGGTGTAAGCCAATTCGGAGGAAAAACGTATTTTTTCTAAAAAAAAATTGTCATTTAAATGGCAATTATCCTTTTGAAAACACTCTCCATAATTTTTACACCAGTAAAATTGCTTCTCGATCCGCCGCTGCCTTGAGATACATATCTATTCGCAGACGATACGATACGATACGATACGAAAATCCTCAAAAATATAATTACTTGTTTCATATATCCTTTAGTGTGTCACTCTTGTACTCTTCTCATTCGTTTGTGTCTCCTATTCTGTCATACTATTTGAGTATCATACTGTCCTACTGTCACTCGTATCACTGGAGTTTATATTTTGCACATTCTGTAGATTATTTTCAATCTGTCTCTAATTTTAACCTTTGGTTAAAACTTTTAAAATGTATAAACAAATTTATTTATCTATTTCTTACGGGAGAGCTAGAGCTTCCTATATGCATTTTTATTAATAGCCCTGTTCGCTCTCTCGTTTCATGCTGCTCAGCACCTTCTCTTGTTTATTTATGTTTTGACAGGACAAACATTTATAATAGTTTATGTATATATTACGGAACTGACGTATCCTGTATAAATATTAGTTAATAATAATAATAATAATAATAATAATAATAATAAGAATAATAATAATAACAATAATAATAATAACAATAATAATAATAACAATAATAATAATAACAATAATAATAATAACAATAATAATAATAACAATAATAATAATAACAATAATAATAATAATAATAATAATAATAATAATAATAATAACAATAATAATAATAACAATAATAATAATAATAATACTACAAAAGAAGACTCACTTCAACTGGATTCAGACATAAAATCATACACAATTTTTTATAAGCAACACAAAATTTTGGCTGAGGCTCAATTTCGCTTAAGTCTTTTACAGGCTCTTTTGCGGCTTACTTGTTGACTAGCTACATGAGAAGACCAAATTTGCGTGTTTGTCTATTCACGTATAACAGCGCGGGTTTTTATACACCTTTCCCGAGTTTTGGTTAAACACCATGTTTTGACCTAGTTAGTACATCCAACCTCGTTTTTATGAAATTTATTGTTTTGATAATGTTTTAACTTTATTACTAAAACTCCCAGTAGAATGATTAGAGACAATTTTGATATCTAAAAACGAGGAATCCGAATTAAAGTAAAAAAATTATACTACTTTGCCGGTTAGAGCTGGGCTTTCTCTCATGCAAAAATAGAATATCTCATGGTCTCTCTGTAAAAAGCTCAAACTTTTTGACCGCAAATAAATTCGCGAAATTAAGTATTTTTATACCATTTTAAAGTGCTCGACAATACCTTTTCCTCATTTGCTAAAATCTGATAAGTAGATCAGAAATGACATTCATTTATGTAATAAGTGCAAATATTTTTGACAAAGACTATAATTATGTTGTTTTTTTCGATTCGTAATATTTCCCATGTTACCAAGGAAATGTTATATTGCCATTCCTCTTAATCCTGAATGACCAATATTTAATGAGCACGTGCCGTTGTGGTGGTTTTCTCATCTAAATTATAACTTCAGTCAAAATAAAAAAACAACTCCTCCTCTGGATCTTTTACGCCACCATCATACGTTACGTCACCATCATACGTTACGTCACCATCATATGTTGCGGATTCAAATAATCGCGGTATGGAACGAAATATACTGTCGTGTGCTGTCTTTGAATCATTAGGTTTCCATCTTCAACGGTTGTTTTTTTCCGCCTTCCGAATTGGAAGTTGACTTGCTGTATGATACGTGAAGCATTGCTCTTAATATCACAAAAGCCATTGTGCAGTCCGTCGATGGTTCCAAATATTTTTTAAAGCACATCGGGGTGAAGTATCAAGAAACGACATGGCTGAGATTCTAACACGGGTCTCAGCGATCGCACTCGAAGTATTGTCCACTACACTATCCCTGCATTGTGCTAATTAAACGGATCCGAAAATCAATTTGAACTTGAACTTGCCAATCTAACATATAGTGACATATAACATATATCATATGTAACATATAATCATATAGTGAGTGAATTTATGTTCTGGTTATGATCAAACGTCACCGTTTTGAGAATTTCGAAAACTGTTATTACGTGTGGATAGGTTAGATATCTGATATATGAAAACTATTCCGAAATGGAAGCTATCCGCAACGTGTAAACAAACTAAACTAAAATATATCGCAGCATGTTGTTTCAGTTAATGTTTTTAATGATCTGCCCCTTTTCGTGTATGTATCATCAATAAACAACAGTTTCTTTGTGCTTTGTTCCATGGACATTCTTATAACGTGTTGAGCGTAGCTTACTTGTTGGTTCTTAACGCATAAAAGAAAAACGTGCAAATAATCTCATTGGTGATATGCAGACTGAAAACAGAAATTATGCTAATGTGCGCCTCCACCTTTCTCGACATACCAGTTTTTTAAGACAACGCAAGCCGCCAGTGAGTTCGCCCGAGTTTGTTCCACACAAATAACTTGTTCCTTTATTGGTGCCCCGCTTCCCTTCTTGTAAGGTATGCAAGAGAATACCACATATAAATACAAAATAAAAATAATACCTTACTTTCCTTTCCTTTTGACTTTAAGTATATCGTTTAAAAGCCTTAATTAAAAGGCAGTTAGAAGTTAAGATATGTTGCTTGAATAAATTGGACGATAGGAAAGTCATGGGGATTTTTTACTTATTTGGTGCTATTTTGAATACTGCTCCTAAATCACTTTGTGTTTTTCATGGTGCACTTGCTTGTGTTATATATACAGTGGAACCTCTAATAGCGGCCACTTCTAGGGACCAAACCTCAGTGGCCGTTGTGTAGAGGTGGCCGCTGAATAGAGGTTTTGTGAGAAAAAAATTGATTTTAACCTAAAAACCTGTTTTACATTGTCACTACAAAAGTGACAGTTTTTGAGTAAATTAACTTTTTTTCCTTTTAAAGAGAAAAAAAATATGTGAAATGTCTTATTTTCATTCGTTTATACTGCAAAAAAAACATATGTGGTTGTTGAATAGAGTTTAAATTGTCCATCGGGCCGACAAAAAGGGCCGTTAGACCGTTATTAAGAGGTGGCCGTTGAATAGAGGGTTTCGTCTGAGAGTTTGCCCAGGAAAACGACAGGGACTTTTTTTACTGGCCGTTGATTGGAGGTGGCCGTTGAATAGAGGTGGCCATTATTAGAGGTGGCCATTATTAGAGGTTCCACTGTAATTTCTTTCTTTATAGATTAGAAAATTAGTATAAATAAAAATGACGATGAAGAGGAATGTGCTAATCATGGTTTTACATCATCGTACAAGCAATTGGGAATTCATGGAAGAATGGAACTTCGATGGTAACCAATAGGTTATAGTATAGGTATAAACTTCATTTTTTATGCCACTTAAGTAACAGGATTTTAAACAATGCTTCCCAGTTAAAAACATAATTTTACGGTTTCACTCAACAGTTGTAATTATAAAAAATTGATATTACCTAATCAGATTTTATAAATAACATTGAACTGAAGTTATATAACGTTTTGGTGTGAAACCGTAAAATGTTTTTACACGGGATACCAGTCTTTTAGTAATAATGACGTACTGTGACGTTACATCCATTCACTGTTTTGAATTAAATTCAAAACTATTTCGTCAAAATGTCTGTGTGATGGAGACACCGCTAATCAGGAATATTAAACGTCATAATCTTTACTTCTCGAGCGTGTTTCACGTGAGTGCTTAAGGGATTATCAGGGTTTTTTGTTCTCACTTTTAGTACGTATAGAGAAGTGAATAAGTGGAGGAGAGTGTCGAGGAGAAGAGCAACAACAAGATGTCATAAGCTTGTTATATGGAAGGAAGGATAAAATACAACTTCCTTGTTTTTTTTATGTTGAAATTTCAGCAGTACAAGTAAGTAGACTTTTTTTTACAATTATTCCTCGCTGGTATTATTCTGTTTTGAAACAATTCCTTCGAAAAATTTGATCAGAGGGGAAAAAATATGCGCGACGTATCAATAACTAGTGTTTAAAAAAAGGAAGTGGATATCATTGCCTAGCCTAATCGATAAATTTCGATTTTTAGTCATGTCATTTCTACGGTTAAATCATTGGTTATTTTTAAAGTAACACAAACAAGTTTTCGTGGTTTCGGCGACGTCAAAACTTTTTGACTCAACCGTGCTTACAAAATAATAAGAGTTATTTTCAATGAGATCGTTTTAATAATGTTTCCACATAATGATCCCCAATTAAAAACGCAATATTCATTAAAGAAAAAAACATTGTTCTTGTTAATTTAAACGTGTGTTTATTTGAGAGTGTTTTTCAAGTGAGAAGGTTAAACGTTTGAAGAGAAAATACCTTTCGCAGTTGGTAGTATCAGCAATAACATATAATATGAGGGAGGGAAACGTGGGCTCTTTTTCTAATCATCTATTGCTTGTATTATAATTGGTAAGTCTATATCTTTTTGTTTTTAATTTAGAATCAAACACACATATACACATACACAGCAGTTATTTCAGCGTTGTAAGTGCAGCAACCATGTTTGTAGAAATCGTTGACTATTTTTACGATCTAAAGTTTATGGTCTTTTTTATTGCTGTCAATATTCTGCTGCTGTTGTATCATTTACAAATCATTTCAAACTGCCTGAATAGTCAAGCAACTGGAAAGACCAAACATGTTTTGATTACTGGGTGTGATTCTGGCTTTGGCTATAAAGTAGCGTTGGAGTTAAACGCTTCAAAAGTAAAAGTGTTTGCTGGTTGTCTGACAGAAGATGGAGTAAAGCAGCTTCAAGAAGACACTTTGTTTAAAGGTGTACCATTTATTATGGATGTAAGGAGCAAGGAAGATATTGAGAAAGCCTTCAACAGGATAAAAACAGAAGTTGGAGAGCTTGGTGAGTCTTCACAATTTCAACAATTTTGTTGATAGTTCCTGGTAGTACAAAAATGAAAATGTAAATGTTGTTTCTAGGACTTTGGGCTGTTATCAGTAATGCTGGGATATTGCAACCGGGTATTATCGAATGGCAATCAACAGAAGAAATGCAAGATTGTATGAATGTAAATGTATGGGGTGCAATAAATGTCATCAAAACAATGATGCCATTGGTGAAAAAAGCAAAAGGGCGCTTTGTCAACGTCACAAGCATGGCAGGTAAAATATATTCATATATTACATTGTCTTTTTTTACCAAATGATTGTCAGGTCGGTTAGGTAAGAGTTGGTATAAGGAAATCTCAAAGTGGAGGAAACTGTTATGAGTACATCTGTTAGAGGTAGGAGGACACTTTGGTTGCTCAACGAAATCTCTTCAAGTCGAAAAATATCGTTTGTTAGGACAGATAACTCAGACTTTGGTTGAAAGCTTTCTGTACAATTAAAAAGGATTCTTTGTTAGGGTCAAGTATTTCATCTTATTTATCACTTTCCAAAATTATGAACGCTTCTACATGTTTTTTGTTTGTTGTACAGGTCGTGTTTGGTTTGGCAATCACACTGCATACAGCATGTCGAAATATGCGTTCGAAGCTTTCTCAGATGGCCTTCGATATGAAATGAAACAATGGGGCATCACTGTACACATTATAGAGCCTGGTATCTTCAAAACATCCATACTTGACCCAGTCTCTATCACAGAACAGTGGAATAGTCTGTGGGAGAAACAACCAGACGTTGTCAAGAATGCTTACGGAAAAGGTTATCTTCAGCAAGGTTAGTCTTAGTAAGCTTCATCGACATTCAGACAACCTAAGTTATTGAATCGGTAGTTGGTTACTACCACTATAAAAAATGCTTTTAATCCTTTAAAATTTCATTTCCACTAAAAACCGAATTACTAGGGTGTGATTGTATGATATCTGTAGTGTCGCAAGCTTTGTATAATCTTCTGACTTCTGTACAATTTTCCCCACATTCGCGCTCTTTACAGGTTTTTATTGGTGTGTCAATTCAACAATTAATGTTTATACGAGTGCTTTACAATGTTTTGTTAACATTTAAGAAAAATCTATCGTTCTGATTTTGAATTAAACAAAATTTCAATCATAACGTCTGTAGTGATCTCGGTAGGATATATTTATGGATTCTGCTGAGAATCTGTTAATTGTTATCTGTTAATTATGCAGTATTGGAATTTGTGTGGGCCATGTTTCGTATTGATTTATTTTAACATAATTACAATGATCAATAAAAGCCTTTTTACAACTTGAGAAATATCTCCTGGGATGTCTGGCATTGAAATATGTGAAATATTTATCTTTACCACTCGTTCATTGCGAGAAGGATTATTTCTACAATTGTAGCTGCATCCTCAGCAATCCTGAATTACATATTGTATATCTCTTCTAGTTTTGATGAACATACAAGAAATGATTAATTTACTCGGTTCCTCCAACATAAAAAAAGTCACCGATTCTATGTGTCATGCCGTGCTGTCGTCCAATCCAAAGAAAAGATACGTTGTCGGTTTCGACGCATGGACGATCTGGATGGCCGTTGCCACCTTTCCAACCTTAATCAGCGATTTCATTGTCAAAATTGCATCAAAGATACCAGTACCAGCCGCCATGAAACCTGAAAATAATTTGAAACAAAAAGTAAACATCTTCCAGCAGGATTAAATTTCATGAACTTGGATATTATAAAAAAATTATTATTTCATGAACCTTAACATTGACGAAAGTATCAATATTGTTCAATATTTATGAATATTTTACCGAATTACATTCAATTTTTACTTGTTTGTACACCTACTATAGTACACAGGTTTTTTTACAAGAACGTCTAACTTTCAGCTGAGTCTGGGTGTGCTTATTGTTACATACTTTTTCAGCCTCGAATGTTTTTATATGCCTTCTTCCATGAAAAGTGTAGAACATTTATACACCTTTCCCGAATTTCTGTGTTTTTGTTCTAGTTAAGTACATCCGTTTTCTACTGGGAGTTTTAGTAATAGAGATAATTACTAAGTGATAAAGTTAAAACATTATTGAAACAATAAATTTCATAAAAACGAGGTTGGGTGTACTAACTAGGTCAAAACACGGTGTTTAAACAGAAATTCGGGAAAGGTGTATTTATTTATTTATTTGTTTGTTTGTTTGTTTATTGATTCGGTTGATTTAATACTTTCATTTATCTTTACTATTTATCATTTTTTTAAAGGTATTTTACATGTTTAATATAATTTCATAACTAATATAATTTATGCACTGATTTCATTTTTATTCATAAGCTCCGTATTTCTATGCAGTAACCTATTAGGAAAATCATATCCAAAGAAGAAACTTTTTCATGATAGAAACTGTTCGTCTAACAGGAGCTAAAGACAGAATATTTTACACCCAAACAAGAAATTAGTATGAATAGCATCGTGAAATTTTTATTAAACTACAACGAGGACCTACATAAAATGTTCTTTTAAATTCAAGGTCTTTTTAGACGTATTACCTAATTACGTATTACGTAGTATTACGTAAGGTTTGGAGACAAATCTCACTTTGAATTTTATACATACTGTCTTTTGAATTGCATTTTTTAATAGACAAATATACAACATAAAATTGAAGATCTTTTGTTTGTCTATCTTCCATTTGTCACAGAGTAGAACTCATCCATCCTCTTAAAAGTAAACAAAATACGTAAGAATAGCAGAAAGGTAAGCGTGAGTAAAAGTCTAATGATTATACCATACAGAAAATATGAAATAATACTATAGCAGTGATCTTTGCGTCAGTTGCCCCAGACAGGGGAAATACAAACAACACATCTGTGTGCAAAAAATATCAAATTGCCCGAAAGAATGACTGATGGCATTGTAAAAAATGCGTAGTTCACCCGATGTAAAAGACGTCCGGCTTCTTTCTATACAATATAATATACATCTCTGCACATGTTATAAGTTTTGGCGAAAACTGAGAAAACCTATAGTAACGATTAAGTTCACTCTCTTTACGTGTGTCTATTGTTTCCTCGAAACCTCCAAGACAATGGGAAAGTAAGTCCTCTGCGGTCCTCTGGCTGGTTGGAAATTCAAGTGTGAAAGCATGTCAGATGAACTGAAAGAAAATGCCAGTATTTAACGAGATCGCCGTTGGATAAAGTATCTTTGCGCAAAACATACGCGCGGATCACTATTTTAAAGCTGAAACACCGATACTCGTCAGACGAACCAACCTCTGATGCGTTTCCAAATTATCAATGATAGAATTGTATGTAAAGCAGTACCGAAGACAAAACGTGGGTCAGGAAAATTAGGAATAAATTTTGATGGCTGGTTACTAGCCTCAATTTGCTTTTTCTGAAAGTACAACAGAACTACATACTGAAAAAGACGAAGACATCGAAGAGAAATAAATGGAACATAACAACTACGGTGGTACGAATGCCTTTCTTCAAAATATAAAAAATATTTGTCCGTAAACAGCAACATCATTTGTAAACAACCTGTTACTCATACTCCTTCCGCTTGTTTGTAATTGATAAGATAGAGATAAAATCTTCCGGAGGTACTTCGCATGGAGACCCAAACCGTTATAAAGAGATTTTGGATGTTTTTTTATAAGCACAAGAAAAAATCCACCAGGTTCTTTGGCGCTTCTTTGATAAATCAAGAAATCAGAGTATATATCCTCAAAACTTCCAAAACCACGCCTTTACTTAGCTTACAGAGGGACAGAGAAAATTTCTTTCTTTCGCTATGATTATCGTTTTAAATTTGAGTCAAATCTTCAAATCTTCAAAAAGTCTGTGAGGAGGAGTGTTTTCTATAGGAATGGCAAGCAGCATCTCCTGCTGTTTCAATAAAAAACACTCTTTCACAGAGACTTTTTGAAGATTTGAGTCTGTGATACTTATAAAGGTGGTGCTTATAAAATAAGTCATCTGAAACTTTGTTCCCGGCTTCCTGCCTCATTGCCAAGAAATAATTTTTACCTGAAGCTCAACTTGCTTTCCAAGATTTGAAAATCAACATCACTGATGAGGGTAAAACATCACTGATGAAGGTAAAAGGCATGTTGGAGCAGTAATAGGAAGTGATGATTATCATCACATATTATATAAATCAAATGGTCGAATCATGGGTCAACGAAGTAAACCATTTCAACAGATTGCAACGTAGTAGCAGATAGAGAAATTTTCTTTTTAATTCGATGACTAACTTAAACACATACATACTGCTTTGATGACTCGTTTACATGGCCTTTAGAGAGCATGTACAATGTGTTTTCTCGACTTATATTCTCAAGACTATTATATAAAAATCGAGGGTCATCAAGGCAATTGAAAAAAACAAAGACAGGTCATCACAAACATACAGCACATTGATTTGTTAGGTGGTCTTCCTAACATACAAACAAAAATCTTAATTACCCTATTTTTGTGATGACCACACATCACACAAAATCGTAAATATATGTAGTAGTTATGGAATTTGAATGCGCAATGTTTGTTAGAAGTTACAATTCACAAATTATTGTTTGACTTAAATGACTCACTTAACCAATGAGGCACGTATATCTGGTGTTCACGTGTGACGTGTGACACCATATATATTTAAATATCATCACATAAGAAAAACAAATGTTTTGCCTTCAACCAAAATGTAAACCTTGTAAATATGTTTTTCATGTTGGCTGGACTCAATACATAATAATAAGCCAACACATCGTGAAAGACCTCCCCTATTGAAAAGGAGCATTTCAACGACATGCAAGATCATTTTTTAATTAACCTGAAACGTTCCCAAATGAGAATTATTCACATTAAGCAACATTGATGGCGTTAAAGTTTTCACGTTATAACCAGTGACAACTAGAAACAGAAATACATTATGTAATTCGTTACGCTGGTTTTTTATTACCCATTCTCCTGCTTATAAATCTTAAATCTGATGAAGCTTTGTTTTCATTCAGAGTTTAAAATCAAAGACATCAACACAAACACATACACACGCGCGCGCAGCAGTTATTTCAACGTTGTAAGCGCAACAACCATGTTTGTAGAAATCGTTGACTATTTTTACGATCTAAAGTTTATGGTCTTTTTTATTGCTGTCAATATTCTGCTGCTGTTGTATCATTTACAAATCATTTCAACCTGCCTGAATAGTCAAGCAACTGGAAAGATCAAACATGTTTTGATTACTGGGTGTGATTCTGGCTTTGGCTATAAAGTAGCGTTGGAGTTAAACGCTTCAAAAGTAAAAGTGTTTGCTGGTTGTCTGACAGAAGATGGAGTAAAGCAGCTTCAAGAAGACACTTTGTTTAAAGGTGTACCATTTATTATGGATGTAAGGAGCAAGGAAGATATTGAGAAAGCCTTCAACAGGATAAAAACAGAAGTTGGAGAGCTTGGTGAGTCTTCACAATTTCAACAATTTTGTTGATAGTTCCTGGTAGTACAAAAATGAAAATGTAAATGTTGTTTCTAGGACTTTGGGCTGTTATCAGTAATGCTGGGATATTGCAACCGGGTATTATCGAATGGCAATCAACAGAAGAAATGCAAAACTGTATGAACATCAATGTATGGGGTTCAATAAATGTCATCAAAACAATGATGCCATTGGTGAAAAAAGCAAAAGGGCGCTTTGTCAATGTCACAAGCATGGGTGGTACGTGTTGAACTTAGGAAAGGTCAATAGATCTTTCTCTTTGTAAACACTAATATTAAAACTAACCTCGTTTTTATGTAATTCATTGTTTCACTTATTCATAACTCTATTTTAATTTCCTGGCAGAATAGTTAAAACAATTCGGATATTGAAAACGAGGTTAGTCATGATGCGATAACACAGTGTTTAAACATAGATTTGAAATGTTTTCCTTCCCTCTCAATCAATATCTTGTGTACAATTGCACTCTTTCCTGTCATTTACAGGTTCTTTCGAACTGTTCAGATATGATATATCACACACCATAGAGTATAGAATATATATTAATACATAACTTGTTCGGTTTCCCCTCTTTAATAATTAAGAACGCTTCTACATGTTTTTTGTTTGTTGTACAGGTCGTGTTTGGTTTGGCAACCACACTGCATACAGCATGTCGAAATATGCGTTTGAAGCTTTCTCAGATGGCCTTCGATATGAAATGAAACAATGGGGCATCACTGTACACATTATAGAGCCTGGCATCTTCAAAACATCCATACTTGACCCAGTCTCTATCACAGAACAGTGGAATAGTCTGTGGGAGAAACAACCAGACGTTGTCAAGAATGCTTACGGAAAAGAATATCTTCAGCAAGGTTAGTTTTAATTAGTGTTATAAGAGCTCATACGAGTGTAGTGCGTCAACTCTGAAACAATTTTGACAATTTATTATCAATAGTGTCCAAGAAATAAAGCAAAGTTCATAGAAAAAATAACTGGTAAGGAAAGTAGCAACAACAACAACAACAACAACAACAACAACAACAACAACATTAACAACAACAACATTAACAACAACAACATTAACAACATTAACAACAACAAAAAGAAAAGTGTGGAGATGTGTTTCTCTGTGTTGTTCACCAATATTGTCTCGTGACCGTCATTGACTAATGTGCACCCACCAATGTGAAGAAAATTCTTTCCCATTCAGTTATTTATTCTAATGTGCACCCACCAATGTGAAGAAAATTCTTTCCCATTCAGTTATTTATTCTAATGTGCACCCACCAATGTGAAGAAAATTCTTTCCCATTTAGTTATTTATTCTATGAGCTTTGATGTACTTTTTCATTCTTTCAGCATAACTTGAGCAGACTCCATCTCGTATAAAGTCTGTCTACAAAAAAACAAAGATAACGTATAAGATATAAGATGAGCTCAGGCGAAACATACCTCCAACAATTTTAAATTATATATTCACAATGGTATATCTCTTTTAGTTTTGATGAACATACAAGAAATGATTAATTTACTCGGTTCCACCAACATAAAAAAAGTCACCGATTCTATGTGTCATGCCGTGCTGTCGTCCAATCCAAAGAAAAGATACATTGTCGGTTTCGACGCATGGACGATCTGGATGGCCGTTGCCACCTTTCCAACCTTAATCAGCGATTTCATTGTCAAAATTGCATCAAAGGTACCAGTACCAGCCGCCATGAAACCTGAAAATAATTTGAAACAAAAAGTAAACATCTTCCAGGAAGATTAGATTTCATGAACTTGGATATTATAAAAAAATTATTATTGATAAATATTTTTTATTCGGTTATTTATTCCGTTTGTTTTGTTGGTTAATTGTTTAATTAATTTATTTGTTTTTGAATTTCGTTTTATTTGACATTTCGCGATTGTCATCATTATTAGGGGAATGCATATGTTACATGTATATAGCAATTACATTTTTTGTAATTTTACAAACCAATTAAAGCAACCTCGAACCCTGGGTACGAAATTGACCATTAGACTATATAACAGGGCGTTGGAGGGCCTCGTTTTCAATGTTTATTATTATATAGTTATTAAGCATGATAAACAAAATCGTGAAAACATCTTTCCATGAGGTATCACTTCTATTTGTAAACGACGCAAATTTCATCATATTTCATCTGGAAAACGAGGTGATGTTGTGACGTAATTTAAATGAAAAGCAACCTTGTTTCCCAGGGCTTGTTGAAAAGATTGTCTTATCAGCCCTTTTTACGCCGGCCTTTAATGGCGTTAATTTTAACGATACCGCGTTAAAAGGGCCGGCGTTAGATGTTTGTCTATAAGAGTTTGACCGTAGACTTTTTGAAAATAATGACATGTAAGACAAAGCGTAAAAAGGGCCGATAGGATAAATAAGTGACGGACAGAGGCTAGTGGAATTTTGTGGTTTAGCCAATCTAAAAATAACCTGCAAAATATTCGAGACATTGTTTTTTTGTAAATATATTATTTTCTTGATTATTTCAAATTTTTAACTTTTACTTACAACTTAAAAAAAATATTTTTGGTTAAAGATTTTAAAATATTATAATTTGTTACCAGGTAAACCTGTTGAATTCCTTTCTTTAGACCCACTAACAGGATTTTGCTGACACGGACTCAGCGCAGTAACATGTCAGCAATGAAATAGAAGCGTAATGCGTCGTGGGAAAAGTACCAGCAAAAATTTCTACACTAATGTAGGTCTTTTAATTATTCGAACCGACTGCTTATTTCAAAAGTCTGTTTTTAGATGCGGCGCTTATTCAAGGGTGGCATATTCGTTTTCGAAGTTTGCAATGCAAATATCCTTACAGCACCGCTTGATATTTGGTGGTGTCCATTAAGAAAACGGCCAAAATTCCCCCGAAAAACGTGAGATTATTTCAGGTAATCTAGTATCTTAGTATTTTTCATGCCGAGACTTGACTTTAAGCAGTTTCCGCGCTGTGATGGCTTTTGTGCCGCCCGTTGTTGCCATATGACGTCAGTAGCCAATAAAGGGTTAAACCTTTCCTGAAAGATTGGTAGCTACTTTTGTCACTGAAGATAAATTGAAATGACAGGCCAAAAAATGTGTCGTCAGTTACCACGCAACAAAATGGCTCAACTGTAATGATGGCATTACTGACGATGGATGCTATAATATGCTATAATAAAAAAAATGAAAGTTTAAGAAACTCTCTATTGGCATGAGCGATATCTTATTCTAAATATTTTTGCTTCAAATATTCAAATGCAGTTTTAATTCGAGCATTCGTGGAGCTAAACATGGGATTTCCAAAACTCTGTTTTATGACAGTAAAAAAAAGCCTCGTTTTCAGTTTAACTAAGTCGCATCTAACGGTTCTGCCGCTCAGTGGGCAAAATCTTCAAAAGTCTATGCGGAGGAGTGTTTTCTACAGGAACGGCAAGCAATATCACCTGCTGTTTCAATAAAAAACACTCCTACACAGAGACATTTTGAAGATTTTGCCCCCTGGGTGTGAATCGAAATATACACTTCTTTATAAGCACCACTTAAAATCAACCATTTACCCAGTTGGAAAAATCTCTGTGGAGGAGTGTTTTTTTTATTGAAACAGCAGGCGAGATTGCTTGACATTCCTATAGAATACAGACACTTTTTGAAGATCTTGCCCACTGGGTAGGGCTCATTACATAGAAAAGAACGTTAGTAAAACAAAAGATTGTTTAATACAAAAATACATCCAGTACAACATTCTCTAAAAATTATATTTTGTTTGAATATCCCTTATTCAAACTTGGCGTTGTTAAAAGTGTGTTTGTCTAATAACATGCGATCATTAAACTTTTGGGTGAAAGTTTCTTTTTTTCGTTTGAATGAACGAGACATCACGCTACAATGTTCTCGTTAAACCAGACAGAAGTAACAAAGTTTTGACTGCAAACTTTTGATGATCGCATGTTGTTAAATACAATTCAGCGAACAAAGGCTAAAGAGGTTATGGATTGCATCATGCCTTGTTTATTCAAATAAAAAGACACTTCAATCGAAACGTTTCGTGATCCCAACATGTTTAGCTTTATATAACACACGAATTATCGAGAAATAAACAGACACGAATAACAAATAAATACATTTCCAAAAAAAACAATAAAAGTTATGACTTTCACGAGGTCGAACCCCTCATTAACAAACAGGTAAATATAAAGTGACTAATATCTTTGTAAGTGGAGTAAGTTGAGATTAAGATGAGATAGGTAAATAGAATTGTTTTTAACAAAAGCTTCAGCAAAAAATATATTTTAGAAATATCGTCTTTTAGAAAAGATTTACAAACACAGGCACAAACAATATAAACATATACATACGTTAGAAATAAATAAAAAAGTTACAAACTATTTTTCGTTATGGAAGATATCTATTATATCGTAATGTATACAAGTAAACAATCATAAATAAACGCCTTCAGCGTATAAACATGGTGGTTGGTGGGGCATTTCGAAGACTAGTTGTCACCGAACCAGGCGGGTTCTTGGGCTTAGCGTTCTTATATAACTTCCGTCGGTCAGTTTGTATTCGGGCGTTATAAAAAGCTACCGATTCTGGACATTTCATCAGCATTTCTCTCTGAATACGATCAAATTTTTCACCATCATCCTCTTTCTGAGATAAGGTGTTTTCACCTTGACTAGTTGGCGACAAATCTGACGTCGATTCGAAGGCTATGCCGAAACTCTCCTTATACCACGTTTGAAATTCAAGCAGGAGATTTTGTCGGCATTGTTTAACTAACTTCTCGCAATACGTAATATCGGTACGAACGTTTTGCAAATGTTCGTACTTCATACGGTAGTCGGCTTTTAAACATTTCAATTTTTGTATTAACTCGAAAACTTCTTCGTCGAGTATAATTTCACCGTTGCGAGTGACCTCGTTAAGAGAACTTCCACTTTGCAGGTCCAGCTTAGCTTTGGTCTCGTCAATTTCATTCTTATAACTATTGATAATTTCGACAAGCTTTTTGGCTTCGCTCTTCTTTTCACGTAAAATTTCTAGAATAGTAAATCCGAAATGAGAAACGTTGTAAAATCATAGTCCATAGAAAATTCCCTGGTCCGGAAGTCTATTGTGAATCTCTATCGTCAGTATTTGGAACTTGAACTACCTTCGTCTCGCACACTTTTTTATCACGTGATAAAATAACTAACTGTTGATTGGTTAAAATTATATCATGTGATCAAAAAGTGTGCAAAACAAAATTTGGATGAAAAGATCAAAGAAAAAAACAGACAAGAAGTCGGTATAATAGACTTCCAGACTAGGGTAAGATTAAGATTGCGTCAACACAGAAAGCACCAGCACCCATAATATTCATTGTGACAACTTGACGCACCTTTGTTTTCCGTAAAGAGCGTGTTGAAACATTTTCCGTGACCTTCTTTAAACATTTCAAAAGCATCTTCCTTCAACGGTGGACTGCTCACACGATCTTGTATAACATCGGCAGCCGTTGAAGCTGTCAATCCTTCTTGACTTGTTTTTGGATCAGCTTGCGTTGGGCCAGGTACAGACGCTAGCGAGGAGTCTTTTGCCTTCTTGTTTTTCTACAACGGAGAAAGTTTTCGAGGTACGTCAAGACAATCTCCCAGATGATCAATATAACAAAAAAACCCGATGCATCTACCATATACACTTACATACAAAACTCTTACCAAGTGCATGTTATAATCAGCGAGAAACTTAAATAGAATTTAGATCAGGCTTTAGACGTTAACTAACGCCATTAAGCGTCTAATTGGTACATCGTATGATAGCAGAATAAATACCTTTTTAGCATTGACAATTGGTGAGGGTTGCGCAGGTTTTACGTGTTCACTTGGTTGTCCGATGCTGAAACTGTTACCATCTGGTTCACCGACCAAACCCGTTTTTTCATGTTGTACAGCGACAGTGTTATCCATGACTGACAAAAGAGAGAATAAAAATGATCGAGTTATACTTTCCTAGCAGATTTCAAATCAGCTGTTGATGTTTTTGTTCACATTTCGGTGCACATCATCAGCTGATTCTTTTGAAATTTTTTATATTTTTTCAGCGTGTTAAACACAGATTGGCACGTTTGGTTAATTTTTTACGTGGATTATCAACACAGACCGCAACTTTGTTGTTCCGTGAAAATGGCGCAGCGATAAACGAATGTTCTCTGACATCGAAAGAGCTAGCCTGACCATTGCATGATGACTGTTTCTAGAAGTGCTTGTTGTTGCAATCATAACATTTTTGTATTAACGAATAGAAGGCTTTTACTTACTTTTATCAAGTACATCAACTTTCTCAAGAGTCTTTTGTCCTTCCTTGAATTTACTCTCGAAGTCAGCTTCCATCATCTTCATGACGCATTTGAATTGTGTGAAGACCTCTTTCACCTGTCGAAAGTTCACTATATCGATTTCTTGTTGATCATCTTCCAGATATCTCCTTACTTGTAGTCTAATGTCTTGTATCTGCACCTCAGAAAGAGGTTCGTAGTTGACTTGATTTCTATTGGCCAGTGTATCGTGCATTGCAAGCTCTCTGCGGAGTGATATGATTTCCTTTTCGTACTTTCTACACAGAAGTGTTGGATTTTCAAAACTGTTTACAGCTGGCTGACTCGGCACGTTCATAACACGAGCAGCAAAACGTAATGTGGACAGCTGAAATGAGAAATGAAAATAATAATTAAAAACATCTGGTTTCATTAAGAATTGTTGAAAAGCATGTACACAACGCAGCAGTTGTCTTAATTTAGCTGCTTAAAATAACTACAACCGTTTCTAAAACATAACATTCATGACAAAATCCAAACAACGTTTTGATATTATTTATGCTTTCGATGTCTTGCCAAAACGACTCTTTCTTTTAACTTTTAGTTCAGATCATAGATAACAAAACAAAGAAACATAAGTTGATACCGTTTCTTCAATTTGTGCTGCTTCTCCCCAGATGTTACCAATCATTACTGTATTACAAGTACCAGCAAGAGTGTCCTTTAATACATGAGTCAGCTTACATTGTCTGTAAGGAACGTGACATCTTCTCTTATCTTCTAAAGCAATGAAAGTTTGCTCCAAGAATGTTAAAGACTTATTAATGTACATGGCTTCTTCCTGGGTAATTCCATGTGATAACGTTTTACCCAGCCTTTCTGATCCCGCCAAATCAACCAGATTGAATTTCGAGGTGGTGTATGTAGTGTTCGACTGTGTTCTTGAGTGTGATTCGACATTTATTGTAAATATGCAGTGAGAACGAGATGAAGTATGGTTGAGTTGGTGCTGGCTTATGATCCGATTAGTTTCACCCTAAAATACCAGGCACACATATCATGAAATCAGTCAGACATTAAAATAAAGTCTTTGAAACACATAGCAATGAGAAAGACCATCTTGTTGTACATTCATGATTCAAAATTGTTAATTGCATTGTAAACAAAACGTTTTCTTACTTCAAACAATAGATTCAAAGCTTCTTCCTCTATTCGTGCATGGTGGCAGGAAAGACCTTTAATGTATGTAGAACCTTTGTCATCTTCTGTTATAATGAGGCTATCTCCGTGTGTTTGGGGACTTAACGGTGCAAGCAAGTCATACATTTCTTCTTTGTAGATCTCCAAGTACGATATGTAGACATCAATATCATAGTCATGCTGTGCACCTATACTTTGATAAAGATCTGCAATTGCTCTGGGAATTATTCCACGATGCTGAAAATTATTTGTTGTGCCTTGAAATAAAAATTAAATAGACCGATTGAAAAAAAATTAGAAAAAAATTAAGATAAACTATGAATACCTTATGGGGGATAAAAAAATCGGGAAAAATGACTAACATTTTTTCAAGTGACTATACTAGTTGGGTAACTAGTACCTCTCAATTTGAAACAAATAGGTAAGAAGTAATTTTGCTCTGGGAAAGGTGACTACTATTTTTGGACTATTTTTCCCCCCAATTTTTCCCCTAATAAGGTATAAACTTAGAAAAGAATATAGAATTTTCCTAGCATTTCCTATTATCAGTATAAAGTTCTGGAGTTTTTATCCACAAAAGATTTTCGACAAAAAACATTATCAATGTTCCCATGCTGCAGATGATAGTTTCCCTTTTGGTTCACCACTTTCTATCACTTTCTTTGCTGTTCATTTACATAGAGTATGTAAAGAGTGTCTTCAAAGAGTTCTTTAATGACACCAATCATAGTATGGGTTGATCAAATTTCGAAATTCCAATGAAAAATATTACATCACAATTTTAGCAAGACTGAGGTAATTAACTTATTTATTTTGACAACAATTTCTTAATTATGTAATGCTATTTACGTAAAATGATAATTATGTATTTACTTACATACCTGTCATAGTATATGTTTTCCCGGCTCCAGTTTGCCCATAAGCAAACAAAGTATTGTTATACCCTTCCAATGTTTTGCTGACCAACTGAGAAGCACATTTTTTGTAAACTTCCTCCTGAGATACATTATGCAGAATACCATCCATACTAAAAGATATATTAAAAAAAATTAAAGCTCTCACAAGGACTCCTTATTATTACATACAAAATATAACATTGTGAAATGGAATCATTTAGAATAATTTTCTGATGACACAAGAAGAAAATATATAGGAAAATTGTATGAAAAGATCCCGCAATCATGTTCTAATAATATGTTTTAAGAATGCGGCAATGTTCTTATGAGAAATTTGAAGCAACGTACTACAAGATCTGTAACTTCAATTTCATTGTCATTCTTTTGAAAATGTTTTAATATTAGCATACAATACACGATTTCAGGGATAACGCAACCATTATGGATTCTATTGTGATTAAAAAGTTTCGTTTTTCTTCCAAAAAGTTCCGACAAAGTGCAGAAAGTTCTCCAGAATAAAAATACAAGGTACAAGAAGAAGAAGAAGAAAATCAACAATCAAGACATTTTCGCACGGCAGGTCTTACTTCTCCTATGTAAACATAGCGAAAAAAGCGTGAAGTATGCCCTAGTAAATGTCAGTTCACACAGAAATGATGTAGAGATGAAGGTTCTACAGGACAGCCTGAAAGAAACTTAACAGGTTCACAAAAGGATATATAATTAGCTTTTACAAATGCTCTTAAACACCCCTGAAAAAGAAGACTGTAGGAAAACCTTCTCAGCAGAAGAATTTCAGCAACAGCAACAAAATTTAAGCCATGTCAAAAACAGTGATGGAGGGCCACAGTGAATAGCTTTTAAATACAAAAATTTCTTGAAAGTGATAAATACTTATAATTAAATGACAACTAAAAAGACATTACCTGAATTCCCAATCTAAAACTTGATTGTTAATGTAACCAATCACTTCATCGTCTTTTCTCTTTGTGTGGTGAACAACTATAGATTTTGTGTTGCTTGATAGTTCAAGGACCTCATGGGCAAAATTGTTAGTAGGTTTTATGCGGACAAATACTTGCACGCGCTCCATAATCAAAAGAAAACAAACCAAAAAAGTAATAAGCAAGATCAAGAAAACTACATAACTTTAGCCGCCATTTTTTATTTAGAATGTCCCCGTGGGATAAATATGCGTTGCTGCTAGTAGCCATTCGGTATTTTACACGACACTGATTTTTCTAGATATCATAATGTTATATCACATACAGTCGAACCTCTCTATATAGCGGACGCCTGTAGTTACTGAAAAAAGTGTCCGGCTATCACGCTATATTATATTATAGAGACATAAAGTCCCACTATATTTTACGTTTAAACGTTGAAACTTAATTTCATTTCTTAAAGAACGTACGAATGGTAGTTCGTCTAACGTTTTGTAGCTTCTCTTTCTCCATCCATGAACTTCAGCGAATCAAGTTGCTACATCAGGTGACATTTATTGAAATCATGTAGTTGTTTTATTCATATTGTTCTCTGATTTACCAGTGCCACCATTTTCCTAGCAAAAATTTTAAAATGCGTAATTATTTCAATGGAGAACAACGATAGAATTTACTCTCAGGCAGTACAAGACAAGAGAGGTATTTTAAAGCAGTTTCGCCTCCCCCTCTCCTGCCATAATGTTTGAAGATCGTGTGATTATATCAATTGGGAGAAGAAAATACATAGGATTTTGGCATTTGTGAAGAATTTTTCCTTTTTTTCCTTATAATCCTAGTTTAAAATTCATTCCTTCATTTAAATAGTTCTTTTGATGAACGTGACCTTTAAGCAATGGGTGTAGAGCAAAGGACTCTACTTGAAAACTGATCAAAATGAAGGTAACATTGAATAAAAATTTCTTTCCGAGAACCATTTCTTATTTGTCTTGCCAAACTTAGAGAAGATTTTCCTAAACTTTACAGTGTGGTGCGGTCTCTATGTAAAACACAGCATTGAAAAGATTGGAAGCGTATCTGCAATCAGCCATACGCGATGACACGGCGGTTGACGAATCTTATGATTCTTCATGCATCATGTACATAAACATATGACTGGTAATTTTGATCTTATTGAGGTCTCCCACCGATTTTTAGGTATTACTCACAGCAGGAAGAGAATGTCTGGCATACTCAGTCAACACAAATTGCCAAATAAGAAAAGTATAGTGTCTACAGCATGTAAACTGTTTCATCTGTGATGTAATAAATGGTCCAGATCATCGTTGCTCAAACAAATAGTGTTCTTTACTTCACGATAACCTGGAACAACCCATACTTTGAAGAATAAGATGTTAAAACTTGTGTCTATAATCTTTCATCTTTCGTGCATAGGAAAGGAGAGAGGTTTGACATTTGTTACACGTTTTTATACAATAACATGCTTTAATTTGTATAAGGATTGTGTTTCCGACTGGTGGCCTTGTGGTAGAGTGCTCACCTTCAGTGCGTGAGATCAGGGTTCAAATCCTGGCCGAGTCATGCCAGCGACTATAACAGTGTGAATCGATCAAATCAGCTTAGCAACTCAGCTCTTGAGAGCGGGATTGATATCTAAGGAGGTTGTCTGGTTGAGCGGTTGAAGCATACTTGCGGTTAGTTTATTTCTCTTTATTTAACTTTTAACTTAGGGAGAATAACCAATTGTACCTATTGGATACCAAATAAATGATTATTATTATTATTACTGTCTCTGGTATTTAATTACGTAATAAAAAAACGGCGTCAATTTTTATATTTGGAAATATCACTTTTGTCCTCTATGGCGCCTCATATATTTTTCCAAATTTCGTACCTAAGTCCCCCATTATGGATAATAAAAAATATTTTACGACTTTCCTGGCCATATTAATCATAGTCATTTTCTCCTATAACTATATCCTGGCTGATGATGATTTACATCAAAGAAAAATATTTTTTTAAGGGTTGTTGGAATTGTGAGTCACAACTTACTTGACCATCTACTGTGACAATGAGTGACCGTCGTTGTGTATATAAAAAACAACCTAAAGAAATTGAAGTATTTGCATTTATTAATTCGTATCCTCTCTGGGTTTTTTTCACCAACCACCCCATCATCATCACCACCTCACACACACACACACACACACACACACACACACTACGGACAGGGGCGGGTGTTTTGGTAAGGTGTTATATAGCAAAATAATAGTTATAGCTATATAGCGATCTTCACAAATTTAATTTTCAGAAATATGTAGCTATGTGACAAATTCATTTAGCTATGTGGTGGAGTGATGATGCCTGTTGTGATATGGTGGCAAGGATGGAGAAAAATGGTCAAAGAAATATGTTGTGTTAGTGTCCTTTTGTTTCGGTCATTAAAAGTGAGTTGGTTGGTCGCGGGCATAACAAAATACACTTTCACCAGTTTTCTTCTGTGTCAGTTTATATATATATATATAGTCATTAGCTTTTTATTTTGCTTTCTACTTTTGACTCTACTCATTTTTTATTAATATTTTTCAAAAGTCAGTAAAACCTTTCTATATTATATTTACCTCAATTTTATGGTCACTTAGGGAGGAAAACAGCAACACTTACCTCAATCTCCATGACTTCAATAAAAAAATGTTTTGGAACGTTTGATCACGCTGTTTCCCGAAGATAAAATTTGAGTTTGAATTCAAATAAAAACATCTTGTCCTGCTTTTTTTCCCGTATGGACAATTTCTTCCATATAACCAGCCCCTAAAGCTGTTTTTTTTATTGATATATATATAAACTCAAGGGTGAAAATTTCATATAATTCTGAGAACTCTCTGTCACTTTTGGCATGGAATAAAACCTATGGTGCATTTAAAACGAAGTTGTCAATCCTGCATGGCCATAGATTTTAGGTGTTAGACCTTTATGCTGGCCTGTCTTTTAACATATCCATTTCTGAAATTCGTGAAAGTAATTTCCCGTGGAAAGTTTTATTGAAATTTTTGAAATTAAATTCCCACAAAAATTTCTTACCTTAAGTTATATGAAAAGTTGGACAAGTTGGACAACTTTCTATGATTTAATCATAAGATATTCAACCGATCAGATTTCAGCCTTTCAAGTGCAGAAGTGTAAAGCACTCTTTAGTCACCCTAGCTAGAACTTTTGGAAAGTCTATTTATCTGCAATAATTTAGTTATTTGCTTTAACATTATTTTTAGAGGAACAATTACAAGAGTACATAATGTCTGAAATAATTGACTGCATAGCATACATTGTCCGAAAGACATGTTGGTCCTTTTATGTATTCTTGAAGTTTCTCTTTCTCCGTCTATTGGATTTGCTTGGTTTGGTATTGAATCTGATAGCTTGTTGTACAGTGTTACGTTTTCCGTTCATGATAGCACAATTCCTTGATATGGATTCAATGCGGGAGTGGAGATTTATCGGTCTTGTTCAGATACTTATATTTCTAATGGATTTACCTGTGATTGTTATGGGACTTGTTATACTCTTAACCATGTGGAGGGTGTACCCATGCATCAATGATTTTCGGGAACTGAAAGAACAAGATGGTACATACGTACATTGGAAAACACATGATATATATTTTACAGGATTCGACATCCGAATTATCATTTGCAAACATTTTTTCACCTTATTTATTGACGTCTTTTGTGTTCCATCAGCAATTGTTGCTCTTCTTTCTTGGAGATGTGTAATATTTATACGTAGAATGCAGAAAGCTGATTCTGACTGGAAAAGGCGGAAGATTTGCTTTCAGGAATGTATGCAGGTTTTGTTGGATATTCCTTTAATTGTTTGTATCTTGATTACTGCAATGACATGGAGATTGCCTTCCCTTGTGTTTTATATCAGGAAAGATATTAATAAGGAGAAGAAGTGGAATAAGATACGGTACCAGGGTATTGAACAGTTGTTTTACTTTCTGTTGGACATTCCTTGTATCATCATGTCACTTATATTACTCATCTCCTGGAGATCTCCTATTGTGTTTTGGCAGTTAACTGGTGTTGAGGGGAATGTTTACAAAAGAAGACCACAATTTGAAATTAGATGCATGATTCTGTTGCAATTTCTATACATATTTTGTGATATCCCTGCAATTTTGGCAGGGTTATTTATTGGAATAACCATGTGGAGAACTCCTTATACTTATCGTAATATGAAGAGGTCAATAAAGAAACAATACAACAGGAACAAATTTTATAAGAAAGAATTCAAGGTCAGAAAAATCCTATTGTTTGAATTTGGTATGATATTTGTTGACATTGTTTCTTTTGTGCTGTTTGTTGTTTTACTTGCAACTCTTTGGAGGGTATATCCACTTATTACTGATATGAAAAAGTATTTAGAACGGTATCAGAAATCAAACAACCATTTTGACACTCATCTTCATGTGGAACAGTCATCCAATTTAAGGATGGATCCTATGCTTATTGAAGAAACAGCATCTCGTGAAATGACTTCCAAAACCCTAGAGAATACTGAATGTTCAACTACAGATGAATTCCAAGGAGAACAAGAGAAGGTAGTATCTGATGACTTTACTTCCACATCTCAAGACAATGTTCAACATTCAGGCATTGATGAAAATGATGTCTCAGATAAGGATGAAAAGAAGCCCCTGTCTTGGGAAAAATGTCAATGGAAGATAAGAAAATCAATACTTTTGAATACAATCATGTTACTTGTTGATATTCCGGCAATTCCGTTCTCAATTTTTCTGTTGGTAACTGGAATACGCACCAGTGCTTACATTTCTGCAGTACTTGGTACAGGAAATTTCTATATGGTTTTTGCAATCACAACCTATTATCAATTGTTCCGATTTTTCATTGATTTATGTTTCATTCTCCTATTCTTGATACTTATGCTGTTGCGCCCTGTTCAGTCTTGGGTGCATTTACTTGAAGATGAGGAGCACAAGAAATACCGATTGTTATGTGATTATGTCCTTTGGATTCCTGATATTTGTGTTGACCGAATGAACAATTATGATGCACTAGACGAAATTTTACTGACAGTCATAAAACTTAACACAACAGAGGGAAATGCTAAACTAGAATTAGATACCTTATTCGAAAAGCATATACGACGTCTTTTGAAACTGCAAGAAAAGTTGCAGGAAGATGAAATAGAAGAAGAGTTATTCTCACTTACAGAATATGTTGTGTTTCTTGAAAGAAAACGAACCGGAAAACTTATAAGGAAGTTTCAGTTGGAGAAAAGTTATATTCTACGTGCTGATGCAGGACTTCGTCAAGAGAACTTATTCAAATGGAATAAGGAGATGCGTGAATATAACGAGGCTGTCAGGGGAGCATATGACAAACTGGCAAACTATCAGCCTGAAAAAATGCCTCTTTATGAAAGTAAAAGTGGTTTTTCTTTGCGATCAAGATCAGAAACAAGGAAAGTTTTAATCAGATGTCTACCACAAGGAACTTTTGTTGTTACTTTGATGGCACTTGTTTGTATTTTACCACTGTATAGAGCTCCGAAGATGATCAGAATGCTCTTCAAAAAGTGGTATATGAAGTACGAAATCGTTACTGGGACTTTAAAAGAATATGCACTTGATGCCATAGCTGTCCTTCGAATTCTGATTGTTTTGGCATCTGTATATAGAGCACCAGCATTAATTGCCGACATATTCGACTGCCTTGTCCTAAAAAGGAGTTGGTCTGCTGTACGCGTTCTTGTGAAAAGATACCCTGCGGATATAATGGAAGACATCGTTAGTCTGCTTGGAACGTTGCTAAGTTGGAAAACACCAAGATTCGTAATTACTGCGGTCTTATTTGGTGTTTTAATGCCAGCGGATCTGTTTCTAACAGTGGCGAATATTTGTAGTGTTCATAAGCGATTTTCCTACCTATTAACTTTCATTTTATACGTAACCACAGTTGCATCACCTTTGGTATTTGGACTCTATGGTGCTGAACGACTACTTCAATATGGTCTTGGCTGGTTAAATGTCGTTCTTCTTTGTGTATTCGCCACCATTTTACTTGTCATTTTATCGCTTATGGTTTTCAGTTTGTACAGAGATAAAAAGAAAACATTTTTGTTAGAGAAGCCAGATTGCGATTATTTACGTTTCAGTTGGCATAATATTCATGTGATAGTATTTGAAATCTTGGAATTTTTTCAAGGAATTGCCTTGGTATTCAAGTTCAGCTCGATCCCCATGTATGGAGGCAGTGTCCTGCAAGAAGGATCACAGTATTTACTATTTTCGTTTCTGCCGTTCAAAGTCGTGTTTTGGATTAGTGCCAGTTTGTTTATCATCTGGTTTTTGCTATGCGCTGCTCCTATCATTATCGAGAACATACTGGAAGACAAACCAATTTCAACATGTGCCAAGCGACCTGGTTGGCGATTAGCCATATCTCTATTCGCCAATACCTTGTTCGTCACTATGATGGAAAATTTTCTATCGTTTTCTGCATGTAAATACGAAACGTGTCCATCGAATTTTACTCTGGGTAGTATTCCAGTCAATTCAACATGTCTTACCTCTGTCTTTGTGGATAATAAATCGTGGCATTGTTGGGAAGGAGACCACACACCTTATGCGGTTTTTGGATTAGTCGCACTGGTATGGTATTCCACCACTGCACTTATTTTTGGTACTAAGTACGGTGACCCTGAGACAACAGAACTAGATATTGGATTTTCTCCAATTTACAATACTTTCATCAATATATTGAAAGCTTTCATAGTTGTTGCAGTTACCCTAATTACCAACAGCAATTATACTGTAGTCGGTTTGCTGATTGCATTAAATACGTCTGCAATATTGTTTACAGTTGCCTTCCGATATTTATTTGGTCACCAACCGTGTAATTTACCCAGTTTACTCATTTGGAGAGTCTTCACATTTACATCATGTGTTATCAGCTCGATTGCCGTCCTTGTAGCTTTATTAGTAGATGACAGTAACTCGAAAGTTCCCTTGTTAATTATTGGTGCAGGGATTTTGGTAGTGTTCATCATTGCAGTTGTTGTAACGCTGAAATTGAGAGAAATCAGTCGTGGGGAGGAAGATCGAGAAAATTTCAGAAAAGAGATTCTTGTTTTGGAGACAAAGGTGCAAAAAAATGATTGGTTTCATAAAAAATGGCGAAAGGAAAATAAGATGTGGCGTCGTTTAGTGAAATCTGTTCGTGAAGCTCGTAAAAATGATCGTTTCGTTAAACCGTCGTACTGGAGAATACCGAAATTTCCTAACATTGGTGATGAAACATTGGACTTTGATACGAAGGCTGTATTGAACATTCAAGACTATGGTTCTAACAAGCAAACTACTAATATATCTGATCTTGAAAGGTTGGAAGTACGTATTAGGGATGAAACAAACAGCCAATCAGTTGATATAATTGAAGAACATAGGTCTCAAACAGAAGAAGAAGCTGGGACGTCGTCTTTAGACATACCACCGCCGCCTTCGTACGAAACACAAACCAAAATTCCATCTCAACTCCCAGGCATTCAATCGGTACCAGCCGATGTCTATCGATTAGAGAAGAACGGTCGTAATTTACTTCTCATAATGGAAAAACATATCAGATACGATGCATTTAAATACGCCTTCGTGTCTCAACGCAACGTATGGCTTAATTCCGTTTGGAAAAGCAATTGGATGGGATTGCTTGAAGCGGTTCAAATTTTGAATAGCAACATAATGGGGACATTCGACAAGCCGACCCCTTTAGACGTGTTATTATCGAAGCCTTCATTGCCAAGTGACAGGTTGGGTGAAGATCTGCAAGATGAACAAGATCCTCCAAAATGTTACGTCAAAGAAACAAAACTGATGATCGAAGAGAAATCCTCTGAATGTCGCCAAAGGGCGGTAACTAATTTCATTAGTTTTCCAGTATTCGGAAATGAGTGGGCTGGGTTGTTTGAAAAAATCTTACCCACCCACCCTGTTATTAAATCCTGGGAATATGTCGAAAGTGAGTCGTTCCTGTTGACTACCCGACGAGCGTGCACAGGTACCATAGTCGATATTGAAGAGGATGGTAATAAGTTAGCAAAAGGTGCTAGCTTTACCATCGGTAAAGAATTGCGCGGTGCTCTGAAACAGTCAGGTCTCTCTTTCGACGAAGGTTACGAACCTGTGGCCAAGAAAGGCCCTGTCAGCATTAAAATTAAGTCCATATCTATTATTCAAAAGAACAACGAGCTGTACTTAACTGCTAATGGAAAGAAAATTAAATACAAGATTGCATTCAGTTCGTGCAAAACTATTAAATGGAGTTAAACTGAATGAACTATGTCTTGATGATTTTTATTTACAGCATTATGCACGACTTTTTTTTTATACAATTCTGCATTATATTAGTGTTTGCCATTCGCCCTAGTGTTAATGTTTCCGACAAATTTTGCAAAGAACAACTCAAACATCTTAAAGGGGCATTGAGGACAAAAGTACAACTTGAATAATCTCTTAAGCTTGGTACTCACCGGGCGATAAATGTCAATTTTATCGACAATTTGGCAATGAATTAGAATTTATCACCGAAATGGCTATAGCGAGATTTTGGTGTGAATGTAAAGACGATAGAAGATAGTAAAATATCGCCAATTTTGGTGGAGGCGATAGAGAATTATCGTATTTTCATTTTGAAATGAAAAAGCGACAATTTTCTATCACCAAATCTCTTGGGGATAATTTGAAAAAAAAATATATTCGTGAGATGTATTTCAAATGTATTTTTTCAAGTTTGGCGATTAACATCTTTTTGGTGGGTATGGGCTGGCGACAATGTTTTTCAAGGCGATTCAAAAATTCATCGGGTGAAATAAAAATATCACCTGAGTAAATCGTGGCGATAGATTCAATTTTAATCGCCAAAAAAGTATGGTGGGAACCAAGCTTTAGTTAAGCTAAGGCATGATGATATACATAAATTTTTCCGGCAATGTATGTTTATCCCAAAAATTTAGGTCACGTGACAAATTCTGTGACTAAGACTATAAGAATGAAGCCAAGCCTATAAAATATAGACTTAGGGACGGTCTATATTTTATAGGCTATGATGCACGTGGAACGAGCAAAGCATGGGAAAGTTCTTTATCTCTTCAGTAGAAATTTTTTCAGCATCAGGAATATGTTATACCGAAATATATTCTATTTTTTATAAAACATTTACGTTGCTGTGTGTATTCATTTTCACATTTTTACATTTTCACATATTCCTACTATGTTTTTCCGAAAGTCTGTGGTGGAATTATTTTCGGGAACAATAACCTACAAGCAAGGTAATCTAAATAACGCAACAACATTGTTTATGGATGTGGGTAAAGATTTCGTGGAATGATGGAAAGTTGAGTGAGCTTTTAGTCAAAAGTTATTGAAAGAAAGATAAGCTTTTCGATAACCTAAGTTTTTTGGGAAACGAAAAATAACTGGGTTTCGAAAAAGTTTAACCCAGATTCTCTTTATGAAGACTTTCGAAAACCCAAAGGGTTTGTCTTGTATCATAATCAAAATAAGGCTCCCACCAGACAACAAATGACTTCGAGGAAGAAAAAAATGTCTCCATTATAAAAAATAAAATAAAAAAGAGCACGTGGAGAAGGAGTCTTAAATTCTTTTGTTGTCCGAAAATTATTTTTTCATCCAATAGAATTCGTTTCGATTGTTTCAAATGTGCCCAGTTATAAATTGAAGTGCCTGATTAGACAAAATTTACAAAAAGGAAAACAATCATAGTTCGTGAAAATTCCAATAAAATATTTTGCGGTACAAAGAATTGCATATTTCCCGTTGTTCGTTCTTTGTTGTTCTTTAAGAAGATCTTACAACGTCTGAAACATTCTCGCTATTCATGTTTATTTCCTTGAATGTATTTTATGTTTAGAAATTGTTGGTGCAGCACCAGCTTTCAAATCGTTCAAACCTTTCATTTTGTTTATAGGTTTTTTTCTACCTTCTACTTTTTTCTATTTATCTAATTTTCTTTATAGACTAATATAATAATAAATAATAATAAATTTCATAACTGTATATATTATATTCTTCCAAATGTGGCACATGTTTACCTGCTCTGCTCAAGTACATTCACGGCTGATCATGTAATTTCTGAGCATATATTTTTAATTCGCTCAGATGACGTCATCATCACTAACAATTGTAGAGAGTGACAATACTTTATTATTTAATTTTATATTCTGTAATCAAAGATTTTAGAATTATCTTTGGAATTTGTGAGAGTACATTTCCGCCACTTTTGAGAAACTGTAATCATTCATTCTCTCTGTTTCAAGCTGATCTCGTTATTGCGATTTCACCAAATTATTAATGGTTTTTCTTCTTTCTGTTTTTTTATTTTTTCCCTTTAAACCATACCCTTATAAAATTTTCCTTAAACTCCGACATCCTCCGACATCCTCTCACAGTATGTTAGATTGAGCAACCAACATTTTTCAAAAATATGATAGCAATATGTTTTTTTGGCTTTTATTCAATTTTAAGTATATTTTCAGTATATATATGATACAATAACATTTAAGCGTATATAATAATATTAATTTTTTGCTCTGATAAAAGCCTGTTCCCGAGTGTCAAATGTAGATTACTCTCCTTGATTTTTCCTCGATTTTTTTTGCGAAACAGCCATCTTTATTCGATCTACTTTATACGTCATTTGCCACTGGAGAACACATTTTAGATATCTCTATTTTTATATCTTCTGGAAATTCGATTTGTAATGTATTAATTCTCAGATTTTAAAAGTTCGTGCAAAAATATCATATGCATACAATTTTAAACAAAGAAAAAAAATTGGAAAAACCTGCACTACTTCACATTGAAAAAATATTTTTTTTCTGTTTTCGCTTTTGATATATGTGGATTTCTTTTGTTGCTGTTGATGTTTTTCTTTTTTTGAAAAATCCAAACCAATGCGGAATTCGGTTTTGGTAATGAACGCTCATTAATGAACATATTTCTTGTTATACGTGCTGTGTGACATCGGTCGACCAATTTGATCATATTCTTCTCTCTTCTCTTCGAAATCTTCTTGAATATTGAAATTCTCGCAACCTTGAAATTGCTTTTGACGACGCCATTTTGCACGTCTATTCGAAAACCAAACCTAATAATTCCAAGTAAACAGACAGTCAAAATTTGCGTCCACCCGCCCAATCCCGCCCTAGCAAAACTATATACATGTGGGTGTTGTTCTTACAAGATGTTAAAGACAAAATAAGGGTTAGAACAAACGACAAGAATTACCTGTACTCTTGCTTCGGACATATTTAAAAGTGAAGCAATTTCTTCGCGTGTATCAACGTCAGGATAATGAAACTTCTCAAATCCTTTTTCTAGAACGTACAAATGCCCTGCACTAAATGTCGTACGACTTCGACGCATTTTCCGAATTCGATGGTCTTCCCTATCGCCGTCTTCATCGTAGTCGTCGGATAAGCTATCGCTACTATAGTCCTCATCGAAAAAATCTGTTTCTTTCTGCATCAGAGAATTTTGTTTGATTCCATAAATGTTATTAGGAAGCATGACTTTCTCGGTTTCCCTTTGTGCGGTGATTTTCGGAGAACTCCTATCTTTTCCCGAGGTTAGTATCGGATAGAATCCAATGTTGCTTCTTTCTAAGCTAGGGGGAGGATCGGTGTAATAGCGATGAATCGGGCTTCTTGAAAACTTGTAATCATATTTAGTTCCTTCTGGCAATGCATTTAATAAGTTTGCCTGATCTGTAAGAAAAATATAAAAAAAACATGAGTACGTCACTGTGTTTGTACCAACCAATAAACCATTTTGTTCGAAGAATTCCTCATTTCTTCTATTGGTGGAACTCCACTAACTCGAATCATATTTTTGGTACCAAGAATACCACCTGCTATTTCGAATTTCAAAACGATGAAAAGATATGAAGTTAAACGAAATGTCTGATCCCGTTTTCGATGCCAATGTGTACTGTGTATTCAATGTTTGAAGGAGTTTTGGAAGTCACGGATATAAAGTATAAAAATTTTTAAAAAACCGAAAGATTCACCAACGGCTGCTATGTTTATCATAAGTCATGAGGATTTGTGTTGTTCTTAATTATGATGTGAGGCGTATTTCCTCTATTTAGCCCCACACTTTTAAGCGCCTCCTAAATGTCAAAAAGTGGTAATAAGCACCCCCTCTATTAGGACTGCCTAATAGAGAATATTAATTATAACAGGAAAATGCACACGGAGCTTTATTCAAGGCATTTTCCTTAGTTATTTCCAATGTGTTACTGGTTTTGAAAATAATTTTATAAACGCCCTCCAATATTATTTAAAAAAACAACTTGATAAGCCCCTGGGCACTGACCCTCGTGCAACAAACACAACTCAACACAGAAAAAAAATAAAAATAAAACAATTACCATGTTTGATATTTCGAAAGGAGTTAATGAAGTGGCTCCTTGGATCTGTATAGCATCTGGTCGGATATAAATCGGTATTCCTATGATAAAGTACATAGCGTGAATCATACAGACTGGGTGTATAACAGCCCCTTGTACGAACGTAATTCGGAATCGGTGTTCTCTCCAACAATCTAGGCGTATAGTATCGATGTTCTCTATGCGTTGAACTTTCGTAAGACTGATGGTGCATCTGATTTTGGCGATCGACGTAAGCTCTTTTAGCAGCACGCTCTGCTGCTCGGTTCCGTAATATACGATTGATAGAACTGACGCTTGGACAGTTTGTATTGTTACAAACTTGCGATTTGATCAATTTCTCTCGGATTTCCCATGCAAAGATCGTTGGAGTTTCTTTCTTTAATTCCTCGATTTTACTGACCACGGCCGGTGTTGCAACCTTGGGTTTACTTCCTCCAGTATAGTTTGATCGAAATTGTGGGAAAGTATCGATAAATGATGATGAAGAAGGCCGCGTTTTTGCTACAACAACAAAATGAAAAATATGACTTGCGTGCTCATGCATCAAAGTAAGGAGTATCATCGTGTAATGACAAAAAAATTTACACGGAATTTTGCAAACATCAGTTGATGCTGTGAGGGCAATATTTTCATTTCTAATTTCAGTGTGCTGTTTTTTCTATATAAGCCTGGATATTCTAGGAGCTATATCTACAAATAAATCGTAACAAAAGACAACAACAGAAACTAACGTGACCGGTTTCTGTATACTTCTGTATAATACGCCAGCCTTACGAGAATCGGCTAACCAGTCCGAGAAAAAAGCTCGCTAATAAAATAAAGAACACGAAACTCACCGACTACTTGGGTTACATAAGTCTTGGGTAATAGTAAAGTCCGAGCAATTTCATCAATCGAAAAACCTTGTCGGACCAATTGCATCAACTGCATGTAAATAATCCTCGGTAGCGGCACTTGTACTCTCGACACCGCCGTCATGTCGGGCTTTGAGTACGCCCCATCTTTGAATGATTCTTAGAAAAGAACAAACAAATGTGAGGAGTGGATTAAGATTAATTCACTTTCTCTCAAACATTACATAAGTTATCACCTTTTGTATTCCTAAACGAACTTTATTACACCAAATAGAAAAAGAAGCTTCCACATACCTGCTGTTGTTGTTATAAGCTCCATTGCAAGACTGATTATGAAATCGTGGAATAGTATGTGTGTTTATTTATAACACTTCTTCAGTTTGTGAAGTATTACATCAGTGTTTACATAAAAGTGAATGTAACAACACCCATACCATATGACGTTTACCACACTTCAAATGAATTTTAAAGCCCTTTATACACTTATTTAATTTTTCCTTTGTGTTTCTTTCCTGTGGTTTTTCTTTTCAGTTTTCAAGCATTTTGAAAAATAATTTCCCGTCTTGATTGTTTTTTCTATTCTGAATAAAATAGCGACAATTTGAGATAACGTTAAACATTTTCCTGGTGCCATTTAAAATACATTTTGCTTTTTACTGATTTGATAAGCACGGTCTTCGTTGGTTTGCGTCAAATATGTGATTTATGTAAGCTCTTGATATGATACTTGCAGAGGAGGGTTTAATTAAGAAACTTTTACTGATTGACTTAACAAATTTGCGAGCAGAAAAAATGAAAAAAAAAGATGTTTTGTAATGGGAAAGGCAACATTTTATGGTGTAATTATACATTTAACAGGTTTAGCGCCTGTTCAATTAATGAACTAGATTTCTTTCGAGAAAACAAACAATTTCATAGGTTACATGAAAAGCCCATACAATAGCATCAAAATCCGTGAGATAAATCCAAGTTGCAACACATGTTATTTAACAATGCACTTGAAACCGAAAAACAAAGTTTGGTAATGATGAAGCAACGTGTGATTGAACATCGTACTCTCCTCCGCACAGGTTCCATTTCCTGATTCTTATAGAATTATTCTCGCGTGTGGGTTTGATTTGTTTCAAAATCGGTAATTAACAAGGAATAAATGAAAATAAATCTTGGATCAATTGTGTAAACTATTTTTACAGTTTTGGGTGAGATACTGCCGTGAGCACGCTGTGTGAAGTAAAAACGATCAAAGAAAAGTTTCTCCAATTGTCGTCACATAATTTCAAAGGATGGAGACTTAATCATTCTGTGACTTCAAACAACCTACGCCGGGTTTTTTCACATAGAAAAACAAAATTAAATGAATCCCGTCCCTTACTAATACAGTACAGGTTTTTTTTTTATATAAGAACGTCTAAATTTTAGCTAAGTGTAAAACATTTATACGCCTTTCCCGAATTTCTGTTTAAACGCCGTGTTTTTGTTCTAGTTAAGTACATACATCTACTGGGAGTTTTAGTAATAGAGATAATTACTAAGTGATAAAGTTAAATAATTATTAAAACAATAAATTTCATAAAGCGAGGTTGGATGTATCCAGTATATAGAAAAGGCAAGAAGCCCTGGGGACGAGGTTGGTGTATTAGAAATGTGTGAAACACTGTTTGTTTGCTTTTTGCGAGTGGAAGTTTCTTGTATTCCCAAAGAAAGAAGGAAGAAAAACAAAGATTTTGTGTCAACTAAAAAAGAAATCTCACTGTTGTTATTTGGGAAGAAATGGTTCTTAGTAATTCTAGCAACTCTCTTTAAGATTCGTAAATTCAGGCTGACCATGTTCTTAAGATGTTCTTCACTTTTCGCCAAATCTCAGCCTCGACATTCTTATAAACGAGGTTCTAATGAGAAAAAAAAAACGTGCAAACGAAGAATAGCCGTTACAAAGGTGATTGTGTAAGCTGTAAACAACAGCGGGACAAATTACAAACATAAATCGTGTAATAAATAACTTTCTGTTCATAATTTTCGTTTTCAAGAGAAAAGCAATTCCCATAAAAACAGAGTGATTACCGATGGATTAATGATGGGAATTTTTGCCTGGAAAGTACCCTCTCGGGTGCTAACTCATAATGGAAGGCAAAATGATTGAATACTTAATGTGAGAACGGTTTGATTGGGTGCTGAGGACGATTGCAACGAAAATCAAACTGAACTCGACACTTCAAGCGTTGATTTTCACACATCTTCATTTTTATTCAAAAATCAACGACTAAGGGGTGTTCTTTGTTTTATTCAGTTTCGTTCAAGAATAAGAACAAAATTAAAATAGTTTACTTTTTTTTACAATAAAATAAATATATTACATCTGCATATATATAAAAAAGTAATTATTGGCACTCTTAAAAAAAGTAAACAATTTCTTTGTTTTCTTCTCTGATAGAACAGGATGTTCGTTATTGAACAAAACCATCAGGGTTGGAAAGCGTCATCGCCAGCATTGCTGGTAACTCCGTCAAGAAACTAAAGGAAGATTCGGAGGGGAATAAAATGTTTTAGCTATATCAACACCCCTTTAGCGCACCGCACTACGCCCAAGGAAGTTTTAAAAATGTCCGGAAGTACAACCCTAGAAATAACCTCTCGCCCATCCAAACACCAGATCATAGGGAATTTAATGAAATATGCAAAAAGGTTAACTTTAACGATCCAGTATTATGAAACCAAAACAATATTGTGTATTATGTTTGTAAAATGTTTACCTCCGGATTACGAGCACCCTTGACATCAATGAAAGCACGCAGCGATCTAGCTCCGTGTAACGTGGTGAGAATTTTATCCTTTAACAGAAAAATTGTATAAATTTACAAACAACTTGCTGAAAACTAACCAGTGTCGACTGTGGTAGCACGACACTACAATGAAAGAATCGAAATCGAATCGATTTAGCGGTCAAAGAGCAACGGACAAGGATGAACACGCTTTGGTGTTATTAAGATTTTATTTAGATTTTACCAGTTTTTTACTTTTCTTCCGGGCGTCTGACATCAGATTTCCTTCGACTTCTCTCGGATCCTGCAACGGTTCGTTACTTCGTCGAACTTTCCAGGTTCTCGGGTCCAGATACCAAGCACCATACTTCACTTTTACCCAGCTTGGCGTGTACGTATCGCCGCGCTTCTGAACAACGATAAATTTGATTTTCACAATAGACAGATTACATGTAAAAGTTTCGATTCAAGTTAGAATGAATTTCGACGAGCAAAGCATATACCTTATCTTCATACACATCATCCCCTTCACATACAGACGTGTTAACATCAGCTCTCAATTCAGGTGGCACATTAGTCAACTCCACCACATGCACTGGAACGGAGAGTGCTGGCTACAAAAACAGCAATTTCACATGCGTGATAAATAACATGAAAGTTTATCACAATTCTCAAGGAATTTTCAATGGAAATTACCTTTGTGTCGTAACCACTAGCGAAAAGATTGTTTACTGTCGATTCTTCGATATTATTTGTGTCACCACCCTACAAAATAGCAGATATACCTGTTTTAAATTGTCCACCCATTTGACAGAACTAAGGAAAACTAGGACCTGAGGGGCCTCTATCCCCTTTTTCATTGTTTCGAATGAAACAAATCTGTCCTACCGACCGACATTCGACATTTCGATGAAAGTGAAGATTTAACAAAACATAGAAAAAGAACTTACCAAGTTTCGAACCCAGTTACAAAAATCAGACGTCACACATTCTATCTTCGTGGCCTATGATGGGAACGGTAGCTGTTTATGATAATATTTTATCAGGTTTTCGTTTCTTTCCATCAAGAATCGTGTTTTGCGAAAGTTAGTTTATAAAGGGTTTAGTCTAATTCCAGGGTGCAACATTATAGTCAAGGATGAGTCAAACTTGGAAATGGTGATTTGGAACAAGCATATACCTGTTGATTAGTTTTCCTCGAAGCTCGTTGTTTTTCTTCTTTAATGTTATGCTCCTCTTCTGTTTGTTTGCACGACTTGTTTTGAGCTTGATGTCGACTCTTCATTGCTTTATTGTAACTGAAATGATTAACGAAAGAATTGCAGATTCAACTCATTCCAGGAAGGGTTCATTGTGTTTAAATGAGTTTTGAAAAACACATACGCCCTACAATCATACTTCACCTGCATTAAGTATGCTGTTTTAATAAGCATGCAAATGTACAGAAGCGTATTGGTGCTGTTAGAATTACTTAACTTTCAACAGTCTTTTGTTATGAAAAAAATATGTATTTTTCCAAACATAGATCGCTACCTCACTAATGTTAAGAAATATTTTTGTTTGATTTTTTTAACATAGAATCACTATGTTAAGAAAACTTTTTATGTTCAACTTTTCTTTTCTTTTTTTAACATAGCATTTATTTTTGTTCTGTTAACTGGTATGATTTTCGTCATATGCGTTGTGAGCAGACTGTGTGGAAAAGGTAAACAAAAACATGGCGAGCGCTGCTTCTGGGAATTTTGGAAAACAAGCAGCGAAAGTAATCAAAGAAAATCTAGCACATGTATTTAGTTTTCTGTATAACTATCCTTACATGGTTTTCCAACTCTCAAGAACATAGGAAATTCGTTTTTCTTGACTCTTACACTTTGTTTGTTATGGTTTGCATGTAACTGTTGCTCAATGTACACATTAACTGAAGCTCCATCGTCCAAGCCCTGTCATGCACGGATTTCTATGTCCTAAAGTTTTTTTTCATAGTGAAAAATTTTGCATACATAACATCTTTTGTTCGAAATTATTTTTAACATATCATTTAATATTTAATGTTATCTATATTTAGAAAAATATGAACATCAATAACAACATTAACTTTATTTATGTTAAGTAACCATCTATGGCACTTATACGCTTCTGTACAAATGTTAATAGTTTCGTAAACAGCCTAGTAATTATGAAAAATACTTACCCAGAGCAAACCTCTCTTAAATCATCTTTACTTTTCTAAAGTCAATATTACAAATATCAAATCATTTACAGTGAAAAAGCAAAACAAAACAATCAATAAATTCAAGCAACAAATTCTAGAGATAACAATAACATTCAAATCTGTTGTCTTCACAATGTCCCTGTTGAACATGATGCAATATCTAGTCTAAGGAAAGTCAATATTTCCATCCACCTCCCAGAATTACTGCTCTACCTTGATTAGTAATTCACAGTTGTTGTTTGGTTCAATGTGTGGTGTGACTGACACATCTTCCTGAAAATAAACAAAATGAAGAATATCTGAAGAAGAACACGAAGAAGAGAACTTCTTATTAACTGCAAGTGAAAACCTTACAGATATTTCATCGTTTTCATCAAGTTTAAGTGATGGATCCAACAAATCAATAACATCCTCAAGCACCTAAAATTTATATTTCGATTAATCATTTTCAGGTTTTTTTATTTACAGTTCTTTACACTGAAATTCAAAAGCATCAGACTTACATCAGGAGGGAGGGACTCGTCCATGTGCGGACATAATGCAAGTGGATGCTGTAATAATATCTTTTCCACAAGCTCCACTTTGTTTTCACGCCTTCGCTGACTCGGTGCACATCTACAAGGAATATGTGAATTCAAAAGAAAACATATAAAGTTTATAAATATTGAAATAAGGTTAATTTAGTTTTACTCACTTCGAATAAACAACATCATTTTTGTCCAAGTCTTTACAAATTCTTTGTTTTAGCAGTTTCTTATCATCAATACTCACTCCAAAGAGACTCGGCTTAATCCCTTTATTTCCCTTTAAAAATGGGAAAAAATTTAAATAAACACAATGACTGAACGTTATGACACAAAAACATTTAATAACCACTGGTAGGTTCATTAACAAATTGAGTTTACGTAATTGTGCCCAGAAAATATTGAATTTTCCAACAAAAGAAAATGTTTGTATGAAATTATTTCACCAAGACTATACTTCACAACAATCATATCAGACTGAAAACAGAAATTATGTGCTCCTCCAAAACTTTCAACACACCTTGGAAATCTTATAAACCGAAGGGGTGAATAGGCATAAATTCTGAATTTTTCCCTTTCACTGTAGATAAATACATACCTAAAAAAACATGTGAGAGTCAGAGTGCAGGTAAAAATTCTTTCAGGGTTTACTGTAACTACCTTAATTATTATTGTTGAATCCAGAGGTGGAGGCTTCCCATCCCTAAAATCGTCAACACCATCTTTAATAAATGTCCATGACGATGTAACTAGTTTCCGATCATACTTGGAACTAAGCCGTTCACGATACCTGAAGCAAAAGATCAGCCAGTGAATATACTATCAAGATCTGTTTATAAACTAAAGGTAAGGTATTGTGGAAATAAATCATGACACAACAGAACCATTTACTTGATTATGCATGTTTATTGAAAAATGTATTGTTATACTTTTGGACAGCATTGCAGTACTTATTGCACTCATAACGTCACAATTTCAAATAGCTCAGGACAAAATGTATTGGGTTGTATTTTATCAACTGCATTTCTTATAAATACCTTACATGGATAAACTTTCAATGATTTCCAGGATCATTCAAAATGATCCCCACAAAAATTAATCTATGCAAAATATTCCAATATTACATTGTCTGAAAAACTTCATATTCACAAAGATTAATCTGCATAAGGTATCAAATCTTGAAAGATCGATACTTAAATGTTGCCAATGGTAATAGTGGACCAAACCCAATACATTATCTCAGATTTGCTTCCACAACTCAAAAGTTATTTTCTTTCTGATACAGTCAAACTTGTGTATAATGTCTACTCTAGGGACCTTGGATAAGTGGTTGTATTATACAGGTGGTCCTTTCTAATGAAATACCAACATGAAAGTGGTTTTTGAAAGTGGTCCCTTTGGACAGACGATTTATAAAGGTGGTTGTTAACACAGGTTTCACTGTATATACTTTAAAAGGTTTATTAAATATTTGTGGGATTAAAAATTAAGAAATTCTGCAAAGAATTATTTTTTATAAATAGTTCTCTTTTTCAGGATAAAAAAACCCTGATCATTATGCCACTTCAACAGCACATAGACAAAATCTGATTCTTTTAGTTTTAAGTTAACTGTTTGATAAGAATTTATTAATAAGGATATGTAAACAAACAGTTTAAAAGACTGGTTCCTTAATCCGCTGGTAACATTTCTTTTGAAATTGTCTACAGAAAATATGTGCCATATTGGTTTCAACATTTTCGTCAATCAAACAGCTACACCCGATATACTGTCAGAGAATTGCTGCAATATAATTTTTGTATGTTGAACATCATATCCATAGTTAATAGTTACAGATGAATCTTCACAAATACTGTTCAACTCTAATTTGCTACTGACATCTTCAAGAACTTTCTCGTCCAATTCGGGGCTTTTCGTGAGCAACACCAGTAATGGTTTACCTAATAGTTGTAAATTACTCATTATATTATTTAAGAGTTCTTTATTGGCAGTTAACACTGTGGAAGATAGGTCAGTGGCATCAATCATGAAAATAACACCATCTATGTTGTCCACATAATGATGCCAATATTGACGAATACTTTCACTACCACCAAGTTCCTTCACATGCATTATTGACCTGTCCAATGATATATCTTTTAATGAGAAGCCGTTGGTAGGCTTTATATTATCAACAGGTTCAGAACATAGCAATGCTAAAAGGTGACTCTTTCCAGCACCTTGGTATCCGAATGCAACAACTTTTACTTCATTTTTGGCAATTCGCTTCTGATGTACACAACAGCAACAGAACTGATAGCACAAAATGCGTGCAGCAGCACAATAAAGTTGACAAGTCAGACACTTATCAGACATTGTTAGTATTTCGATGAGGAATATTATACTGATTAGACTCTTATAATCCTAAAATAAAACAAATATTTAAAATTCTTATCACTTTATTTCAGCAGAATTTAATTTTTAGTATCCTTTTTAATTAACTTTAAATGCTGTAAGTTTAATTAAATTTCATCTTTCAAATAGTAGTTAGTTTACTTTGCTGCTATTGAGTAAGCAAGCTCCCATTTACTTACCACTAACCCTACACTAACTGGTAATGAAGAAGTCAATATTCACAGGGGAATTGCCAAAAGAAACAGTGAGTATATGGGTTATTACCCACATTTTAAGTTTGTTTCCTAAAAACTACTACCCTTTGTGTACAAATATGTAAACAAACTTTTCTTTTTCACCTTTCATTTTTTGTTGACATTCGATTGTTCATGGAAATAAAAACATTTGATGCAATGCAATCAGCCTCCCTCTTTTGCTTACTCTGTTATTGCAATTTTTCATCCTGTGTTTGTTTACATTTTTATGTCTCTTATGTTTTATAAAATTAATGACTTTCAGTAGTGGATGAGTGAGTATAAATCAGAGTGTTGCCATGTTTAACTTTAATTAACCAATAGGATGGCACAAATTTTCTATATCAAATACAGCCCAGCTAGACGGGTAATAACTCTCTTTACAAACTCTTACAAAGAAATTTTGTGGGAACAAAACAGATCATATTAAGATTATCAAGTATTCAATAAAGAAAACAAAATATAACCTGAAAACTATGAACTGTATTTTATTTCCATTTTTAGATAATTTTCGCGACATCAATTAATTAATTCGGGAATCAAAATTTTCAAAAAGGAACAAAATTTGTGAAATTTAATGAGTGCAAAAATTGATGATCTTCAGGTAAGACATCATAGGTCATCTTTTTTATGAAATACGTTTTAGGAGATTATCTTTACCCTTAAAGTGAGCAGCCTCTCACTAAAACAACCATATATACAGCCCAAAATGAACTTTATGCATTTGCAAAGGAATGAATTTTTACATAAAAAGACAAAAGATTTTGTTATAATATTATATATACTAGCTGCCCGGATAAAAACTTTTTACCGATTCAATTCTCATTTATTACGGCGCAAACCAAACTTTACGTGTCCGCATAATATAATTAGCTTTCACGAAGGATCAGTGTTATTTTCATGTCCAGTTCTATCGCATGTCTAAAACAAACTGCGTATAATACAAACTATTTTTAATTTAATAATGACTTCATATTTCCATGTAAAAATTCATTCTGTCTGACTGTACTTTACCCGGGCATATTTAAAAAAGAACTTGCGAATTAAAAATCCTCCTCCACACGCCACTTCTGGAATAAATTTATTATTCCGTACCATAAAGACAATCTTTAATTATAAAACTGAAGCAAAACTATAGTCATACCTCCTTGTCTATTTGTAAGATACACCACTCTTATACACTGTTATATAGCTTTTAACTAATCTAACTTTATCATACTTTTCTTTTCCTTTTTATTGTTTCTTCGTCAACAAACGGAAATGTAAACATTTGACGCAATGCAATGGTTTCCCCTTATACTAATACGCATACAGATACAGAAACTGTTGCCACATTCGTCTATTAAACAAATTTGACATTTTTTGTTTTTTTCACTAAGGACTCATAACCAGGGCTAAAAACTCTTATAAGATTTGATGTCATTATTAAAATCTTTTGTGTTCAACATAATTTGTTCAAAACGCGATTGAACAGAACATGAAAACACATGTTTAATAAACAAAAGACTGTTACTTCTGAAGACACTGTCCCTTCCTGAAAGCTAATTATCTAAAACGCAAACACGTAAAGTTTCTTTTGGGCTGTAACTGTCTTGTTGTTAGAAAACCTTAAAGTAGATTCATGAAAAAATACGGTAGAGGAAGAATCTTTTGCACACTAAAAGTTTCTCTTTTTCTCTGGTTTATTGCCAATCTCAAGGTGCCAAAAATTTTGTCATCCACAATAGTTCAACCCTCCACAGAATAAGGCCCATCATGGGGCAATGATGAATTTGAAGAAGACTCTACAGACTCAAGGCTCTACTACTACAGACTCTATGTTATTCTTCAAAGGAAATAAACGATATTACTTTGTAATGATATTCTCTATCCCCCCCCCACACACACACACTTAACTAACACAGCAAGTGAGAAAGCCACCCATCCATGTGTGGGTGGCTTTCTCATAGTGCTGCTGTAGCCACAGGGATCGTGACTCTCTATTTTTCATCAGGCTGTTCTGGAAAAAAATTGAAAGCATCTTTATGTAAGAGTGTGGGATAGCCATCAAGATCAATACTCATTAACATATTTATCATTTTTCACGCCGTTTGTGCGGTGTGGTGAAATAAAAACATGATAAAAGCATAAAGTTTTTTTTACCAGGGTTGAAATCTGATTTTTAAATTGCTATCCTTTCTGGGACCAAGAAGTAAGTCATATTTCTTTTCAGCCATGTCTGAAGGGGTTATGCACAAAAGTGATGTTATCAAAAATATGCAAAATACTCAATCACATAAAATCTCATGTTCTGGTGGGCGTTACAGTCACAGTCCATCATCCAGAATCCATTCGACGGCCATCTTTGATTGGAGTTGCTATGTCCCCAGCGCACGGCAGACGATAATGATATTATTTAATCAACACCGTGTCGTTTCGAGAAAAATTAAACCTATGTTTTGTTTGTTTTAGAATCATTCAAATTTACGCGATACACATGGCCTTCTTCTTTTTCAATTTCAATTTACGCGCTAAATTCAAAATGGATTAATTAAAGTTAAACGTTAATTTCCTACACAGGATTGAAAGAAACTATAACATCACTTTTCACATTGCGACTGGCCGCCTTCGAAATCGGGCGGAGGGAGAGCGACCAGCGTCGATATCGGCCGCGCAAAAGATTTGTCTGACCGGCTTAGGAATTTAAGACCATCGAGCCACGTTTTTCTGATGCCGTACAACTAACTAATATTTCTCTTGAGGCGTATACGGTGGGAAGAGTGAAAAAAGTATTTTTGGTGCGGCTCTTCTTATTCGAGGACGGCGCTTAATCGAATTGTTACTATGTGTCTCGTTCCATACAAGAGATCTGGTAAAAATTTTGAATTGCTCTGCTTAATCTTTCGACTTCTTTACAGGATGATCTTCGGCATCTCTCTTAACTACGCAACTGTTGTATTTGTTTTGGTAACTTGTGTGCAAAGAGTGAACTACAGTGGAACCTCCCTAAAACGGACAATTTCTTAAGGAATTCTCTTAACAAAACCTCTTTCGATCGTCGTGAAAGTTGACTAATTTGACTAAATTGACCAACTATAATAAAAAAGGGGACATACATTTTCCGATGACGTTCATGAAAAATTAAAAATTGTTTTTCAGAAAGACAAAAACATCAGAAACACTAATTCTTCGTCACATGAATAACTTAAGCTAAAAGACCGTTAGGAGGATATCAACTACCATGGTAGTATTGATAAAAAGAGTTGATATGACATCAGGAAGTGTCAGGAAGTGTTAATTTACTTTAATTACTTGTAAAAGGTGTCACTAAGATTCTATCATAAAAAAATTGAATAATGCTCTTTTACTGGAAGCTACCATTTTGGCAACTCGTATAATCAAAGGGAGCTGGATAAATGAATATCAAATAAATTTAAATTGAGACATTTCATCTACAAGATTCCAAAAAAAACTTACAAATAGAAAAGTATAAAAATCAGTGTATATGCTTCATGAAAGTGAATTTGGAAGGAGAAAAAAAGTTATTTCAGAGAAGATTCTAAGTTTATCAGTGTCCTAGATAACCACAATTGGCCCTGAAAAATATGTATATTAGAGTTTAATTTTTAAAAACAGCTCAACAGAAGAACAAAATAAATATTAAGTTAAAAGCACAGCAATTCTATTTCCCAGTGTTTGTTAAGGCTCCAGCACCACCACCATACCCATAACCTTTCGGGCCGTAATGTTTGCCATAACAGGATTTGCAGTATATTTCCCCGACGTGATCAGCCCCTTCGTCAGCTAAAAGCATAAAAATAAAAAGAATTTTACTGGTGGCAATAAAAGAAAAAACACTCTGAAATTCCGTCTGAATTGATTACGGGAGAAGTAAATATACAGTATTAAGTGGATTTGGGATTTCATTAGACTATTTTATTTATTTTTATTTATACCTCTCTTATACTCGTGAAATATCATAAGATGAATAAAGTGTTCAATGTGTCTTTAAGGTAAAAACAAGTGGATCTCCACTATTGAGTATAGTCCTTCTAAATTCATTTATTTCCCTATAATGTCACAAGGTGCCTGGGGACTGGATGCTATAACTGAATTTTGGAGTGAAAAGGCTGTTATGGCAGCTGTATTCGGCAAAATTTTTTGCAATGTTGCATAGGAGTGATTCATTTCTGCCAAAATAAGTCATATGGCAATCTTGTTTTTTCCTGGTTTATAAACAAATAAAAAAGTTTCATTTTGATAATAGGATCCCTTTTTAAGTGTATACTCACATTTTCTTTCACAAACAGTGTTTGAATCTAAGGACTTGTTGCAGTCTTTACATGTGAAGCATCCTCTCTTATGCCAGGAACCTCCTGCAGCAATAATTTCTTCATTTGTATAAACTGTTTTACCACATCGACCACATTTTTTACCACCACCAAACTAAAACATGAAAAAATCCTGTTGCAACCTACTTGGCCAACAATCGTGATGAGAATGTTAATGGGTAAAGATTTAAAAAAAAAAAGAAGAAATGAAAAAAGTTGGTATACTTACTTGAGGCATCTTGTATTAAATTGGAAGTGTGACTAAAAAAAGAAGAAATAATTAAAATGGAATAATTTACGAGGAGATGTTTATAATAGTGATTAAATATCATCCCTTATATAGAAAAGTCTGTTTCAATTGTGTACCATATAAGATGTCCTTATCTGATATGTTCTCATGGTGACCAAATCATTGTTGAAACCATTTGACAAATATTAATCACATATAAACAGTGTCAACAACAACTGATATTTCTCGAAAACAAATTAAAATCTGTATGCACAATAACAGTAGGAGGTTTCAAAAATTTAATAATGATTGAGTTTGCAGATAAAGATTTAAAGAATTAAAATATTTTCAAGTTACGTTTCTTGTTAGAAAAAAAAATCATTACCAGACACAATAAAACTATACTCTTTGGCCTATTTACTCTCTCCTTTTTGTTTTGCACTGAATAATCATTTAAGAGGAAAGAAAGTTGATCTCCAAAAGCTCTTATTTTATAGGCCAAAAAAAAGTTTAAAAAAATTTTCCAAGAGAAAACTTATATATCCTTTAAAAAGAAATCACAAAAAGACGTTCTTTTTTATATTGGTCGAACAACATATATTCTCTATTTTTTTGTTAGAGTTTTTATTCATGAAGTAATGTCTGTCCCATTTGCTTTCTTCTTATTGAATGTATAAAAAATCTACAAAAGTGCTTGTGGTGAGTTTAAGAAAGATCTGATGATATGATATACTGTTTTCTTTGTGTTTTTCCTTTTGTTTAACTCAACTGGAAACTAAAAATTTTGCTTTAGCTAAATTTTTTATACAATTTTGTTACCATTTAGCTATCATTCTTTTTCATAATAGTTATTTTGTTTGCGAAAAGGAATTATTGGAAATCATGAACATATTGATTTTCCACACCACACACGAGAAAACATAAAAATCCCTCCATTTCTCACCACTACACACAACACCAACAGGCATCCGAACCTTCTCGACTTTTATATTTAGTTGTTGTTAAAGGAGTCGCACAGAAATAGAATCATACCAATGCTCTGATTTGAACCTACCGTCCTGCATTTTCATTCGACACATTACAAAGTATGATGATCCCTTACCTGAGAGAAGTAGAGTAAAGACTTGCTTGTGTATAACTACATCGAGAAAGAGATGAACCTGGGTATTTATGCTCGAGTTTTCTTAGTTTCCTTCTTAATTACAAAATTAAATTCACACAACCAATTACTTATATTTATCATGATAAAACATCTACGAAGAAGATCAATTGGTAGGCGAGGCACCAGGAGGCGTAACGAATATCTAGATTCTATCTTCTGAAATCCCATTGAATAAAGAAAAAACTTTAAATACAGCTTTCTTACTTAGACCTCCCTCTTCCGAGAAGACTGTGGAGAATTGTGTAAATATTACGGTCGTTCATTTTGTCAAAGTGTTTAAGAACTAAGGAATTTTCGAGGTTGTTTTTTTTGGATTCGACGATATTATCGGATAGGTTTTTAACGTGGACCAGCGTGGTAAGTTCGAAGAATGGAAAAATACGCATAATAAAAACACACGGAGTTGGCAAGAAATTATTTTTATGCATTGTTGTACAAGAAAGTCAACTATTTATACAGAGAAATGTACAATAGAAAATAATCAGACGTGTGTGTGTGTGAGACAACCAGATAATAATTTAATTTAGTATTTGCCAGTATTAGTGAGGGCACCGGCACCGCCACCATAACCGTAACCGGTGGGTCCATAATCACGTCCATAGCAGGCTTTGCAGAAGATTTCGCCGACTAAATCTTTTTGTTCTAAAAAAATGCGAAAAAATAAAAGAGATGAATGTTTTGTTTTTGTATTGTTTTGTTTTGTTTTTTGTTTTTTGCAACGTTGAGAAATTTGATTAAATCATTGCTAAAAACTCTCCCAAGTTTTATCCATATCCAGTAACCAAAATTTGCGAATAAGAGAACTGTCGAACTTTCCCATAGTGCTACGCGTAAACCTCTCAACAAAGGAATGTCGGTAGCGAATCTAATCATAGTAGTCATGACTATGATCTAATTAATAGCTACATTTTGTTCTAAACTCGAATAAAGAAATTTACAATATACCATTCATTCTTTCAGCAACAGTATTTGAATCCAAAGACTTATTGCAAGTTTTACAAGTGAAGCATCCTCGTTTGTGCCAGGAACCTCCTGCAGCGATGATTTCTTCATTGGCGTACACGGTTTTCTGACAGCGACCGCATTTTTTTCCACCACCGAATTGCTAGGAGAGGGCGTAAAGAGACAATAAGCTTTGATTAATGATGTTTAGCCATGCAAGACTGCAGACTTTAAAAGCACTGACATTGACTGGTCGGAGAATAAAACAAAATGAAGAAAAAAAATCTTACAGGCATGATTGAAGGTTTTGTAGAATTGAAGGTAGGAGTACAAGTTTCTAAAATTAAAAAAAAACAAAAACATTTAGTAAGTTTTAGTCAGTGAGTGTGTGCTATATTCTAGTCTATTCAGTATAAAAATCAGAACCACGAATGAAGAACTTTAGGGGCGTTATTTTACAATCAGATATTAGCAAAGAAACAATCCCTAGCTACACGCCCCATAATCCTTCAGCAAACATCTTTCTCCTTTTTATAAATGGAGACATATAAAAAATATGTTGTAAAGAAAAATTAAATAAACTCAAGTTCCAAACATACCTTTTCACACACGTTCAGCTAAAGACGAGTTCGTTGTGATGAATTTCAGCAAACGAACCGAAACTTTATAAGGTATTTGCCAGGTGACAACACCCTGAAACTTGCTTCGCTCATTTCGAGCCAAAGAATAGGAATTGGGTTAATAAGTTTGAGTTGATGGAAGCAACGAAATAAATATAAACTAGCCCCCCTTTCAATAGATAGTGTCAACATTGGGTTAATACGGTGAAACATAACAAAACTTAGTTATTTCATAGGAGTTTGTGTAGATAAGCTTGACAGTTTGAGCGCACCGATTCACGATCAAAAGCCTGTTTTCTCAATCTCCCCCCCGGATTTCACTCGATTCTCTTTATCCAAAACAAATATTTTGGAACAGTTTGTCCACATGAAAGTTAAAAGAAAAACATTATATTATATTGTTTGATTTATATATCTAGAAAGTCACAGAACGATTATTACGCGTTAAACAAAATCAAAAAACACTATTGTGTTGGTTCCTGTTGGGGGAGTTTTTTGGGCGTGAATTGAATGACAAATATTTCAGAATTATGCCAGGAATGTCACTCTCTTAGTGATCAGATCATTTTTTGTTGACCCAAAAAAAAATGGTTTTAACCCTACTCAGCGATCACGAGGTTGAACTATTAACAAGCCATTTGCAAACTTATCGCCACATATTTTTTTTGTCGATTTGCTAGACCGCAAATCTGCGCACAAACATTGCCGCTCCAGCGATTTTCGACAATTTTCACCTAATTTTTTGTGCAAACCTTGTAAATTTTGTTTGGGTTAACGAGGTTAAGGTCAGGTCGGGTCTCGTTCTTTCAAATTCATTTATAAAACTTATTAGGAGAAACTCAATACCATGGAAATAACCCGGTCAGCGATTTTGTTGGAGGGTTGTTCATTTCCCACCGAAGGGTGGAACAAACAGCAGGCCTTAAGATTCCAATTTTTTTTTTCTAAAGAGATTTCGAAAAATGAGGGTTTATTTCCGGGTTCCCCACTAAAAACAATTTTTTTTTCAAGTTTACACAAAACAGTAAATATTAATCCTCTCGAAAATTGAAAGAGCGACAGAGCACCATCAAACGACTAAAATTTCCTTATATGGTTTTCCATCAAATTTCCTTATATGGGCTTACAACATAAAAATCCGGTTGCGTTGACAACATCCCGGTTAGCATAGCGATATAATATTACTGCAATCAATCTTAATGATTATGGTAATGAATGATCAAACTTTCTTTTAGTTGTTAGATAGGAGTCGGATAGACTGTGGCGTAACAGCGATTAGACAATCCTTTGTGTAAGGTTTGTTTACAATATGAATAGAAAATAAACTTCAACAACTGATTCGAGTGACACATTCTTTTCAAAAATAATTTATGATAAACCAAACAAATGAACATTACTTTTCCAGTCCATATATGGTCATAATTTTCGATCTATTGATAACAATAAACTAAAGGAATTAGCCATTAAAAACGGATAAATATTAATAGAGTTTATCTAAAATATGCCATAAAATTGCGTGTCCCTGATACCGTATAGTTTAAGTATAAAAGTGAAGTCAACTTTCAGCAAAACGACATTCTCAAAACGATATTTCAGTTGATATACTTTGACGACGTCGAGCGTGACGTCGTCGTGTACTTTGATGACGTCGTGACGTTGTCGGAACAACTTAAAAAAATAACGTGCAATTTAAACGATAATATAAATAATTTATAAATTATAAATGTAAAATTCCGTATAAAATTTGGTATACACGTGATGAAAATTTAGAAATTTGAAACTTCCCTTTGTTGATTGAGGTGATGTTTCTGACCAACTAATTTGCTATTATATTCAATAATCAAGAACAAATCGCGTGCTGGACATAGGAATTGTGTGTTATGATCGCTATCAGTTCTAACAGTTTATGAATCTTTCGTCGCCTTGCTCGATCAACGTTTGTCGAAGCAACGCCTTGTCCTCCGCTCGGATAACTTTTTCCATTTCCGAAACGGGTATACGACGTTCCGGTTCACGCCAACTCGGATCGGGATAGTAGATGGCCGGATTGGACAGATGTTCCTTTATCTTTGAGAATCCACCTTTGGGCCAGTTCTTAACCATATACACAGGTATGGGAAGAACTGAGATCAAAACTAGCAGTGCCGCTAAAAGTTGCGCCCACCAAGGGTACTTGAATTTCGCCCACCATTTATCATTACCAGGACTGAGTTCAGGACTGAAGGGATCCTAAAGACATAATGTAGAATAAAACACAAACCGATAACAGCAGTAGACCGGAAAGAAAAAAACGACCACGACAGTTGGTAATAACCATCTACATTTGGTTTGGAATTGATACGTAATGTTTGATAACATCAACCACACAGAATAACGCATCCGACCTCATGATGCTATATCTGTATGATTAACAGAAATTACAGACAATTCATCTGAATGGCACTCGGTAACCGCAGATATCATTAGGCTGTTTATGAGGAGGACATCATACATGTTCGAAATACGAAAGCATAATCTTCTGCCGCGTTTCCATGGTTATCAAATAAAATGACCCTATCATCGAGACATTTTTGTTTTGTTTTGTTTTGCAAGAAAAATAAAAATTAATGACAACATCCGCAAAAAGTAAATAAAACAGAAAAATGAACAAAGAAATGAAATGAATTAAATTCAAAATGTCATATAAGGAGCTTTCGAAGTTTTAGAAATAAAAGTGCATATTCTTTTTCACGAGAATATTTTTCGAATATTTTATAAATGTGTATTTTCCATATATTCCATTCCCCCACTTACTCTGTTGAATGATATGGAACCACTTGAGGTCTTAACCGAAGTAAATGAATTTCTTATTCAATTGGGAGAGGAACGCAATGATTCATATATTGACAAGTCAGTAGTTGAAAGTCACAATAGTGATGAAGATGAAAGTGAGGACGAAGATGTTAATGAAGTTGTGTAGGATAACAAACTGTTATTAGAGATGATTTAGCCTTTAAATGAATTTTCCTCTCTCCCTGATCGATTTCCAGCACATAATTCCCTGGGTCCCTGGGAAATAAGTAGATGTAACGGGAGTATACGAAAAACAAAGCAACTTTACAACAAACGTGGAGCAGATTGTTTTCAATTTATGACGATAAAACAGAGTAAACACTATAGACATGGCATTTGAAACTGTTTGTTTTCGACTGGAACTGTGGAGGTCATAATATTATGGCTTGGAACTTTTCATTGGATTTGACACATGCGCGAATAACATAATACACTAGAATCTCGATCCCTGAAGACCAGTTCATTATATCGATAGTTCGCTAAAACGAGAGATGTTGGGGATGGAAAGGGAAGGAGAACCAGGTTCGTTATGACGAGATTTCACTTGGGAGATTTTGTTTGTCGGACAAGTATTGTTCATAATAAGTGAAGAGATTTATCATGTCATGGACCTGATGATTTCCGTTTGGCTACGTTTCGAGAGAACCTTCTCTCACCATCGGATTTCATTAATTGGGGTGGAATACACCAATTCGTTATACCTTTTATCAACTTATTTGACTTAATTGCTCAGAGATTACAGATATAAACACCAATCATGTAATTCAAAAAACGAAGGGAAAATGTTTGATGAAAATGCTTCAATTAGTTATTTCCTGTCAATAGTAATGAATGAAAAACGTAATTTAAAAGCAAGACAGGAAGTTATACTTAACATGCAACGCCAAAAAAAAAAGAAAAGAAACCAAGTTCGACGTCCGAAAAAAAACCATCACTTCACTAAACCTTTCCTTGTTTGTTTGAAAAAAAGTAGTCTGGATAAATATTAGCATCAAACCACAGCCTTCCTTTATCACCTAAATAGGTTTCAATCTTCAGTGAGTGCGACCAGTAAATGGTGCAACGAAGTAATTAACCGTTTTTTCTAAATTTCATTATTTCAAGACCCTGAAATTTAGCTTAAAAATTGCTCTTGTTTTTGGTCCCGTACCAACAGAAAACCCGGACAAAATCTTCAAAAAATCTCCATGGGGGAGTGTTTTCTATAGGAATGGCGAGCAATATCGTCTGCTGATTCTATACAAAACACTCATTCACAGAGACTTTTTGAAGATTTTGTCCACTGGGAAATAACAACGAACATGAAAACTGTTACGAGTGTCCCGTGAGAAAGGAGCAATGGAATTTTTCAAAATTTTCTTATTTGCAAAGAAAGGAGAGAGCGAAGCATCGATCGTCATTTTGCACCAAAAAAACCAAAAACAACCTCAATCAAGTACTTTGTTTTTAGTTAGACAATTCTAGCACGAATAAAATGTACCAGTAAAAATAGATAGAGATTCCAAACGTGATCAGCGAGGAACTGGCAAATAGCTACTTCAGATTAGAGACCCACACAAAAGTACGTAATCTCCAATTTGAATTACAATTACACTAACCTGTGCACAACCAACGTATGCTCTATATGTCGGAGTTTTTGATATCATGGTTACAACGTAACCGATGAATACAATGATGAGTAGACCAGGCGATATGTACTTCCAACACAGAACCCAAAACTTGTTGGGGCGTTTGCCAGTCATGTATTCAATATCATTTGAAATTCTGGAGAGAAAAAAAGAAGAAGAAAAGGTTAAGTATTAAGCGACATTAAGTATTAAGTAAGGGAGCGACACCCCTCGTATCCCAAATTTACTACAGCATTTCATAAACAGACAAACAAACAAACAGACAAACAAACAAACAAACAAACAAACAAACAAACAAACAAACAAACAAACAAACAAACAAACAAACAAACGGAACAATAAGATAGAGAATCAATAAGAGTATAACAAACTAACATTAGTGCCACAATTTTGACAAACAAACAATTCGTTTCGTGAGGATTCGGAAAATGGACATACCTATCTACACCGTAAACCCAGCCCAGTGCAACAAGTTGAAACAAGGCAATGATCAACAAGGGGACTGGTACTGAGTAGTCGTCAAAAATTTGAAATAGATAATAGCCATCACCGAGGCAAAATATCATCTCAGCAAAGACAAAACACACAGCGATGATTGCTAAAAACAAAAGAACATATTCATATATGGTAGAATTGATACCTGATTACCATGCTAGGTTGGGAATTACAGAAGCTTCTTGATTCTCAGATTTCAGTCTTTATTTCAGATTGAAAATTTGTGCCTTTGACACACCCAGCAAATGTCACAATCAGCAATTAATGACATCTATGTACCTATCACACTGTTAACAATAAATGTCATGAAACTCCACAGTAAATGTAAATATTCAACCACTAAACTGATGTTGACTGTGGTGTTCTAGAATTTTTTAAAGGAGATGTATGCTTGATTGTCTTCAATTAAATGCAGTGCTTGTTAAAAGTTGGAAACATTGCAAAAGCATTATGAAAATACTATATTGACCAACATTCATTCTGTCCATTATGCAGTGTCTAGAAATTTCAAGTGTTTACAACGACTTCATATTCTTTCAATTTTACATTTTTATAACATTAAATATTTTAATAAAAACATTTTTGCAACATTTCTTTTTATTATAGGAACAATTTTTGTATAACATTTAGTGTTAACTATGACATTTCATGTAAAAAATCATTTTGTTATTTCTGTAGCATTTATCGTGGATATGCAACATTTATTGTTGAGTTGTGATTGGTGCAAAACATCTCTTGTTTTAATATGGTGTTTTACTTATGGGAAAACAAAAGAAAGAAATTGATCTACAATAGATTGTAAATTTACTTAATATGCCTTTTGATGGAAGCAAAGAGTCTTAAGCAAAACCAAGTAAAGAAACATTGGCATAAGAACTATATTGCTTTATTGATGTTTCAGAGGAGCATGGGAAGGAGTGCCACCTACATATATTAACATACCCATAAATATTTCTTTCCTCATTGTAACCCATTTAAGGTCATACAGTGGAGCAACAGCTCCTTCCAATGTACCAAATTCAGAATCTATACCCAGCAGAACTAACATCATGAAGAAAAGAACAGCCCATAATGGTGATATATCCATCAGTAGGAAAGCTTCACAGTATGTCATGAAAGCCAGTCCAGGTCCTGAACCAATCTAAAAGAAATATTGATTTAATGGTAAAACAACTTAAAAAAACAATCTCAGACACAGGCCTATCTAATATTATTACATTTGCATGATATAATATGGTAACATTGAAGCAGCAGTATAAATAGAAGTATATGGCATGAAAGAAGACCAAAACCCATTTCACCAATCCATTTGCCTTCGCAAAACGTTCTTCTTAACAATAGCACCTGGCAGTGTGGAGTCTTCTCGCAATAGATCATTATGATTGGTTAATTGACATTACATGGCCAGTTGCTATTTCTCTGTAGTGACCGGCTTCATAAAAATTTAAACAAAGTAACAAAATGATGAGGAAGATTTTACATTGCAAGCACAGACATTATAAGAAAACAGAAGGAAAATAGGTTATTCTTTTAAATATTAGAACAAAAAAGTTTTATCAGTGCTATTCTTCTTCTCTTAATTATGTTGCCAGGTACTAAATGGCTTATTAACCTTATTAGCCCGTCAATACTTGGGTAAATATTGACCTTGATCCCTCGTATGATGTCACAACCTCTGTCAATATTTCCCCCGTATTGACCGGCTAAACAGCTAATAAGCCATTATCATTTTAGTTTTGTTATTCTTATATTCAAGAAAAATCCAAAAATCCTTTTCGATAATCTTTATACAAAGGCTGAATTGATTATGATATAATCTAATATGTTGTCAATATGTTTTACTTTGAAGGCAAAATTTACCATATTGTGCATGTGTGAGTATTTTGGTCATATAATATCATTTTATGACTTAAATGAAACAGACTATCAAAGGTTTGCATGTCGATGGCATGAAGTCCAAAAACAATGTGACAAAAGAGTTTTGAGCATATTTTTTAATGTTTGCTTAAACTTACATCATTGGAAAGTATTCTTTATTAGCTATCAAATGATAAAAAGTTATTTGGAAATTTTTTATTAGTAAAAATATAGAAGACTTTGAAAAACAAACACTCTCTTGACAAAAGCAACCACTTTTACAAAACTACTTCATGGTCCAATGCTAATTCCGAGCTTTTTAGAATCAGGAAAGATGTAAGTAAAAACGTTATGTGATTTTTTTTCTTCTAAAAGCCTCTCTTCCAAGTTATCTAACTTTCTGTAAAAAGTGCATTTTTTTCATTCAATCTCTCACTTTATGACATATCTTGAGTATAATTAACGTTCATCAAAACAAAACAAAAAAACGTTTGAGATAAAGCTATATGTTTCCCATTAAGCAGTCTCCCCCAGAGCTTATTTAGTTTTGTAAAAGAAATTCAAAATGTAGTAAGGACTTCACTAAAAAAATAACGTCGTGAAAAAGTGTTTTAAAAGTTTTGAAAAAGACTCAAGCACGCTCATTATGAGTGGTGACGTTTTGACAGGTGATACTATTATTAATATATTTAAAAACTATGACCATTTTAATTTTAATTAATTAAAAAAAGTGTTGAAGATCAATCTAAGAAAATCACCATCAAATAATGAGAGCAACTTTTATTTTGAAATAAATCACTTTCCATTAAAAAAAATTAAAAAATAGCTTTACCATTGAAAAGCTTAGAGTTTTTTTAGACAGATTGCTAAAATTATACAGGGACTACCTAAAAAAACAAAATGTTTACATATAAGAAATAAATTCAGAATTACCTTGGTCACAGGGATACCAGTTTTATGCTGCCGATAACCAAGAAAGGAAAATGTTACAATACCAGCAAACAGAGATGTTCCACAATTAACTGCCACAACAATGAGGGCATCATTCACACAATTATTTCTTCGGGGCATGTAACTGGAGAAAGCTATCAACGCACCAAAGCCAATACTAAGACTATAAAAGATTTGCGTTGCAGCATCCATCCAAGCCTCAAATTTCAATAAATGAGATGGCTAAAAAATACATGTTTTAAAATTCTATTATACATAAATAAAGTAATACTCATCAAAATATTCTTTGTCAAACATATCAAAACCCAATTCGTGCTGATTTAAGAAATTTCAGGATGTTGTTTTGTATAGTCACAAGCAGACTACAATCATTAAACATTTGAAATTCATTCTGATAATCATCCATGCAGACATTTCAATGAATTTAATGCTCACTATTCAAAACATATTTTTAAATTTCCTTTTAGATTCAAGGAATACATTAAAAATAGCATACCTCAGCTGTAAAGAATGCCTTAATTCCATCACCAGCACCTTCTAGTGTAATGCCACGAAAAAACAGGATGGTAAGTAAAACATATGGGAAGGTTGCTGTGAAGTACGCGGCCTAAAAAGAAAAAGGGAACAATTGTATTTTAAATTATATACAACAGAAAATAAGCCATTTAACAACTTGAACTTAGTTTAAGGATATTTTTATCGAATAATTGAAACATCCGTTAACAACAGCACTGCAACCTCTTGAATAGCAGCAATAAATATTGTATTTAAGTTAATCACCAATGAGAAAAAAACTAACCTTTCCACTTGATTTAACACCTTTTAGAACACAAACATAAACAACCAGCCAGCCAGCAGCTAAGCAACCGAACAATTTCCAATTTACACCACCAGTATCTTCTAATGTTGCGGATATCTTCAGAGCAGAGTGATACCAATAGTACTGAGGAGGATCCCGCACACAACAATCCGGAAAGTTTTCAACTTTTAGTTTCGTCATATTTGTCCACATAGCATTAAACGGGTCTGTCTGGTTTTTATTTAACCACCAGGATAAATTTTTTTGCAGAGACATGTATTCGTTATACCTGTTACAGTACTTCTGTTGCCAAGGCAGATCTTTTGTAAATGATACAAAAAAATAATACAGACACCACGTTATGACAACAATATAGTACGAACACATGGCAAATGACACAAGCATGCAGGATATGCCCACACCAAAAAACACGGGATGAACGTTATTCCAACATCTCACTGCACTCTGTTTCATTCTTTGTCCCATAGCAAACTCCATGATGAATAATGGGAAGCCTTGAAGCAGCATCATCAGAAAATACGGGATTAAAAAAGCACCTATATAGGAAGAGAGAATTGTAATGAATTTCTTTAATAAAATACAGTATAGCTTTACGTGTCCATCTAAGATAATAAGCTTTCACAAAGAGTCAGTATCTTTATAAGTCATTTGCTTTTAACGTTATTTTTGTTTACTCTTGTTTAATGTTAAAAGTCAATCCTTCACAAAAATGTAAAAAGATTTTTTTGGGCGTTATACTGTAGGGAATTCTAATAGCCAGAAATGTTTATGACATTTGTTATTTTGGAGATATTTCTGTTAATTTTTTAATAGATTCAAGTAACTATAGTCTGTACTTATTATATAACTGAATGCCATTTCTGCTCTAGCAAATGTGGTATCAAATTAAAGGTATTGTCAAGCACTTTAAAATGGTATAAAACATTTCATTTCGTGATTGCAGGTTCTCTGAAATATTTAGAGTGGACTAAAATATAAAAAGACTATTGTAATGATAAAGATATATTTTATTTATAAAATGAAGCTTTTCATGTAAGAACACATCATCAGGTTTAAATTTAAAAATATACAAAACTTCACATATATACAAATTCTTACATTTAAAATTGATTGGCTCAAGTGATTCTGTTTCTAAAAAGGGTTAATGATTTTGTTTCTTGTTGTTCATTTAACCATGGTGTCATTATCTTTATATGCATTGCTTCTATTCTTCTTCTCTCAAAGAAGTACAATGAATTTAATATATGAGGAAAGTATGACAGACGATTGAAATATTTTTTATATCTGACAATTCAATACTTTCTTTTATTCATTATACAACCAATCTGGAACTAATTTTTGATCCTCTGTTTGCAAAAATTGTGAGATAACGTTCTCAACAAATTAATATGGAAAGGCTCCTTTCTAATATTTTCTCCTTATGCATGAAATTTCATCCTGGAAACACGTTGATATCTTCTTTGCTCTATGGAGGTCACCTAATATCGAGTTTTGTTTATATAGTTTGAGTACAGCTGAAGACCAATGAATCGGCTATTTATTATCTTTATAGAACACTCTTGTTACAAAACTACCACCAGTTGGTATGATTTGAGTATTCGTTGGTTTCAATAGAAAGGTTGATGTTGGGATGATAATTGTTCAAAGCATTGAATAAAGTATCTGGTTCGTTTTTCTTTCGTTTTGCAAAGGTGATTTTACAGGAAAAGCTTTGTTTTATAAATATTTTTATCATTATATATGATAATGATAAAAGCTAAGTTATGCCATTCCTGAATAAAATAAGACTTTTTATATCAGTTTGGTCATTTATAGATGGTTTTTCTATTGTGATATAATAAGCTTCTAATATCTTGCACTTTCTGGTGTCGTTGCTTGCTTTTGTTAAAATTCTCCAAGCGAATTCATGGTCGGGATTTTGCACGAGATGCTTCAATGGTTCGGATTTCCCTTTGTTTGAGTTGTGCTTGTTCCATCTGATTGTGGCATTTCTCTTTGTTTTGCCGATATATGATTGGCTGCACGGACATTCACCTTTGTAAATTACATTACTTTTGTGTGAAACTTTATCTTTGAGTGGGAATAATGACCTGATCTTTGAGTTTTCCACGTGTATACGATTTCGATTTTCTCTTCTGTGAAACTTTTAATGTTGTTGACGACTTTTCTGATTGCGTTTTCGTTTTTTGGGCAGTATAGTACATGGACAAATACTTTTTAAACCTCTTCATTGAATAACCATGATGGAATTATAAGGTCATCTGAAGAATTCGATTGTTGAAACAATTTTATCTGCACTTCTACGAACCTGTACGGATTCCCGGCTGTTCTGAACTTTGAGTGAATTCGAGCTCTTTTCAGGCAGAACTTACTCGAATTCGCTCAAAGTTCAGAACAGCCGGGTATCCGTACAGGTTCGTAGAAGCGCAGATAAAATCAAGAATTTTAACAAAAGCAAGCAATGACACCAGAAAGCGCAAGATATTAGAAGCTTATTATATAACTATAGAAAAACCATCTATAAATGACCAAACTGATATAAAAAATAAATATAAAGTCTTATTTTATTCAGGAATGGCATAACTTAGCTTTTATCATTATCACGCCTTTACTATTTACAGTGTGTCGTTTTGTTTTACAGTCTTCACAGTCGTGCATTCTTTTGTTTACATTTTCACGTTTTACCTGTTTTACCGGTTTTGTTTCTCAATTGCTTTTGTCTCCTTTTGTCACAGTTTACATTTCTCTTTTGACACATCCCTAGGATACTTCTAGCCTTTTTAACACCAATTATACTTTTTACTGTAAATATTTTACTGTAAGTATATAATCTAGCTAATTTGAAAACAAACTTTATACTTGATAATGTAACTAGATTACGAAAAGCTTCGTATAAATATATTAAATGTTTTTAAGAGTGTTTTTAAATTGTTGATATTATGAAGACATTAATATTCTGGATTAAATTTTGCAGTTAGAGGAATTTTGGAACACTATTTAAATTAACATTTTTCTCCTCGTTCTCTCGATTTTTTGAAAAGATAAAGCTCCCTTTATAGAGATTGATTGAAAAACATCCCTTTTCTTTCTATAGCTTAAAAATTGGATTCATATTTACAGTTGACAGAAATTTAGTGCCATTCACATGGATTAATTTTCATGGATTAACTTGGATTATTGTAAGGATTATTGAATTATCCATACAGTGTAAATTTTAAGGGAGGGTCTTTTCAACATAATAGTTTATCATTATTTTGATTTATTTTGATTGTATATATAATACAAATTTTCATCAAATAGCATAAATTGCTTAAAAAGGCTTTAAAGGTCTCACCTCCCCCATTCTTTTGACACAAGTATGGAAACCTCCATACATTTCCAACTCCTACAGCCAAACCAATTGATGCCAAAATGAATTCTGCTTTGTGACCCCATGCTTCTCTGTTTTCTGCTTCATCAATAAGCTTTTCAAGATGTTGATCTGGATCAAATTTTTCTTTTTTCGAATCAATCAAAGCCACATCTTCATTAATGGGCATTTCTAAAATAAGAAATAATAGAATTGTCTTTTTCACGAAATTCACAACATTAACGTTTTTCTAATTTTTAAAAATCTTCTGTTGCCAAGATTTTTTTGTTTAAGTGTTTTTGATTTGTGTTGACACCATTTCATAGCATGAAATATGAAACAGCCAACCTTCGTTCTAGAGCAAGTATTTTCAGTTATGTTTTTTTAATACTTTTGGAACTTTTTCCTATGTTCCAGAAATTCAAGATTGCTTAAAAAAAATTATATCCGTGAAAAAACGTTCCTTATTATTGCATGGAGAAAGCTAAAACAAACTGGTTATGTTTATTTTTGAGAGCATTGTGATCAAAATAAGCGACAGAATCTTTAATAGAAGTTTTTTCTTTTACATCATAAAGAACTTAGCTTAATGAAAAATGATAAACTTTTATAGACTCATTCTTTCTTAAACATTGCTTACGAGCTATTGCTATTCTTAATTTTTTATAAAAGAACAAGGATTATAAGAACATAAACATTTAGTGATACATTTAAGGTTTTATTAAAAAGTTTTTTTGATATGTATTCAGAATGCATGAAAAATATTTTCTATATGAAAAATCTTTATAATTTCATATGTCCCCCATATCTTAATGTCTTCACATGTTAACAGATACTTTTGAGATACTTTTGACAGATACACTTCCATCTTTATAACTGTGAATTATAGATAGATATTCAAAAAGAACATTTTAAGACCATTTTCAAAAAAATGAGAAGATAACTATTAACAGACAGTAAAATAGAATAATGACCTGATAATATCAGATTGTTTTCAAATGTAGAGTACATTTCTTCTCTAATATCGAACTCTCTATTGGAGGAGTTATAATTTGGTCAGCCAAGAGACCAATTTCCATCTACCTTATGGTTATATGGGAGGTGGATATGGTCGGCTGATGAGCCTTAACAAGGCCCGTCCTGTTCTGCCGGGATCTCTCCTCTGGGTGCATGTGAGCATGCGCAATTGACTTTCGCTATTATAACATTATTATCTAAAACAAAAATTTAATACAGGGCTCTGGTAATATTAAGACCTGGTCAAAACCGCTTCATGATACAAGGTTTCATTCATCAAAATTGTATTTGTTTGGTCCTTGATATTCATGGTACATGCTACTAGAAGCCTTCTACAACTCAGAAATTACACAATTGCACCAAAACGAATGTGACAATGTAGCATGCTTAAATACTACTTTGTATCATTATTAAATAAAATGGCCTTTAGATGAAAGTCTCAGATGTATTAATAAAAATCGCACATATTTAATTTTCTTTTGAGGTGCACCAGTTATTGTTGTTTCCCCCTCCTCACCTTCCTTTCGCCTTTCTTGATTATCCACATCATTAACATTATTTTCCACAATTTTATTACTTTCTATAGACATTTCCTCAGCCAAAATATCATCAACTTTATTGCCTGGAATACCTCTCATTTTAACATGTGTACAAATCATATATTTTCACCCAGAAATAAATGAGTTTTTAGATTTTTTTTATACTGATAGTTTTTGTTGTTATGGTGCATTTTTATTATATATAGGTGAAAAACATTAAAGTAACGAAAAACATTGAATTTTCACGCAGCTATGTGAAGAAAAATTTCAATTTCAATTAAATCTTTCCTTATGATAAAACACCTTCCCAATCCAAATGAAACCAAGGAACCTATGGTTTGACCATAAAACTTACTAACTTACCATTTTATTTACTTACTATTACTTAAGTTTGTAGAATTTTCATCTTGTTTTGTTTACAATTCGCTCGATTAGACAGTCCTCCCATGCTTATACTCGATGACCACAAAATAATTTAAAAAGCAGTGTGACAACCAAAAAGCTAGAAAAAAATATTAAGTGTTACCTCCCTCTCCTTTTTCCATCATCATCGCCATCCCTTTTCGGTACGTATGACGAAGCTACAAAGAAGATCTGGTGACTACTTATTGCGGAGATGGTGTAGTGGAAACACCTTCGGTTTTCACCAGTCGGTTAGGGTTCAATACCTGCTGTGGAAACTGAAATTGATATTCCACTCCGATGCCCTTTGAACCAGCGTATTTCAGCCCATCTCATTGCGCAAAATCGATAAACTCTCTGTGGAGGAGTGTTTATTTTATTAAAACCGCAGACAATAGTGCTTGTCATTTCTATAGAAAACACCTCTCCTCGTAGACTTTTTGGAGATTTTGCCCACTGGGATTAGGAGCCATCGACTGACCGCATGCTGGCTGTGCAAGTTAGAGCAATGCTTTAAGACAATGTGTTGTTATAAATACCGCCGGAGGTACCTGACATCATTATTACCGATGCAGACCTTGCAATTACTTCTATGAAAGTCATCATTAAAAGCAATAAAAACAGTAGCTTATATTTATGACCAAACGATAATTCACTTGCTGCTTTTATTAAGATCAAACACTAGAACAATTCCTTTTCTTGTCTCTCACCTGTTGTTATTTGTTCACCAGCGGCGGATCCAGAGGATCTAGTAGTCGGAATATGTGGAGGAGCACACAAACATAATTTCTGTTTTCAGTCTGTATCACCAATGGACTTACTTGCACGCTTTTCTTTTACGCTTTAATAGCTAACACTCTCCTCCCCAAATGTCGACTACCCTATAGATCCGCCACTCTCATGCTCATATACTGAGATCATCATGATGTCAGATTTTGCTTTATTTATAACAACACATTGTCTTTAACGTATCTCTAACGGTAAGTTAACTAACAAGGTGACTGTCGGAGGGGATGAATAGCCATTGAGATAAATGGGTATGTCCCAAGGAGGTTAAAACTGCCCGTTACTTACTATTTTATAATTTGGCTAATTAATAACAATGTTTCCTTGCACGCAAAGATTTGTGAACAGTTTCCAGCTAGATTTATGCGATGTATATTATTTTTACGTTTTATGTTTTATTATGTTTTTGGCGTAGCTAGAGGTCAGTCAAAATTTATGCTGGAGGGTTTAATCATTTAAAGTTAAAAAGGAAAACGTGCAAGTAACTTAATTGATACTTAAGACTGAAAAGAAATATCGTAACGTTGGACTCCTCCACTTTTTTTGACTGACCCTGAATACGCCTATGGTAGTCTTAAAAGTCTTTCCTACCTTGATGACTGAAATTAAAATTCACGTTGTGTAACTCGGTCCAAATGTTTGTCATGTGAATTTTCTCATTTACAGCATTTGAGAATAAGAAAACTAACAAAACAATGTTAATGGTAATTGGTAATTAAATGCTAATTATTCTTTTATTTGAAGAAAAATGTGGATTATGATATATAAAAAATAATGATATCCTCCTCCACGTTCCACTTTATTCTTCTCCACAAATTCCGAGATGACCTCTAGATCCAGATCCCCTTCTTATTCTCTGTTTTATTAAATTTACATAAAAAGAACTAATGATTTTAAAACGTTTATCTGGATGGGTGTGTGCCCTGAAGGACACCCAACTGCAACTTTAGGCGCCCCAATTTTCTGTATCCTTACGGTTTTCTTTGGCGCCGTCCAATATATCGAAAAGGCAAGAAGCCCTGGGAACGAGGTTGATCCTCAGGCTTGGGAGAACACTGTCAAGATTAGGGGAAGGGGTCGGGGTAAAGAAAGGGCAATTTCTTTATTGTTTCCGGTATCGGAAATTTAAAAGAAAAAATTTAAGATTTCTTTTTCAAGAAAAAATGAATAACTTACCATTGTTTTCATAAAAGCTATGCTTCTCCCGGTTCTCAGGTAAAAGCTAATTCTATAATCTTTCCGAGAATTAATCAATATGCAAACCGACTATAACATGAATTTTCTGCCAAAGCTGTTTCTGACTATCATTGAACTTAGAAACAGTGGAAAGTTTAACTTTGCGTAGGTGTAGCATATATATCGAAAGATGGAGATTAGGAGGCCAATATATAAGATGTACTGACAGCAAACGAGCCAAAACAACATAATCATTGTTACTGACATACTGTCCCAGGTCGAATGAAATAAAGCAATGGTTGCTATCGCATATAGCTATAAGAACTTGAGTATATTATTAATATAGTATTATTACATAATCCTTTGTAATTATAGTAGCGTCCTAGACATTTTTGGGCATTCGATGCGTACGTGCTTGTCTCATCGATGGAACCAATACAATGAGGAAAATTCCATGAATTCAGAAAACCTTTCACGATCTTAAGCCACTGCTGTTGCGTTCTTGGAACTTTGAGGAAATCTTCTGCTAGGACCTCATATATAGCTTGTGAGGTTTCAGCCAAAATTTTCCTCATCGTACCTTTCCTGATCCTGCATAAAAACGTCATGGATTGCTGAGCTTCTTCAGTGGGCAAATAACGAGGCGTTACAACGAGCCCTTGAGCAGCAGATGTGGGTGTTCGGGAGTTTGTAGCAAGCTTAGTAATTTTTGCAGCAACTTAAGAAAGCAAATGCTCAATATGTTTGGAAATATTCGAATATACCTATCAAGAAATTATGTTACAAATCTTAATGATGTAGGTATCATGTGGAGGGTGCAAGATGTTAAAACAGAAGGAAAATCTTACTTGAAGAGTAATATTCTCGGTCACCTAGGTTTAATTCTGTTATGTTCCTAATCTTTGACGATGTTGTATTTCTCTGTCTCTGTTTTCTTTTCCTTTTCACTTCTATCACCATCGTCGTCTAACAACACAAAAAATCCATTTTATAAAAGAGATGGAAGATGTCTCAAGATGGATAATCGATGAAGTAAATATCTTAAAATCTGGATCTGGATCTATCAAAGAAGGCAAATTTATCAGTAAGAATTTGATGGTGAATCACATAGATAAAGATATTGACGCCGTTACACATAGGTATAACGTTATTTTGCCTGTTTGCGAGATATGAAGATAAGTTGAAGAATGAAATATTAAGCAAGTTAAAAGGATATGATTCTGTGCGGGACATCAATTCGTTTCAAGATGATTTTAAAAAGTATATTCGAAAACTGCTCCCAAAAGGCTTATGGGTGATCTTTTGCGAAATAAGTACTTTAAAGGCAGAAACTTTCGCGGACAGAAACTTTCGCGATTTTCGCGAATTTTCCCCATTTTCGCGAAAGTTTATGCCTTTGAAAAAAGTAAAACGAAAAATCGCGAAAGTTTTTTCTTCCGAAAAAATTTTTCTCCATAAAAAAGCGAAAGTTTTTTTAACAATAAAAAATCGAAATAAAAGATTTACAGGGCAACAAAGTACATTTTAGAGAGCACAACTTCTTTTTCACCATGAATTAATTTCTTTAACATATTAATTTCATTCATATATCAATCTAAAACAATTATATCATTATATCAGACGACGAAACTGACTCTGAATGGGAGGAAGCGGACTTGCCTCTTTTGTAATTACTTGGGTTACTTATTTGACTTAGTTGCTCTTTGTTAATATTTTTAGTATTTGTCTGCTTGATAAAATAAGATAAAGAAGAAAAAAAAGAGAGAATTGTTGCCGTTCGCGAAAGTTTTTTCCTTGCAAACGAAGTAATTTTTGATTTTCGCGAAAGTTTTTTACGCAAAATTTGTCCCAAATTTAAAATTCGCGAAAGTTTTTGTCGCAAAATTTCGCGAGTTTTTGACCTCGCGAAACTTTCTGCCCGCGAAAGTTTCTGCTTTTAAAGTACTCAAAGGAACCCGCACGTTCACTTCTGAAATCTATTGAATCTATTGAACAAATGTAGATAAGATTAAAACAGCCTCGTGGGGAACCAATGGTTATGCTGAATAACGAGATTCTTGCAGCTTAGCAAACTAAGATGTGATACTAAAGTCAAAAGATCCAGAAAAAGTTGTAGACAACATAGAAAAGACTACAAAATATCACGTTAGCAAAGCAATATGAAAAATCAACTCCTCAATGATTATGGATGGTCAAACTTACGGTAATTAAAGGCATCCCGAACTACGCAGGATATCACTTATTTTGAGTTCAAAAACTCGGACACGTCACCGCGTGTAACATGCTTTTGAATTTTGCGGACCAGAAATTCTTTTTATTATTATTATTTGGAACTTATAATATTTATTACTTGCGCCTACATTAATTTACTGACCGTGGAATGTTAGCTAGTCTGTATATTATTCTGACAATTCCTCATTGTTTTCAAAGCAAAACAACATGGAGAGAAAAAGTAGAATCACTATCAACTTCTGTTGGCAATATTCGATGCACAGTTTAGTGCAAGAAAGATAATAAAAACGTATTCTTTAATATTTCTTGTTATGTTATATGTAATTCTTCAAAACTTTTCTTGGTTCTATCTACAGTATAACCCCGTTAAGTCGGACTCTCAGGGGACCGAAATAATCGGTCTGACTTATCGGGAGTCCGACCTATCCGAACTTCGTCTTAAGTCAGACTCTACTTATTTAGTCCCAAGGGGGACAAGGTTTTAGTCCGACTGAAAGAAAAGTCCGACTTAAACCGTGTCCGACTTAACGGGGTTATACTGTACCTTTTTTTGACCTATCCTCACAGACACGCAGGTACTCTCTGTTTGTATATTCTCTCGCTTAAATTTTAACGAAATTAAAAATAGACCCTGGGTAGTTCGGTATGCCTTTAAATAGGAGTTGGATAGACTGTGTCGTAGTAGTCAAAAGAAATTATGGCAAACAAAACCAATGAACAATACTTTCCCAGTCCATATATGGTCATAATTCGAACTATTGATATCAATAAACTAAAAGAATTAGTCATTAAAAACGGATAAATGTTAATAGAGTTTATCTAAAATATGCCAAAAAATTGCGTGTCCCTGATACCGTACAGTTGAAATATAAAAGTGAGGTCGACATTTATCAAAACGACATTCTCAAAATGATATTTCAGTTGGTATACTTTGATGACGTCGTGACGTTGTCGGAACAACTTGACAAAGTTACGATGTTTGATTAAACTATAAAATTTCGTATACACACGTGATAAAAGTTTCGAAATTTAAAACTTAAAACTTAAAAACTCAAAAGCTGTTCTAACAGTTTATGAATCTTTCGTCGCCTTGCTCGATCAACGTTTGTCGAAGCAACGCCTTGTCCTCCGCTCGGATATTTTTTTCCATTTCCGAAACGGGTATACGACGTTCCGGTTCACGCCAACTCGGATCGGGATAGTAGATGGCCGGATTGGACAGATGTTCCTTTATCTTTGAGAATCCACCTTTGGGCCAGTTCTTAACCATATACACAGGTATGGGAAGAACTGAGATCAAAACTAGCAGTGCCGCTAAAAGTTGCGCCCACCAAGGGTACTTGAATTTCGCCGACCATTTATCATTACCAGGACTGAGTTCAGGACTGAAAGGATCCTAAAAAACATGATGCAGAATAAAAGCAATAACCACACCGTACTCTTCAATTGTACAAGAACAAACCCAGTCTTAGACGTATATAACTAATTTACTGGTCAAACACAATGTGATTTCCCAAACAATAACCTAATCCATGACGTGTAATATAATATCTGAACTGAATGAAGAAAATGAAGTTGCAAAGGCATTTACAGATGATTACTAAATTTTGATTTCTGATTTAACTGAGATTTTCTGTTTTTCAGTTACTATTTTAAATTTAATTATTAAATTCACTATTTATATATATATTAAGTGGATTAATGTTCGCGGATTGCAGCATTTTCAGCAAAAATTAATGTTAATCTGTGCAAAACATCTCAGATACATTTGTCTGCGACATTTAATCTGGTCGAAAAACCATGTAGATGGAGGGCAAGAACTACGTCGACCATCGTCCAAATTAAATCTGCACTAAATTTAATCCAGGTATATATTATATTGAATTTCATTTTCACCTGAAAACATTAGCAATTTTCTAAATTTTTGAAAACAATAATTTTCGGTATTATTTCTGAAAATTAAAATATAATGTTTCCAAAGATTAACTTTGAAAAGTTATTGACGCAAGACAGTTGTAACGATTCAATTTTCCTTAACGTCAGGCTTTGGATAAATGAAATTTGGTAGGATAAAGATATATCAGTCCTAAAACTCCATTCGGATAAACGAGATTGGGATAAACGAGATTGGGATAAACGAGATTGGGATAAATTGAGATCAGGTTAACAAGAAAACACCAATCCTCGTTTTAATTTTAAGTTGTATTTAAGAGTATATTAAATTCTTACTACTTCAGATTACAGACACAAAAGTATTAAATCTCCAATTTGAATCACAATTACACTAACCTGTGCACAACCAACGTATGCTCTATATGTTGGAGTTTTTGATATCATCGTTACAACGTAACCGATGAATACAATGATGAGTAAACCAGGCGATATGTACTTCCAACACAGAACCCAAAACTTGTTTGGACGTTTGCCAGTCATGTATTCAATATCATTTGAAAATCTACGAAAAAAAAGAAGAAAAATGAAGAAAAGTTAAGTAAACTACTTTCTCTTAAAAAAGCTTAACAGGACCGCACCGCACGTTTCCCAAATTTACTACAGCATTTCATGAACAAACAAACAAACAAACAAACAAACAAAAAACGATAATATAGAGAATGAATGAGAGTATAACAAACTAACATTAGTGCCACAATTTTGACAAACAAACAATTCGTTTCGTGAGGATTCAGAAAATGGACATACCTATCTACACCGTAAACCCAGCCCAGTGCAATGAGTTGAAACAGGGCAATGATCAACAAGGGTACTGGTACTGAGTAGTCGTCAAAAATTTGAAATAGATAATAACCATCACCGAGGCAAAATATCATCTCAGCAAAGACAAAACACACAGCGATGATTGCTAAAAATAAAGGAAAAAAACATATTCGCATGGTATTTGTGATACCTAATTATCAGGGAAAAGGTTGGGAAATACAGAAGCTTCCAAACTTCTAAAGTTAAGAAAAAAGTGATCACCTATTTGGCAAATGAAGCAATGGAAACATTAGAATCTTACTGCTTTATTGATGTTTCAAAGGAGTATGAGAAACCTACACATTATTAACATACCCATAAATATTTCTTTCCTCATCTTAACCCATTTAAGGTCATACAGTGGAGCAACAGCTCCTTCCAGTGTGCCAAATTGAGAATCTATACCCAACAGAACTAACATCATGAAGAAAAGAACAGCCCATAATGGTGATACATCCATCAGTAGGAAAGCTTCACAGTATGTCATGAAAGCCAGTCCAGGTCCTGAACCAATCTAAAAGAAATATTGATTTAATGGTAAAACAACTTAAAAAAACAATCTCAGACACAGGCCTATCTAATATTATTACATTTGCATGATATAATATGGTAACATTGAAGCAGCAGTATAAACAGAAGTATATGGCATGAAAGAAGCCCATTAGATGGTTTGACATTTCTGAACGTTTTTAAAAATACATTGCTCCTTCCATTTCACCAATCCATTTTTCTTTCACAATCGTTTTTCATAACACCATTTTAGTTTCGTTCTTATTATTTTTGATGAAAAATCCTAAAAAAATTGTGGAAAATCTTTATGCAAAGGTTGATTTGGTTATGATATGTTCTAATATGTTTGCCAAAAGCATGTTTCACAAGCATATCATCTTGGTGTTTTATTTCTCACATGGTGTCAGTATTTTGGTTCTCCAATATTATTTTCCGATGGAATTGAGACAGACATCAAAGTTGTTATACATCATATAACGAGAAGTCCGAAAATGATGCTACGAAAGAGTTAGAGAAAGGAATCCAGGTTGCTAATCTTATCTTAAGCATTCCTTTACTTCCTTGATATGATCTAGTGACTTATCTGAAAAGACAAATGACAAAGGTCAAAAAGTCTAGATTGAGATCAAAACACACTTTCATGTTAGTCAATAGAGAGATAAATACAGGAAACCAATGACCAATAGACACCAAATTGACGCAAAAGTTGATTTTTTAAACAATGACTATATAAACCAACAAAATGTTTATGTACAAATGAATTCAGAATTACCTTGGTCACAGGGATACCAGTCTTATGCTGTCGATGACCAAGAAAGGAAAATGTAACAATACCAGCAAACACAGACGATCCACAGTTAACTAACACAACAATGAGGGCGTCGTTCACACAATTATTTCTTCGGGGCATGTAACTGGAAAAAGCTATCAACGCACCAAAGCCAATACTGAGACTATAAAAGATTTGCGTTGCAGCATCCATCCAAGCCTCAAATTTCAGTAAATGTGATGCCTAAAAAGATAAGTTTTAAAATACTATAAATATACGCAATATTATACTTATTAAAATATTCTTGTTCAAACATATCAAAACATAATTTTGGATGATCTAAAACATTTCAGGATGATGTTTTATATTCCCACTACTTTATAATAGTCACAACCAGACGACAACCATTGAACATTCATTCTGATAATCATCCATGAGGACATTTCCCAGAAATTAATGCTCGTTCTTCCCTATAACAATATTTTGTACCACATATTTTTTAACTTCCTTTTAGATTCAATGAATTACGAAAAATAACCTACATCAGCTGAAAAAAATGCCTTGATTCCATCACCAGCACCTTCTAGCGTAACCCCACGAAAAAACAGGATGATAAGTAAAAGATATGGAAAGGTTGCTGTGAAGTACGCGGCCTAAAAAGAAAAAGAGAACAATTGTATTTTAAATTATATACAACAGAAAATAAGCCATTTAACAACTTGAACTTTATTTTTATCGAATAATTGAAACATCCGTTAATAACAACACTGCAACCTCTTGAATAGCAGCAATAAATAGTGTATTTAAGGTAATCACCAATGAGAAAAAAAATTAACCTTTCCACTTGATTTAACACCTTTTAGAACACAAACATAAACAACCAGCCAGCCAGCAGCTAAGCAACCGAACAATTTCCAATTTACACCACCAGTATCTTCTAACGTTGCGGATACCTTCAGAGCAGAGTGATACCAATAGTACTGAGGAGGATCCCGCACACAACAATCCGGAAAGTTTTCAACTTTTAGTTTCGTCATATTTGTCCACATAGCATTAAACGGGTCTGTCTGGTTTTTATTTAACCACCAGGATAAATTTTTTTGCAGAGACATGTATTCGTTATACTTGTTACAGTACTTCTGTTGCCAAGGCAGATCTTTTGTAAATGACACAAAAAAATAATACAGACACCACGTTATGACAACAATATAGTACGAAACCATGGCAAATGACACAAGCATGCAGGATATGCCCACACCAAAAAACACGGGATGAACGTTATTCCAACATCTCACTGCACTCTGTTTCATTCTTTGTCCCATAGCAAACTCCATGATGAATAATGGGAAGCCTTGAAACACCATCATCAGGAAATATGGGATTAAAAAAGCACCTAAATAGTAAGAGAGAATTGTAATGAATCCCAAAAGACTTTACGAGCCCAGCTGGCACATAAAGTTACTGCAAGGTAAGTTTCATTAACGTTCTAACGGTTTCCTAACCAGTTCTAACATTGTCAGAACATGGTTTTTTAAATGTTGCTTTACCAACAAAATGACAATGTTGTTGTAACGTTTGATCTACAACGTTATTTTTTATGACTAAGGAATTACGTTATAAGCACGACGTTGTCAAACGGACTCAAATACAATATCCGAGATATGTTCTTTTTACCACTTAATTTGTCTACCTTTATGTGAGGTTCCAATAACATTACACTTCTTACGTTACTACATAGTTGAAAAGCTATATTGTTACAACATTAAGTAGGTTATGTTCCAAACTTTTCTATCAGACTGTGGTGTAACAAGGCATTGCTGCTTATGATGTTGTTTCCTCCAAAAATTAGTTCAACATGTAACTTCTCACCATAGTAGATCATTAGTAATTAAAGCTAGAAGTTACAAGTTCAAGTCCCTGCAGCGTCAAGATATATAATAACATAACAACATAACAAATTTATTCTAAAAAAGATAAATGTGGAATCTAATAGAAATGACCAAATCCAGATTTCATCAGCAATCAATCAAAGTGGAACAAATAATGTTGTGAATTGACGTTGTTACAGCGTCAAATGCTTACTTTTTTGCAGTTTACGTTTACTTACAAACGCCAGTTCAACATCAAACCTAACGTTGTGAAAAGTTTGTTTTAATGCTGTTTTAACTTCATATTTAAGTTTAGAAAGGACATTTTTACAACGTCAAAGAACTTTTTTGCAACTTTCCAATAAGTTATAGTTATAAATATCTAATGTTGCGGTCACGTTTATGCTACGCTGTTGTGCCAGCTTGGTGTCCGCCTAAGAAAATAAGCTTTCACAAAGAGTCGGTATCTTCAAGTCTTTTTAAAGTTATTTTGTTTATCTATGTTAAAAGTCAATTCTTCACAAAAACCTGTAAAGATTTCTTTGGGGTTACACTTTAGGTAATTCTAACTTTTTAATGATATTTGTTATTTTGTAGAGATTTCATTTTCAATACATTCAAGTAACTAGTGATGGTTCTTTTTATAATCCAATAATTCAGTTTCAACTTCCCACAATGTGCTTTGCATGGATAAAAGTTTGCATTTAATTGCATTTAATTTGCATTTAATTTTTCCGTTGCCTAAACCTTTTTCATTTTTTGATTGCAAGTTCTCTGAAATATTTAGCGTGGATTAAATTTTGCAAGGATTTTAGGGATTTTCTTTTCTCGTTATTCTCTCAATTTTTTGAAAAGATAAAGCTCGGTAATAGAGATTGATTGAAAGAGCATCTTTTTTCTTTCTTTCCTTTAACAAATTGGATTTATTTTTACTGTTGACAGAAATTTAGTGCATTTCACATGGATTCATTTTCAAGGGAAAAAAAGACAGGAAAACTGCAAACTTTTATTTAATTGTCCGTACAGTGTAAATCTTTGTTCTTCAAGTAAATACACATAACAACGATGAAGCATATGATGAGAATCTGGTTTCTGAAGTTTGTGAGGAAGCATCGTTAAGTAAACCATGTAAGAATCCCTTAGAATAGAAAGTTCTTAGCAACATCACTTTGCAAAAAAGGCTTAAAAAGCCTCACCTCCCCCATTCTTTTGACATAAGTATGGAAACCTCCATACATTTCCAACTCCTACAGACAAACCAATTGATGCCAAAATGAATTCGGCTTTGTGACCCCATGCTTCTCTGTTTTCTTCTTCATCAAGAAGCTTTTCAAGATGTTGATCTGCATCGAATTTTTCTTTTTTCGAATCAGTCAAAGTCACGTCTTCGTTAATGTGCGTTTCTAAAATAAGTAATAATAACTATAAATAAAGATGGTATACATGCAACATTAGAATTTTTCTTTTCACGAAATTCACAAAATTAACGTTTTTCTAATTTTTAAAAATCTTCCTGTTGCCAGGAGTTTTTTTGTTTAAGTGGGTTCTTTTTATTTTTGTTGATATCATTTCCGGAAATGGCTGACCTTTGACCTTTGATATAACTCAAGCTAATTTTGTAAAAAAGTATTTTCAGTTAATACTTTTTGAACTTTTTCTGTTTCTTTGTTCCAGAAATTCAAGATTACTTAAAAAATTTATTTCCGTGAAAAAAAGTTCCCAATTATTGCACGCACTACTGGTTTTGAGAGTATTTGTGACCTGCACTTTTGGTTACTACTGATATCCATACTACATGCTACTGGACTGAATATGTTCATTAATGTTGTATAATATAGCCTTCTACAACTCAGAAATTGCACCATTGCACCAAAACGAATGCGACTATATGTTTCAATTTTCTTTTGAGGTGCACCAGCTATTGTTGTTTCCCCCTCCTCACCTTTCTTCCTCCCTTCTTGATTATCCACATCATTAACATTCCTTTCCACAGTTATATTACTTTCTTTAGACGTTTCCTCTGCCAAAATATCATCAACATTATTGCCTATCATTTTAACATGAGTGGAGATCATATATTTTGACCCAGAAATAAATGATTATTTAGATTGCTTTTATATAACTGGTCGTTTTTGTTGTTTTTGGTGCATTTTTGTTATGTAGGTGAAAAACATTAAAGTAACAAAAAATATTGAATTTTCATACAGGTGTGTGAAGATAAATTTCAATTTCATTAAAGCTGATCAAACACCTTCCCGACCCAAATGAAACCAATGGAACCTATGGTTGGACCATAAAACTTACTAGATTTGTAGAATTTCCATCTAAATCTTGGTTTGTTTACAATTCGCCCGATTAGACTTTTCCCATAATCGGTGCGTATGATGAAGCTTCCTTTCGCTTTACAATAATGTTTTGCATACAACTTAATCACGAGCTGTTCGTATGGATAAAAATTACCTCGGTAAGCGGGAAAACGTTTCTACGCTCTACGCTCTACTGTTACATCATGTACGTGCAAGTCATTTCCTTGCTTTTTCATATGAACAGAACGAAACTTTTTAGTACCTCGAAAAGTTTTCCCGCTTACCGATGTAATTTTTATCCATATGGTTACTATTTTATAATTTAATTATTCAATTAAATTTATAACAATGTTTCCTTGCACCTGTACGCAAAGATTTGTGAACAGTTTCCAGCTAGATTTATGGGATGTATATTATTTTTACGTTTAATGTTTTAAGTCTTTCCTACCTTGCTGACTTAAATTAAAATTCACGTTGTGTAAATGTCTGTCATGTGAATTTTCTCAATTACAACATTTGAGAATAAGAAAACTAAAATAACAATGTAGCTATGGTAAATTTTAAGGAAAATGTGGATTATGACATAAGAAATAAATGCTTTCCTACTCCACGCTAAACTTTATTTTCCTCCACAAATTTCGATATGACCTCTAGATCCAGATCCCCATTTTGGACCGTCGAGGATTTGCTGTATCCTTACACGGTTTTCTTCACCACCGTCCAATATATCGAAAAGGCTGTCAAGATTAAGGGGAAGGGTCAGGATAAACAAAGGGCAACTTTTATACCTTTTCGGTATCGGCAATTTAAAACGAAAAACTTGTTTTTTTCAAGAAAGAAAGAAGAACTTGCCATTGTTTTCATAAAAGCTATGCTTCTCTCGGTTCTCAGGTAAAAGCTAATTCTATAATCTTTCCGAGAATTAATCAATATGCAAACCGACTATAACATGAATTTTCTGCCAAAGCTGTTTCTGACTATCATTGAACTTAAAAACAGTGGAAAGTTTAACTTTGCGTAGGTGTAGCATATATATCAAAAGATGGAGATTAGGAGACCAATATACAGAATGTACTTGAAAGCAGACTTTCACATCTGTCCTTTCAGCACAACTGTTCTGGTTTGTAGATGCAGAGATATAAGGGAGCTTACGAAAGTGCAACGACAACAAGGACAGCTACGTGAGAGTGATCAACAAATATTCAGATATTAATGAATCACAAATCAATTAAAGACGTGAGTGAAACAAAGGATTTGGTTTCCTTGTGAATTCCGTTTAGAAAGAAAGTCTATTAAATGTTATATACCATTGGGAAAGTTTTTCAGTTAATTACATCTATAACACAGTTTTGTTTTGAAGTCATACTGAAAACAAAGACGCAAGAATATCTTGTAATTCTTTTATCCTGTTTCCATAGCCATTTCTTTCTTTCTTAGTTTCTTAGTTCTTCTTAGTCTTTCTTTCATCTTTTGTTCTAGCTCCTTACACGCTTATTTTTATAAACACCAGAGACCGAAATTCACTAAAATGATAAGCATCACCTTAGCACCACCCTATGCTCGAAATCATATTTTCCCTGTCCTTTATACATTCTGCCCCCAAGAGACAGGTGGGTGTTTTTTTTTATGTTTTGAAGGCAGATAATTCTGTTTTCAAATAAGCACCACTTAAACACCAAAGTAGGCTCAAAATGGCAAAAAAATAAGCACCAAGGAGCCTGGGCTCGATTTTTAATGGTTCTTATAAAAAGCGTGCATTACAATTACCTGTTAGGGCAAAGAAATACTTTTATTTATATCTTCAGCTTCTATTCTATGTTTACTGTCACCTTTAGCATGTTTATGAGACTTTTTATGTTTGTGTTTCAATAATTAGTTTTCTTTATTTGTTTTTTATTTATTTATTTTTAAGTGAAAGGTCTTAAAACATTTTTCAGAGATCGAAAACATGTCCCTCCCGGATGTCCTTTCACATCCGAATTAGTCCAGTCGTAGAAGAATCGCTAGTTCCATGGTGAACAGTAAAAACGCTTTGCAAACAGTTTTAATGAAAATTACTAGTTAAAATGACTTTTTCTTAGAATGATATTTTTATCACGTAAGTGACGTTTCAGTGTTCTGACAGTACCACGTTGATAGCAAAGACAACAACGAGGCAGTGATTATCAAAGGCTAATTTTACGGCAACGGTATATGTAAGAAGATCAACCCACGAACGTTCCAAAACATAATGGTTAGAAAATCTTAACAGGTTCAGAACTTGGAAAATCAAGACTTTCTCACCACCCACCACTTTTTGATTCAATAAAGTATGAGTCTATGGGAAAGAAGGACATCAGCATATCTCACATATTATTTTAGTTGTAGTTTTCGTTCCTACAAATACAATTTCTCCCTTATTAAATGTATATTTACTGGTAATGTTGGTTCCGGAGCAAACCCAGCCGGTACATCCTCGTTGTTTCAACGTTGAAAATAAGTCGATGGTGATGTTGAAACGACGTCTAAATTTGGTTGAAAATGAAACAATAGACGACATCGTAAACACAACTGAATTTCAACGTCGATAAAACTACCTCAATAGAAAGTTCTTCCGACGTCACATCTACGTCGTCTCAACGTTGAACGACGACATCCGTGACATTGAAAATAATTATTTAACATAATTATGCTTCATAAGCATAAATTTAAATTTGCACATTTGTAAACAAATATGTTATTTTGCATAAACTACTATGAATGCCACTCAAAAACAGGAAAAACATGGTACTTGTAGTAAGAGAGATTTGACCGTACTTTTTTCGAAAGTATTATAGAAATAGCTACAAGTACCACCAATAACACTTTTACCTATCTCCGTTTTGAAGGCAAACGTAGACAGATAGTTTACCACAAAAAGATGAAAAAAATGGGAAATATTTAAAAAAAACAGAGTACTTGTGGCACTTGTAGCTAAATTTGGGGATGAAACAAACGCACCCTTATGGAGCTGTAATTTCCATAAAATCAACAAAGAAAACTTCAATTGAAGCATTCATCGCATGCAGAATGATACCCCTAAATAAGAACCCAGGCTTGCGACCTATTGGCGTTGGAGAAGTCTTACGAAGAATTGCAGGAAAGGCTGTAACGAGGTCTGCAAAGGGCGATATCATCAAATAACCGGGATCTCTTCAAGAAATTTCCGCGTGGATTTATTCTGGCGAGTCATTTTTTTAACACTTCGCGTGCATTTAATATCGTGAATTGGTTGCCGGTGGATTTTTCGCGAAGATTTATTTTTGCGAATCTTACTTTTAACAATGTTTTATATATTTAGATTTTTTGGTGGTTTGTTCTTCAGCTAGTAATATGAGTCACGGAACTGTTACCCAAATTTATTTATTTTTAGCATTATTTGGATATAAAAGACTTAATTTTTTGATAGCAATGAAACAGAAGCAGTATTAGTAATTGATGCCGAAAACGCAATTAATACACCTTTCCCGAATTTCCCGAATTTCCCGAATTTCCCGAGTTTCTGTTTAAACGGCGTGTTTTTGTTTAGTAAGTTCATCCGGCCTCGTTTTGGATATCAAAATTGTCACTAATCATTCTACTGGGAGTTTTAGTAATAGAGATAATTACTAAGTAATAAAGTTAAAACATTATTGAAACAATAAATTTCATAAAAACGAGGTTGGATGTACTAACTAGGTCAAAACATGGTGTTTAAACAGAAACTCGGGAAAGGTGTATTCGATTAACAGAAAAGTAAGTAAGTAACCGGGAGTTTTGAGTCCTTGGGCTTCCATCCATATCAGTTGAATCTTTCGCCTGCCGCGACTTGAACTGGGAAGTTGACTTACCGATATAGATACGTATAGCATTGCTCAATTTGCCCGAAGGCCAATGTGCAGTCAGTCAATGCCTCCAAATGGGCTGACACGCTGCTTTTTAAACGCATTGGAGTGAAGTATCGAGATACAACTTGACTAGGGCACGAACACGGGCCTTAGTGGTCGCACTCGAAGGTACTATCCACTACACCATCGCTTCACAAAGCCACGATACAAAATATTACCGTATTGTGTCCCTTGATATCAACCTTCATTAAAAACTGCTACAACACACCAGCCAGACTATTTATTATCGGAGGGAAAGAACTATCATCACGTGAAGGAACAACCCAAGGAGACCCTGTCGCTATGGCTGTGTATGTAATCGGCGTAACACCTTTGTTACGATTTCTCCTCGATTTTACATCCTCCATCAACAACACATCAAAACATGTAGCTTTCGCCGACGACTTTGCTGTTGCAGAGAAAATAATAGATAAGGATTTACTGGGATAAGTTGTGCCAAAACGGTCCTAAATTCGGCTATTTCCCTAAACCAGAAAAATCGCACCTGATAGTCAAAGAAGTTCATTTTCTACAAAAACAACTATGTCAATCAGAAAATCCAAACACTAGCCAATCAAATGAGCATTCTATCAAAAAAATGCCATCACCGAACCACAAGCTGCTTACACAGCCTTTATCTTTGGTTTCAAGTCGAAATTAAACTACATTATGAGAAGTGTTTGGGTGGAATACTCTTACGTCGAAAAATGCTTGTTGTCCCTTTATCCAAAATCGACGTTCTAGATCTGAGCAGCAGTATCCACCAGTAATTGCAGGAATGAATTCATTTCGTATGACATTTTCAAGTATGTTAAGATTTTCTGCGGTTTGGTATTGAGCAAACAACAAGCATTTTTCGACGTAAGGGTATTCCACCCAAACGCTTCGATGTACCTGAACCAATCCATTCAACAATGTTACGTCAGGAACGAAAAGGAAAAGAAACGTCATTACAACGAACGAATAAAGTCGATAATGGAAAATTTACACCATTGGTGTTCTCGTTATATGATGGAATGAGCAGAGAATGGAAGACGTTTTAACCGACAACCGACTTTCAGACATGATAGCCGATAAAAGAAAGGTACGAAAATCGATAGCATCAAGCTGGATGCGAACGAAGTTGTGTTTTTCACTTCTACATGCTAGCATACTAACGTTAATTAGAGTTTGTTCCAAGAAAACATTCAATGCATCTACAGTTCCGGGTTAATAAAATTCACCGCCAAATTTGTATTTTTTTTCCACATATGTCATATATCCTCCATAATTTCTTACATCACGTGGTAAGTTCATTAAACTTTTTATTTTCAATAAGCAACTGCCCAAAAAGCATCTAGGGCTGGACTGACCTCAACCTTAAGGAACTCCAGGGCTCAATGGAATATCTGTAAGCAACTAAGAAGTTAAGTGACAAAGACTGCGGCCGACTTGTGTACGGAAATATCACCAAGCGGAATTACCGTGTGTCTCATTGGGCCTACAGTGGAACCTCTAATAGTGGCCACCTCTATTCAACGGCCACCTCCAATCAACGGCCAGTAAAAAAAAAGTCCCTGCCGTTTTCCTGGTCAAACTCTCATACGAAACCCTTTTAAAAATTTTGACACCATATCAGGATTAAAAACCCTCAATTTTCGTCGTGACAATGTAAAACAGGTTTTAGGTTAAAATCAATGTGGCCGCTATTAGAGGTGCCACTGTATTTATTTTTCGTCAAACTAAACAAACTTTTCGAGACAAAAAACATTTATTTCATACCATTTAACACACGTTGCTAGTTACAACAAAAAATGTTTAGCAACTTTTAAGCAACTTTGAGGGCTGGGGCGAGAGTCAAGTTGCTTATTGAAAAAAAAAGTTTATGTCTTTAAACTCTTAAAATTGTCAGAAGTTCTAATTAACCTTCACACAAAATTATGTAAGTTCCAAGTAAAACAACTTTAATGGAAAATTGTTCTGGTTTGATAAAACTAATGGCATGCTATCATGTAACCATAACATGTTCGAAATACCATAGAATTATTTGAAGATTAATTGCTAATTTGCAGATACTCGCCGAAAATAAACCGGCGGGGGGAGAAAAAACCGGCGTTAATTTTCTAAACCTTTTTTCACTATAAATTACATATTTATGGGTAAATAAAAGATTTTATAATGCTTTATGGCCAAAAAACTAAGCAATTGAAGCAAATTGGCTACGTTTTTAATGTTTTCTTTCTCCTTGCATAAGAATTGTAACAGAACACAAAAATCTCGAACATAATATAAACTTTTACTTCCTTGAAGATATAAACGAAAATGATCATAATGATATAGCTATTGTACTCAAAATTAATCAAAAAGTTTTCAGTTGGCAACAATATCAATTTCAGCGAATGGGTTTTCACATATATATGAGCAACTGATCGGCTTCACTAACGGCGTCGGTGATGTGGGCCTTCCTAAAGCCAGAAATAATAATCTGTTTGGAACGTTTAAGATGGTGGTACAATTCAATTACCCATCTTGCGTGTAATGGTTTCATGATGCTTAACTTCACATCCACTTTAACATCATGAGCTGCAACACCTCTATATAACTGTTGAAGAACTTTCTCTGCATACCAATCTTGATATTTGTCGGCAATGAAGCATTTAGCACCCTTATTCACAGAAATGTCTAAGGGCTGAAACAAGTTTGTGTGATTGTTTGGGACGTGTATCACAATGATATCATTCTTTTTCAGCAAATTGTTTACAGCACTTGTCGTTTGCCCTTTAAACACATCAAATATCAGTAACGCTTTTGCATCGTTTGGTAGCTACAACGCCTCGCGTTTACTCTAAACGTAGGGGAAAATGATTTTCTTTAGGTAATCGATGACAATAGCTTCATTAGACCAATGATTTTGACTGTGGGTGATGTGAAAAGACTCTGGAAACTTAAGTTTTGGACGACATTTATCAGTAGCACCTCCATAAATCAGCTGTACTGGTAAAAAAATCACCAGCAATGTTTACGCAAAAAGTAGCTGTAATTTGACGTTTATCGTCAACATTTGCGATGGGTACAGAATGAACCCCTTTACTAGTGAATGTAGATTTATTCGGAGCTGTAAATCCGAGGGGTGTTTGATCGAAGTTCAAGATCATTTCTTTTTTAATTCTATTTTCAAAAATTGCATTTGCGATTTTTCTTTTCCACGAAAATGTTAATTCTTCGTAGAGGGCAAAATTCATTTCCCTTTTACCTGTCGTATATCGCCTTTTTACCCAATCTAGGGATTTTAGAACACCTCTAGCCCATTTAGTAGTCCGCTCTACGCCTCCGCCATTCTCTTTCAACATTTCGGGGCATCTTGCTTTTAACACTCCATGACCGATCGCTATGACAGTTTTTCGGGTGATCTTAGATTGTCCTTAGATTGTGTAGGATAGATTTGACTTCAGTTATCATTTCATCACTTATCTTGGGCGGTCTTCCTTGACGAAGTAAAGCAAAGCAACTTTCTACTGTGTTAGTTTCAAATGCTTTCTGGCATTTTATCTTCCAACCTCTAACAGTTTCCCTTTTAAATGTGATGTCTGGGTACTTCTTTGAAGCCCATCTCCTAGCTTCTGGATTTCCATTTTTCCATGCGTAGTAAGCCATATCCTTTTTAACTATCTTGGGTATAACTTGTCTTTTCTTTTTGCAATCTTGATCTTCTTGTGCACTGTTCATCTCTCTTGCAGCTAAGAGCACTGAAGAAATGGAAGAGCATGGTACAAAAGAATTAAGTACACGACCATCCAACTTATCATTTGACTTTTTGAAATACTTATCCATATTTATATCCATATTTTTGCAGCAATGACCTCGTATTTCTTCAATGTTGTGAAATAAACGGGACAGAAAAACTAAACACTATCTCATTCTCTCCCTCCTTCGCAGACTTTTGTTTGGATATTGTAAGTAATCAATTTTTTTTTTGTTATCAAAAGAATTCGAACATTCGAACATTCGAACTGTAAAAATTAAATAGATGAATAATAGATGTGTGTGTAGAGCTTGTATAAACACATCGCGTTTTGTATTTTGTAAGTCACACAATGCATTCATTCTCTACAGAGGTTGGCAGTAGAGGGTACCACGTTTACCGCGAAACAAGTTGGAGAAACATTCACTTACATCGGCATGTTATGATGATGAAAGAGGTCAACAATATTTCTATCGACATTGATCCATATTGTTGTAGAATATTGTTCCTAGAGAGCTGTCAAGATTTATTTTTTATTTCATTCAAGAGGGAGGCTCTGTTACTGGAGCAGTTGCAAGCACCACTCCAAGGATATCACCCATCCCCGAAGGTGGGTTAGAAATACCGATCCTGATGCACTTTACCCATGAAAACAAAACTATATCTTCGAAAATGGAAACCTTAGTGAGGAAACAAGTTGAAAAAATGGAAAAAAACATTTGATGTAGAGACATTAGCCGAAGAGAATTTTTCCGAAAACCCTCCCAAAGAAAACCATACGCGTACAGAAGCAGAAGAAGACGAAGAAGAAAAAGGAAAAGAAGCTGAAGAAGATTTTACAATTGAAGTAGAATCAGACGACGAAGAAGAAAGAAGTGTAATTGTACTTGATTGAAATAGTAAACAGAGAAAATCATTAAAAAAAGTGCTTTCGTTTTTTCACAATAGGTGGCGGAAAATGCGGCCCTAAGTGACGTTATGCCAAATTTCGAGGGTGGCGGAATTAGGGCCGGCGTAAAAAGGGCCGGCGTTAATAAAGGGCCCGCGTAAAAAAGGCTGATAAGGTACAAAATTTAAATTTATTTATTAATTTATTTATTAATTCTTTGTGTAGACAGACATATATTTTTCCTGTCCAGATAAAGTCAGTAAGATTTACGAAACTTCTTCTAGTGAATGTTAATATTGTTATGATCTTTACTGAAGAAAGAATCGTCTTAACTCGAACTAATATCTCATTTTTGCCAGAATTCGACTTAACGGGAGATTCGCTTAACTCGAACATTTGTTAAGTCGAACTATTTCCCCCGGTCCCTAGGAGGTTCGAGTTACCGGGAGTTCACTCTAACTATCAAGTCCGAAAGTCATATCATTTGACATTTAACCCAATGAATTCAGAGGCGTATTCAGGGTCAGTCAAAAAAGTGGAGTAGTCCAACGTCTTAAGCAGTCTTAAGCATCGATTACGTTACTTGCACGTTTTCCTTTTCTACTTTAGATGACCAAACTCTCTTCCACAAATTTTGTCTGAGCTCTAGCTACGCCTCTGGAATTTGGTCCATATATTTTATATACACAAAGAAGTCAAACATTCCAACACATTGTGCAACCATTTCAGTAGAAAGGACTACTGGAAATACACCTTTAAATGTAAGAAAGATTGTATGAGTCCAGTCCATGCATTTGAAGTTATGAACCAGTCAGTGCCAATCGCAAAAGTTTATTCGCGCAAAAGATCGCATGAAGGGTCATTCGCGAAAGTTAATTCCCTAAATTGGCCGTTCCCCTTATTAAGTTATCTCTTTAATAAATACTACCACAATGCAATGCTCTAATTATTCTCATTGAGGTTAGTTTAAATGGCAGTGTCACTAAATGGCGGTGAGAATAGCGCAAGTCACACTGAGATTAGTTTTGATTGGTTAAAGCTTCAGATTAGTTATTTACTGATGTTACAATTTAACGAAACAGTGTAACTTCGGTAGATTAGTTAAAATTCAATGAGGCTAATCTGTTTTAACTTAACAAAACGTTGAGTAAGGTTTAGTTAAATATATTTAAAAATTCTAAAAAATACGTGTGACTTCGGAGATTATTCTCATTAATTAGAATTTGAGCATACCTAATGTCATTAGAAAAAAATTTTTGACAGCATATCAGGATTAAAAAAACCCTCAATTTTCGTCGTGACAATGTAAAACAGGTTTTTAGGTTAAAATAATTTTTTTTTCACAAAACCTCTGATGGACGTTGGAAAAGACGACGAATTCGTCCCATTATTTCAATAATAATTTCCCATAGAAATCGAATCAAAGATGTCAATTACTTTTAGCATAGTCGAATTAAAGTTAAAAAAAACGCGTTTTTTTCTTTTGACTATGGTCAAATTGACTACCATATTTCCCCCTCCCCCCAAATTTCACACAAAAAAATCCTCCCGGTCAACAGCTAGACAAATTTCGCAGAAATAAGGGAAAGCACCAACGAGCCTAATGAGTCAACGACTGGCCGATCTGTGCGTCTATAAAAATAACAAAAAACCCCTCAAAACTCCTGATGAACGTCAAGCAACATAAGTTCAAATTAGCCGTACAAATACAGGCTAAATTAAAGGGCGGACTCGGTAGTATTCGTGCGGAAAGCCCCATCCCTGTCAATTAACGATCTTCAAGTGGAAACACTTAAAACGGCCAACATCTTCCAAAGTAACATTATAATTTGTTTATCGTAAACGCATTAATTAGCTATGGTCACTAAAACCAAAGGTCACGTTACCTGAGTTTTATTTAACAATACTACATACTATATTATAAATATATTTTAACTATTTTTATTGTTTATATATTTATAATAAATCAATTGTATATATTTTTATCTTGTTAACGACTTATCTACATTTTATTTTATGGAGAACTATTGTATTAATAATGGAACCTAATACATGATTATTATTATTACCTAGCAACTCGAACAAAGAGAACGAAAATTAACGTCAACTCGCAATTATTATTTTTTCCAAATCGCGTTGATACAGGGTGTGACATATGATTGGCGAAAAGCGTCATCAGTATAACCATTCAATTTCGCGCCAATGAATAATACATTTTTTGTGGTTCTCTCTGACGTAGCCGTGTTTATGTTGAAAAGAAGTATAAACTCAAATCGAAGTTCCCGTCGAAAACAAAATGTCTAACCCTTCGTTTTCTTTCTGAAGGGCGGTGCAAACGATGCTTCAATATCGGACTCCTTTAACCACTGCTTTTGGTTCAAGTGACGTTTCAAAATTGTTCGGAATAGAGATCCCGAGATACAATTGTAGTATGCTCCATATTATCATGCTTGTTTTTGAATGGCGTAATAATAAAGTTTGAATTTATAGAAAATCACAAAAAGCAAGCATGATGCAGTAAAAGCATGGCTGACGAACATCGAAAATAGAATAAATATTACGTGCTTAAACACTGAACTGGACGTGTAACACCATCCTGCTTCAGATTAAGTTTCTATGCGCAATGTGATTTCGAGTATCGCCCGTCAGGTACAGTGGTCTCTCTCGTCTCGAACACCCTCTCGAATTTCTCCCTATCTCGAACAAATATTTTGGTCCCCAATCGGTTTTCCTCTCCCTATTTCGAACTTTTATTTCGAATTAAGGCCAAATTCCACGGCATAAAAATCATCACGTTCTTCAAAGCAGCAAATTCCAATAAGAAAATTCGAATGTTAGTAATTAATTCGAACGAGGAAAATAACTTTGCCTCACAGAAATTAACATCAGTGTTATAAACGAGAAAACATTTCAGCGTGTAAAGCAAATGTTGAAAAATACGAAACTTCTGAGCTTTTCGGAATTCCTAAGAATGATTCGATATAGGCGGAGGACTTGAATTTCTCGGACAAAAATTCCTTGGTGCCTTTAAGATTTCGATATGGAGAGTCCACTGTATATCACCTCTTTTGCAAACAACGCACTCGACATAACATTCAGTTTGAACAAGAGACTAGAAATAATCGAATTTAAGAAAGGTTATCAGATTCTTCTATCTACAAAATTCTAACAATTGTAAGCGTTACAGTGGAATCCTATAAATTCACACTAGTACTAGACGTAACAATTGGTTAAAAATACCCATTTTTCTGGATATAAACGCTGAAGGGAGGTTGAAAATCGAGAGTTCGTTAAATCGAGAGTTTGTTAAATCGAGAAATTTTACGATGGTTGGTTAAAGGAAGAGAACTAGGTTCGGTTAAACGAGAATTTGTTATATCGGGGTTTGTAATTCGTGAAAGGTCGATTATTGCATATTATCCCACAGTGATTTCAATTTCCAAAAATATATAAAAAAAATTACCTAAGAATATAGACACGTAGTTCTGGGTCCATCTCTGATGATATATGTTTATGAAATCGAAAACCAAATTGGCACTGAAACTTAAAAGTTTCAAGATGACATTAAGAAACTTTAACATAATGTAGGAATGATATTAGTATCCAGTGGTCAACCTATGGAAAATTTATTTTCGGAATTTCCTGAATGACAGTTACATCTACCCAGTAAGATATACACTTGAAGAGACGGATCTAGAACCTAGTCGAAATTTATGGAGGAGAGTAAGGTCATTAAGAGTATAAAAGAAAAATGTGCAAATAACCTAATTATCACTTAAGTTTTAACAGAAAATTCACGACACTGTACTCCTCTACATTTTTTTCTAACCCTAGACCCGCAGCTGATTTGAATCCTGTCAATTCGCACCCTGATTAACTTTTAACCTAAATTGGACCATTTTTTTTCCTTTCTTTTTTCTTCCAAGAGTCTGACTTAACTAGGATTCAATGGTAAAACTGAGCAGAGTGTTGATGATGAAACTGACAGTGTTATTAACGTTATATTTGGCAATTAGTATGTCTTTATAAAAAAATATTCCATTCACAAGACAATAAACTGGTTATGCAGTTTTTGAATATTTCCTATATAGTTTCTACTAATGTAGAATTCCGTCCACAGAACCGTGTGAGGAATTTGCGCACTTGACTGGATGAATGAAACGGACTCCAGATTTTGATCATTGAAAAGTTCACGATAAAAACCAACAGAATACCTCCAAGTGCATCGACAGCATAATGGTGATTAGAATAGAGTGCAGCCCACGATATCCAAATGACATGAAACCAAGCGAACTTTTTACTAATCCACGGTCTGTTCACTAAAATGATGGCTGGCCATGCAACATGAAGTGACGGAAATGCACCGAACTTCAACGGAGATGCTGCATAAATCCCATGAAAGAAACTATGTCCGATGAGTGCATCCAGCCGATGGAAACCAGCCTCATTCGCACCCGACTTAATAAAGTTCCCATTATTATCAAAAACAGCACTGTCCACAAACCATGGTGGTGCAGTCGGAAACAGGTACTGGATAAATACAGCAACTAAATTCACCCATCCAGCACACCATAGGAAAGAGAAGATGTGTTTCCTTCTGTTCTCACCAGAAAGTAAATACAACAAAAACAAGGCTGGTAATGGAAAATGAACTAGGTATGGTACAGCTGCAACAAAGTCGAATACCGGTGTTGCATATGTTGACAAAAATCTATGTGGATAAAAGTGAAAAACCATATACTCCAGCCATGGGAGAAATGTGTAACTCGGTTTTCGTAGTTCATCAAGTCCGGTTGTCGCTCGTATATATTTGTAATTGGAATAGAGAATCAAATAGATGAGAAACGGTGAAGCAGAAATTAGGAATGGTTTCAACGGCAGTGTTTTCTTTATCTTTCTTGGTATATCTTCTATGTATGAATAAAATTCAGCCTGGAGATACAAAAATCAATCAATCAATAAAGCAAATAGTTATAGATGAAAACAAAATAAAATAAAATGTAACAAGAATCGAGTAAAGGATGAAGGTCAATGTTGCAATTACTCTTACCTGTTTTTCTGTAGTATACAAGTGAAAAGCCTCTTTTAAATTCTGTGCAAATTGATTCCAAGACACAACTATCTAAAAGATTCAAAAAAAAAAAAAATTTTAGAAAATATATTATACAGTTTTTATAAAGAAACCTTATAAAAATAGTTTTGTTGGCAGGTATGAGAGCTTGCTACTAAAGTTTCTTAACGTGCTACTCAACAGTTGCTTAGGAAAAAAATATGTGATCTATAATATATATATATATATATATATATATATATATATATATATATATATATATATACACACACAAGAAGTGGGGTAATATGAAGCTAGCAATATTGGTCAATGGTAATTTCATATTTTTTTTTCATGTTCATCTTTATTGCTTAATTCATGTATTACATTTAGAAAGCATCCCAAAACGTATCAGGTAAACAATACAACTTTTACAACACATTGTTATTTGATCTGAAATAAATTTTAACACACAAGAGTTTTATTCAGCTTGTTGTGGTAAGAAATTGTTATCATTAAAAATATTGGTCAATTGTTTAAACATGTGATTACAAATCTTGTAGCAAAACATAAAATTCTCAATAAGTAAAAAACCCTCAAAAGTACTGAAGTTATTCAACTGGGGATTAAGCTAAATTCGACAGAACACAAGATAAATAATAAATATTTTACGTTTTCTACGTAATACACTTTCGTAGTTCACAATGTGATATGTTGGAATAATCAAAAGGGCTAAATCAATATGAAACTCCTTTTTTTTAATTCTAAGAGAGCATGCTTGGTAAAATCCATATGCAGGGTACAAAATTAGGATAGAAAAATAGCTTTGCAAAAATTTACGAACTATAAGGATATTTTCAGTTAGTGAATAAATACGCACAGAATGGACATGTGAATTTGTTAAGTCTATACTGTGCTGAAGCTTGTAGTTTTATTGCATTCATCATTTTCACTGATCATAACTTCACAATTTTGTTGTTTCTAGAACAAAGCTTCACATTTTGAGAAGTGCAAGCAGCTAATTCGTACCCTGACATGACTGTTAAGGCTTAGTTGCAGTTGAGCCCCGTAACGATTATCTTGTCCTCCTGCAAAGAACACCTCAGAACATAATGAATCTTTCTTTGAAACCATTACAGGTTTATAGAACGGGTCACCAGTAACGAGACTCAACTGCAACTAAGCCACTGTTAATATAAATAAAAACATTCAGATCACCAACTATTCATAAATAAATTTGAAAAAGAAAAATTTAGTACCATTTTACTTCAATACCAGCATCCCATTATGGTCAAAACAGCTGGGAGAAGAAGACCACTCCTCTGTTTTTACCCCCAAGAACAAAATCATGTATATATATATAATATTTGTTTAATATTCCAGAAGCACTTACTAAGGGAAATTGCGTGACCGTCAAAATTTTAAAACATCAAAACAAAAGAAACTTTAGCATGAAATGATGTAAAAAATATTATTTCATGATTATACCTATTAGAAAAGCAATTTATTCTTCTTACCCTTCCAGCTTTCCCTTGCATCCTGTTCTTCTGGGCTTCTCGGTATACATGCGTAGGTAAAAATGTAACCGGAGGCATTTTTTTGATTTGTTATTCAGTTCAAGATTTTTAATAAGCTAAAATATAAATTAATATCTTGAACAAAACACTCCACGGTTATTCCATGTATGCAAGGTCCAATTTAGTAAGATACCAAGTTAAGATGAAAGTATTTTGGTTCCTATCTATAAGAGCGAACTCATTTCCTTCCCTTCTCAAAGGGAGAAAATTTACGAAGGTAGGGCAACAGTCAGTAACTTTTTATAAACTTTTGGTCAGCGGTAAAGTTTACTCATCCATTGTTACTATATGACGTCAATATTTTCGTCTACCGGAACTTTGCATGTGCGTAAAAAAGGCAGGTAGAAGGAGGAGAGCGTGAATAATGAATGAAAGTGGAGGAGGGAGGAGAAAAGCGCGGCAGGTTTTTTATGAGCGATCTCAAATCGTTAGGACCTAACTAGTAATTTTCATTTAAAATGTTTGCGAAGCGTTATAGCAAATATTGCAGGCAATTTTTTATCCCTTAAAAAAGCCATATGATGCAGACGACGTAAATCTGAACAGAAATAAATATGTAAATGCAATTCTCTCGCAATGCGATAAAGTTTCGTCTACCGTAAATGGCTCCAGCTGACTCACAAAATATTTCAAATTCCTTATTTACTACTTAAGGTTGAGAAGTCCCCGTAGTAAGTAATTGAGATTTATGAATAAAATCGAAATACGATATCTGATATTGGGTAATCGAGCCCGGTAAAGTTCTCTCTTAGTTCGCTTTCGTAAATTCGAGTAGAAGGCACAGAGTTGGTTTTCATATAACATATTGTCTCTACCACTAGCTACTTTCTCTGGAACAAACTTGTTCATGGCATGACTCGATCAGGTCATGAAAAGAGGTTTGTGGGTACGGACGGGATGGGACAAGAAAGCATACCTTATTTTTGGTTTTGATGGTTTATTTTCGCGCAGCTGTTTGTTGTTATTATTTCTCATCCAATAACACAACAGTATCAGTCTTGTATTATTGAATCCGCTCTTTAGTTAAATACATGATATATGCGTGCGCATCATACAAACAAATCTGATCAATGATTTAATAACAATATAATTATTTATTTTTTATATGAATTTCTCTATGGACATTATGAATATCTCTCTATGGAAATTATAATTACTATTTTGCAATGCCTTTTCATTATTTAAACAACGGAAATAGGGGAGATAAATTTTTTTATTCTACAATCCCTTTTGGCGGTGTTTTCAAAAGTCCAACAAGACACAACGAGATTGAGTAATATTTCGTGAAATGTAACAGAATTATCTGATTGTAGAACTATACACACAATATGATACTAAAGCCTTTCTGCGAGCTTATTGTAACTAAACTACGACAGAATAAGGAAAAATTTCCGTATTTATAATTTTCTACTCTTAGTGTTCTAGGTATTTTGCACACAAACTATTATTAACTTAAAACTCCAGAAAAGTCTTTACAAAGAAATAAACCTTTTTCTAGATTTATGTATGTGGACAATAATTTCACAGGTTTCTTCCCAAGTAAGTATTTCTAAAAGCAATACGTATTCCTTTGAATAAGTGCCCGGGCACTTATGATATAAATATTCGAACATCCCAGGGGCGCTTGTTCGAGGGAGGGCGCCCAAGCAAATACGGTAGATGTTATTGTGAAAATACGTCATTGCACAAATGGCTGGTTCAAGAGGTTCGAATCCGATGGCGGATTATTTCAAATTTTGCATTTTGAAATACATTTAGCGTTTAGCACTAAATCTGACTCTAATCATGTTTTATTGTAACTTGCAATTACTGTTATTACTCGAATTAGCGGCGCCCTCGACTAAGCGCCGCATGTGAGAGATGGAAATTCGTTAGAAGCGCCGCCGCCTTCGAATAAGCGCCGCAATATAATGCAAACTCAGACGACTATTACAAAAAATAGAAAAACAGCCCCAAAGAAATCAAGAAATCGATGGAAAAATACTGGATAACCTGAAATCTCACGTTTTAGGCGGAAATTCTGACATTTTTCTTATTGGACAACACCAAATATGTGCTGTAAGGATATTTTCATTGGAAACTTTGAAAATGAATAAGCGTAGTCCTTGATTAAGCGCCGCATCTGAAAATGGAGTTTGGCTGTTTATATGGATAAAAATTACCTCGGGGTGAGCGGGAAAAGTGTTTGACGTACTAAAAAGTTTCGTTCTGTTCATAAGAAAAACAATTTTCTCGGTAAGCGAAGAGTGTAGGCGGGAAAATATTTTTCTCATATGAACACAATTTCCTACAATTAGTCACCACATGCACGTGCAGGTCATTTCTTCGCTTACCGGATAAATTCGTTTCTCATATGATGAACGAAATGTAATTTTTTATAGCATTTCTCAAAAGAGGGGCGAGATCTCGCCAAGTAGTGCGTAGAAAATTCATCCCGTTTACCGTGCAATTTTTATTTATCTGAACTGCCCCTTAATTTCCTGTATTATAAAAAACATGAACAATTCAGGGAAGGTTGAATTGAAATACACAAGTAAATCTTAAAAATAATAACAAAAATAATAAAAATAAAATTAAACAAAACTTAGTATGTATGCAGAAAACGCAACAGCTTACCATTTATACAGGGTTCATAGCAACTTGTAAAAAATAAATTCCCTGACTGTCCCTGACTTTTCCATTTTGAAATAATATTATTTTCCCTGACCAATAGGATGTAAAAGATATTATTTTCCCTGACCTTGAAGGATTATCTTAAAATTCAGACTTCAGACAAACTAATTCGCAATATGATCAGAGAGGGTAATTAATAAGTCATTATTTCAAAATGGAATATACCTAATCTAAATAACATAACCGTTTTAAAAATATGATAAACATGGAGGGCTGGTAAAGAGAAGTTAGCTGAACAATTGAACAATATGTCCTGAAAACACATATGTCTCAGGCAGGTTTTCTCAGTGCAAGACTGTCTACTTGGCACATATGTATCAATAATGAAGCGAAAACCAAGAACGCTTTCAGAGATTTCATTCATCACAACATATATCTCAACTTTTCTCTAAGAGATCTGATACTTATTTCGAACTCCTAAATTTCTTTCAAACTTTCTAAACGGAAGATTAAGGAATCATGGGACCAACATTGTGTAAAATCCTAGGACTTTCAAGGAAACTTTCCAAATTCCAGGACTTTTCATGATATGTGGCATACCTGTCGAGACTATATCAATTTTAGTTTGATAAGCATGGAAGAACTGAATGTATTTACTGTCCATCAAACGTTAAAACATGTCTATCTGTAACAAAATAAGTTAAAATATATACATCATACACTTTTAGACCTTTGATCTCTTTTCTTTAACTAAGCTTAGAAAATTGCAAGTCTGTCAGCCATATGTCTGAAAAATATGTTTGTTTCTTTGACATATAAGTATTATTTAATTTTCTAAAATCAAAAATGAAGATTAAAATACACCATAACTACACTGTGATATAATGGTTAAGAGTACTTTTCAATACTTTGTAAACATTTTGCCCAGTTATATATCGATTAAATAAAAAGTGGAAACAGAATATCTAAAGCAAAGGTTTAATTAACTATTTTCTTGTAGGAACACACTTGTGAAAACATTAAAGTTCAGATTTGATAAATAATAACAAGCTGCTCAGAAAAAAATACAGTTGACAGAAAAAAATTATTACCTGACTTTCCCTGACCAAATACAACAACAAAAAATGTTTCCCGACTTTCCAGACCTGTCTTGTCAGGGATATTATTTTCCCTGACTTTCCAGACGCTACGAACCCTGTTACATTACAATTACCCCAGTTATATGTGTGAAATGTGGCGAGCGCACCGCTGATGTACATTATTTTCCATGGACACACGTCGATCAATTCGTACGTCCAAATAGTTTAAGTTTAGTAAGTGCGGTAGTAAATCTTTCGATTTGCGAAATCTAAAAATGATGAATGAATTGTTAAGAACTTATTTTTGTTTCGAATCAAAATAGAGGTGAGGAATGGAAATGTACACCGTCTGTGTTGAAAGTTGTTAGTAGTTAATATAATCAATTCATCTTGTAACAGAAAACAGCTTGACAGCGCGATTCTTGCATGCACCGTCTCCATTCTTCTATATTCCTTGCAGTATTGTTGTTTACATTCAAGATATTAGGTAAACAATAGATACTCATAAATATAAACAAAAATAAAGGGGGTGGAAGCAAACCAACCACAAGCTGTGAAAGTGGTTATTGTGATGATTGGTTAGTCAACAAGAAGTTTGGCACAATGGAAATTTACGTTTTTCGAAAACATGTTTTGCAGAAAAGAACCCGACAAGATACGGCTTGAATCACATTTCTTTCATAGAAATTAATAGTTGGACTAGATGAACAAGGCAGTGTTTTGGTTCGCCCATAAAAACAACAACGCACAATATTTTCAAGCCGAGTAGCATTCATCGAGTTATGTGTGATTGAAAGTAGGCTAAAAATATATGCCATTCCCAAGTAATACCAGTCAAACATGTCGTTGAAACGTCAGGAGTATTGTGAACACGACAACTGAAGTATAAAATTGACGTCCAACACGATTGACAATATTCCCAATTATTATGAAGTATATAGATTCATTTAACAAGGCGTATCATGTTTATGAGTGGTAAAGCAAAACCTTCTCTTGTTAGATTACATGGAGTTGCTTTTATTACCGGAAAATCATAAATGTATTAGCTATCAATATCGTTATCAATCATTTTCCAAATAGCCTCTCTTTCACGAATAGTTTTCCAGGCTACTTCTCTGTCTTTTCGAGAAAATCCTTTTTTCTTCGCTTTTGCCGATGAGAAACGACGGAACATATCAGTGATTTCCGCGTCTAACACTTTCCCTTTTTGTCGAATATCTTGTTTTTTGATGGAAGCTTTCGCTCTCACTACAAGCCTGTTCACTAAATGTTTATTGTGCGACCTCAAAGCTTTCAATTCGCTTTGGTATTTTCGTAATTCCGCAAGCACCTCATCGTCTGCATCATATTCGTGTTCATCGTCAGCCAGGGAATCTATGAGGCCCAAGGAAAATAGTTCCTCTTTGATGGCCACTTCCAACGACTTCGCATTTGATTTTTTAGTAGAAAATTTCACTTCTGTTTTTGCTGTGTTTTCAGCTTTGCCTAAGTCTTGAAGTTCACTCTCAGTCATGGGCGCCATGATGTTCTCGTCAACAAGTGCCGATATAAGTCTCTGCGTAAATGTTCCGTACGGACACGCCTCGTCTACTTCTGTGTTGACAGAATTCAAATCAATGTTCGTGAATTTGGAATCGGTACTGTCGGGGCTTGTCACTGTTGATCGTTTTTTATCAATCTTTGAACTCTGCTGTTGCTCCTCAATAAAATCCTCTTTGGTCCAGATTTCAGAATAATGTTTTCCTAAATGTGGTACTTTGAAATAATCACTAACATCTATTTTGCTCGTGAGAGAGTCTTCCAACACCTTGATATCTTCTGGAGTGACGTCACTACAATACGGCTCAACGTATGCCCAAAATTTATTTGGTGGATCATAAGCCAATTTTGGTTTCGATACGTAAGATTCAGACTCGGCTCCTTCGCTTGTTGCTTTCCCTGTTAAGTAAAGATAAAAAAACATTTGGGTAAGCCTTTGAAAATTCATTCATAGGACATTAACGTCATTAATCAGTTAGTCGCACGACATTATATTGTAGCAAAAAGACAGCCAAAGTAATGAAAATCTATTCATTCTTTTCTTGTTAAAGGAGGAATGGAGTGCATATTTTAAAGTAAACTCATCACAGAGAACGCAGGTTATGATGAAGACGAAGAATAGTCGTAGGATTGGATTTCACCTCCATCGTTCATGAATTTAGGAGGGTGGAGGGTGTGGCAACCTATAGGGGAAATGAACCGTTAAAAAAAAATACAAGTACGTTATTATCAACAATACTGATTTTACATTCGTTTTCCAGGTGAACCTTTTACATCAAAGAGTACAATAATTCACAACAGTTCATATAAGGAAACTGACACAATCTACGTGATACTCCAGAAATATATTAGTACCTTTATTTCTTATTTTGGAGCTTCCACCTTTCGAATATTGATCATCTACTTTTTGTTTTTTGGAGGAACTTCTGTTTTCATCAGTGGGCCCTGTGTATAATACAATATTCTTACAGTATCATAAAACTATAATGGCTGAAAAAGGCAGATAACAACAAGACCATTACAATATTATGGTCCCGTCAAACGCTAAACTATTAGATAAATTATTAGATAAATTACACTCAAAGTAGAAACATTGTTCATAGTAGATTTTTTTTTCTTCTTCTTCATTGACGTCAATCGTTTAATTTTTTGGAATAATTAGGTAAGATACACAATAAATTATTCCGTAAACTTATCTATTTTAAGTAGGTTTTGAGCATAGTTTATCTGATAGTTTAGACCTTTATATATATATAATAATCATTAAGATCAATCCATCACAAAACATAACACAAAGTTCCCATGGTTACCTGCTCTCGTCCTCTTGTTAACTGTCACATTTGCAACAAAATCGAAGTCCGTGTCAGCTTTATTTCTGTCCTTTTTATCGCACCATTCTGTTAAGATCTTCACCTCGTCTTCCAAACGTCGCAACCGAATGTTGGACGCCCCTTGCAGACTTTCTAGGTCAGTGTATAAGGCTTGCAAATCATTTGGTTGGATGGCATCCGGCTTCTGGAGAATTTCTGTATACTTTGGACACCTTTCCACATGATTCAAATGATGGAACTCGTGAAATTGCAATGGGATATCCATGAATAACATTTATCTGACATTTACTATAATGGATCTAAATTAAAAACAAAAGCATACTTGATGGAAGAAGTAAATAACGATCATGGTGAAAAAAATATATTTACAGGGAGAGTGAGAAACAGTATTGAAAAGATTGAAAGGAGCTAAAGATAATGACAAAAGTTAAGAAGCCTTTCTCAAACTTCACTGTTTTTTTTCTGAAATTGGCAGAAGTTTCTTCGTGAAAAGTCCATAGAAAACCAATTTCTGAAAATTATTTTGTTAGTTTTACATAGTACAATGTATGACTAATATACACCAACATTTCCTGTTAAATCAAATTCCTATTGAATCAAAAAATTTAAATTTTGAAGAAGAAGATGAATGGGTAATACCCATAGGAGATGAAGAAATTCAATTTTAAACAAATGATTTCTTGAGAAATGAAAGTAAAAAATTAGTCCCCTTAGATAACCTTTTCATCAAGCTATTTCAAAAGATATTTCAACAGGACATCAAAGTATCTATTAACGTTTTTCCTTGAATAACCATTCGGGGTGAGGGTGCTTATTTTAAAAATCAGACTTCCAGGAGGGTCACTTACTCAAGAAGCCCTTATTCGAGGGAGGATGTTTATTCAAGGAGATACAGTAAATGATGTATCTATGTTCCAAACAACTATTTGTCAGCTGGCTAGTTTGCATGATTTGCTTTTCCTTACAGAAAAGAAAAATATTCCTACATTCTTCGATACAAATTGAAGTAAAGATACAATGGATTGGATTCTTTATTATATTTTGAAATTATTAGGCCACAAATTTATACTGTCCGTTGAACTTTAAAAAAAGAGCTGAACATCTGCACAATTAAACATAATATTGTGTTAAATTAAAAACCAGAAATGGAAAACAATAAATAGCAGATTTTTAGCAGCTGCTTAATTTCTTTATTACAGCATTAATCACCAATCACAAAATTACCCACAGCAGTAACTTATTTCAAAATTCGAGGAAACAAATCAGTGTTCAGCAAAATAACATTAAGAGCAGAAGTTAGAAGACAACATGAAATTTTATCAGCATAATAAACACACAAATTCAGGAGAAAGATAAAAAAAATTGAAGGAGTGCTAAATAATAACATTTCTTAAGAATCCAGTGTTGATACAGACACATGCTTTTCTTTTATGCTTTAAAAACAAATTAAGTATGTTCCCGCCAATTGGATCTTCAAAGCAAGTAATGATGATGGCCATGTGCCATGAAATCTCAACTAGGCGTCTTTATCCTTCAATTCAGCATATATTTTTAAATTTTTACTGTAATTCTTCATTAAGTCATCTTCTACATTATTCAATGCCCATTTGTGTTCTGCAATTTCTAATGCTTCCCATTCGGCCTATAAAATTGAAAATCATGCCCGTTTTACAAGTATATAAGTGATGGGATGGGTGTGGTGCCTGTTTTACAGTGTTTTTGCTCTGGAAGGGAAGGGAAAATCCTAAAAAAGACTGAACCTTATATTTTTATAGAAAAGTACCACAATTTCAGAAGTCCTATAATCTCAGTCAACAAGGAGTGTGAGCTGAGGTCTTATTTTTGAAGCTCCGTGATTTTAGTGCAGTGCAAATGCTTGATTTCCAACAAACAAAATAAAACTTACATCAAACGCTTTTTGGGGGTCAGCTTGCGGTCCCATCATTCCACCACCTGAGGTCATTTGTTCTTGCATGACACGTCCAGAATCGGCAGCTACAAAAAGATAAAAACAAATTTCACATGTGGATCATTAAAGAATTGATTCACATGTACAGCATGTAATAAGGCACACATACCATTATCTTGTCCAAGAATTAAAGAATACAAACTACGCAAGCCGAATACATTCAGAAAATACCAAGATACTGAACTGACCCTATAAGAAAAAAGAGTTTGATAAAAGACATAAGAATACTTAAAGACATAACACTATACATAACTACAGGACTAAAGAGATTGATGAATTTAACCTCCACATCCTTTACAGAGAATTCACATATAAATGCCAGTATGCAAACATTTTAATTTAATGAAATCTTTCCCACTCAATTCATTCTTCCAAATATACTTACCAGGATGGATCTAAACTTGTGAGTTCAATTCCTCTTTGAAGCATAGCCTTAAATCTCAATGTAAGGGGAAATGGTACTTTGGCTATAAAGTAAAATCACATAAAGATCATGTAAAAAAAAATCATTGAACAAATCATAAACACAACCTGAAAACATGAAATTAAAGCGATACAATAATTTAACAAGATTCTTCCTTTTGTCTAATTGTCTTTTACTTTTTTTGTGTTTCATGAAAACATAAACTTATAAACTTTTATTTGCGAAGCTTTTGGTACTTCAAGTACATCGTCAGGCAAATCGTTTTCCCAATCTTTTGCCTGACGATATACTTGAAGTAAAATTTTTTAATACATTAGTTTTTGTTTTTTCTATACATTGAAATAATCATGGCTGCACTTTTTAACACATAAACTTATGCATTTTATCAAAATAAATCCTGAAGACTCACAAAGAAACATAAAAGAAACATGAAAATTATCTTCAACATACAAACATTTCTTGAGAACCAAAGTAATTATATTAAACAGTTGGTCTGCGTGAATGTTCGCGAAATGTTAGATTTTGTGCCAATTCACTTAAATTTGCTCTGCATAAATTTAATTTGCTAAATACTTTCACACTTTAATTTCAAGTGAATAAGGTAAGGAAAAAATCATTTAATCAAATTTTAATACTGGTGATAAACCCAGAAAATGTCCAATTGATCCAGCCACCAATTACAATCATAGGTAACACATTGGTCAAATTTCCTTTCAACATGTCCATCATCATAGTTGGGTCTGTAATAATTTTAATTACATAAAATAATTGAGAGCATACTGTCACTTGAGTTTTTTACAATTTAATTGAAAACGTATTGGTACCTTGCATTGGATTCTTTGGAGGAGCTTGTGGCTTTTTGGATTTCAAAATACCTGTTTCTTCAGCATTGAAAAATTGTCTTCTCATGAAAAACGACTGTAAGACATGATTAATTGAAAGTTATAATTAGCATAAGAAATCAGGCAATTCGTTCAGTGGTATATAACCATAAAAAATTTACCTCAATAGGGATATACTTTCCATGATCTCTAAGGATTCGACTTCTGATTAAGACATGACTAAAATAAAAACAAAACAAATAATGACATGTCAGGAATGATATAAATACATTGTGTTAAGAAGAGCACTATAAAAAACAGAGACAGTAACAGCAAACATTCACTGTCAAGTAAAAGACAAATTCATACTATAAAATTTGTTTAATGGGAATCCATTTTTATTTTCATTATTATTATTATTATTTCATATTTTAGGAGGTTGACTATGTCAGAAAATACAAATTTCTGTTATCAGTGAATAATACTAGATAAGATGATTAAAAATTAGATAAAAACAGCAATTTGATGTGGATGAAAACAAGAGACTAGCATTGTGAAATAGTAGAACGTTTACGAGGTAGCATACAATGTGCATCCAGAAGATAATTAACAAATAAAATGAAAAAGTAAGACAGGTGGATTTTTTTAATATAATATACCTTTGTTTTAACTGCTCTAAGTCGACTTTCTTTGAAGATGTTAACAGAATCGAAACATGATGTCTGATGACACCTATCAAGAAAGTGATAAGAACTATTGGTACAATCACCCAAATCCGAATAGCTGGATCCAGTAATAAGTCATCCATATTTTTTATTCCTAAATGATAATTATTTATGATGCAAGTATATAAAAATTGAATAAACCATTAAGATTAATGGTTCATGAATATCATGTCATCTCCACCAGTACATAAAGTAAAACAACAACTGTTTCCTGCAGATAATAAATCAAGCTTATACAAAACTGAAAAATAGATCAACATTTAGCATACGAGAATTCAAGAGGTAGTATAATTAACTTTAAAAACAAAGAACTGAAGCTGAAAATTGAAAATGAAAAGATGTACTTCAGACTGCAATATGAAAGTTTAGACAATCATTTTGATATCAACGTAAATCTTTATACTTGCTGAAATTCAATAAAAACTCCATCGTAGTATCATATTTTTTATGGGTGAAACTTCATAAGAGTATTAGGAACAAATTCAAGTTTTAGTAACGCCTATTGCAACAATATTTTGCAGAATCACATTTTTCTTTCTTTTTCAAATACATCTACACCACCTAGCACCTCAAATTTCTATTACAATGTAGTACAGAATCAAAAGTTACAATCTTTTGATAACAATTACCAAGTTACAGCATATTGTTAAAACCATTTTGATAACCACAGGTTGTCAAAATAGCTGATTCACCAACAGAAAAAAATTTGGCGGCTGCAAAGAATTAATGTTTGGTTAAAGTGTGCAAAGCATACAAAACATCCTTATAAGAATATCATATCCTAACTAGGATGTAGATTTTCTTAAAACATATATCTTCAAGTTCCACACAGCAAAGGTGAAAATTTTGTCACTAAAAAACGCGCATTTGATTTTGTTATAGAAAAGGAGCAAAAGATAAGATGCGATAGTGTCGCATGTTACTGGGACTGCAATATTATCTGGGGTGGTTTTGGATTATTGATTGTAGACAATAGGCTATCATTTGATATGGCAGTTTAGTCTAGCCACAAGCTGCGTTACTCCCAACTTCAGTCAGTCCTCCAAATTCATACTTCCACTTCCTCATAACCCTGTTCCATTCCGAGTTAGGTTTTTGTCCCGGGATAGCAGCCATCCCGAGTTGAACTCTCACTCAAAAATTAGATCAGAAACATTTTTTTTCAAAATAACTTATATTCAGCTACTATAGGAATGCAAAACAACATTCAAATATGTTTCGAAAGGTTACAAAAATAATAGAAAAAGAAAATGATAATCATCAATTATGTAAGCATGGGACACATAAGGTCAACTCTAAACAGGTGGACCAAGCTGTTCCGAGTTGAACCCTTCAAACATTTCCACAGCCTAGCTAATTTAATATCTTTTGTTTCTAACAGACTAGTCGCATACAGGTCAATTCGTTATATTGATTTTGAAGATTTTTTTATTGAAAATTTTACATTGTGATTAATGAAGATTCTTCACTTTCAGCATTAATTTTTTTTTCTTCTGACTCATTTTTGTGAATGTCAAATTTCAAAAATTGGTCATTGTAGTTATTTATGTCTAACTCGGGATGGATTTACAGATTTATTCACGAATGTTTAACTCAGGATAGGTTAGCTGTCTCAAGTTCAACTCAGGATAGATTTCAACTCGGGAGCAGGCCCCATCCATATGAGAAATCAGCAATACTCTTTTGCTTTTTCGTTACGGGAATTTCTTTAACAGAGATTTGTTTAAAATGTGCACACACTGTACAGTGTTTAAGCTAAACTCACGATGAGAATATTTTCATGCCATCCATCCGGTATATATTCACATTATAATAAATGATGTGAACATTTCCATCCATTTTGTTATACATACAACGGTTTGAGAAAAAAGTATTAAAAAAAAGTATTATAAACTATAAAATTATAAAAAATTGTAATAAATATTATAAGCAGGTCGCGTTTTTAATCAGGGCTAGAAAAAAAACATTAGCTTTACAGGTTTTATGGAACCAAGGTCAATTTAGTTCCGGAAATTGCAACACACAAAACACAAAACAAAATTATATATACACTATACAGTAGAATTCGAAATTTCGTAAAAATGCACTGCGTCATAAAGCGCGTATTTTATAGTAGAAGTAATTTTAGGTGTAGAACATATGAATCCTATTTCTTGAAGGTTTTTGTTTTCAACCGTAAAGCACCAAAAGTACACTGGTGCAAGGACAACTAAACAACTTGCGATACCATCTTGAATAACATTCACGATTTGTTTCCATAATAGTCCGCATCCACTTTACAAAGGGGGGGATTTGGGGTTTACATGCGTTTTTTTCCTTTTGACTGGACTGTATTTTTGAGCTAATTGCCAGCTTGGTCTTCTGGTAATATAGTCAAATTCCAAGTATTAATTGAAAAAATGCTTGAATATTAATATATATTTTGTTTCTTAAGGAAGGAAAGTCAAGAAAGCAAAAATGTTTGGAAAGTTTATGAACAAGAAGTTTTTCCACCCAACTTCATATCCTAATCAGAAACAAAAGTGGATTCATGAGCGAAGAAGAGATGCAAATAAGAAGAATGAAGAAGAAAAAAAGGCCACATATCAAAAAGAGCAAGAATCGTATCAGAGCCGTTTGTTGTCAGCTAAATCAACAGGAGAAAAACTGAAACTTGACTTGAATTTTATGTATGATGCACCTCCGGGTATGAGAAAGGAGGGAAATGATGAAGAAAAGGAGGAACAAGAGGTTTGTTTTGTCTTTCTATTGCTAAGCTATATTTCATTTGTTTGTATGTGTTTTCTTAGTGTGTGGCATATATTCTGTTCACACCGGAATTCTGTTCGATTTAATTTGTTGAATAACGTTTCTGTCAAATTCAACAAATTCAATCGTGTATCACCATATTTTCAATTCAATTTATTGAATTGGACATTTCAATTTCAACATTTTGAAATTGACATGTTCAACTTTTTCAATTTGTCGAAAGTTACGACGACTGTATATGGAAAGGTTATTTTTGTGGCATGGCTAAAGGTTGTTAAGTGAACTCTAGTTAAGTCACTCTAGTCAGCATGATTTGTTTTTTTATGGGCTGTGCAGGCAGGTGGACAGCAATTCGTTGTACTTATTGTTTTTGGCTACGCGTTATCAATTTTGAAATTTATAAATCATCGACTGGGAGAATCATTGTTAATTTCTTTGTGTGAACTAATCTGTAATTGTACATCTGTATATTGTCTGCTATGCTTCTATCTTATAGTCACATACGATATACTTATTGCACAAGGACCAGGCCTCTTACCCTCTTACCCTCTTGAAAATAAAATAAACAGGAGAAACACATGGTAGACGGCATAGCAGGATATATATTTCTATTTTTGTGATTGTGTAAACATAGAATTGTTTTATTATACATGACAATAGCCGTTTAAGGCGAATAACACTTTATTACGAATAACACCTTTAAACAGGTGGATAAAAAAATTTATTTATTCACCTGTATAAAAATGGCAGGTGGATAAAAAAATACGCTTTTATCCACCTTTGTTTTATCCAATAAATTGGTGGATAGAAAGACTTTTATGCAGGTGAATAATAGTTTTTCTGAGTAAAAACGACAGGTAAATACAAGTGAGCAGGAACAAAACTTTTTTAAAAAGAGTACAGTCGGCCAGTGTAAATTGCAGGTGGATAAAAAAGTACAGCATATCCGTATGACCTGTTTACAATGTTTTTTTCAAGATGGTTCCTCAGACAACATGTAAACTAACCAAAGCAGTTTCTCAAACTTTTTTCTGCAAATACAAGATTTGAAATTCTTCAACTTCACTGACACAAGTTTTGCCATTCAAACTTATCCTCACTAATGACTGCCACGTCTTGATAACATAAACAGTCAATATTTTGAGATTTTTTTTTTGCAGTTTTGACAAGTACACCAATCCCTATTTTTCATGCAATCTGTGCAACTAGTAATGCTTGTGGTAGAAGTTTTCTATTTCTTCCTCTTCTTCATCTTTGTTTCTCCAAGTTTTAGAACAAGAGCTCATTTTTAAATAAAGTAAAGTTCTACAAAATACTTTCTTCAACAAAAGTGACGTCACAAGAAAGGGAGCTATTATGTAAATAGGTTTTTAAAACCCCATATATTTATTTAATTGATTATTTATAAAAGAGAAGAAAAAATCACACTAAGTTAAAGAAACATAGGGTATTTTTTACCAGACTAGCCTTGTCCACTCTGGCTCATCTTAAGTCTTGGCACGAAGATTATATGAATTTTACCATCCTTGTCCACTGTGGTTACCAGTAGTAGTGCATCATCTTCTGACAGCCGTATCATCCGCATGTTTTACTACTACCAGTGGCATGTCATCAATAATGGCATCATTGTTATCAATCAATAATCAATAAATAATGACCTACTGTTGTCAATACATTGGCCCCCATGGGCCGTATTGGCAATGTATCTGGACATTTTTAATATCATTGATGAAGTTCAACAATTTTTTCGGTATAATGGTTTCCAGGATGTCAATTGTCAATCATCATTAATAATAGACTCCTATTTTAAGAAATATGGACAATCGTAATTGTAATTCTAGTTGTTTTAATATTCCAGTCAACCAGGCCTTTAATTCTGGATGGACGTACAATTTTCTTCCTCATGGTTCACAAGAGCTGGACAACCGCTTGACTGCATATCACTCACCAAGTATTCCTGCACTGTCTCAAAATATTATTAACAGAATTAGGAATGATGAATTTGTCAATTTTGATAACTTGTTACCTTCTTCTCTACCAGCTGAGTCATGTAGTGTCATCTTGCCCTTTGTGGTCGCTCAATGGGGCATTCAGCAGCAGAATCAGCACCTCATTTTTTGTGATTCAGTTGGTTTTACAACTCAGATGGACACTGCACCAACAACCAATATCATTTTCAGCACTGCTGCCGAATCTGTTCTTCGCGCCCACCAGTGCACCAGTGGAAATAGACATTTCTCCTAATTCTTTACCATCTACTGTTAGTTTTCAGTGAATGTTTTTAACTGGTTGGTAGAACATCTCAAGCAACTATTGGTTTCTTATGTTTTGAATGGGTTTAGCTTTGGCTTTGATATCGGGTTATTGAGCTCATTGTCATTCACTGGAACCTGCTATCTACTGTCCGCTTGCAACATATCCGGTTTGATTGCTAGGGAGGTTAACAGACGCCATACTTCTGGTCCATATTTGTCACCTTTAAGACCTTTTCATTGTTCCTCACTTGGAGCTGTCCCTTAAGCCCTTGTCCCTTAAGAACTTTAATTCTATCACAATATAATAATGTGATAGAATATTTAGCGGCAACCTTTAAGATGGAAATTTTAGAAACCACTCACCCTGTTTGGTAGAGTAATATTCCATTCTTTAAATAACGCTTGATCCACTATTCCTTGCTGCTTGTGGTACATCTATAGGTCTTCTTATTAAAGATTTTAGAATCTTAAAGGACTCAAGTAGTACCCCCTGGCGTTGATAAATACACAAACTAGCCAATTGTTTAAATAGGACATGATGGATCTAAAGGCCTGATCAATATACTACGACACATGTTTCCATCATTCGATGGCGGCCCAGAATTCATTGCCTTTGAGACCAACTAGGGAGTACACCATCAGTTATCCTCCGTCGTCTATCCAGACCTGCCGACCCAACTGTCCCACCATCTTGTCCTCAACCCTTCAGTGAAACTCTTCCAGTACAGAACCCTAAGAAGAAGATCCCCTTCAATAATAAAAGACTGAAAGGAAACCTAATTGCTTCAAACAGACTGGAAGCACAGCCCTCTCTAACTTGGGAGGGGTGCAAAAAGGAAATCGATCATTCAATTCAGTGCAAAAAAAACACCCTTGCTTGGGCCATGTCTCTCCCACTTTTTTGCATTAGTTACATTAGTGTATCTTCTCAACAAATAAAATGCGTTTTTTGAAAGCCTCTGAGTCGTTTTAAGAGCTTTTGTCATCCACCAAGTTAAATTCCGCCAAAATCGCCAAACTTTCTTTCCGCTAAAATTTCTTCCCTTAAGATAGGTTACCAAAGAAAACCATGAAAATAACCTTCCACTTTTTTTTACCTATAACGCTATGTCGGCCTCTAAGTGTGCGATACGTTTCTCCAAAAGTTAATATGATTCAGTATCCTTGGATTGGTAGGAAAAAAATAGAGTTTTCAATTTTACATCATTACTATGGAAATTCACTTTGAAAATTGTCAGTTAGTTAACTTCCCAATTACTTGCTAAACATCAGTTTCCCAAACATTCTGGCTTTTTCCATATTTTCATGACCTAGAAGGATCTTCTAGCTTGCTGGACTATAATGTTTTCCAAAAGTGTTTTCCAAGGCTAATTGAGGCTGTTTAATACTTTTTGGATGTTTAAAAGTGAAATGTTTTTGTGTCTTTGCCTTCAGAAACTCACCAAAGCCTTCTTGTCCCATCTGCCTTTACAATTTTTATTCCAGCTACACACGAAACATTTTCCAGATATTTTAAAATATAACAGAAATAAGTATAAAGTAGTAGGGTAGTAAAGTAGGGTAACCTGAAACCAACTCAGGCTCAATAAGATGTCAATAAGATAAGATAAGGTGTATATGACGTGTGAATTCTCTTCCATGTTATTTAGGTTATCAAAAGGAATTATCAGTAACCATGTAATTACTAAAGTTACTAAAGAATTGTAAAAACAAAGAAGAATTGATTGAATTTTCTGTTTACACTGTCTGATTTGAAGCTAAAAATTGTCAATAAGGTGTCAATAAGAGTATTTTGCAATCTTTTTGTTGTTTAAGATCATTTGTAAAAATTTCTATCCATAAAATTTGTTTATTTAAAACAAATTCCAAAAATTAATACTCACCATTTACGAAAATCAAAACTCGCGAAATACCCCCAAGATACTGTTTATTTAATTTGTACCCGTTCAATAGGGTTACACAGTCCATTAGAAAAACCATTTTAATAAATTTTTAAAATATTTATTTCATTGTTGTGCTATTGCCCATATCTAATTTATTTTAGGTGAAGTTTGAGTGGCAAAAGACTGCACCTAGATCAAAGTATGTAAAAGATTTGGGGTTAGATTGTCAAGATCAGCCATTTGGTGTTTGTGTTCGAAACATAAGATGTTTCACATGCCGTGGTTGGGGCCATCAGAATACTGATAGAGAATGTCCACTTTTTTTTTCTAATGTAAACTCTGAAGCCAACATATCTGAAGAAAAAGTGCAAAATCAGGCCCAAAGCCTACTTTTAAGTGACCCTCTTCGATTAGTTGCTGCGATGAAGCAGCAACATGGCATAACATTGAAAAAAACAGTTATTGGTCAAGAAATAAACCCCATGGCTGAAAACCAACAACTAATAGATTCTGAAGATGAAAATAGTGACTTAGGTAAGCAAGATGATGAAAATATATTTGTTTCTAGCAACTAATTAATCCGATGTTACAAATTTTTCATAGGGACCTTTCAACTTTCAAACTTATTTGGTTTTTACCTGTACATTTACATCCTTTAATTAACGGATAAGACATGGATGTCTGATAATGGCATATTGAAATGTGTTTTTTGTAGGTGAGTCTGATTTGGCATACATAGAATCGTTAACTGACAAAGAAAAGAAAAGATTACTCAAGTCATTGAACAAACTTGAAAGATCAGAAAAAAAGAAACAGAAACATAAAAAGAAGAAAGAAAAAGACAAAAGGGAAGATAAAATTGACACAGATCGGCATAAACAAGCATCACGTAAGCGGAAAAGAGACATTTATGCACTCACAGACTCCTCTCCTGATCGTCCTGTTCATTCAATGAGATCAGTAGTATTGAAGAAAAAAAGACATTCCAAAAACAGTACATCAGCAGATCAATCAGGTTATAGAAACTCAAAAACCTCAAAGAGGGACCACAGTAATCATAATAGACACCAAAGTAAAAAACATCGGGACAGTCGTTCTTGATGAGTAATGTTTTTATGTTATTTTTAATTTTATTATTTATAATTGAATGGTATTGGAAGAATGGGAATTTTACTGAAATAGCTCAGGTCCTTGTTAAAATGGTGTGTATGCAGTTGATGCAATTGATCTGAGACAACGCTTGAAATTCCTATTATTATTTTGGAACAACATAAAGTTTCAGAGATATCATTGTCATTTGTAAAATACACTACAACATGTAGACTGTATGCACTATGAATTTCTTGCCCTTACAATCTTCAGAATATTCTATTAACTTGATCTGCATGTTTTGTCGTTTAAACCATAAAATGTCCAACATTTTCATTTAAAAAACCATAACAGAATAGTTGTTTAAATCACATTATCTTGGTAGAGCATCTATACAATAATCAATATCACAGACCAATAGAGATCAACACAATATTCTTTCAGAGATGTTTGCAAGGTTGTCAGGATCAACCAGGGTAAAAGTTCCTTTTTCGTCTGACACTCCTATGATTTCCAAAATGTATTGTTTTCGTTAAGACTTTACTTTTCTGTAAGGTATATACCTCCTTATGTTTTTCTTGTTGTTGTTTGTTAGTTAGTTTGTTTGTTTGTTTTTGTTATTTTTTAGATTTTACAGAATGCAGTCAGACATTCATCTGAATATATTGGACCGCGAGAAAAATGTAGGACTAATATGGCATTTTTAAGTGCATTCACTTCAATCTGTCTTCATATAACCTTCATCATCATAATGCTCAAAATGTTTTTTAGGCCTAAATATGGTTCAGTTGTTAGGTCGAGTTGGTCAAGAACCAGTAACTCGGGGGGAGAAGGGCAACTTTGTCACATTTGAGATGGCCACCGATAGAAGCTATCCAAAGACTGATCAAGATGGAAAAACAGGTATTCTATTTTCACCCCCTCTTTTTTGTTACCTCGAAAGGTTTTTTTGGTGATTGAAAAGTCTCATACCTTAGTTCTAATTTCTTGAGTATCTTTTAATAACTTTATGATTTTGTCTTGCAAAGAGGTTATGAAATCATTTTCTTATTCTCTAGAGTTTGTTTCGAAAACAGAATGGCATAATATTTGTGTATTCCGACCACATTTGGTTGAAAAAGTACAGAAAGCAATTGGAAAAGGGTGAGTGTTAGGTGCTCTTTATCTGGAGACCGATATATCGGGAAGGCGAGATAATTTGGCTGGACGATATACTGGTTGGGAGTGTTTATATGAAGGTAGAATGGTTTCATATCGTTTCGGTTCACTGTTTATATGAACCTCTTGTGGTTAAAATCTATATCGGTTCACCGAGTTATCTTGCTTATGGTGTTTATATGCCAGGAATAGGGAGATAGCTTGCTTGTCCAATGTATTGCCTAGCTCATATATGTCTCTGCGGTTCAAAGTGATATAAAACTTTCATTTACTCGCAATTTAACTATTGTCCACTAATTTGGATGAATACAGTCGTCAAATAAATAATCGCATAAACCGCCTACAATTTCGAGCATTAAGAATATCATATCTCAATTTTTAACGAGCTTCTTGAAAGAGGTAACTCAGTAACAATCCACTACCAAAATATCAGAGCTCTCTTAACAGAAATTTATAAAACTAAAAATGCACTAAATCAGATATAATTCTGATGTATTCAAAATTTCAGTATCTTACATTAATCTGAAGCATAACCGTGGTTTTATTCAAAAGACACCCAAAACTATCATATGGTACAGGGACTATATCCTATATTGGACCAAAAATCTGACAATTCCTTCCTTCCCACATCAAAAATGCAGAAAATTTCTTGGTATTTAAACAAAAAATAAAGCTATGGAAGCCTGACAGATGTCCATGTCGCTTATGCAAAACGTACTTGGAAGGTGTAGGATTAATCGAGAATTAAGACAATATACTTAGCGACAATGTATACTCCTTACTTCTGTGTCTACATCATCAACAACTTATATATTCTGTTGACTTTGATTAGCGTATTTTTTTATAACTCTATATTGTATATATGTTTTGTCAACGTTAAAGAAAGAAATTGAAAAAATAAAAAATAAAAAAAAAGGGTAGGCGATACAACTCGTCTGTCATAAACAGTTAAGTGATATCTCAATGGAGTTATCTCGCTTGTCCGATATATCGGTTTCCATATAAAGAAACCCTTAGTGATATCTCAACCTACAGTCGATTCTCGGTATCTCAAACTCTCAGAGGACCGGCAAAAAAGTTCGATATAACGAGAGCAGTTTTGACCAAAGATTCAAGACACCAAAGAAACTGTTCGAGATATGGAAAGTTCAAGATGGAAAAATTCCAATGAATGAATGAATGTATTTATTTGCCAACAAAGATAAATATTATACAAAACTTGGAGACAATTATACAAAAAACATGGTCCAATACGAAACAAAATACACCTCGATACAAAATCTAAACTCCTAATCTTTTCCCTTTTTTTTATTATTATTTTTCTTTTCTTCGTTTTGATGATCTTAATTCTGGATACAATTTCTATTCAGAACTCGTCTTATGGTGGTAGGATCACTTGAGTATGTAAATTACGAAAAACCAGACGGTAACCGACTCCAAATGACTAGAATAGTACCAGGTAGGTACCTTCTAATATTACTTCATTGTTTTTTTATTTTACTTACGGGATGAATGCGGAAAAAAGATTGGAACAAAAGAATGCTTGCGAATGTTTGCGAATGTTTGCGAATTTGGCTTCACGACATGCTTTCACAATCTTTTACTCCGCACGTTTTTTTATTTCCGGGTCGTTCGCAATCTTTAACTTCACATTCTTAAAAAATTTCAAAACGATTTGCTAATCATATTGTGTCACCCTCGCCGATACCTCTTAATTTGCAACTTTTGGTCGTGTGAGTTAAAACGTTTTGCAATTCTTCCATTTTGAAAATTATAGACTGGGAGAAAAAAACTAAATTTATGTGATTCGCAGTTTTAAATTTTACGTTTTCAAGTCAAAATTATGTTTCACATTCTTGAATTACGCAATTTCAATAACAGTCTGCTCACTCACAACCTTGTATTCCACAATTCTTGCCATTTTCTAGATTCCATTCGCAGACTTTAGTTTCGCAATCTCTTGTTCCGCAGACAATATTAGTTCCCTTCCAAACACCTTATTACATGAAATTAAACGGTGTATTGATTAGCGCAAATTGAAAAAATCGCGTTAATTAAACCTAGGAAACTTTCGAAATTTACTTCCACATTCGCGTTGAGGGGCGTTAAAATAATTATAACATTACATTCATGTAGTAAGGTGTTGTAATTTGAAGTTCACTTTTAATCCTTGAAGTAAAAATGAACGTGACTTAACAGTGAGATCCACCTCCCTATACGGTAATGCAAAACGAAATTTCAATAAAGATTTATTAATAGACATAGACATTTGTTTCTAATCTTAAAAAATAATACATATGCAGTTTTTTGTAAACGACGCATTCGTCAGCATTACTCAGCAATCATCATTATTTATATTCATGGATTCATGACCACAATGTTTTCCTATTTGTATACTTTAGGTGTTGCTTATAAAAATTAAGGACACCTTTTTAGTTTTCAACTTGTTTTCCGAAACACTATCCATTTTGTGATTTTTAATCCGAATTCATTTAGACGACATCTTCATTTTGTCCGGTTCCCAAAGGTAAAAACTTTGTGTCGTAAAGAAACACATGATGGAAGAATCATTTTTATGTTCGTTTTTTCTACTTCGTTACTGTTCGATAAGAAGGGAACTCTTCAAATTTCAACCGAAAAGAAAGTTCTGTTGTCAGATGTACATCTTCATTATATATTTGTAATATTTTTATTATTCGAGTAGTTATTACGAAAGAGAGCTTTGAAATTAATGTGTTTTCTCTTGTATTGTAACTTGATTCATTGTTTTGTTTGGTCTAGTGCAATGAACTATAAGTAAATTGACGTTGCAGATTTTATTTATACATATACCAGATAATACAGAGGAAGTTGGCTGACATAACAAACAAACAAAAAAAATGTGTGTGTCATTAAAATTTGTCAAAATCTTATTGGTTTTCCATCGTTCACAATTTTATAAAGTGGCCCTGTTCCTAGTTGTTTTTCAACTGCACCAGGCCTTTCCAATTGTGTCCTTCTATAAAATGTCTCTCTTGATTTTTTAATGTTGTCTTTGATGCTCTCCAAATGAGCCAGGCGGTGTTGTTCAACATCGGCCCGTTCCCTGCGTTGATCACCTAAACAATAGAAAGACGATAGATTTTTCTACAGGGACTCGAAAACGTGTTTAAAATGAGAAGTATGTTTGTAGGCTGGAAAGTCAAACGAGACATAACCGACCCTAACACCACTATTCCGACAAAAGTTATAAGGCTTGTACCATAATAAACTGCCTAAACTTAGTTGAGGAGAATTGGCGAGGGAAATGTAAGCTCCAATCGAGTAAAGGTTCGAATTTGAGTGTTACAGGAATATCAAACACAACTTCCTGCAACAACACCAAATGAAGATATTGTTTGCCAAAATTTTCCTACATGGGCTGGGTAGAATCGATGAACAGTTTGTCCATCAACTTTGTCAGTCGCCCTTAAAATCCCTGGTTTTCTGACAGCTTTTTGCTGGTTTTTTTGTGGCAGATGCAGCAGAATTACGGGTGCGTAAACTACCTGAATATTTGCGGACTCCTATAATCACTCACCTAATAATATATCTTGTTCTTGCTGTATAGTTAACATTTTTTCAGCATGTGTTCCAAGATTAATAATTTTTTCTTTCCAATGCAACTGTTGGAATCTTTCTAACATTTTTTGTTGTTCAAGATTGTTTGGGAATACAGGGACATTTACCAGCGATTCAGAATAATTTACAAAAGTATTTGGTTTGGTAACCGCATTATAATTTTTAATTTTCACATTATGTTCCATTTGATTCATCTTGACTTGACAAGCTGAGAATTTTGTTATTTACATTCTTAAGTTACCATTATGAATCGAATCCGTGGGAACAACGTAAGCATATTCGATATTATTTGTTGGGAAAAAAATTTAATGTCCATAAAACATTTATTGCAATGATTTCTCAACTAAACAGACTGATCGTTTTTTGATAAGTGAATAAAGTTCTAACAAAATAATGAATCTTGTGTGTTCATTCATACACATTTTTTGACCAACAATAAAAAATATCTGTTGCATTCGAAACATTCTAATGTCAAAATGGGTTTTCCCCGGAGATACAAGGCAATAATATTTTGTTTACATAGGCACTGAGAAACGACCTTTAATGTTTGTATTTGATGAAATACTATAAAAATTATTTGAAGAAAGATTCTCTTACGTTAGGTAATTGAGTCTTTTCAAAAAATATTTTTCTCACGTAGGCTTGGTAAATTCATCTGACTAACTGTACCTAGTTAAATCACAATTGAAGACGTTCATTTTATGTGTCATGAAAAGTAAGAAAACTGGAAATCCTGTACAAAGGGAGAAGTCAATTGAGAAAAAGAGAAATCGCAGTACGTAAGATTTTCTTTTAGTGGCCTAAATTACCATAGAAATTTACAAATTTGCTCTTATTTTTTTTACTTTTTTTATAGTTCATGTGAACTTTTTCCCCCAATAATGACTGTCCTAAACTTAATTTTGAAAATCCTCAAAATTCTAGGTCATAATGTGTTGATGTTATGTCCTGATTCAGCAATACATGATGTAGGTGTTATTTATTTATTTTTATTTTTTTTTCATTAGATATACCTATTTTTAGGCAAACTTAATTTCTTTATGATTTGCTCATAAATGTACAAGGAATCTAATAAGTCTACCTAAAATCATTGATTTTCTTGTGACAAATAATAAATTTACGAACATTACTTGATTTTTTTGAACGGATGAATAAGCATTTTTGGGAAAGTGGGGCAAAATTTGCCAATTTACTAAGTTTACATATTGTGTATATTTAATGAAACATTATGACTTTATGTTTTTGACAGTTTTGCTTGATGTATGCTTTTGATGTCTTTGTAAACTTGATTTCAGAATCCAACAACCTGTATCGTGGTCTTAGATGCACCATTGCCTGACAGTGAAGATTTTTACATCAAATTTTTACATCTGGCAAAAACCACGGTTGTTCGTGCAGAGAAAGTGAATGAAACTAGTTTAGCTTTCAAGACTCCTGGTAAGGCTATTCTTCTAATTTTTTTCACTATATCAAGTTTGTTTTCAGTAGGTAAATTACAGATGGTGTTTTTTGGTTCAGTCATCATTCATCAAATAGCCACTGTCAAAATATTGTAAATATTTAATCTTTTAACTCATAATGATATATTTCATGTGAATATTATACTGAGTTTAAGAAATCAAGAAACATAGTTTTTAAAATTTGTATTCTGCTTGATTAAATAAATATACACATTTTTTTCAAGAAACAACTATCAATAACATATTTCCACCTTAATTAGTATGTCGTTTGCATTGCTAGCATTTTTTACATTTTTTACATTTACTTAATCATCCAAAAAAGATGTTACAGATAGCCCTCATGTATGTTGTTTGAGTTTTCTTAATTAAAGATTAGATATTACGATACAATTGTATGGCATATTATTATGGTGTTTTAAACGTAAGTGTACAAATTATTTTTTTATCGTCATAGGGAACTTTATGCCTGGTGAGGCTAAAATTGTCATCCATTTTGGTTATGAAAAAACAAAGTTGTGTAGTAGCAGCAGAGCATTCCTCTTTAAACCTAAAGTAGAAATTCTCTGTGAGTTACTCGAAGCAACTACAGATCCTATGGCATTCATTGCTAGTGCATACAATTTGAATGAATATGATGCTGTGGCTGTTGATTTGAGGCTGGAAAATGCCTTGCGTTCCAATGCTCCTGAAAACATTGACATAATGCAAACCAACGATAAGAACAATAATGTTGTCAAAACAGGTGCTTTTTTTACAGTTGTTTTAGTTTTCTTTTTAAAGATCCCAATCTTTTTTATCATCGTGGTTTTTTTTAAAATACTGTTTTTACAGCATGGAATGTACCAACACTGCTTCATTTTGCTGCACGCTATAACCTTGTTCGCCTATTTGTCGCCTTGTTAAGGTACCCTGGGGCCCAACAAGCATTGAACATGATTAACAAAGAAGGCTATACTCCTTGTCAGCTTGCTGAAGTTCGTGGGTTTAATCATTTTAGTGAAATCCTGGTAAGTCACTCATATTGATTCTTATTGATTTTTCTTAATGTTTTCTAATGTTATGAATAAAGCAAAATGATGATATCTCAGCATTTTTTTGGCCTCTATCAATAATTCACGTTTATACATATACATGGACATTTTGGTTTCAGCTTTCAGACAAAAATGCTGCAATAACATTCAGTTTCCTATATACAATAAACATAAACATACAAGTTATGTTTAAAAAGCGAATACATTCATTTGTTGTTATTTTATTATTTCCTGATAAATTTTTTTTCTAAAGAATGCAAGGTTAATTTCATTTGATTGCAATGCTTCTGAAACAAATTTTGAAAAGGGATATGATTTTCTTCTCACAGTTTTTACTACGGCAATAAATTATAAATTCTTTAAAAAAATCAGGAAACGTTATAACATGGTCAGAATTTTTGAAGGACTATAGTCATAAAATCTCATCTTTGGCGCCAGTAATTAAAATTCCACCTGTTATGACTAAACGGTGTTCTTAAACAACAAAGTTAGCACAAAATCTTTCTTTTGCAATCTCAGTGATATGGATATTGAAGAAGAAGAAAAAGAAATCTTCGATTCCCAGCTCTTCTTCCACCTTTGTCTATACATTTTCGCATTTGAACTTGCTCTTATAAAATTCAGAAATTTTGTCATATAGACACGGATATTTTTTTACTTCTTTTGATTTCGACAAACTACACCACTTTTTACTGCAGGAACTTCTTAATTCATGTTTTATTCATATTTAAAGTACCTTCTTGAAAATGACGAAATATAAAACAAGTTAAATATAATAAAAGTTGCCGATTATGAGTGTTAAGATTTCGCGATAGAAATTGAAGAAGTTTTCAAATTTTATCGCAAAAAATGGGGTTGATTTTTTCCCGACAGACAGACGATTTTGTGATAGCTGTTATCACGAAATATGTGTGTCCACCAAATTTATCGCAAGATATTTTGTGATAACGCCTTATCCCACTGATGGAGACTAGAAATTTACAAACAACATTAAAACAACTGAAGCCTGTCAAATTATAAGTGAAGAACGTCTCCTGGACATAAGTGGTTTTACTTCCAACCTAATCGATTGTAATCAACCACATTCAAATCATAGTCCATTATGAAGAAAAGATTAAGAAATCTCCATGAAAGATAACACAAGACCACGAAATGTTTCCTTTTTTTTAAATTTCTGAAAAATTCAAAATTACATCTCATGATTAGGTTGTTTTTGTGAAAACTCTTATAAAAGTATTTAAAAGAACGAGGCATAGCCTGACCCGAACTCTCGCTGATTCTTCTAATGGCTGGTAGGCTTTCTTAAGCAGTTTTTCATGTACGGATCGAATTTTTTTTTTCTTCAAATCCCAATTGTTACTTTCTGGGTCGACATTTTCAAAATTCAGCTCTTGAATCTTCTTTTTATTTCACCCAGTCGAGATTCCTCGTTTTTATCATCTTGTTGTACTGTTTTTTCGTTTGTCTCCTTTTCCTAAAAGAGTTGTTTATTTTTCATGAATAAGTCTAAATATTTCATCAACATGGTATCAACAGCGATGTGATATATGCTTTAAACATTGGTAAGTTTGCCAGAGCTCTCTTTATTTGTTGGTCGGTCAAAGAATTCAGCATAGTGCCAATGTACTCATTCCGCTTTTTCGTTGTCTCTTGAAGCACATGTTCTTGTTCCTTGCTTGAAAATTCCCTGAAATATTTTACTTTAGTTCTCATCTGGCATGTTTAACGTGTCATGATATATCGCGAATTTTCCAAAGCCAACTTTCACATAACTGCATCGGCTATTAAGACATGATTTACGGACGTTAACTGATTTAACTCCCAGGCAATCGGCTATTTAGGAATTCATCTGTTCAAATTCTCCCATCCACAGGTCTTTTTTCAATGTGATGATGCTGTTGTCCACGTATTCTTCCATCAATTCAAACTGTAGCTCTAAATCTGCTGGTAGCGTTTTAAAAGCGTTGTTCACATTGTTAATCAGTGGTTGTCTGTCTTTATTATCTTGTTTAAGGACAGAACTCATAAGCCAAGAAGCCAAACCAACACCTGGACTGATTACGGTAAAAAATATCTGACGTTAGTCATTTAGCTGCTTTTAATGCACGCGAAACAAGATGGCCTGATAACTAGTTAACTAGTTAGCCACCCATTTCACCAAAGTATTAAAAAAAACGTGTCTATATGGTCTATATGCTTCTCTACGTTTACATCTTCATAACTTAATAACTTTTTCATCGATTCTATCCTTTCCTTTCCCTTTTTTACTTCATCGCTCGGTTGGGAGTTTCCATAGATGCTGCTCAGTGTCGGTTTACAATCGCTTCATCCATGGATTTTATTTTCTAAATTCTGGCATACAACGTAGAAAGAAGTATGAACAGCAAGCCTTGATTCGTTTTCACATTCACTATCAACTTAAAAGAATGAAGGCTTGTGGCTACCGTTTTTTATGACTTCTCCATCTATATGTATACGCGTTCATTGGGATATGCAGCGAAATCTGGCGATATTTTTCCAGAAAAAGGGATTATAGATTTAAGATGAAACGAGCGCGATGCTAGTAACACTTTCTTCGAACAATTGGGAAAAGAAGCGAATTACTTACGACTTCCTATAACGGAAGTTTCTGATACCTCATTTCCCATTTTTAGAGACGAGGACTCACTAACTCAATATACTCAAGATCTATTTTGAATGGTGCACGCGATACTACGAAGGTGAAAGAATAGCTTACCACGGGCTTGGCAATAGTTTTCCACCCGTCGCTTTTATAGGTCTGATTTCGATCAGAAAGTGAATCAAAAACATTTAAAATGACGCAAAGGGGTTGGTTTTCATTCGGAATGACAAAAGGGAGAGGTTACAGCAAATGTTTTAATGATTTGCGGCAAATCAGTAGCAACGAGGCTAATCGATAATTCTTTTTTATTGGAATACGTTGTGACCAACGACACTTTTGTACGTCCGTGAATGCATCCATTTGTGCATCCTTTGTTGTATCCATTTATTTCAATATATCTTCATCCCTTCCAGCCAGCATGAGGTCTATCGATGGCTCCAATCGGAACGCTTTTGAAGCGCATCGGAGTGGAATATCAGAGACAACTTTTGGTCTTTTTTTTACTGCGAACCTCAGTATTATATTTCATATAAAATTTACATTACCGGTCCTATCACTTATATAATAAATCATAAATATTATAAGATTTAAATTTAGAAGGATTTATACCTGAAGAAACATGAATTTCACCCCGGGTGAAGAACATCAATTCCATCTCTCCCTCGTTTTATTTATGTTCATTTTTTTTCTTATGATTTAGAGTTCATGGAATTTCAAAGACAAGACTTTAAAGTCTCAGTCTGTCGATGAAATCTATGAGCACATGTCTCCAGAAATCAATGATCGTTATAGTGAAGCACAGAAAGATTATTATGAGGCAATGAACGCTCATAGTTTGAATGATGAAGAGGATAGTGAAACGTATGAGGACATGTATTCTTATAGAAGAGAAAGCGCAAACAGTATGTTATTAATATAGTAACTTGGTCTGAAAATATGTTTTCAAGCCATACAGAAGCATGGTAGATATATAGCAGATAAAGACGAATGTGTTGAGTTTGTGTTTTTGTTTGTTTTTGTTTTGTTTGCTGTCGGGGATACTTACCACATTGGCTCTTGAATTCCAAGGATTTTCTATTCGTTTGTATCTTTTAGGTCGTTCATCTATACCCGTTGATCGGCAAAGTGTATATAGTTCTGATAGCACATTCAGTTCTGCAAGTAACGACAGTCGTAGTATGTAGCACATCATTATCTGTTTGATGATATTTCATGACAGTTTGGTCTCATCATTTACCAACCTTGTCATTTTAGGTTCTGGGTATGGTGCACAACAGGATTTGGTATGTAAAACTAAAGTGTTGCACTGCAACCTTAAACATTTTTCTCTTTCTTGTGAAATTAATGCTGTTATTTTTTTTTTCACTATAACGCAAAATTCCCTGATAGATGAGGACTTTGGAAACTATAATTGTGTTCACTGTTTAGAATGGTCCTCCTGATTCTCGAAGAGTAAAGCCTTTAAGTCCTTTTCTTCATCCTCTCATTAATGAACTAAAAAGAAAAACCGAAGAAAAAAATCCTGCCATCTCTGGAGATGAAGTTCCACCACGTGCACTGCAGTATCAACGGCCAGTGCCTGCACGCCCTGTTACACAACCGCCAATGATTAGAAAATCTTATGAGACTTCCGTTAGAGCGTCATATGATTTGTATGATGTTCCCCCGCCACAAAAACAGCTTCCCCAAGTTCGTGGGGTGGAACATGTCACCGACTATGATACACCTCCACTTCGACAGGGCAATAACAAAAGTGAATTCTACGAGGTCCCACCATCAGACGAAAATCGTAAACAACCGTATGCCTTAAAAAGGATTCCACGATCTAACAGGACCTCGTACGAAGAAGTAAGGACCTCTGATATTTATGATCACCCTCCACCTGCTCAAGAAATATATGATCACCCTCCACCTGCTCAAGAAATATATGATCACCCTCCACCTGCTCAAGAAATATATGATCACCCTCCACCTTCTCAAGAAATATATGATCACCCTCCACCTGCTCAAGAAATATATGATCACCCTCCACCTGCGCAGGAAGTATACGACGTACCTCCGTCAACGAACGAGTTATACGACATTCCACCTGGTCGACACGGCGCTTTTGACATTTCCCGGTCATCTGGAAAATATCCGTGTGACGAGGATGAGACGTACGATGATGTATCGGCACTGAAAGCGAACCACCATTCCTCATGTGAAAATCTATTCTCACCTAGTAACAAACCATATGCTGGAAAAAATATTGGTAGAGTTGGGAAACGCTTCAGTGAACCTGCCATAAGTATGGATTTATTTTGTTATACACAGTATCATCTAACTTTCATAATCTTGGATTGTTTTTCAATGCTTTTTTGACCGCTGTGGCTAACTGAAACTCCATTAAGATCGATCAGACTTTAGCTTAATCAAACCAATACACCTTTCCAGAGTTTCACTATTAGTTTTGTTAGCCTCAAAGTGATTGTGGTTCAAAATGCACACAATAAATAAAACAAAGCTTGCATGCTTTACAGCTGTTGATTAGCCTCTGGCGGTTCCAGTCATAAAAGTTGTGACGGAACGCTGAAACACAGAATAGACAACAAGGCATTTGTAAACTTTTCTCGTCAAGGTCACATTTTTTGTCAGTTGCCTATGTTGTACGTCCAAGCTTCAACAACTTTTAAGAACGTAGAAAACATTGGGATCTTCTATCGTACCACTCGAAACTTAACCCACTTTAAGAACCGAACAAGTGTCTTATACTAATAGTTCTATTTCTTTCTGTCTGAAGGTTCAATCAACGTGCATACCACTATCGCAAATAGTTTACCTCATTGCACATGTCTGTTCAACTTTAGTTTTTTCTCGAAATCAGTTTCTTGTTTATTTAGGTCTAAATGCTCAACTAGCGTCAAAATTAGCTTTAGGAATGTATCCTAAAAATCCTCGTAAGTATTTCCTTCGACTTCCTCATCATCATCTTCAGAGATATCTTCGGAACATTTAAGGCTATGCTTATGACTTGTAAATTCTAGTACGCCCGCCGAATCTCCCACCACCTCGAAACACTTCCAAGGTTAGTTTGTAATGGCCTGCATTTTCTAATTTATTTCAATTTTGAGGTTCTGCGGAGAAGTTACCAATGTTCCGTATATCTAGGTTGTTGGGAGACCAGTTCCACCCCCTCCACCGCAGCGAAGATAGTAAAAGTATTCCTGCAACGAAAGTTCCGTTTGAGAACCCAAACAACAAGCAATCGTGTTTTTGTTGTTTCGAGTTGGAGGCTACTTCGTATCTGCAGTTTCTTTTTGTGAACCCTATCGCTCAGTTCACAGGAATGACCTTCTCACAAAAAAGGACGAGACCAAATAGCAATTCATCAATTTCGAAGGTCCTAGAGAACCAAGCTCTATTTTATAGCAAAATAAAACACCACATTTTACTTGTTTTTGTTGTTGTTGTTTGGTTTAGGAACGCCTGGTTGCGTGTTTTTATGTATGTAAACAACGAAATTATATCTTTTTTTTTAAAGAATTTTGTATTTGTATTTATTATTATAATATGAAAACCAAAATGAGAGATGACGTAACTAACTCTGCAGAAAGTTCAAGGAATTAAGAATTTTACAAATTTGTTAAGATGAATCGAAAAAGAGACCAATATTTCAACAACAACAACATTCCCGATATAGAGTTCATCAGGCGAATTCTGAGGTTAGTCGAGATGTCTCAATAAATCTAGATGACTGTCTAAATTCCCGCCGTCAACTTGCTTAATAAGCGTTTGTTTCAGTTATAAGGAGCTGGATCTCCTCTTTGCTAATAAGTATATTACTTAAAAAGGCCGATCAAGATTTAGTGGTAACCTTAAGTTATTGCGTTAATCCATCGTCTCAAATCAAATTAAATATTTTTATAAGTTCGATAAATTATTCTGATATTTTTTGAAATATTTACCTGTTTTTTTTTTTAATAATATATTTTTGTTGTCTTGTTTTTCGGGAAGAGTTTCTCTTCTAGGGACGAACCTAATCTTAACAAGAATATCTCTTCTGTGCCTCTGTACTTATTTAACAATTGAATTTTTAATTTTTTAAAAATTGGCATAATAATGTTCCTTTGTTTTTACTATATAAAATTCTAGTCACTTGTACTTTATTCTGATGATGCTCAGTGAGCGAAACGTTAATAAATGAACATGTCATAGAACTGTGTCGTTCTTCATCCTCAACATATTTCATTTTGTTTACATTTTTGACGCGATGCACCTCACACACACACACACACACACACACACACACACACACACACACACACACACACACACACACACACACACACACACACACACACACACACACACACACACACACACACACACACACACACACACACACACACACACACACACACACACACACACACACACACACACACACACACACACACACACACACACACACACACACACACACACACACACACACACACACACACACACACACACACACACACACACACACACACACACACACACACACACACACACACACACACACACACACACACACACACACACACACACACACACACACACACACACACACACACACACACACACACACACACACACACACACACACACACACACACACACACACACACACACACACACACACACACACACACACACACACACACACACACACACACACACACACACACACACACACACACACACACACACACACACACACACACACACACACACACATTGTCTCGTTTATTCATGCATACTGAGTAATATAATCTCTCTTTTTATTTCAATTCCCAAAAGCAACTTTGATATTGAAATCTGAACACTAAAACCATCAAACAGCAATTCGGGGGAATGGTCTAACTGAAATTCTTAACAAAAGAATGTCGAGGCTTCTTTTAGTTCTTATCTCCATACTTATAAATGCCTACAACCATCAAAACCCTAATGAATTGCTTCTAATCTCTGTAATGACACACAATTATTTGAACTTAAGTTTAAGTTCAAATGTGTGCCGGGCAAAAAGCAGGCGGAGAAGCTGGAATCCACGCAATGAGGAGGGTTTTCGAAACTGAAGAAGCAGAGGCAGTACTCTTGATAGATGCAGCAAACGCGTTCAACAACATAAACCGTCAAGCTTTTCTGCACAACGTAAAAATGATATGCCCAGTATTCGCAAATTATGTCATCAATTGCTACCGAACACCTGCTAGGCTGTTTGTCATCGGAGGAATCGAGTTGAGTTCAAAAGAAGGAACTACACAAGGTGATCCAATCGGCATGGCAGTGTATGCGGCAGGAACAACGCCTCTCCTTGACGAATTGATATCAGCCATTGCAGATCATGACGAGATGGCTGCATTTGCGGATGATATAACAGCTACGGGGAAATGTGAGTCACTACGAGAATGGTGGGATAGCATTACAACTGTAGGTCCCCATTTCGGAGGATAGTCCCCAACCCAAAAAATCATGGTTGATTGTTAAAGAACATCATTTAGCGAAAGCCACAGAAGTCTTTCAAAATACAGACATAAAAATAACAACTGAAGGTGAACGACATCTTGGTGCTGTGATTGGAAGTCAAGAATACCAAGAAAAATATTGCAAAAGCTTGGCGGAAAAATGGTCGGAAGGGTTGTCCCTTCTTTCTAGAATAGCAGTGACACAACCACAAGCTGCTTACTCATGTTATGTCAGTGGTTATCAACATAAATTTTCCTACTTCATCAGGACAATACCGGGTTTTGAGAGGTACCTCCAACCGATTGAAGAAATCATTCGGCATCAGTTCATACCAGCAATCACGGGAGGTAAAACCATCAACCTTGGGCTCAAAAATCTATGCGAAATTGCCCCAATTGAGCACGACAACTCTAAAGCTGTGACATGGCAGTTACAAAACAAGATATCTATTTTCGTGACATAAGTTGGGGCTCCACGTGATGTGATTATACAGTGGCCATGTAAGACTAGGTAAGTGTATTGGTGCAAATAAACAAGTAGCAGTGACAGTAAGTTTGATGAGCATCAAAATTTTGTTGCATTGAATCTCTTGTTCCATAATCTGTTCCCTGATACGTCGTATGGGAATGAAAGGATAATCCAATATTTTCACAAGGGTTACAATTTCAAAGATATTATAGGGGTACTGTTTGTCACGAAAATAGACGGCACTACTACGCATCGTAGATAGAACTGTGACCTTTCTGTTAGCTAGGTTAGGAGGGCTTTATTTAGATACAAGCCGAAGTATTTTAATAGACCTTTTCATAAATTACGTCGCAACATCCATCGTTTCTAATCTTTAGACATTTTCCCCTGAGGTATCATTTCTCTTGGTAAACAACCCAAGAAGCGTCGTTAATGTTCAGGGCGAAAAGGAGGTGATGGATGTTATAACTTATGAAAAATAATTTATGAAAAGGTCTATTGTTTGTCTTTTGTCAATCATTGATGTTAGTGTGGTCTGTTTATTTTGAAGTAGGATCTACCAACATATGTACGTACATGGAGATGAATTTATCGAAAACATTTAAAATTTTTGAAGAAAAAACATTCTTGAGACAATTTTGAAAAGACGTAACCGAGTTTTTGAATAAATTATTGACCAAACTTGTTTTCGTACTCTTCCTTATTGAAATGTATGGGAAGTATAAATAGGGCTGGTAAATAAATTGGGAAATAATCTCAATAAACAATAGCCGCATTCTTGAATGACAAGTTTGACGTTTTTATTTTCGTGTCAAAGCCACAACTGAAGCAAGGAAACTTTGGGAGGAATTTCAAAAATCTTTTAGGCTGGATTTGCAATAAAAAAACATATGTGGAGGAGATGTTTCCGTTTCATATAAAAGATGAAAGTTCTCTTTAGAAGAATTATTAGCTGGATGATTAGATTAAGAATGGATGGTTTTGAAAATTGTGATCTCCTTAGCGATAGCGAAATCAGCAAGTTACAAGAAAATAATGTAAAATATTCTCGCTCAATCAATAAAAAGACTGGTTTTATTGTTGCTACAATGCTGGTACTAAAGAGACGACTTAAATATTTTGTGAAAAACAAAAAACACAATAAATCCGAATGTAAAAAGAAAGAAACCTACATCATGAAATCGAACGACCTCAAAGATTCGAAAACGGAATTAAAGTTTGGTTTATATTGCATGGCAGTTTCGTAATAAAAAAAAACTAAAGAAAAGTTAATTGTAAATATGTTGATATATATATGTTGAAATTCAACAGAGAAGGACAACTTTATTTTCAAAGTTTCATCCCACCACTTTTGCTGCGACTTTGTAAATATTAAACACGCTAGAGTTTGTGTATATTTGACTTATTGTTTATTCACAAATTATATTTTTTGAAACAGATGAGAAGCTTCATACTTTTTTCGTATAGATCTGTTGTTGTTGGGTTTTTCCATCTCGCAGTTCAAACATCTTATATAAACATGTTAAAACGGTTTGAACAACCTTTGCACGCAAACCACTGATCTCAAAAAATGTTTACCACATTGTTCTAAAGGCCTGTTAACAGTTCGCGCGAATAAGTTGCATACATGTCAGAATCATGCTCGTTGCATCGGGATCAAATTTATGGTTCTTTTTTGCTGCGCAAAACTTTTCACTGCAATTTTTGCTCCATTGCAAGAAAGATTTTCATCATACCCAACCAAGCATCATGTTGCATTGCATGGCGTAGTCATGAAAAAAAAGCTCTTATACACTACTTCATGTAATGACGTCAAAACTTAGACAATATTGGTTTACATTCGGCCATTTTGTCGAAAAGTCAACCATGAGATTTAAACATGAAGACTTTTTTATCATAATTCACCAGCCTAGTTTTGAAAACGTAAACAATACAGACACAGATAGTCATTGTTAGAGTTTTTTTTTAAAACCATAAATACACTACTTAAAATTATTATGATTATTTTGCCAAAAGAGATTTGTTTCTGCGTAACAAGTGAAATGAGTCCTGTGTTCGTTCGATTGTTATAATATATTTGGTGGCATTTAGATTTTTTTTTCACATAGCATATGAAATATCTTTGGGACGTATCCAACACAATGACTAGGGAGCTTACGAAACTACAGTGTGTTTCAAAATGATGACAACGGAAATTTTAAAGTTGTTTTTCTCAGTAAGTATATCGAATTTTGAAATAATTTTTACATCAATGGAAAGCCCTTTTCGAGATCTTTCGCCAAGTATATTTTTGTGAGAAATGAAAAAGTGGTTTTCGAGAAAACAAGGAAAATGTCTTGGAAAAATGTCATTAAATTTTTAATGGTCGATTAACACGTCGTTTAATTACATCGTGCTTATTGTTTCAGAGCTCTAAATCCATAGAAATTTTATTTTTGCGCTGAGACTCCCAAATTGATATTAAAAAATAACATTTTTTGCGAAAATTGCGTAGTTTCTTAGTAAGGCTATGAAGAAACGTGAACATTATTTTGTAACATAAACATAACATGGCACATCTAACTGTTGAGCAACGCACATTTTTAGTGCAACGTTATCTTGAAACAAAGAATTGCAACGTTGTGTTAGCTGAATTTGCTCGTCAGTTTCCAGGACGAAATGTACCGAGAAAGTCAACAATTACAAGAAATGTGCAAAAGTTTCTAAGACATGGCACTACCAAAAATCTTCACAAAGATAAAAGTGGGAGGAGAAGATCAGTGAGAACACCGCAAAATATCCAAGCAGTAAGAGCGGAACTCCAAAACAACAATCAAACAACTTGTCGCCGAAATAATCTGGCTTTGTCTGCTTCAGGTTTCAATCGTATCACACGCCTGGATCTACGTTTTCATCCATTCAAAACGCACAAACGTCACACTCTCTTACAAACAGATTATCCTCGACGTTTCAGATATGCACAATGGTTCTTAAATTCCTGTCAGAATAACCGCTTTTTGGCCAACCTTGTGGTTGGTGACGAGGCGGCTTTTGGCATGGACGGAAAAGTTTCGAGCCAGAATGTTCGTGTGTATGCTGCTAAAGGTCAAGCTCCTCGGGACGCAAATTTCGATGTAAATTTCAGTCGGGCAAAATTGCATGTGTGGGCAGGAATTTGCGGAAACGGAACTTTATTGGGTCCTTATTTCTTCGACAGGAATGTAAACGGCAGAACCTACCTGAATATGCTGAATACAAATGTCTTTCCGCAACTTCAAAGGAATTATAACGTTCCATTGCAACACCAGCAAAATTTGCTATGGTGGATCCAAGATGGAGCAACGGCGCACAGAGTTCGGCAAGTAAGAAATCGCCTAAGGGAAGTATTTGGTCCTAGGGTAATTGCGATGGGACACAATGTTGAGTGGCCAGCAAGATCACCAGATCTCACACCGTGTGATTTTTTTTTATGGGGCTGGCTTAAACAAAAGGTTTTTGTTACGCCTCCGCAAGATCTTGCAACGTTAAGATTAAGAATTGTAAATGAGGCAAGAAGTTTAACTCCTCAATCAATAGTCAATGCAGTCAGGGCCATGGAAACCCGCGCCAGAGAATGTATCGCCAATGGAGGTCGACACGTTGAAGGAAACTAACGTCAGTTTTATTGAATTTCGTCGTTTTGATGACTTTTGAAAATGTTGTATTGCTTTTAGTAAAAGAATGTTCTAACCACTGACAAATGCTTGCATCATTTTTCTTCCATGAAATAAATATTTTCTCGTGAACACACAGCTTTAACTTAAATTACTTTCTAAATCAACGTCATTGTTTGAATAACTTGTTTCTTTTCATTCACGTCTTAATCGACCATTAAAAATTTAATGACATTTTTCCAAGACATTTTCCTTGTTTTCTCGAAAACCTCTTTTTCATTTCTCACAAAAATATACTTGGCGAAAGATCTCGAAAAGGGCTTTCCATTGATGTAAAAATTATTTCAAAATTCGATATACTTACTGAGAAAAACAACTTTAAAATTTCCGTTGCCATCATTTTGAAACACACTGTATAACGACAACGAACAAAAGCTTTAGAAAAGAAAGAAACCTATTTCATACTATACCATTGAGAGAATATTGTCAGTTAATTACATCATTAACAAATTTGCACGTGCTACATACAACGTGAAAAGTTATGTTTTCAAGTCGTACTGACAACGGAGACGCGAAGATAGCAGTAACTTATGTTTTTCTCGTTCGTATCAGGTTTTATCCTGTTTCAAATAGGATTTCGTTCTTTCACGTAACGTCACTACTATCTCTCTGCGTAAACTCTAATTATTGAACACATTGTTTACATAGTTCAGAAATAAAAATTTTTTTGTAACACAAAATATTTATTCAACTAAAAACGAAAAAGCACTTCACAAAATTCCAATTTAAAACAACAACTTAACATTGTTGAAATTACTGCTCGGTTTCAGTCAAAGCATGCCATTGTGCCACTGGTTTCCTTGGCGATGTCAACATGGCTTCCCAATGTTTACGTCCAAGATTACTCTCAGACTCAGGTCCAACGATAATCTTCCCTAGCAGTTTCGGCGAGTTTTCACTTGAGCCGTACGTCATGACCGAAACTGTGATGTCGGTGTCTTTGATTCGCTCTAGTGGTGTGTGGAACACGAATGCTTCATTGTAAACAGGCGCTGTTGATCTTCGAACGCTGCTCGTTTGCACTGTCTTCATTGTTTTGCCCGTCACGAGAAGCGATACTCGCAAATATGTTCCTGAAAATATCAATTATAGATTTATATTTGAAAATAGTAGACAGAAAGATATTAAGCAGAAAATCGTTCCTATTATTAAGATATTATTTATTATATATTATTATTATATTATTTCCGATTTTAATTTGTTTTATTTCTTCAAAAACCTTGCTGAATTTAAAAATGACCACACAATATCAAACGGTCATCCTTCACACCGTTTCACAAATTGATGTGTGCTCACCTAACGGAGTTTCTTTGGCGTCGTGTATATTTCTTCCCTTCAGTGCAACGAACGTCAACCGACCAGATGTGGGCATGTAACATAAAGAGAATAAAACCTCCCCTACTCGCGTTTCTTTTGGTACGACCTAAAACAAAATTTATTAATAGACATCCTTTAAAAAGGACTGAAACATTGAAAAGACCTTAAAAAATTTTTCCATTAATTAACCTTAACACTTAAAAAATGCAGTGGAAGCTCTATAAAGCGTACACCCTATGAAGCGGACATCCCCGTATAACGGACACATACTCCATGTACGGATGGATGGATTTACAGTCAAATTCTCATAGGTAAAGTCTCTAAAAAGCGGACACCTTTGTATGCACCAATGATGTCCACTTTATAGAGATTTCATTGTATTTCAAAATGTACAGAGAACACATAAGTTTCTCGTTGAGATAAACTCTTTCAATAAGCCTTTAAGTCAATCGTGTTGGCATTACCAGAAGCGAAAAGAACATTTACCAACGAATGGTTAAGTATATGGAATATATACCTTGTGGACAATCGTTGGAAATTCTGGTAAAGGAAGAAAAAGATTAAAGGGTTCTACTTACCGCATTATCGACGCTTTGGTAAGTTTCTGTCATTGTTACAGGGAGAACACTGGGTTTTGGGTCAGCATTTTCATCTAAATCTACATGTAAATTATATCGGAATTCCTTCACAAGTCTGTGTTGTGAGAACCTGTCACATGCGTAGATGGATACATTAAGAGAGCGATTCGGAAGCTCATTAGCTAATACATCAAATTCAGATGCTTCATCAAAATAGTTTTCCTCGGCAACTGGTCTCAGTTCCGATTCGTAGAAAGCAGATTTTTCAGGAGACAATGACACGAGGAGGTAAATATAAGCGTTCTGTGAAAGTTTCGAACTGGTTTCAGAAAGAATAACTCGTCGAACGTTCACTTGTAGACGATCTCTGTTGGCATAATAACTCGACGACAAATCCAGATTAATAACCTTTAATTTTCGGAGTTCTTCTTCGTTGAACGGTTCCTTTTCAGGTATTGTGATGTTCGATGCGAGCTTTGGTTTATCTGATATCTGTGGTAGTGTGGGCGAACTATTCGTAGATCCTAAAAAATGCCAAACAAAACATTCAGTACACAAATGGTGTCTATCAGAGAAGATTACTATGTACAGCAGCGGATTGAGAACCAATTATACTGGTGTAAAAATTATGGAGAAGAGTTTTCAAAAGGATAATTGCAATTTAATTGCCAATTCTTTTTTAGAAAGTTCTCCTCCAAATTGGCTTACACCAGTTAAATTGCTGCTAGAGCCGCCACTTGATGTAGCTAGACAGATTTTGGTTTAGTTGAATTTCATAAGATTTCTTTCAGTACTGACGCTCAGTTGGTTTTATGGTTTTCGTCTGAATATCTTTCCATTTCCTATTGGTCCGGAAACTTATAATTTATAGTTTACTTTGCACTCACTTTGATCACATGACCTACTACAACCAATGAAAAGTAATTATTTACTATCATGTGATCAAAGTAAGTACAAAATAACCTATAGTGTCCAGATCAGGGAATTTTCTAATGACTACGATTATATGCGTTATTGGCCCTTATTTGGCCAAAATTTTGATCTCGGCTAAATTAGGGCCGGTTAAATAGACCAATTAGGGTCCGAAACATTTGGTCAGGAAGGTACAAAATGGCCAAATTTGAAAATGTGGCAAAAAATATTTTTCATCTTGATTGAAAAAAACGTGAAGTGATGCCCTAAAAGTTTTGGTGTAGCTTCACTTTGAAGGAGGTTAGAAAAGTTGTAAGGGTTCCAACATTTTCAGATTTTTTGTGAACGAAGTTTACGATTGCCCAAAAAACGGCCCTAAATGGCCAATTCACGATTTTTGCCTTGGCCTAAATAAGAACCGGCCAATTATCAGGGTCGGACAATTATTAGGGTCGGACAATTAAGAGCCAATAAGGTAGTAAACAAACATACCAGACATGGACTGTTCGTTGCAAGCCAACTCTGCTTTATCACTGCTGCTATCTCTTTTTTTTTTCCTTCGTGAAATAGTCCACAGACATAAAGTGCAACCACATGTTATGACAGCCACAACAAACAGAAAGATGGATACGATCAAGATGATATGTTTTGCATGTTCTGATACTACAATAACAGAAAGAAAATATTTTCTATAAAGTAAATAAAGCTTCAAAGCAACAAGGCCCTGGACAACGCGCAACAACATTTCTTGCGCTGCTCATTGATATATATATATATATATATTATATATGATCGAAATGTTTTTGAGAAAGGAAATTTAAAAACTAAACTATTTTAATCTTAAAACTTTAAAGTTCCATAATGACTTCTCGAGAGACAGCTCCTCCCGTTAAATTTATTTTTATTTTTATTAAATAATGAATGTACCAGAAGTTAAGAAAAGGAAATACACCTACTTTGTACAACTGGAGGATTAACTTTGGGTTCTTTCTTTAAGTTAAGAAATTTCAGAAGATCTTCCTGAGAAATATCGAAAGCAGAAGCTGCCGCAGATGACATCTTTCCCTCCTTTGTTTACATTGAAAAATTTTCCACGGTTTAACAGTATTTATTTTACAGCATATCTTTCAACACCACTATAGAACATGGATTTAATACCTGAAATAAAAAAAATACAGCTAACCATGATGTTCACGGTCGAATGAATCACACTCTCCAACACTGGGCTTTTGTAATTCCATGTTGTTTTTGCACAAACGTGACAAACTTTATACATTCTCTTGAGAAGAACTTAATTTAGGACAACGTAAAGTCCAGGAATTTGATAGAAATTGACAGAAAAGTTGGTAAATTCCAATAAAATAGAATAAAACGCATAATTCTTTAAACAGCTGCGATGGAGACCTATCTGTAATCTTTTTTCAAAAGGAGTTTTTTACTTTTAATTGTCGTTAATTTAAATGATCAAGTATAATCATAGTTAACTCTCGATTATTCGAACCTCAATGGGACAGATGAACATTGTTCGTGTTACCGAATGTTCGAGTTATCGAGAGTCTTTTATGAAAAAGTATTAGTTCAAGGGGAAAGCTAAAACAGTTCGAGTAACTGAAAGTAGGAGTTACTGAAAGTTCGCAGCGGCGGATCGAGAAGCAAATTCACTGGTGTGAAAATTAAGGAGAAGAGTGTTTTTAAAGGGATAATTGCAATTCAATTGCCAATTCTTTTTTAGAAAGTTTTTTAGAGTTCTCCTCCAAATTGGCTTACACCAGTCAAATTTCTGCTAGATCCGCCACTGGCTTTGTGTTATCGAGGGGGTGAAGTTACCGGGATTTTACTGTATTTTGTTCAAAACCACCCAGCAATCCAAGGCTTCTTTATGTTAAATCAAAGAAAAACAAAGAGTATGTTTATATTTGTTACATTTATCTCTCAATATCAAATAACTATACGAATAACTATAAAAATAACTTTAGGCGAAAATTAGTTTATGTCAAAAATTTAGTTTATGTCAAATAATTTATGTTTTTAATGCATAAGTAATTTTCAATCAGCCAGCGAACTTCTCAATTTGATTTGCTTAAGACCGGTCTCCACATGAGCGCGCGTTCGAAGCCCCCAGGCGATCTATTGTTATGCAAATGAGATGTTGCGTCATAGTCCGTTCGCCAGCGACTTAAATATGTTCACCAGGGAGTAGAACTCTGGTCTACTCCCGCCGAGCGCACAAATTTCAAGCGCTCCAATCAAATTCGTCGAAAACAATAACAAAACATTTCACAAACTCAACAATTACAAAACATTGCACAAACTCATTCCCAAGGGAGCAAAGCTCTATGCTCTCTGAGCGCGCGCTCAAGTGGAAACCGGCCTTTATATTTCCGAATTAAGCATTTGAATTCTGTTACTACTAATTGCTATCATTCTAGTAATTGTTCTTACAGAATCGTTTTCTTCTTATCTAATTACTTCTAATGTTCTTTCAATTATTTTTGTTTTTATTTCAACAGGATCAATTTTTATATTAGTTGTATTACTGAAATTGTAATGTTGTAAAAATAAATAAATAAATATTTGAGACTGTTAAAACTTTTCGGTGAAAAGTCTTTAAAAAATGTGTGAAAAAACGAGGCATCGTGTGGCCTAATGCTCACTGAGCCAGACAAATTTAGCAATTTAGTTGGTAGTATGATATGTTTGCGGGTTTTTTTTGTTTGCTTATTTTTTTTCACTATAATTATTGACGAAATAATAAAATGGATGTCGAAAAATCACGAGTTCAGGATATCTCAATTAAAAGCGGTGCATAAAAACGAATTGATGACAAACAACATTGGAGTGGAGAAAGAAAATTGAAGGTTTCGTCACTCGATCAATAGCATCTGCAACTCATCCAAAACATCAAATAAAAACATGAGGAAATGATTGACGTCCAATACGAAATCAACATGTCTATTTTTTAAAAAGAAAATCAAAGTTGAAAATATTTTGAAATATTTAAATGTAAAAATATTTGTTTACATATTGATGGGGAAATTTCCCTTCAATAAACAATATTATGTATTAATTTAATTTATCTATATTTGTAAATAGTGTAATGAGGGGAGATTGGGACGCATTCATACCAAAAAAACAGTTTTTTGAATCGGGCATTCGGTGACAGCGTTCTTACTTACTTCATCGCCACATTTTCATCTAAAATTTTATTAAAAGTCAAAAATGTAGGAAGCAAAACAAGATGAAAGTTTGGATCAACCAATCAGCAGATGGAAAGAATGGTTGGCACTGTTTTCGTCAGCAAGACATTTAACTGAATAAATTTCCTTTGAAAATTTAATGTCAGTGATTTTCAGAAACATGACCACTTGAACCTTTGTTCTTTCCTCGTACTTTGTTGCCATGGTTATGCTCTCTTTTGAACCAATCGAAGAATCCAAGATTCGCACGAGTTACACGTGTAATTAAAACATTAAGCCTGCGTCAGAGTTTTAATAACAGTCCATTAATAATTAAAAACATCAAATACAAAAAATGTTGTGCCTGCAAGACGGGCATTTCCTCTTTTAGTTCTCAAAAGAACACCAAGCTTGTTTATGAATGGTACACTGACACTTTTTACAAAAAAAGCCAACTATAATTTGTCCAAATCCTAAAGAGTCTTCTCAGGAATGGTTTCTACTTTTCGTTGCATCTACATTTTCCGCCGCGACTTCCATAACAAACTACTTGCTACTGCGCAAGTGTCGACACGGAAAAACATCTCTCACCGCGACATATTCCACATAGTGGAGTTTCGGCTTAAGGTTGAACAAATATTGAAAATTAAGTATATCCAGCCTCAGCCTGAGTTGAAATTTTTACATGTCCTACGCTTAACTCATTCTGCGCCACGTCAAAACTCGAAAAATATTGTACCTATAGACACAAATTCATTGACTGAAACTACTAAAACTAAATTATTTAATCATTTCTGCATCCAAATCAACAACATTGGGTCGTTTGAGATGATGGCTTTAAGTAATGACATTGATTGATTTGTTTATGTCTGAAAGCCGATGAGAGCGGCTCGCGGGTTTTTCCGAAGAATTTCGAGCCGCTGTGAGCGGCTCACGGCGCGCAATGAGTTAAGGGTGTTTGCTTGAACATGAAGGCTTTTGGAAAAAGTGCCACCACGCCATAATTTTTCCATGGAGGGGATGAGAGGAATCTAACATTTTCAAATCTCAAGATAAAAACTTATTGTCACGCTGTCATTAAGCTTCTGATGAAAACACAACTCTCTTGCCCGAACAATATTTATAAGATTTATGCCACGAGCTTCTGCGCAAGTAAGACTGAGTTAACAACCTTGGGTTAACATTTTTCAAAAATTCTATTCAATTCGGAACGAATAATGTTCCAATTGACTCTATCACGAAATCAACCTTATAAAGTGTAGAGAACCCGGATGCAATCTCTGTAAATCAAAATTTAGCAAAAAACAAAACATCAAGATGTATCGGAAACTAGGTGGACTTATAAGACCTGTCCTGAGTTCATGTTTTTATGTCGCGTTTTCAATTGAGCTCGTTTCTGTGTTGGAATTACTTGAAATTGTCTCACATTGATTTGTAGTTAAGAAATTGAATTAATTACAATGAAATAATATATAACGCATCGGAACGAGCCCCATACTGATAACCAAGTCAAAATATGACATAAATAAGAACTCGGGGTCTATATAAAAGAGACGGGATTTTTTATTCCGTTGGTTGCCAATGGTTACTTGTCACCGGTCATCATTCGTCAGACAGAACTACCGACACATTAAAAGGTAAAATTGCCGGCAAATTAAATTTCACATTTGGACTTTGATATTCAGTTTTTATCAAGAAATGTCATCTTTGGCGTCTGTAAGACTTAAACATTTTAAATCTAAATTCATGTGCTGGATCTTGGATCCTTGAGGGACATTAATTCAGTAAAAAATCATATTTTATGTCATGAAAGCTTTGCTAAAATCAACAATAACAACAACAACAACAACAACAACAACAACAACAACAAACAGTTAGGCAAAAAGTAACATTGCAGCCCTATTAATTGATCGGTTCTTTTGGTAAGCAAACTAACTTCTTTTCCACTATGCGTTTTTTTACTTAATTCTATGTTTTGAAATATTAGCCGAATGCGCGATTAAAAAAACTTATTTTGTGTGTGAATGCGTCCCAAGTTTTTTCATTATTTACAAATTAAAAAATAAATATACATAAATTAAATAAATACGCAATATTGTTTATTGAAGGGAAATTTCCCCATCAATATGTAAACAAATGTTTTCAATATCATTGATCACTTTTTCGACTTTAACCTTCCTTTTGACGAGGAACCATGTTTTTTTAGTGGCCAAAGCATCAATCATTTCCTTGTGTTTTGATTTGACGTTTGTCACAAGTTGTTGATGTTGTTGTTCCAATAATGAAATCTTCATTCGATGTTCACTTTTCATGTCGTTTGATGCTTTCTGCATCTCAATTTGATAAGCCGTCAGTTCATTTTTATGCCCTTCTTTTAATTTGGATACCTTTAGCTGGTGAGTTTTGGTCATAACTTCTATTTCGTCAATTTTAGCATTTTGGATTTCCTTTTTCTCGTTGTTCAGCTCAGCTACTTCCTGTTTCAGATCGGCGAGTGATGCAATCAGTTGCTTGTTGGTTTGTTGTAACTTGAAGATTTCATTCGAGTATCGTGATCTTTCCTCGTCTGCTTTTTTGCTGATCTTCTGCAAATCATTTTCACTATCAAGTAGTGACTCTTCTAACAATTTCGTGATGTTTCTCTCCTTTGAAAGCTTTTTCTTAAATTCGTGATTTTCGTTTTTACTATCTTTCATCGCCATTTCGTTGGATAATATTTTTTGAGCATTTTTTATGCTGTTAGACGTTATGAGGGCCGCCATTTTACGCATGCTCTTCTCACGCTGTTTTTCTGCATGTTGTTTCGCTTGTTCTATTGATGATGATAATTCTTCGATCACGTTCATTTTCTGAAGAATCTCATCTTGTTGTTGAGAAATGATATCATCTTTTCCTGAACAATCTGCGGTCAGTACAGCTAGTTTTACGGTTAATTCTTCTATGCTTTCTGTTAAAAGGACATTTTTCTGTTTCCAATCTTTCGTCTTGAAAGACAAATCATTTATAATAATTGTGTTTTGTTGGTGAAGCTTTTCCATTTTTTCCTCAAAAACCACAAACATCTCTTCGGTGTTCTTTAATTTCACATTTTGTTCAGTGACGAGTTTGATTAGATTGGCGTTTGCCACTTCTAATGCAATCAGTCTATCTTGATCGACAACCTGAAAGAAGAACAGATAGGGATATGTTTACAAGACTGTTAAACAAAATATGGCAATGATTTGGTTCGGTCGAAACTTACTTCTGAACTTTCGGATTTCTCGTTTATTTGATTTGACATTTCGACTGTTATCTCTCCATTTCCTTCATTGGAGTCTTTGTTTACACGCTTCTGTGTTAAAGGACGTCGTTTCATTTTCCTTTTACCACCCATAATGATATTTTGTGAAAATTATGCGACGTGTGTTTCACAAACTGTGTGAAGCAAAAGACAAAATCTGACGTCAGCTTCATTCTTTTATATTTGCTGTGATATGATGTCAAATGAGTGATATTTTTGACGTGCAACTGCAAATATAGATCAATCAATCAATCAATCAATCCAGCTTATTTGTGGAGTATAATTTACAGAACCGAAGCATAAGAAGAGATAACAGAACTTCCATAAAATAAATTCCCATTCTACTAGAGGGCGGTTTTTATTTACTTTTTCTAGCAACAATGCCAGCTTTTATTTCAGGGCGGGTTTCTACTTGAGAAAATATTAAATACTTATCATCATTGCTACTTAAAAATTTCGCTGTCAAGAATAGTACAAAGGAATCTCTATAAAACAGACACCATTGCAATGGTACATAAAAATGGCGTCCGCTTTATAGAAACACTTTACCTATGAGAAATTACCGTACATGGAGTATGTGTCTGTTATACAGAGATGTCCGTTTTATAGAGATTCCACGAATAAATAGATTGTACAAATAATAATACTCTTACTCAGCAGTCAGTTTTGAATGAATGCATCCAGATTGCCTTATCCAGAATACATCCGGAATATCAAAATATCGCATCTAAATGAGGACGTTTAAAAAATTCTATCCAGCTTTACAGCAGCAAGAAATTGATCCAAATGTTTAGTGACCTTCAGTAAGGTAAGTTTCAATTCATTCTCTGCAGATAATCAGTTACATATTTTCGAAGATAATTCGGATATTTCAACAATTTTAATTAAAAGTTTAAGTCTTTCTGTTAAAATGAGTTTTACGCCGAATCTCTCCTTTTTCTTACGTTCAAGAAATATTGATGACTGGACCTTTTGAGATTTTAGCATTGAGATGTTCGTAGTAATGTCTCTGAGACATCCTTGATTGCAGTCAACGATGCAAAACACTATTCTGCATTGGAAATACTTGCTACAGCAGCGACATCTTTTGCATTGGTTCAGGTGAAAGCTTTATCCGTCGCATTAAATGAAGTGTTTGAAGTTCTAAACGCGTAACCAAAGAAACTGTTGAAGGAATGTACGAGAAAACTACGAACCTAATCAATAATAAAGAACAATAACGTTATCCTCCTTGATGTTCGAAGAAGGCAAAGAATGTAGATAGTACTAAGATTAAGGACAGGCCACATTTCAATAGCTATGTTCTTAATGAATGAGGGACATTTCCAACTGAAATTTATGTGATACGAAAGTGATGAATAGAGGAAACCTCACTAAAAAGGTTATGGTTCATAAATGTTACTATTAAAAATTCTGAATCTGGATGTTGTTTTCTACATTATACCATCTATTATACAATATAACATCTATTTTGTTCTGTTTTTTCAGGCACTAAGGATGATGGGGAATACAAATGTGACCGCGCATGCCCCAACTGGAGCAGTATCAGAATATGTGGACATACTATCGCAGCAGCAGACACAAATGGCGAGTTAAAACAATTCCTGACATGAACCGGAGAACAAATAAAAATTCAAACGTGGCAGCCGTTGTTCGAACAGATATGTCTAGGAATTCTGGGAAAAGGGGAGGTGTCCGATACAGTCTTAAAAATCCCAGCCAACCAATAGTGGAGAGAGTAAAAAGGACACCAAACATAGCTAAATATAACCCTTTTATCGTAAAAAAGATGACAAATAGAATACGCTTGTGTCAAGAATGCAGACGATCTTCACGTTCTTCAGAAGATGATTCAATCGCACGACACCATATGATTGCTGCATTGCCAGGAAGGAGAGAAGGTCAACCACGGACGTTTTCCAACAAAAGAGTCAGATTTAATTATCATCTGAAACTTGAATGTGTACGTGAGGTAGAACCCTCCTTTATTCCAATGTTTTTGAATGTCCCAACTGATATCGAATTGTCGTCAGCTCACCTGCAATACCTTAATCGAGAGTTTGACATGTAGATGAAGTAACATGTTTTTTTCAGTTCTATTAGATGACAATGAAGAAGATATAGTTAGTATTATATCCTTTTTCAAGATTTGTCTTTCATTATTTCAATGGTATAGCTGATCAACTTAATTGATAAACAAAATTATTTTTGAACTAAAAGTCCTAATAAATGGTCAGCTTCGTTAAATAAAGCAATTAGCATTTTATTGCTAAAATCAATCTCCTTGAAAAACTTTGTTCAGTTTGTTATGTTACATGAATGTACGAGCAATGAACTTCTTGGGCATGCCCTTTAAATGGCACTAATTTTTTAGACTTGCCGTTAAAAGCTTATTGGTTATACTCTTGTTGTGTCGCCATCAGTTGTACATCGACGACGACATTTCCCCTCTCTTCACAACGCCGAATGTCAATATTTTGCGAAAACTATCACCGCCTCATTTAGTAAATGCAATATTTTGATGAAAATGAGACGTGGGATGTGAGAAAAGGAGAATTTAGTAAAATATGAGCCATTCCAGATTAGGCATTCTGGATACATTCCGGCGCCCGCCATGCCGAATAAATTTATTACAAGTTGGTAGTTTTACAAAATAGTTTACTGGAATTATTAATAAAAACCAACACGTGTCTAATACAACTATTTAACTTATAATAGATATGAAATAAACATTTGTTGGTTATTTTCCTCCATTGACGTTCAATGGTTGAGGAGAAGTTAGGTACGTTTCTCGGTCATAAAAGACAATCCACTTGGAAGCGTTGGCGTCATGGAGAATGACACCAACTTTATACTAGGCGGAAAATGTCGCGGCGGTCGATTTTTTTCCGCCTCGAAAAAGTCGCAGCGGATAATGTAGATTGAACGAAAAGTAGAAACCATTTCTACTCTTCGCTGCAACAATAAAAATCGCCCACCGTGACATTTTTTGCCTATTAGTTTCCCTATTTCTATTTCTTTCCCTATGAAGCGGAATCAATGACAAAATTCGATCTTCGGTCTTCGTCGTGTCATGTCATATCGTGTCAGTTTAAAGGTTAGCGTGTCAGTTTATTAAGTCGTCAAAACAATATGTAATCGTGTCAAAACAACAAGAAATTGTGCCAAGTCAGATTGACAGTGAGTCGGTTTAGTTGGTTAGACAAAATTTGTGTTAACTTGTCAAAATGGAGTTTCAGCGTGTCAGGATGAAGTGTCGTATTTTTTTTTTTCAAGTCTGGTCTTGATAATATTCTCTTAAACAATGAATTTGCGGGGCAAAAATGAAAATTGTGGATATGATCCACATGGTTTTATCTGTTGGTTTTATTTGAGGGAAATCTGGTTAACAATTCTTGTATTTTGGCGAGGAAGAAGATGATATAGAGATAGGGTTTTGTGAGCCTCTCTCAACTCTTCTCCTTTTTTAATTATCCGAACTATGTTGTGTTCTTAAATATCAAAAACTTGCATATCAAACACTGACACATGGGTCATGTGAAGCTTGATTACAAGCATAATAAGCGTCAAAGACATCGAAACTGTCATTAACAAGGAAACTGAAACGATCTCTCATTGGGTCAATGATAATTGCCTAATACTTAATTTGAAAAAAGGCAAGACAGAGTTTGTACTTTATGGATCAAGAGAACCAAAATCGAAATGTAACATCATGATAGAAAACATTCAGATTAACCAACCTCCATGTTATGAATATCTGGGTGTAACACTTGACCAACACCGTAACCTTAATGATCATTGCATCAAAACATCCAAAAAGATCAGCACAAGAATCAAACACTTGAACAAAGTCAGACATCAGGTATCTCCCATAGTAGTAGAAACAATATACAACACCATCATTAAACCGACTTTCATGTACTGCTCAAATATTTATCTTGGGCAAAGCAAAACCTGGGCTAACGCTTTCGAACGGCTCCAATGTTGAGCCCAGAGAACTGTCGGAGATCTAGCGGCTACTTGGCCAACTATCGAGACTAAAATTTCAGCAGATGTGTTCAAATGTATTCGTGAAATTGACTCTACTCTACCGAAGTATGTGATGGTTTCACATTACATCAACACACGGGAAAACAATTCTCTGATTCGCTTACCAAGAATTCGATCTGAGGCTGGTAAAAAATCATCATTTTATCAGGACGCTACTATATTCAACACCTTGCCAGCTGCAGCAAAATCTGAATTATACTTAGCTAATTTTAAACGATTTATTAGAACACGCAATTTTTAGCTTCTTTTAAATTATTTTCATTACAGTAGTACAGTATTTATCCAACATTTCTTTCTTGTTATCTGCTTTCTTATCACTTGTTGTACTCTTTGGATACATACTGCACTTTAACGCTTCTCTACACCTTTCTTCGCATTTCCTAATCCTATCCATATTTCTACGTCAATGTTTGCATAGCGTGTCGGACTGGGATTTATTTTTATTTTGAATTTATTTACCTTCTTCCTAGTTTTTCTTTACTTAAAAGTTATTCAGTAGGTCCTGCATTTTTCACACCATCAATTTCTATCTCTAGCATCTAATTTAATCTATATTCTTGCACAACATCGTACCGAGGTTCTTTCGTATCTTGATTCGTGGTCACTTTTTGGCTTTTTTTATTTTTCAGTAGGACCTGCATGATTTAGATCTTTTTCCAAACGATAGCTATCTCCTGCAAACTTCTGAGCATATCCAAAAGATACTTTAGTCTCTTAAGTTTTATCATAGTATTATCTTCTGGATACACATTGTATGCTACCTCTTAAACATTCTACTTTTTGTTTTTATCCACAACCTCCTAAAATATGAAATAATACTAATAATACTAATAATAAAACTGAAAGTCACACGATTGCTTGTTGTTTTGTCACGCTAACCATTCAAACTGACACGATGACATGCCATTTTGATACGTTGAAATAAAAACCGATAAGGCGAAGGAAAGACCGAATTGTGACATTGATACCGTTTCCTATTTTCTATTGTGGAATGTGGCGAAAGGTTCCCTCGACGATGGTTTCTATGACCCTGTACACTTGATATCATTCGAGAGAATTGGTGGGACCGTGGTGCGTACAGGGCCGCTGCGTGAATCTCTGGCTGTCATGCGAAAATATCACTATGGGGCGCACATAAAGATGACTTAAATTTCGACGAAAGAAAATATTTTACGATACAGATATCACATTAACTATCTACAGTAGAAGGACGTGGTGTTTTTAGCGCTCCGTTTATATATGATTTTTTTAGAAACTAACCGATAAGTTTTGTTTAAAGTTTGGAAAAAGTGAGCCAGATTATTTTTTTCTCCATATCGTTGCTTGAAAATCAAAATCTATGTATAATAATGCTAATGGGTCATGTGAAGCTTGGTTACAAGCATAATAAGCGTAACCAATTCAAAAATTCTAAAATCTTTCAACTGGACAACTCCTTTCCAATTTTTTTTGAAATAAAATTTATATGAGAAATCTATAAAAGTCATGTGATTTAAAGTTAGTAATCACACGTCATCATTAGTATTTTCGTCGACTTCCAAAAACAATTTTCGTAATTAGAAAAGAAGGCTTGAGTGGATAGTAAGATGTTCATACTAAAAATGCAGTATCAGCAGCTGCTTGCACAAAGGAGAATCTACTGATTCACTTCTCACTAAAGCTTCTCACTGACTTGACAAATTTGCCGAAATAATCGCGACTTTTTCAACTGATTTAACTGTATATTTACTATTTTAAAAACGTTACGTTTATGAATTAGATAGTACAAACTTTAACATGCAATAGAGTGGAGGCTGTGCTCCCGCAAGATCCCAAGGAGCTTAGTCTGCCATGTTGGTTATTCAATTTGACGTCACAGGCCGTTTGACGTCAATTAACAAACTATCATAGTAAACGTTGACTTTTAACAAGTTTTCAAAGAGTAAAGATGTATCTCTTGATATTGAAAATCTTTCTGATTGTTTTCTTGCAAATCACCGTCACAAGTGACGAATTGATTTCATCAAGCGACTTCCACGTTGAAGGTAAGTCACTCAGAACACTTTCAACAAAAATTCTTATTCTTTTACTCGAATTGGATGGAAAAATATTTTATCTGACATAAATTTCGAAGATGGTAAACAATGACATGTGCCATTATGAATGTTATGGGATATTCAGGATCCGGAAATGTATATGTTTTATGGAAAACACAACTTAATTCTGCTTTAACGTGTTCCCACAATGCTTTTCTTCAGATTATCTGATGGTTAATGTCTTCACGGGGGACAAATTTCAACAACCTCTCATTGGAAATGCGACAAAGTCTCATAGACAGAGCAGTTCCTTTGACATAGCAATGCCATCATCTGATAATCTTCAAGAAATGTTTAAAGCAATAACCGTAACCATCGTTGATTTTGCGATGGAATTTGGTGAGAATTTCTTGCATTTTCGCGAGTTGGTTGTTCGTGTAATGGATGACTCTGGATTAGAACCAAACGACATCTCATTCTTGTTGTCATGTTTGATTTTATGGCAAACTGCAAGTGTCTTTAAAAGAAGAAACTCAGTCAACACTGCTTTGTGTAAACCGGCCTGTAAAGTAATCTTTCCGCAGCCAAAAGTTATTGATCAAGAGAACGGGGACAAAAATACACGTATGGAACATCAAGAACGTAGAAAAGCAGTTTCTGTCAAATCAAACAGTATTTCACTTCCTAAAGTACATCCGATAAAGCCCTCAAAATGCACTAATGTTAAATCAGATCCACTGATGTTCTTTACGAACCCACAACGAAAAAGCAAAGCCATCACCCATCAATCTAGTGTTCCGGTTGCCCCGCCTCAACCGATCCGGTCACAATCTTCCGGAATTGTTAAATCGGATCCACTGATGTTCTTTACGAACCCACAACGAAAAAGCAAAGCCAACACCCATCAATCTAGTGTTCCGGTTGCCCCGCCTCAACCGATCCGGTCACAATCTTCCGGAATTGTTAAATCGGATCCACTGATGTTCTTTACGAACCCACAACGAAAAAGCAAAGTCAACACCCATCAATCTAGTGTTCCGGTTGCCCCGCCTCAACCGATCCGGTCACAATCTTCCGGAATTGTTAAATCGGATCCACTGATGTTCTTTACGAACCCACAACGAAGCAATCTCTCCAACATTACTGACAATCTGATGTATAAATCAAAAACCTCCCCTTATTGCCACCTCAAAAAATATATGAAATAAACCAAAAATTGTTTTTGAAATTCTTCTTGCTCGTAATTCGTAAAGTACACTTCTTCCTCCATTTAATACAATACTTCTAACTTCCCAATGACCAGCATGTTTTCATGCAAGAGCTGCGCTAACATGATGTTTTTTGAAGCACATCGGGGTGTATCAATTTCACTGTGTGTAGCGGGAATTGAGCCTGGATCTCACGGTGATAACCTGCAGCCATTACACCATTACTTCATAACTTTTAGTCTGTCAATGTCTAGGTCTAAACAAAGTTAAAAGAATCTCATGTCTTAAGGCGGATTTCCACTAGGCGAATTTACCAGTTGGGGGTGGGAGACAAACCTCAAAAAAATTCTTTAACAAAGGGCATCACTCAAAATTAAGATTCGAGGTATTCCATATGCCGTGAATCAAAACCAGATAAATCGAGACTAGTTTGTTAAGGTCAGTTTCCATTAAGCGGAATTTTCCGCGCGGGCGGATTTTTTCGCCTATGATGTCATTTGTGCATGCGCAGTGAGCCCAAAATATCGCTCGTAGAAGTCGAGTTTGTCCGCCACTAGCGGAGAAAAAAAGTTGAAAGCTGTTCTACTTTTTTTCTCCGCACACGGCGGACAACCAATCAGAATCGAGATTTTTGTCTTAATATTTTGTTTTGATTTTTCGCGGGCAGCTCTGCGGCAAAGAAAAATGGCTGACAACAACAACAACCTCATTAAGTCTTTAACTAAGATATTGTATTCTCCTTTTAATCTTCGCTGCATAAACAATTTACGCATCCACATACGCTTGCGCTGTCGGTTACGTTTTTCACGTAAAAGGAGCAGCGAACAAAGTTTTGACATCTGAAGAGCAAATAAAACTTTCATCTTCTTGTTCTTCGACATTTTTATCTGCTTTTGAAATTTCCGCTCTTTTTCAAATAATATTTACAATTATATTTTTGGACCAATCAATGGGCAGTTTTTTCCCGCTTCAGGCGGACGCGCTGATTCCGCTCGCAATGGAAATCGATGCGAAAATCCGCCTAAGGCGGAAAAACCGCCCGCGCGGAAAATTCCGCTTAATGGAAACTGACCTTAAATAACATAATCGACATTAGTCATTGATAGAATATAAATATGATGTAGAGGAGCAAACACAAGAACTTACACTGCAACTACAAGAGGATTACAAAAGCCGAAAGTAAATCTTGTTATTCACTAATATAATGTCCAAGAAGTTGAAAACGGAGTATATTTCACGACATTCCATCGCTAATATATCCTTCTTGATGGTAGGGGGTACACATTTTTAGCTGATTTCAATCTCTTTTGTTTTCCAGCGCATTGCAATGGCTTTCTGTTGTTTATTTACGCGTTGCCTATGGCAACATGCATTGTAAATGCGCATGCTCGCCAACGGTTCTTCGCATTCTATCAAAACTTTGATTGAGTGCTCATCTCTGTGTTTGGCAATTGCTAACTTGAGAATTAGAAAGTTTCTCTTTTCGCAAATTAGAATTATTTACTGTTTATTTATTAAATTTTGTTCAACATGAGTTCGACAGCTCCTGCTTTGAGTTTTTCATTCGATTTTGTTGCACGTTTGTTCGATGAATGTGCAAAATATCGAAAGGAAAACCAAACGCTCAAGAAACAGGTTGAACATTTATCTGTTTCCAATGTAGAATTGAAAAGGGAGAAAAGTGAAATACAACAGGAATTGTGGATGCTAAAAATAGAGTATTACAAGGAAATTGGAAACTCGTGCGACGAAAAGGAAAAGTGGGAAGAAAAAATGGATGATCAGCAAATTGAATTTTTTGATGAAATTGATCGTTTTCGTTCAAAGATCGAAGACCTCAAGCAAAAAGTTAAAGTTTTGGAGTGGGAAAGAGATTCTCTTCAAAACGATCCTGTGAATTCGATCGAAACTTTTCATCTTAAGGAATGTAGAAAAGTTTTGGAAGAATTCAATCAGGAGGAAAAGAACGTTTTGAAGTGGATTCTCGAAGGTTACTTCGATGCTTACAAAAATAAACCATTTGATGATGAAAATTTAAAAGCTGATTTTTTGAAGGTACGAATGTTTCAAAAAAGTGGCAAAACAGTGGAAAAAATGTTTGAAAACCTTCAAGTTTTGCAGTGGAAATCTCTTCTAAAACTTCACAAGGTTTTCACACAAGAACTTCAACGACTTGAAGTAGAAGTTCGAAGAGTCGAAAAGACTCAACAGGAGAAATTAGATCATTTGAAATTTCAAACATTTTCAGAGTTGAAACGAGTTGAAACCATTGTATATGGAATGGGTATAAGTTTTATGGGAGGAGCGTTTAAAACCTTTTTAGATAAATACATTTGTCCTGAAGATGTATCCAAAAGGCAAATTGCCATGAATTTTTACCAAAACCGATTCGAGTATAGTCAAGAGGTTCGACTCCCAATGATATATTCTGCATTGGATTCAACACGTTCAATGCTCGAATCTTTTAAGATAGATTCTGCCAAGGTAGGATTAGGCCACTTAAGATATTGGAGCACTCTGAAAATTGTTTAAACCAAAAAATCAGCTTCCGGTCATTAATTTTTTCTTTCCTTTATCTTTTCTCTTCCAAGTATATATATTTTTTTGTTTGCTTGTTAGGAAAATTATTTTACTTTCAAATTTTCAAATTTCAAATTCTCTCTCAGCGTTTATTTAAACAGAGATTTTTGTTTTCAATAAAATCGAATGGCTTTTCATTGTGTTCGAACTTTAATGGCATTCGATTTTAGTACCATGTAACGGTGTACCATTAAATTTTAATTAGAGCAATACCACGCTTATTTATTTATTTATTTATTCACATTTTTCGAAATTTTAACATTTGTCTGTAAATTTCAAAACCAGGTGAGGAAAAAGTGAGGTACATATTTTCTTGCTTGCGTGGTAAATCCTCTGATAAAGACAGAAGTTTGATAAGCACTTCTGTAAGTTATTACAGGATTTATCACATTTTTTGTAACAAAATATTACCTTCTTTTGGAGTGGCTAAAGGGGAGGAGGAGGCCACAAATATTTCTCAAATTATTTTTAAAATATGCCGTGAAATAAAATCCATGATGCCAAAGGAAAAAATCGGGAAAATGTGTAAAGTTTACTGCGGCCACGAACTTTCTGTCGAGGAAAAGTGACTAATATTTTTGCTCTTGACTAAATGTTTTCCCGATAAGGTATCGATCTATAGTGTTATTATATATCTTTAAAATATAAATTCAAAACACAGTATTTAACCGATTTATCATTTTCGTCTGCGAAGCAAAGAAGACATATTAGAACCGCGCTTTGTTTTCTTTTTCTAACTGTTCAAACCTACCATGATTACTATCCGTGCACAGTGCTGTTTTATGTAAAATATGGCTCCTCGTGGAGAAAGAAATAGTCATTGACGCAGAAGAAAATGGCGTCCGCCTATATTTTACTGTGGCTGTTTTGGACACTATATTTACAGATTATGTGTCCAAATCAGCCACGGCAATATTTAATTCCAAATAGTTTTTATATCTTAAAATATCTTTTGAAACTTTTTGAAATCAAGTGCCAAAATTTCAAACATTCAAAAAAGGAGTAAAAGAATGTTGTTTTTTTTGCTCAATTCTTTTTCTTTTGTTTTTTTACTTTGGTGCACAGAAAGAGCGTAAAAATAAGTGCGACATTTTACGCATCAAATCTTTTACTGCCTTTTATAAGTTGGAATTAATGGTATCAAATCCATTTAAATCGTTAAAAGAATCAGATAAGCTTACAATTCCACGTAATTAATTAAGCTGCACAACAAAGAAATACAACAGTAGAACTTCCTTTAAGCGGACACCTCTCTAAGACGGACAGTTTCATTAGTCCCGGATGAATTCTTAATAAGGACACTTTCACAGAGCAACCTCTCCGAACACTTTTTCCGACCCCGCGCGAATATTTGAACAATTGAAAATTTTACTTTAAATTACTAAACTCTCCTCCACAAATTTTGACTGAATTCTAGCTATGCCTCCTCTGATGGGTGAATCAAAGAGAACGATCATCAATGAAAAATTGATAGACATTTAGAAGAAAATACCCAGTCTAGTGTAAGTTACAAGCTATAACAGCATAACAACAGTGACATACAAAGAAACAAAACTTTTCAAGGGGGACGACAGTCACTTTTAACGGAGGAACTTTCACAAGGAAGAAAATTCGTGAATGTAAAATTAAAGATATTTTGCGAGATATAGTTTTGCAAATCGCCAATATTTATTATTTAAAATTTTAAGACCATGTTCAGACTTTGCGGATAGATATCATTTCGGAATAACAGTAAACCGAAATGCACTGTTTATCGAACGCTAGTTGTTTTTACCCGTTTCCCACAAAATAACTTCCATTTTGTGTAGCAGTACAACAATGTCCTTAATATGGTAACTTTCGAACGGAACGCATACCACGTGGTGTAGCCTTGCCTCCAGGCTTCTTGCCTTTATTTGGCCCAGAGGACAGGGTTGAATCGCTCATTTATTTTAAAGCCTGTCTTACAATTATCCCGCTGTCACTGTTGATTTTTCATGCTGAGATTTCATCAATCAAAGATCAATTTCGTGTTAACTTGCTTTGCATCCCATAACCTCCCCTCACACCTGCACATATTAGCAGGAGGGCTGCTACGACAGCGTCTTCAAGGAACCCCAAAAAATATTGTCTGTTGTGCGGCAATTGCACACTATGCTCCGGGCTTCTGAGTGAGAAACTGATAGGAAGGATGATAAGGCTAGCACCTAGTGCGTATACTCTCGTATTTTTATTATAGTAAAAGGTATACTGGGACCGAGTATGCTAAGCGCGTTCACTTAATATGCCCCGTGTGATAACCAACTATGAAGGGTAATTAAGGACACCCCATCCCATAGACTCCTTGTGCGTGTGCGACAAAACAGAATCATAGTAACCATGACAGAATGCATAAGAAAGATGTTAACGCATTTTCGAAAAACATGTTACGCACTCGTATTATTTGACACTATTCGTCAGCGATTGAAAAAGTTACACTCTCCCTCAATTTTTGAAGCGGCCATTCACCAGTGTTGTGAAACACTGGAGTAGTTTTACAGGTTCGTACAAGATCCTCTATATGAAATTCCCTGAATTTAACTTTCAAATCAAATGACTTTCCTGACCATGACACTGAATAACGTTTTTAAAAGTCAATTCCATTGTCAGTACGAAATTGATGACTAAGGACGAGTAAGGATCAACACCAAGACAGATGGCCTTAGGTTTTGAATGATAAATAAAAGTCGTGATTAACATCAAAAAACAATTAAGATAATAAATATAGAGTGAACTATGAAAAGCAATTGATAGAAGCAAAATTCCCAGACTTTCTAATATCTAAAATAAAATAATCCCCGACTATTCCAGGTCCTGTACGAACCCTGGATTATGTTCATATTAAACAGTTGGATTAAAAATGTTGATTCGCCAGTTCCGTCGAAGAAATTAAATTTACTCGACTGGAAATGATAATTGAGAGAATAATAATAAAAAATTGCTAGCATTGGAAAATAGTTTTAAAAGTTTTGTTTGAGAGGAGTGTTCACACTGAATCGGTGCGGTATCATTTCACTGCTGACGGAGTAAGTGTGAGAGGAACAATTTCGCGAAAATGACAAAAAATAGTTTCTCCGACATAAAATAAGAATCATTTTCCCTGTGTGAAAGTTTTTTCGAGTCTAGAAAATTGAAGATCACGATATCTTTTACTGATTGCAGTAAAACAAGCGACGAAGAGCCCCTCGCACAACGGTCGTATCCGGATTTGTTGAAAATTTCACCAGGAAATTTCTACCAATCAAAAGACTACGAGAAAAAAACCCACCTCGCCGCACAAAATTTAAATTGGTAAGGTTTACTAAGCGCGGAAACTGAATTATTATTATTGAACATTTTTATAGGAACGTAGGAAGACAAAATCATTTTGTGTTGAAATATATATTGATAAAACAACACACACTAATATGCTCGGATCATTGATCAAAATTTCTATAAAAAAAAAGTAGAATTAACATCAACAATCTTTACATTCAGGTCATTTTAAGGTATCCTAACGGAAAAGAACAGAAAGAATTGCATCACAAGTTCTTTTTACTTACTTCGGTAAGATATTATCTCGTACACAAAGGTGATTTAATGCATCGTCAGATTCACCCTAAAAACAATCAAAACATACAAACAATAAGAACAAGAAAATCTCATAAAGAAAAAAACAACGATCGAAAAATCTAATGTTTTCGATCAGGTGTTTCAATGATGACCTCAGGATTTTGTTTTGTTATCAACAAATTCAAACAATGTAGGTAGACATCATCATTGGTCATACGCTGAAACTACTTCAACATCCCGCCTGAACGTAACAAACGAAATGATATACTAAAGGAGAAAGGATCATGGAAATGAAATTCACACTTTCATCGAATTTCATCTTTTTGAGTTTATTTCGTCCAAGTAACGAAAAGAGATTTGGAAACATTTTCTAAAAACATGTTAACAATGTTACTAGAAACAATACAGTACAGGTTTTACTGAATACCCCAAAACAGCTCTTTCTCTACACGGCATGCAAAATCTACAAAGGACTATGTCCATGTAACAGTAGCCTCGACGACGATTTAGAATCAGAACACACTTGCAGCATTAATGATGGTTTTTAAGCTTACTTTAAAGGAAGAAAAACTTCGCCAAAGACCCGTTTGAATTTTTTGGCAACAATAAACTTTTGCGATTGGCTGTGACGAAGGATTCCGTTCAAGTTAAAAAATACTGACAACAGAACTTGACAACTTTCGTTTTCTTCCTCCAAATCTATGACAAACTATTCCTCTAAGTACAGAGTGGGTATTATTGAAAACCGATGATTATAAGTTACTTGCACAGAAGGGTGACTACTCAAAATCGTAGGACTATTTGTAAGGGTTCCTTATGGTGAGTATAAATCCCTTGAGTGGGGCAAAGTTAAATAATCAGTTTTGTTTAGATTTCATAACCTACAGTGTGCTGGGTAGACAATAATTTTTGGAAAGGTGTAATTTTTTTTATATCTACAGGTGTTTCAAGGACCCTGTTGCATATGTGGAATTAAAAACCATCAATATCAGTTACAAAATATGTACAACTTTAACAGAAAGACGATGAAGCTTTTATTCCTTTCCAGTCAAAGAATTTTCAATAACAGATTCTAAGTTTTTTGGATTAGAATAATAGCTGTCTGAAATTTAGAGAAAACTTTGTAATACGTAATGTGCCATTTCAGAGCAAAAACCGAAGCTCCGGGTCGTGCAAAAGAATAACAAATATCAGGTGCTCAGTATTAAAAAGCTCGAGTTTGCTTCTTCATATTTTTATTCCATCAGAACAAAATTCATCATTGCACCTCATATGATTTCCTCATAATCGCATTCATATTAACCTTTATCAGTGTGCATAAATTATATGAAGGATTGGGTGTTTTCATTCTTTACACAAACGCCTCACACACAAAGGATTAATTATTTGGAGATTACTTGAGTAAACCGGATAACTTAAGTAGTAATCCTGTGTGAGTTTGGCTTTATTTTTCTTATACTAACCAGGTCTTAATCTATTACCTATGTACTTTCTGATCCATTTCTTAATTTCCTATGTTTCCATTAAAAGTTTATTAAACATTTAAAAGTATTTGCATATAACCTGTCCGTCTGAACATGACCCATTAAGGAATACTCTGCAGCAATCCTAGAGGATATGTTGAAATTTGTGGAGGAGAATGTTAGCCCTTAATGCATAAAAGAAAATTGTGCAAATAACCCCATCGCTGATACAGACTGAAAATAAAAATTATGTTAATGGGCTCCTCCACAATTCTCGACATACCCTGGATCCATCACTGATACCAAGAACCACTAATAAAAAGACTTTAAAGACAACATTACTGTGACTTCATCAGAATGGTTCTTTCTTCTCACCAACATATATGAAACATACATGTAAGAGTGGTGCATGAACTATTTAATCATCAGTCACAATTTATTAAAAAAAAAAAAAAAAAAAAAAAAGAAAAAGGAAAGAATACACAGCAGCAATCCTTGAGGTATGTTTACATTTGTGTAGGAAAATATCAGCTATGAAAGCATAAAAGAAAAACTCGCAAATAACCCCATTGATTGGACAGACTGAAATCAGATATTATGTTAATGCACTCATCCACAATTTTCGACATACCCTTGATCCATCACCGATACCGAGCCACTAATAAAAAGACTTTAAAGACAACATTACTGTGACTTCATCAGAATGGTTCTTTCTTCTCACCAACATATATGAAACATACATGTAAGAGTGGTGCATGAACTATTTAATCATCAGTCAATTTATTAAAAAAAAAAGGAAAAAAAAAAAGGAAAAAAAAAAAGGAAAAAATACGCAGCAGCAATTCTGGAGGTATGTTAACATTTGTGGAGGAGAATGTCAGCTATGAAAGCATGATAGAAAAACTCGCAAATAACCCCATTGTTGGTACAGGCTGAAATCAGAAATTATGTTAATGTACTCATCCACAATTTGACATACCCTGGATCCATCACTGATACCAAGAACCACTAATAAAAAGACTTTAAAGACAACATTACTGTGACTTCATCAGAATGGTTCTTTCTTCTCACCATCATATATGAAGCATACATGTAAGAGTGGTGCATGAACTATTTAATCATCAGTCACAACTTATTATTTTTAAAAAATAAGTAAAATTTACCATTCCCCTGACTTTTCCACAGAAAGCGTATGTTTTGTAGGATCCAGTCATTCTGCCTTCCTCATCAACCTGTTTGAAAAATGTATACCTTGAACTGAAAACTATTAATACCAAACCTAATTTGGAGAGGACAAAAACCTTATTTATAATGGGCATTCAGTTTTAAAAAGCTCGTTTTGTATCTTCATGAACATCAGTAAAAAATTCATCATCATACCCATTAAGTACAATAAAACAACAGAAACAATGAGAGAAGAAATGAGCATATAATTACTTACATCTGCAATAGATAACTGCACTGATGCATGATCTTTAGCTGCAATCAAATTGTTTGATGCAGAACTATAAACAAATTTTAATGATCGATTGTCATAAGATAAAAGCCTAATGGTTCATTGCAAATTATTTTGGTTATTAAAGTGCCAATTCCTTTAAAAGAGCCTTTAATATTCACCAATCATAATGCACGACCTCAGAATGTTTTTCCTATCATATCAATCAAACAATGTAGGTACATGATAAAATCATCATTGGTCATTATAGAATGCATTACTCAAATTTACCAATCTATCTAAATATATGTCACATTCTTATGTGAACTTTAAAACGTGAACTTTAAAGGTGACCTTGAAATGTACATTTTGCCTACTCAATGTTATCATAAATAACTGATAACTTACCATTTTCTTGGAATGTACAAATCAACAACTGTTCCTTGCTCGTTCTGCATTTTGGCCTAAAATTTTGAAATCTATGATGATTTACGTATTCTAAGATGATACAATGAAAAAAGAAAAAGTATCTTTTCAACAAAATAAGTATGGCACTATCTGAAATAATATTGACCAATTGGCTGCAATATAATTTGCCACGTTAGCTAAATATACCGTCAGTTTGTTTTGAAATGAGATATCAAAGTGAGAATCCATTGTACCGCATAAATAGGCAAGTATCGCCTAATTAGTCAGTCAAAATTCTCCAAGTTAAGCTAATAGCTTAATTTAAGCTTAATTTGGAGTGTTGTCCCTGACTGAATAATGAGTTTTATCACCACATGTGGACAAATTTACATTTCTACCGTAAATAAAACTGAAACATTAGATATCATTGGTACTGAGACTCTTTATAAAAATATGCTTTTCTCCTTTTATGTACGACAATAAAACGAATCAAAAAATTGTGGGGAAAAATAGAAGAGAAACATCTCAATTCACAAGGAAGAATTGAAGAACGAAAAAATATCATATAATGAATATCCCATTATGAAGTATGCCTACAAGGCTTTAAGCAGATGCAGCAAAAATATTGAAAGTTCAATCTAAAAAGTTATTCTTACTGGACACGTGCCCCTCTAACTGCCGTGTTAAACCGTAAAAGAAATTAAGAATTGACGGTAGCTTCTAAAAAGACTGGGATTTTTGGTACACCATGTTGAGAAGCAAAATAGATAATTTTTGTAAACCATTTCAGAATAATAGGTTGTATGGGTGCTACTGATTTAAGAAAAAATTATAAATAAAGATTTTAGATTGTAATTACATAAACAAATAGTTCTTTCATTTTTAGTTGATATATCTCATATTTTATTTTCGTTTAGATCTTGTTTGCTTTCCCGCAAGTTCCACAAATGTAAACATATTGGAAGACTTTCCAATTCTGCGAAGCAAATCGTCTAAAAGAGTTTTCGACTTGATCTACTAGCTGAATATGAATTTCCAAGGTTTCAGTATTTTATGATTTATTTTTGTGAATGTAAAGATTTTAATGTCTCAGTCTTTCACAAGTTTGAGTTTCTATGTGCGCTGGCTGAGGTAGCTTAGCTAGGTATAAATTTATTATCGCATCCATCCACCCCCTATATATATACCCCATAATATCAGTTTAGGACCACCACTCGACCATAAAGATATTGCAAAATATGTTGCAAATATATGATTTGTAACGTCGAAATGTGGCACCTTGAGTTTTGATGCGTCCCCTTAGCAGCACTTACTTTGTAAAACATTCTAGTTCATATATATAAATGAATTGTCCAAAACTAGTTACTTGTGTCTTTTATCTATAAAAAGCCAAGTAAATAAAAATTATGATGTTGTCAGACAAAATTTTCGTCAAACAAAATTTTCTTCACCTCAAGAAAATTTTGGCACTTTTGTCCGACAAAGTTTTATCCGATGACGTATTTGAAACATACATTTCGAGATTCATGATGGACGACACAAGATCGTTGGTAAATTATTACAAGGTTTAATCCTAATTATTATCATTTTTCGGCTTGCAACTGTTGGAGTGCGAACTGTTCAGCCACTTTTGTTTAGCCAGCCATGTGACCAAAAACCATAAGTGGCAGTATGACACAACATTTCATTCTCGTAACTCAGTAGAGCTTAGTCCTAACCAAGCGCTGAGTATTACTACAAATTTAATTCCGTAAAAAAACATGATGTCATTTGAGGTTCGATTTGGCCCAAAAGCATGTGACAAAAAATTTGGGACTTTCGCAACTGTGGTGTTACAATATGACGTCAGTGAAATCTTTGATCAGTGATTTCTCAGTAACCGTTCGTCATAAACATGTGCAGCTTTTCGAGCTTTATCACACATTACCACTCATCATTTCGCATCACTTGGGGTGACTAGAAAGTGGAAAGTGTGCCAGAACGATCCCTTCGTATGCATCATTGCAAATTTTACTGGGTGGTAATTATGTCCTGGCCCACAACAAAATGATATGCAAGAACTTATTGAATTGTAAAGGATTTAAAATTCTCCATCAGAATATCCGTGGGTCGTTGAATAACCTTCCTGTTAAAAGTTTTTCTGTACAACAATTAATCGAATCATGTTATCATGTTATCCGAAACACACATTTCCGAAAATACCGAAAATATTGTACAACATGATCACATGATGGTAAATAACTACTATGTATTTGTTGGAATTTGATCAAAAAGTAAGCAAAACAAAGTTTGCAAACATCAAAGAAAAAATTAACAATAAGTTATTATAATAGACTTTCAGACCAGGGAGTTTTTCCTGAAATAAATGATTTAGCTTGTTTATTTCAAGAAATTTCTGAGATTAGTTTACTCTTGTGAGAAAAATTTAAATAAATTTTTTCTTTTGTTTTCTAAGAGCACAGTATTTGTTATATAAGTTGCTGTGAAATGTGTTGTACTTGGTGACGGATAATTAACACTGAAAATGAACGGGTAGTAGGTTCATCACTAGATTTGATTTTAATTGTGTGTCTAGGAATTATAATTTTCCATGTTTTCTGTAGATAGTTTTTGAAATGATGTAGCAGAGTGCTTATTCTATATTTTTAACCTTCTGTTTTAGGATTTGGTGGTGATTACCAGGTAAAAATATGTTCTTATCCCTATAATTCCGAAAGATTGAACAAGTGATGTGATATTTGATACATGTTTGATATGGGTTCATTACATTTGTCAAGGAACCATTTTGTATCATTTCTGTTTTATTGTTCAAATTTATTTACTCAAAGTTTTACCTGCAATCTTTTCTATTTTCTATTGAGTAAAATATAATATGTTTGGATCGACCAATCACACTATTGCAAGGGGGCTGTTTATGTGAGAGAGCTCGTCAAATGGGGTGTCCTAGTTTTCACAAACAACTGTACATAGAATGGTTTTGATTTCCCAGATTTTCCATATAAACAAACTACCTATAAAGTTTTATGATATTATATTTGTATATCATTTTTATTTTTAGTCTGCTGGGAATGTAGGTGGTGGATTTATGAGCCCTGGGACAGGCTCTCCCATGGGGTCACAAAAAAAGGTATACCTGATTTGTTATAAATGATTGTCCTCCCTTGGAATTCTTGACTTTAGTATTTTGTCTGTTAGAACAGTCTCATTGCCAGTAAGTTAGATTTTATCCTGAAATATTGTCACTGGTTACTATCAGGAACACTTTAAGTTTTACAAATTCATTAACATGATTGATGTATGTCTTCCACAAATTGAATATTGTAATAAATTTCTTTTTTCTGAACTGAAGTTGAAATAATTTCCTCACCATATCGGATGTTGTTTATAGAAATATCGTTCTCAAACTCTGCTTCCTGTTACTGCTGCGATCATCGAAAAAGCAGTTTACAATGTCACCGAAGATATTTTCAGTTATGAAGGTACCGATATACACCAGGTAAATCTCAATTTTTTTGTTGTCTCTTCCTTGCTATCTTCTATGCTATGCATTTACAGTTATTTTTTATGCAATAATTTCAACCATTCAATGATTTGGTCATCTGGATAGAATGGAAGTATAGATAATTGGTCTAGTTTATATAGGGATATTATGGTTGATTGTATTCTAGCAAAGGAACAGCCAACAGAAGTCATGCTGTCAGTCAATTTCTTGAAAACGGACGTTAAACCAAAAATGTATCAACAGATATATCACAACCGTTTTGCTTAACATGTTACCAATAAATTAAATTCCCTTAAGGCATATGTTGTGTTCTATATTTAGAATGGGTATATCAAGAAACTAGTTATTTCTACATCCTTTTCTACCTTCTGCCTTAACTTACAAACGTTCAATGTTTAGTATATCTTCATCAAGTTGACTCGCGATACTATATGTTGTTGTAAAGGTTGTGACTACTTCCTATTATATAATACTTCAGGTTACGTTTGTTGGTATTATACGAGAGATACAGGAGGCTGCAACTAATATTTCCTACAAAATCGATGATATGACTGGAAGTGTTATCAGTGTGAAGAAATGGATGGACCCAGATGTGAGTAGAGTGCATTATAAGAACTTTCTTTTATAATTTTTAATCCTTTGTTCTCACTGTGTGATGAAAACCAATTGCTTTCATTTTCACCAAAAACCTAAAAGTTCATAAACTTTGCTGGTTAGAAATCAGTAGATTAACTGTATGTTTGATCCTGGCGGATTGAAGAAAACTAGTGTTGTTAGTTGCATAGTACTTTGTACATCATGCAAAATTTAAGAAACAACATACAAATTGCTTTCCATGCATTTATCACTGTCAATGAATGAAAAAAATTTTCTTAAGCACTACCAATGCATCAAACAAAAGGAATACATTTTGAATGTTTTTATTAACGAATGAACAGTGTAACAAAAAGTTCAAAACTAAGCGACAAACCAAAGCGAACTATATAAAAAATTTTCAATCAATAATTTTGACCTACCACTATGATTTTAGACTTATCACATAAAAAAAGTTCATCTTTTAACATTCCCACCAAGGGACAAACTTGAAATAAATGGGCCAAAACAAGGTTGCCTCGCCTCCTAAAATTCCTTAAATATCCTAAAATCTGCTTTTGCCTCCTAAATAACCTAGAATGTCCTAAAATATTGTTTTAAAGCCCTAATATCCTAAATTCCTCCTAAATTCCTCCTAAAATTCTTATGTCTCTGGTCTGCATAAAGCTATTATTTAAACTTTTTGTCAATAGGGGCAGAATTGAATAAGAAAGTTCTTGCTTGTGTAGATGTCTTCTTTGTGTGTGAATTGTCACAGAGAAATTTTCTCCTAAAATCTCCTAAAATTTACATTGATTTTCATCCTCTCGTTTTAAAAAAAGCTTAATTTAAAAAGTTAATTCTTGTTAATTCTTTCTTTTTCCTATTAGGAAGTTGACAATCAAAAACGGTCGGAATGTCGCGAGGACACGTATGTACGAGTTGTAGGAAATGTAAAGGCCTTTAATGAAGGCAAAATACGAAGTGTGATGGCTTTCAGTGTTGTGCCCATAACTGAATTTGATGAAATAACCTTTCACTTTCTGGATGTTATTTATGCAAATCTTAGTTTGAAAAAGGTAATAATTGCAAGATGTTTATAGTTACGTTTATTATTATTGAAAATCTTGTGTTTATACAACTTCTTGAAAGAGCAGATAGCAAATGATAATCAAAAGTCCTGCTATTCATTTAGAATTCAAATAACCCTGGGACCGTTGAAACTCCTATGAAGTATGGTGAACAAGCGGACACCTTTGGTGGAGGGGTTAATGATGCTGGGTTGACAGGGCTGAATAAAGTTGTGTTTAACTATATCGCCTCCTGCTCTGCAGAACAAGGAATCAGTACACAAGAGTTGAAACAAAAAAATCGAAACATGAATGACCAACAACTAAGGTATGTTTCCACCAGACTTCCACTCAAATACAACTGAAATCTCTTAATAATCATAAGTATATTCCTCACAATATATTTTTTTTATAACACAGGAATTGTCTTGATTGGCTCAGTAACGAGGGACACATATATTCGACAATAGATGACGACCATTATCGATCAACTTCCAGTTAAGTTCCCCTTGTTGGCGTGCCATGAAAACTCTCCAAGTTGTCATCAAATAGTGATGACTTTCACTCTGTACTGTTCAACTTAAATCAAATGAACCAAAAAAAAACAGACATAGATATTCTTCAAGAGAAACAATAATCCATTATTTATTTGTATCCCAACCATACTTTGGTGTATGTACAATTTTTCAAGTGCTATGAATACCAAAATTTTATGTTGACAATTTGTTTTTAATCAACACAATTCCGATTATGATAAATATTTGATGTTTATTACCATTTATATCATTAGTACCGTTGTTTATTGTTATAGTTGAAAATTAGATTAGACAATATCTCAGGGGTGGTAATTTTTGGGGAGAATGTTTAATCCATCTCATTGGCATCTTATTTGTGCTCAGTTGGGAGTAAACATCTTAAAGGAAAGGGAAAAGAAATACTTTTGAATATTATTTTGAATCAGTCTTCTGTATCACTTGTCTAAGAACTTTTTGTGGTTAGTAAATTTTATATATGCAAGGACGTTGAATCAGCAAAAGTCAGTATATTAATGCTCACAGGTGTTTTTCATCATCAAACATTTTATATTTCATGAGAAGAACTGTTATACAATTTCTACATTTTAGCTAAAAAAACTTCCAATATATTGAATTATATATTTTCTACTAAAAACATAGAGGTTTGTTGAAAATGATTTCACCTGAAGATTGTAAGATGACCAAACTTTTTACTGAACTTAAAGAACTGAACGATTTCTTATCCAACCACACATCCATTATCAATTCTCATATGAACGACTTCTTTACAAATAACCTTGACAAATTAGAAATTCCTGGAAACAGTGAAGAATGCTATTTTAGAGAATGTGCAAAGATGGCAGAAATTGGCTGTTGTTATACTGCAAAAGCATGTCATTCAGAATATTGCCTAGATGATTTGTCAGACCCTGATTCGAACTGTAAAAATAACCGATACATGACTGACAAAAAATATCACGAACTCCACAGATTTGCACCATCGGTTAAAAATCTTTCTGATGCTGTGGATTGTAACAAGGTTTGTATGCAGTGCTTGAACAAATAAACACTTTTTCAGTTTGAAATTATATTTTGTTCTCCATGATTTTATGTATAAATAGAAGCATCATCATTTTGGTTTTACCCTTTGTGATTAGATTGTTGATTTTGGATCTGGAAAAGGCTACTTGGGTCATTTTCTGTCTGAGAATTTAAACCTTCATGTTGTTGGGCTGGAAGCAAATCGCGGATATGCAACTTCGGCCCATGACAGAAAACAACAAGTGGAGAAATACAACAAATGCAAGCCAAGCAAGGAGAAGTATCTGTTTGATTCTATTCAGTATGAGTTATGCTTTGAAACTGATCAAGATGAACAGCTTGTGGAACTGCTCTCGGAAAAATTTTGTAGCGTCCAAAAGGAGAAAGACAAGCACGTGAGTTGTAAAAAATTTTTTTTGAAAGTTTGAACAGTATGGCCGGTTAAAATATCAATCTTTTTGAGGTTGGAAGTTTTCTATTATACTTTCCGTTTTCAAAACCCAAGTTTGATAAGTGTAGAGCAAACAATATTCTTTCTAATGTTTTCACTTTAGGATGAGAGTATTGTTTTGATTGGTCTCCATGCATGTGGGGATCTCACATCAATGGCTATTAAACTATTTGCAAGCAAACATATTTTCAAATGTCTTCATATTATTGGCTGCTGTTACAATCTGATCAGTGATGAGAAAGGTATTTTTTAACGGTTAAATGAAGAGGTTGTCTTTATTGAATTTTACTGACATTTTATTATTGTAAACAACTGATATGCAATTAATCTAAATAGGTGCAAACTAATTAACTCTTGATTTTATGATCTGCATTGACATATATAACGGGAAGCCAACCACAAAGAGTTTCTGTCACTTTCTGTTTTGAATAATCATATAATAGTCTTTTTTAAACACTGCAAGGCCAACACATTGGACACTGATGTCCTGAAATTTAGCTAAATAAATACCAAATTTTCCCTTTGTAGTGTCAACAAACTGAGGTTTAAGGTGAACAAAGGAGAGGTAGGATTTAATTGGGCCTAACTGCGTTCACTTTTTACCTAGTCACCAGCAAACATTAGAAATCCATGCTGACGATATAGCAATCTTAAGAACCAACCCTCTGATAATAGATTACAAAAAACTACAAATAAAAACTGAATAGAAAAACTGAATAGAAAAAGATTTGAAGAAATGCAAGTTTCTTGAATCTATGATTATTAATACTGATTGTGACATAACACAGTGTGAAGTTTTTTTCTGGCAAACTCTCAGAACTACAACTGTCAACTATGGTCTTTAATGGAGTCATCTATTATAGACTTCAAAACTAACCTGGAATGAAGTATTTGAAAGAGAGAAAAACAAAAAAAAGAATGGGAAATCTTCATTCAAAACAGCATTTTTTATGAAGAATACCGTAAATGACTGATTAAACACCTTGGGCGAACTTTTAACATGGGCATTTATTTTAAAGGGATGTTCATTTACAAAGTCATGTTTTGGTTCACGTATGTATTTGTTTTCTATTAAATCTAAGAATCTTTTTGAACTTTGAAGAAAATATTGTACCAGCATTTTAAACACTTATCAAACTAGAAAATTTTATTAGTAATCGTATGGTTGATTACAGAGCAGTGTGGAAATGCTGTGATCACAGGGCCGATTAATTTGTAACCTACCTGCCAATTTTTAGATTTAAACATGATCTCCATGATTCAAATTGTGATTGGCTAAAAAAAATGTTGTATGATACAGGATTACTATGAATGCACTTTAAAGTACAGGTGGCCTAATTTCCGAATGCATAGGTTCTGTATGGATTCGAAAAAATTATGATATTAAATGAATATTTCTAAAACGAATTAATAAAAAAAATTTACTTAGTTTTATTTAATTAACCTTTGTTTCCTCACTATTCCAGCAGGGCACTCATTACGAAGTGTATAGTGTCTGTATATTATTAAAGAAATTTAAGTGGGAACTTTGTCGCGATGATAATTATGCACATTTCACAGGGATTTATTAAACCTTACAATATTAGATTGAATAGGTCAAGTTATAGTCAAGGTTATGTTAATAAAAATTCCCACCAAAATAAATTCCCTTTTTTCTCCGGTTCCTCCTGATAATATATCAGCTTAAAACTTGGTTCAACGTTTTCTTTGATAACCGGAATTCTAATAAGAGACATCAGCCAATACACTATCAGTGAAGATAGGGATGTGTGTTATATCCGTTTTTAGATCTTTTAATATTGTTAGTAAACTTCAAAGCGGATCACAAACATGTAAATATTTAGTCATAATATTACCAATATGAAAGGATTTCTGTCCATGATCTAAATTTCTAATCAAAAGCTTCCGAAAGTTTGTTGTAACACTTATTGCACATTGCAGTAAAGAATTTGGATAAAATAACAGACAAAATGTTTTTGCATCTTAAACGTTGCTGGAGTCACTGAACCCAAAATATTTGTTATTATTGTATTACCTTTTATAATGTTTATTTTTTGTTTTAACAGGTTTCCCAATATCCAAATATCTGATAAGGAACCATGTTACTCTCAGTAAACAAGCGAGAATGCTAGCATGCCAGGTATACATGTTTTACAATGCTGTTAAAACTTTGAATATTTACAACGGCTCGTGTTTTCTTTTTTTTCTATCAATTCAGTTCATTTCAAATAAGATGTAGAAATGATAATTTGATAACTGACACTAATCACCAGTCAAAATGCATCAAATTTATGCCCACTGTCGAAAATACTAACCAAAAATTGCAGACATGATTTTCTCATTTAAAGTAGTTAAATTTTTTTTCATATAGTGCTGTGTAAAGTGGAAAACATCCGAGCAAGTGAGACCATTAATCACTATTATCCTTATTATCCTCGGTAAAGATACACTCAGGGAGCACTTGCTCTCTTCACAGTTTTAAAGCTCAGTTGATCATAGTTGTGCTTTGTGACCTAGAAATTTAGGAAACATATCTGAGCAAATCATTTATGCATGATTAAATCTTCCTAAAGATATTCAATATTATTGAATTAGGTTTGATGTGTTATGTTGGAAGATACTGTTGAAGTTTCCCCTCAAAAGGTTAAGAATGTCTTATTTCTGTTTAGGAACTCAAAAAGTCACTGTTATTCAGAGCAATACTGGAGGTATTATTTATATCTGATGTGTTTCAGCAATAAAATTGAATTTGAGAATTTTTTTCTTGACTTAAAATACCAAGATGGGTGGTCTGGAAAAACTCAAAAACATTTTATGAATATATAAATATTTTGAAAAGTGATTAGGTCAAGGGAATTTCAGGGAATTTTAGGATTGTGTAACGAGACTAGGGTGCCCACTAGTTTTTCAGTGTTAGGCGACTTTCACAAAATGCTAGGTTTCGCTACCTAATCATTCAGCATAATACAATATATTTATCTTTTTTCATTGCTTATTAAAAGAATTTGTCATGAAAGTTGCCCAAACGATCATGGAAAAGTCATGGAAACTCAATTTCTAATTTGAGTGGCCACTCTAGAGATGATTAAACTGTGGTTATGTTATGTTTCTCATGTGAAAACTTTGTTCTTTTTCAATTTTTTCTCTCAGTTTTCTTTCACTGCATGCTTCCTTGCAACCAAACAGCGAGAGAGAATAGTGATGAAAGTGTCTGTGTTAAGTCAAATAATTTCTTGTGGTCATGCTGCTATGACATTGCAATCAAATTTCTTTTTAATTTCGGATTATTTTTTTCTATTATAGAGAATGTTGATGGATGCTGGTGTTGATAGGTACTTTTAATTTCATATATTCAAGTAATATATTTAAGAAATACATACCTACCTGGTGAAATGCAAAGTCGATATCCTAAGTCACCTTTAATGGATGAAATACCGAATGATATAATGTAGGGGATGGATGTCACACTTCTGAAGGAATGTTAATTTTTTTCTTGCGCAATTTTAGGTCCGTTCTGTCTCAAGTACAGTTTCGTCGTATTGGAAAGAAGTGTTCATCTCTTGACACTTACGTGGAAAACATTCAGCCCGAACTGCAACTCCATGGAATACATGTAAAGTATAATATTTTTTTTCACCAACGATTTACTGGTAAACTAAGAAAGATTCTTACAGTCTGACATGCCTTAATCTGATGAATTCTTGTGAGGTTTAATTTTTGTGAAATTTGGGCAAAACAGTAACCAAATACGAGATTTTACTTGGACATAACAAATCAATTTCAGGGCTGGGTGTGTCAGGGTGGCCACCACTCTTAAAAACTCCTAAATTTCTGTCTTCCTCCTAAATTCTCCTAAATAACTCTTGAAATTTTAAATTTCTCCTAAAATGTAACCCCAAGAGGTGTAATTTTTTTCCAGTCATGTGGAAAGTAAAATTCTGTTAAACCCAACTATTTTCTTATACTTTGCCAAGATGTGGCAATTATGATATTGTATTATTATGAGCATGAGAATGACCAAATTTGTTTCCCTTTGTGTAAGTTTTTTCACTTTGATATTTGTTAAGATAACTTATACGCAACAAGAGTGTATTACTCAGGTTCTGGTGAAGATCTGCTAATTTTTTTATTTTCAAATCTCCTAAAAATTATAGGACATTTAGGCCGAAATTACACAATTACATTTCTCCCCCTAAAAATCATGGAAAAATCATCTAAATTCTCCTAAAATCTTCTAATTTTTCATGTTTGATATTGCGATGGGTTGATGGACCTTCTTTATTCAGACCTTGTGCATTGTTTTCATTTCTCAAAGTCTTTTGTTTTGTTAGATCAGCCAACCTGATGTTGAAAAGTACAGTATATTCTATGAAGCCAAATGGGATGCCATGAAAAAATTCCATTGGGTAAGAATATTTTTCTGTTTTTCTGAGAGATTTCCTCGGTAAATTCCATTTTGAACTTTTCAACTCCCGGCAGTTTATGACGTGCTTGCTAAACTCGATAAAAAAAAATCATCATCCCAATTTTTCTTTGTCTTTTTCAAAAATTGGCGTGAATATAGAATATTGAATGTTGAAATGTGTGGAGAACAAAATTGTTGTACCGTAGCCAAAGGGCTTCATTCCGTGGAATAATTCTTTTTTCAGATTCGAATGCAGTTAGCACCTTGTATTGAAAAGTTAATTTTACTGGACCGTCTTTGTTATTTATTTGAGCTGGTAAGATCCTTATTCCCAACACTCAATACTACTATTCTTCGCAATCTTTATTACCAGCCAGCTAGTAACGTTCCTGTAGTAAAACTTTGTTCAGTCATTATAATTTTCTATTTCTTCCTTAGGGATTTATGAACGCAGCAATAGTTCAAGTATTTTCGCCAACTCGTTCACCCCGATGTTATTCAATAGTTTGTGTTAAATGATGGCACCAATATGAAATTCATACGATACGTAGAACCTCGAGAGGAGGTACTCATTCCTGTCGAATATTGTATAGAAAGTGTGATTATCAAAATATACGTTGAAATGGGAGTGCCGAATCGAGGAAATACGCCTAGAAACGGAAATACTCTGAGTATAGAATTACGCCTAGAAACGGAAATACTCTGAGAATACTTTATATTGTCGTATGTCTATTTGAAAACATCATGCACTTTTTATTGTAGTAAACGTTGCAATTAATGACGCCAATAAATGAAAACATTAGACGTGGAAAGGATAACATGAAACATAAAAGTTGACGTTACAATACGACACAAACATAAGATAAAATATTGATTTAACAGTCCAACATATGACATATCTTCTTCTGAGAATACTTCAGAACAGAATCATTTGTGGGTTTGTTCTTCATAAACGGTGGTTGCATTTTTTGGTATAATATTAAACCAATCAAACCTGGTTTATAGCGAGAAAATTTTCTTAGGTCCCTGTCAAATCTTGATCAAACTCGCATAGAATAACCTCTATATATTGTAGACACATTTTTGGCTCCTGTGGAAATATAACCATAGAGATTAACCTGTCAATAGAGAACATTACTAATTAAAATAAGGCTCCTTTTTGTCAAGATATCTAAAGTATCTTTTAATTTTGTGATAGATTTTAAAACCAATTAGATGTTCTTACATGCAATTAAGGATTTCTCCAATGTCAACGCTGATCATTATGCAGAATTAAGAAGAGCTTCCTTTCAAGATAAAAGAGTCTCTCTTTGCATAACTGTTTTTCATATGTACATCAATAACTGATTACTAACAGACTTTTGAGCCAAACGATTTCTATTATACCACTAAATTATCTATATCATCTAATATTCGAGGAATCCTTGGCAAAACACAACAAAAACTTGCAAAAACGAAGGTTAAAATTGAAATTTAAAAAAACGAAGGTTAAAATTGAAATTTAAAAAAATGAAAAGAAAAATCTTCCTTTGATGCCTTTTGACTGTAGCTGCAATTGTACAAATACCTTGTTGGCTATTATTACGCCGGCCCTAAGTCAGCGCCTCATTGGCGCTATTTTTGAACTTTCACTGCCAAACATCTCACGTCGGTCCTTGTAATACCAAATCACCAAATTTAACGGCATTAAGGGCTGGTTGAAAAAGGACCAATAAGGAATAATTGGTTTCAAATGGTATATGCCGGCAGCCTACCGACCATTCTGTCAACATAGCGACTTGATAATTATCTTGGTAATTGTCATGTGAATATGTGAATGAGGACGCTTTTGATATGTGTTCACACGATAAACAAACTTGTCATGATTTTCTTATTCAGCGGTAAACATGAAAAAATTGAACTTTTCATAAATAACCTTCTCTTGTCTCGGTTTGAAAAATGAATAATAATGACGTCGGCCTCGTTTACAAGATGATTCGTTACCTAGAACATCTATCATTGAAAACGGGGCTTGGGCTGCCGTATTTTTAAAATGGTCTACTAAATGCCAACTTTTACTTAAGTTTTCGAATTATTTTTTGTTATTGCCAATGGCAACACTTAATGAACGTCTCCGTTAGGATAGGAATGTTTTGATTAATTTATTTATTTTTTATCACTACTCGCCATTCGAGCACCAGGCCTATTGAACCTATTCCAATTTTTTTATTAAAAAATCGACTATTGACTATTGTCGAAACAGTCAATCGATTTTCATTTGTTTTCATAATTCGATATGTCGTTGAAATCAAAATCGGCTTAATAAACCGAAAAATCTAAAACCCCGCTTAACACTTAATTTCAAGGTTTTGAGTTTACTCAACTATCTTATGATGTAACGAGAAGAAACTGTCAACCAAATTAGTACTTTGGCAACAGAATTTTAATCTAATAAAAGATGTTTTATCACCATAAGAAGTAGATTAGTGTGTTTCTTTACCAGATCAAAGTGCTAAATAATTTCGAAAGGAATCTAGTTTTGATCTTTATCATGCAATTAATAAAACTTGTCTTTTTTCTTTATTTTTATAAAATATCTCATCCATTTACTTTGATATTATCTGAAAACAAAAATACATGCTCAAAACAACGAAACTAAAAAAAAGGAAACACTTTGTACTCAATCCCTTACACTATGCCACATTCTTATTTTTATATAGATGAATAGTTTCTCTTCGTTAAATGGTGTTTCGTCAAATTTTAAGAATTAAATCTCTCGAATTAAAATTCTCAACATGACTCTATTACTACCGACAAAAATAAAGCACAATACAGGGAAAACTCCACGTTCTCCACCGTTGTTGTCATGCTCATGTCATCCGAAAGCCATCTTAATATAACCATGTAGTAAAACGGAGGAGTTTACATGAATTGGTATTAAGTCGGACAAGGTAATAATATCGGCGTTAATTTAAAATGATATGCAAGTTTTTTTTTGTACTGAAATTTTTTTTATGGTAACATGACCATAAAAAATGATGGCGTCAATCTTTCACCACTGCACATGTTCTTTAGTTTATTTCTAATACTGTTAAATTCAAACTGGCTGTATTGCTATAGAGGTGTTTATCGGTTTCCGAACGGTACAGATGTAGAGTTGTATAGATTAAATAATGGCGCATGCGAGAAAGTTCTGCTTGGTGAGAAGCGTCACGACCCAGTACCAAATTATTGTGGGTATGAATGTAACAGGAATTTGAACCAGACATCGTCTGTGTACAAGTTGAAAAATGTCATATCTGGTTGCGAGAAAGACTTTCTTATCCTGCAAAACGAACGTACGTATAGTGAGATGTCACTTTATTCGCTCTCTTCCTATCCAGAAATCCTGTAATATCCTCCTTCTGTATCAACCTTAACTAAGCGTTTGTTCTATCCTATAAATTATCTGTATAATTTTACTGATGGCATATGCGAAGAAAGCTGGCTTGTTTTTTTCCTTCTTCTTTGACGTAACATGGATACCAGTATATTAACCAGCGACCCTCCCCTCTCCCCCTATTTTTAATACTACCCAATTATAAGGGAATTGACATTTTGTTGTTTACGTTTTTCCAGGTTGTTCAGTTGCTATAGGAACCAACTGGAAAAAGAATGAAGCGAATACAATTGAAATACATAATATAGACAAGAAATTTTTATACTATAAGAACACGAAAGCATCAAGGTGTACTTTGAAGAATGAATGTTCGGTAAAATATCGAAATTTCACGTCTGGTTGGCAAGTGTTCTCTTATGGCGATTGTTTCAAGTTCGAGGTTGTTGACGACAATTCAAAAGCAACAGCTCAAATTAACGTAAGCAACAGTTCGCAATTAATTGTAACAATTCGATATGATTCACCAGTATGTAAGCATTATATAACGATTCTTTTTTCTTTCGTGACATAAGCGTGTTTTCATTCCTTCAGATTAATTGTGTTCCAGCCCATCAGAAGCATCTTGCTGGACAAATGTTTCGAATTGAATTAGAATGTCATATGGATTCACAGAACAAAACAGTTGACACGTGCCTCTTATTTAAAATACCAGGGCTTTACATAGGTAAAAAAAACTAATGTTTCTCGATAACTAAGGATTAAAATTCCATAGAAAGTTTTAAGATGACGGAAGTTGGTTATTTTGGCACCTCTTCGCATTTTTTATTGCTTTATACTTGATTAGTAATGTCGATATTTGGCAATTGTTACAGCCTAACTTATATCACGATCATTTAATTTCCTTTTTTAGTAAATGATTCCATTTCATTATTATCAACTCAAGTTTGCGTTACACCATTGCCACCCGTGGTACGTATTTACAAAAAGAAACATGTTTTTCTCGAATATTGGATCTCCTAGCAACTGTCCGTCCATGGATGGTAAAATTCAATTCGATCATAACGTTATCACTAGATACAGCTGAAGAGATTTGGGAACGAGGTTGACTGAGATCAGTTTTCTTCCCACCTCTTTTCTTCTATTCTCACATATTCCCCTTCCCTTTATCATGTAGATACCGACAACGGCAGATCCTTTGAAGAGTGACGACAATTTCATGAGCCCGTACGGCTGGATTATCATTGGAGTGATATTAGCATTAATTCTGCTTGCAATCATTATCTGTATATTTATTTATTGTAGCAGGTAAAACTTATAGTTTTATTTCTTCTTTCAAGTCGAACTTGAACCCTGGAAGGAAGATTTCTTCTTTAAGTCTAATTTATACAATAACGACGTATTCAACAAACGAAGTATTTGTCAGCAAAAAAAATAGACACAATGGATTGGAAATTTTTTTATTAACTGTCTAATGATACTTTGATTTAACTTTCTTTCTGTTGTTGTTTTAATCTGTGCGAAATTATTTCTCCTCTTAGAAAGAAGCGGTACAACGTTGATAGTAAAAGTGAAAGCCAAGGTGAGGTTAAGTAATTCCATGATTATGTATGCACAGGAAATTCGTGCTCGACGCATGCGCCTTTCGTTTTATCAGCATGACACGTCGTATATTATCGTGTTGTGAGAACACTAAAAGCAATGGTGATAATTCTCAGGTATTTCTCCAATTTTTATGTTTTCTTCCATTCATTTCGATGGTCATTGTCCACCAACTCTTCCATTAATCTGAATTTATTATTTTTATAGATTGATGGAAGATTTGGTTCGACGCATGTCCTAAACAGGAATTGTCACCATTGCTTTTTCACTTGTTGTCTTTCATGATGAGTAAAATGAAAGTTTAATTTTCTATATAGCCTCTGACATTACAGCTGGTGGGATTTTTCCGGTTCTAAGTGTCAAACATGGTCAAACATCGATGACGACGGCAAGAGAGTGGTTTCAAATGAATGGCGACCAAGACCCGGACAACATAGACGGTGCAGTTAATGACGATCTCCCTGTGACAGAAATAATCTCCGAAAGATCGCATGGCTTAAATAATCCTTTGTTTGAAGCGGACGAATTCAGATTGGAAGAAAACTCGAACGCTTTTAATCTCAAAACACCTGTTGCAATGAAATATGCTAAAGTGAACAAGCCGATCGGTAAGTCTGGAGAAGAGGAGTCGATCTACGAAGAAATACCAACAGCGACGAATGCAAGCGAAGAAAATAAAGACGAAGAAATAGATATCGTTAAGTTGTTATCAAGTGGTAATGACAACAAGAAACCAGAAGATAAAATCGGAAGCGAATCAGCTGAACAACCCATGACCGCAGAAGAAGCGGAATCAGTCCTCCAGTTACTTGATGACTGGGATAACAATCCAAAAGAACCCGATAGCAATAGAGATTACGATGACGTCAACGATGGAGCTTTTGAAGGGGATGATGAAGACCAACCTAAGAGCCGTAGTGAATCCGTTTCTTCAAGTAGCACGGCTGATCTAGCGAAACTAGATGTTCGCAACGGTGAGCAAAACGAAGACCAGACAGGCGGGTCAGAGAACACCAATAGTGATACAGAAGGCGAGCCAATTAATCTACCACCGTCTATTCTAAACAAAATATCATTTTGGAAAAGTAAAGCATTGAAGAGAACAACATCCGACATGGTAAAACCGATTTTGGATCGAGATGAATCATTGGACAGTAGCGCTGGTAGTTTAACAGAAGAGGGAAGTGAAATCGCTTGTCAACATGAACCGAAAACACAGAAAGAAAAACCGATTAAACCGAAACGGAGTTTCAGACGACGTATCAAGTCTGGTGATGGCGACTTAGATAATGTACACTTTGAAAATCCGAAGGATGGTCATATTTACTACAATAATTCATCTGTAGTTTTAACCCAGCCGTTATCTAGGTACAGCGATTCACGCACTGATGACACAGATGACGCTAGTTCATCCGATGATGAAGATGGTGACATAAACAACGTTGGTTCTGGTCGTCTTTCACCACCACCTCATGGAAGTGCTAGCGTGGACTTGCCTTTGTTGAATCCTGATGACACACAGGAAAATGAATATAAAGTCCCTTTACCTGTAAACACGCCCATACCGGATAATATGCCACGAACTAACTTACACGACTGTTATTCCACTGATTTTCTGATAGGTGGCCAGGGTGAAGATGATTTGTACATGAACCCTGTCAACAGGTACAACGAAGATTTTTATGACGTTCCGACAACGACAAATGTCCTGGCAGACAATTATCGTGAATTTGATTGGGATTTCAAGGAGGAACAGGGCGTTGACGAACCACCACCAATGCTACCACCCAAAGTTGGCAATGATACTGAAGAGGATCAAGTTTATGACAAGGTTTCTTGGCCTCCGTTAGCTGCGTTCTCTTCAGATTCACACTTAAACTTTTACAATGTAGTGCCAATAATTAAAGGGGATACGAAGGAAAGCGTGATGATTAACTTTCGACGTCCGATTCCGATGGACATCAAACTTACTCGTTTACCGTACTCACAGTTTAATTACGGCAGCCGAAATACGCGAGCAGGTAATAGCTCGTGTAATGGTTTCTGTTTAGCTCTGGCTAATTACTTCTTACAGCAACATAGATTTCCAGTTTTGGAGCTGATCTCGCAAGTCCCTTTGCTCCTAAAGGAATCCGAAGCGATCTGGAAGGACTTGAACATTGGTAGTACCACTGTCGATGAAGCTTTTCGGATCTTAAAGAATGTTGATCCGGAAATAATTGTTCAAATTGGTAACGAGATTTTCTGGAGTATTGATCAAGGTGTTGGCGGGAATTCACCGTTTGAGGCGTTACATGATATTTACGACTATTGCGTCAACAGTTGCGATAAGGAATGCTTAATTTTCACTTTTTACCCTGATAAATCATGTATATGTTTGTTTGACGAAGCTGGCACGCAATACTTTATTGATGGTCACATTCATTTCAAAACGAACAATCAAGAACGCCATGCCGCCCTCGATGATCCCGATTGTGGTGGTGTAATAGCCACCACAGTCAAAAGCAAATCGGATGTTATGTTGAATTTTATTCTTACTAACATGTGTTTAGAAATGAAAGCTGATTCGAAGAATGGTACAGTTATGCCTATCACACATAAGGATAAGTTTATTACAGAACTCTGAATTTTTGCAGGGTTTTTCTTCTTGAAACTACACAGATACATGCTTTTTATTAGCAACAAAAAATGAGGCACAAAGTTGCTTAAATTGCTCTATTTTACATGCTCATTTGTTGCTTGTTGATTGTCTACATGGGAGCACTAAATTCCCCTGTTTGGGCCCGGTTTTTTCGGCCTTTTGCTTTGCTAGGAAATCCAGTTAGGCTGGGTTGCTGCTTACCAATTGCTTCGTTTTTTGGAAGATTTGAGCTTCTGTGGCTTATAAGATGTCACTTACTAGAGGCCACACAAATATTTTTCTTAAATTATTCGTTCACATTAATGCTCTCACTTATTTACTTTATTATTTGAATAAATAAATAAATAAATAAATAAATAAATACAGTAATAATTATACATAGGTATAAACGAACAATATTATTAATATATTTTAAAATAATGACGCACTGCATCATATGACAATGCATATTTTTTTAAGTGGAACACAGAGTTCTAATCACAGTATTTAAGTTTGCTTTTCCACCCTGTAAAAGGTAATCTATTCAAAGGAATTTCGAGTATTTTCAGTGAGCTAAGCATAGTCTTTCTTTGAATTTTAATGATGATTTCACGAACTGAAATAAAAAAAGACAGAAATATATGGAAGTGTTTTTGCCAAGTTTTGTTTTTGAAAATTTAAACAGAAATTGTTGGCATATTTTCTAAAGTTATAAATTTTGGAAGTCAGGGAATATATTTATTCGATGATTCGGTGTTTATTTTTCCCCACATAACCTACCCGTGGAAGTGAAAGCGGGCGATATACGATCAAATTTGTTGAATCCAATTTATAGAATCCAATTTGACGAATTTGAAAGATCAGTGATAAACTTCAATTTGTCCAAATCAAATTGTGCATGATTCGCTCATTATCTTTTTTTCTCAAAACGTCTACATAACATATAACGTGATTGGTTCAACTTATTCCGATACAATTTTATAGAAGTTAATTCGTTGACGTCACAAATTGATTTTGATTTTGTCATTTTGCTCTTTTTAGACTGAGTCGCGGAACCCGCAGATTTTCGCGTGGCTTTATTTTCGTGAATCAATCCTCAGGGGAATTTTCGCGAGGATTTAATTTCGCGAATTTGGCTGATAATCGTGAAAATTTGTCCGGCAATTTATTTTTCTGCTATGTAGTAACTGTTGCGAGATGGCGACAGTTTAAAGATCTGCTGAATCCCAATAAGTTTACCTTACGTGTATTTTTGGAGAAGCTTTTTGATATGTTTCTCCGTCTATAGAATTGTCTAACAAGATGCGATCATCACTAGTTCGTGGTCAAAACTTTGTTATTTTTGTCTGGTTTAATGAGAACATCTTTCAACCAAAAGGTTTTATGATCGCATCTTGTTAGAGAAACACACACTCCCTTTTGGCGTACTCGTGTTTGGTAGTTTAAAATGTCTTAATAATATATTATTTTTTAATGTAATGTTTTTTAGGCGACCATCCAGATATTACGATTACGCCTAGCCCTGATGATCCCGACCCAACAGCTCTTCACCAATCTTATAAACATAAAACAGCTTCGATGAATTCAAACGTGATGTTTGTACAAGGGAGCGGCGATAATCCGTCGTTTGAAATGAACGAAGATATGGAACTCCCAGATCTAGTTGATTCCAACTGGAATATTCCCACCGAAAATCCGTATGAAGATCCCTATAAATCACCGAAGTTTAATCATGGTTCCGATAGGTTACTAAAGTTTAATCAAGCTCCCGGTGGAGAAATTAACTGCACAGTCAATGGAACTATGGACTTATCACCTAAACATGAAGGAAATTCGTTAGATTGGAATGGACAGACGAACCGAAACGATAACACTCCAGACGAAGACGACAACGAGGATGACGGATATTGGAACAGAACCAGCGAAACGCCTATATTAGAAAGAAGAAATAACAGCCTTCTGAGAGATGAAGTTCTTGAACATTTTGGTTTAGACGAAAAAGGGAATTATAAACGAAATAACTATGGTTGTACTGATGAGGAAGGAACTGAAGACGCTTACAAAGTGACGGACTTGTTAGAGAACTATCCTTCTTTAGAAAGTGAACAAATTATACCCCATAATCTTCCATTAGGAAGAAAACAAAGCAGTCAGAAAATTAATTTCCACGAGGAAAATGTAATTTTTTGATTTTAAGAGTATCGGCATTTAATATTTATTTATTCGTTATATAAAATGTCATGTTTATCACGACGCCGTAATGTTTCGTCTTGTCATGTCGGAAAAAATATATTTCAACTTTTTATATCTGCAACAGACCTTTATAGAGATTCTGTATTCGATTTCTTCGTGACACCAGATTGAATGTATCACGTATCTTAACCCACTCGTAAACTCTTGATGGGTGGTCAGTTTTGATGTGCTGACGTTTTTCGCAGAATGTAAGCGTTTTGTCTGATTTTTTCAACCAGTCCTCCTCGCAGCGATTTTGGTGCAAACATTTCTTCGAATTTGTAGATTTTGCAATTCTTTCAGCAGTGAACGTGTTCATGAATAATTGGATGTATTATATGTAAAAACTTTTTTAAGAAGTTACCTTATTAGAAAAATACCAAACCGGGAAAAATGGCTAATTCTTAAGTGTAAGTGACTAATTTCTCCCCAAAATTACACCCCGTCTTTTAACCCTGATCTCCTCCACCCTCCGTAAAAGCAGGGGTGCCACTTTTCCTTTATTTCCTCTTTTACCTTCTTTTTTGTCTGTTTTTCCTTTTATTCTAAAGAATGCCTTTTTTGGGGGCGCAATTTCCTTTTTTTTCTTTATAATACAGAAATCATTTTTTACATAGGCAAATATTTAAACTGATCAGGAATGTTTTCTTGATGACATTTCTTTGAAGGACATCAAGTCAAATGAAGATAATGACAAATACAGTAAAAAGAGTATTCTTCTACTGCTCCTTCATTTCCAGTTTAATGCTTTTTGCTTTCTCTCTACACAATTCAAATGTGGTCAGTTGGTGGGTGAAATCACACCTGAGCTTCCCTTATAAACTTAAAGTGCATTTTCTAGAAATCACCCAGAAGCTGACTTCGTGAAACCATTGCAGTGTAGAATGATGATTGATAAAGAAGGTGGGAGTGTTTAGATTTTATTTACGTTACTTTTATCATCAGAAGGTGCGAGTACCAAATGCACTTCTTAAGTCATGAAAGCAGGCAAGGGTCAGGTATAATACAGGCATTGAGGAAAAACGGGAGTTAGCGTTAAAAGAAGAAGTTTTAAGGAAAGGTGCGGCCAAAGAAGCAAACAAAGAAGAAGAAAATAATAAGAATGGTGAGAAGCTGAAGAAACTAGACAGGAAGACATAGAAATGTTGGAGTCTGCAGAAATAACTGTCACAGAAGATAACCAGGAACTCGGTAATGTTATAGCAAAGAGTTCTGCGCTCTCCAAAATAAAACTTGACGAACACTCAATCTAAGATTGACATGTGGGTCAAGCGAAAGGAGCAACTGACAAAGGGTATTGAAGTTGCTCTTGCAAAGAACAGAAAGATACGCAGGAAGAATGAAGAATTGAACAAATGACAATGTTGATACATGAACCTGATGTTTTATGAGCCAGATGTTTTGTTAGTTTACTATTTATGATTTTATTCACTTATACTGAAGGATTCTTTTAAGATGTTCATTGGAATATGGAGCAGAACTGCGTGTTGACATCTTGTACAGGAAATCTTGTGTTCAATTAGAATAATCTGGTCCATCAAATTTCTTTTCTTTGATATCCAGTTGATATTTTCTGAATTATCCTCGTCTTTCAATTGCATTGAATATCCCAGTAAACACAATGGTTAAGGCCGTTTTTTTGAAGCACCGTAAAATAAACCCTGGGCTTCTATTATTTCAAATAAAACAAAACTTGTGTTGTATTCGCTATCTCGAACTTCCCGCTATCTCGAACTTTTTTTCTAGTGGAAAAATATAGCGGGACTCTATTGTATATGTTCACAAGTAAAAATGCGCTTGGGGGAGAAGACGGTATCTATTGTGATAAGGGGCCGGGATACAAGTCTTCATTATTACCAGGCGTCTTTCTTTTCCACACATTATTCCAAAATGTTAAGATGGCGGCTGAAGCAACGGCTGAAAGCAGAGAAAGTAAACATGAGCAATCAGAGAATAAACATAGTCAATTTCGACCTTCCAGTTTTATACATAATATTTCTCGATCTTCGATAACCTTTTTTAATAGTGAAAATGCAATTAATGCTGCAAAAAGTAAACTTGAAAAGCTAAGAAAAGAAGTATCTCCAGAAAAAGAAGAAGAAGGAGGGGCGGTAGAGGGAAAAGAAAACGATGAGCATGAATTTAAACAGAAAAATGTAGAGGAGGAAGAGGAAAAATTAATACAGACAGTTTTAGACTTTGTAAGTATACAATCTGAAATAATCTCTTTATAGTGTGCATATCATTGATTCTTTGATTTTTAAAGGGATTGCATTCAAAAAATGATACTTTGAAGGATGATAGATTTTGCAAAATTGTTTAAGAAGTTTTTTTACAGTTTTTTGGAAATTCTGTTTCTTTGGACCTATATTTCGATTTAAAAATCGGCAATTATGTAATGCATGATTATTATGTAATAAGATAGGATTTTTTTGTTGATGTGCGTTTACTTTTTTGAACCAGTAAATATTGTAACTTCATTCTTTTGTCCATTTAACTCTGAGTAGAATTGCTTATTCACTAATAAATTAGAAAGATACAATATTTATTATTTCAAAAGTTACAGGGGTGAGAAATGTTATCTACTATCTTAATTACATCATAATAATTATGCACTGCGTAAATAAATTAAATGTAAGATTTTAAAAACGAAAGATCTCAAAAATTATAAAGAATTATAAAATACTGAAAAGAGGCTTGCTGTAACTTGCTAGTATCATATTGCCAACCACAAAAACATTTTACCTCTTCACAGAACGTAGTATGAAAATGATTACTCTCCTACTCTCTAATAACGTTTTCCTAGAAAATAATAATTTACGTAAGGGAAGGGCATCTATTCTCAACCCATTAACTTCAGTATCCAATAAGTGAAAAAGGAAACCTAATTCACGTTCAAAATGATATAAGATATGAAATACAATATCAAAACAACAGAAATAAAACTAAAAACATTTCTTTCATTTGAAGAATAGATAAACAACGGTGAAAAAGAACGGGCAGGGATGACTATTCTCTACATGCAAACTTTTCTTGACATGCAAAATTTTCAAAACAATTTTGAGATAAAACATAAAACAAAGTAGATACTGTAAAAACCACCTGTCATAATAGTCCCAAAGGAAACACTAGAGATGATATTTCTTTTCTTTACCACTAATTACCCTTGAAGCTACTCCTAACATTTTCATAACTATTACATCATGATGCAACAAACTCTGATAATCAGCTGGGTATTAAACATGTTGAGAATATATTCTCACACCACAGAACAGAAAACACCCTCTATATGGCAATATGCTTTCAAAATGGGGATTTAAAAGTCATGGTTTGAAGTCCCATGACCAATCTTTCTGTTCCAGTAGTAAACAAGATGTTTTTTTTGTTTTGTTTTTGGACTTGTTTAAAAAGGAGTTTGAAATTCCTCTTGAATCTACCCCCCACAATTATTAAGCAATATTTCAGATTTAAGCTATTGGGCCATTTTAAATGTTTTTAAATTTTTTTCATTTATTAATCATTTCAATTATAACATGTGTCGAGAATAGAAGCCTGTCAAGAATATACGCCCTTACCTTACTTCTGTTTTACAAGAGCCACACTCTTCGGTAAGGAGATTTTTGACATAAATGTGAAAACAAAATCATGTTTATTATAATAGTTCTACAATGTTTCTTGTGCAACTACAATGTTTCTTGTATATTGTTTACCTAAAAGGTACCCCAAATTTAAATTTAAAGTATCTCACAAATATCACAGTGTTGGCCATGCAGTGTAGCAAAAAAAAATTTGGTCACTCATGCCGTCAGTGAAATTATGATCCCATATACAATTTTGATCAGCGCTTAATAACATGGTTTTACTTTCCGTCTGCTATTCCATGATTTTATTTTTGGTGATTATTAGGACCAGGTCAACTATAAGTCACTCATAAAATTATTTATGGGTAAAAAGTTTTTACCTGGGAAACTAAATGTTCTTATTTGTCTCATGACTAAATAAACTATTAAATCCTTTATTTAATTTTCATGGTGAGAGAAATAAAAAATTGTTTGAAATTTTTGATAAAAAATTTATAAGATTTCACACTTCCTCATCATGCTTTGATAGATAGTTGTACTTCTGTTTGATTTACTCATTTTACGTTTTTTGGAACTAAAGTAAACAATGTGAATAATTAATTTGCTCAAAAAGTCTTTTATTATTTTTTGTAACAAAATTAATTTAAAATTCTCATTTTCCTGTAATGTCAAACAAAATGTGAGTGATGGCATTGAAAAAAAGTTAACAACCCCTTGTAAATAACCAAGACTGTTATTGAAAATTATTTAGGGATCGACCTCCATAAGATCCACAAGTGACATTATGTTAAAAACTCATTTGTTCTCTCACCTATTAATTTGAGAAACCCTTAAAGTTTGGCTACTATAATGTACCTGGAAATTTGCCTAAGAAAATTTTTTTCTGTTTTCTTTGTTGACTATACATCATGTTTTTTTTAATATTTTAGTGTGTTGGAGGAAAATTTGATTTAGAATCCAGATATGTTTTACAAGAGCCATTTAACGGGTTAGTGTTTTTGGAGCTAGTCTATAGTTGCTCTACGGAGAAACAGGTATGTCTACTTAATTTTTTTGGTAGAAAGTCTCTTTGAAAGAACGAGGAAATATTCAGCAATGTTCTCATTAGCCAAACAAAAATAACAATGTTTTGATTGCAAACTAGTGATGATCGCATCTTGTTAGACAATCTATAGATTAAAACAATATGAGAATAACAATGAGTGTTACAATGATTACCAAAAGATGCCATCTTCATATTTGAATGAAATAATGATTGAATTTAACTCTGAGGTTTGGATAACCGAGGATGTACTGTATTTGATTTTGGATGTTGTATATTTAGCTTGAATTATTAACATTGTTGCAAACTCTCCTGAAGCAAAGTATTAAAAATCTACAAGCATGCACCAAGATTGGTTTAATCATTAAGTTACTGAAGAAACTTCCAAGCTTTCCAGATGAAGGTGTTGCTGGTAAGATGTAATTTAAATGCCTGATGTGAAGACAATAAAATTTTAACCACTTATTTTGTTTATTTTAATTAATTTATTCCTTATTTTGATTGGTTAATTTCATCATTTTTAGACAAAGCAATTGATCTAGTTGGAGACCTAGCTACATACAGCATAACTGTTCGAGAATTGAAATGCTTTTTTGCATCACTACAAAGAACCGATCAAATGAAATGGGTATGGTTCTTTGTTGCTTCTTAATATGAAGTAAATTCCAGCTGTCAGAATGGAAGTGTTAAGGTCATTGCCAACTCAAGTAACAAACATGCACCAGGGTCTGGAGTTGAATTTGTCTGAAGAGGCTTCTTACTTTTCATCTATATCATCCTACACAAAACAATAGACTCGTAAACTTTTTGAAGATTTTGCTCACTGAGTAATAATTATTTATTGAATGTAGCAATGATACTTGACTAAACAGGAAATTTCTCTTTATATAAGATTATACAAAGTCTCAAAAAAAGGTAGGTTTTGGCAGCGAGTATGCTGAAATCCTTTTGCACGATTGGCATCTAGTTTGCGTTTCCAATGCTGCAAATTATAATAACTCAATAGTTTTATGTAAACATTATTTTCTTTTCTTCATTCAGATGAACATTATTTGTGTTCTTATTTCTTGTGTAGCCTCCACATGCATTAAAATTGTTGGAAATCTTAAAGAAAATGCCAGAGAAGCATGGACCTGATGTCTACTTTAATTTTGCTGGAAAACCTAGTGCTGTACGTATTTTTAGCCTGGTGTCTATGTTACGTTTTGAACTGTTCAAGTGGTGGAACAAATGTTTTGTTTTTATTTAAAAATCCAAGTGATTGCACATTTGTACCAACATTAGTTTTCACTATCTTTAAAAGAGATATTCCTTTATTTACTTTCAACATTTTTTTATGTTTTTTTTATATTTTGTTGTTGTATACAGTCAATGATAATCCCACCAATATCTAAATGGCCACATCAACCAGGTTTCACCTTTGTAACTTGGTTACAATTGGATGCAGCCCATTTATCACCTGCTGAGCAACAGAATAGACCTCATGTATACAGGTACGAAAGCAATTACAGTCTAACCTTTCTATTACGGACACCATTGTTATATAGATGTTAGGAATTAGAGGAGAAAAGTTCCTACGAAAATGCTTGCTATAACAAACTGCTAGAGAGGTTTCACTGTATTTTAACTTTTGCAAATAGAATCAGGATTAACTTTCTGGACTTCAATGTCATTCAAAGAAATGTTATTGAAAACATTATTTGTTTTCATTATTCGAATTACTACAAAAAATAATAAATAGCAATGATAAAAGCATTTTTCATAAAATTGAATTAGTTTATTTATGTTTCAATCGGACCATGTTAAATTTTTTTAAATAAATAACTTCAATGAAAAAATCCTTTAGTATCATTAGAGATTTAGAGATTCTCGGACATATATGTTGGACTATATTTTTAGCTTCCTTAATGGTCGTGGCTTAGGATACGCGGCTCATTTTTCTGGCCCAATGCTGGTAGTTGAAGTTCATGGAAAAAATGGGAAAAAACAAACTATTTTGGTCAAATCCAAGTTTGAGCCACAAATGGTAAATATCTTTCCTTTTTACGCTGAAACTCTGGAGAAACTGTACAAAAGTTTGAGTGTAAGCCAAACGGCCACCTCTTTTAAAACCTTTAGTAACCTTTTAAACTGGAAATTGTTTTGCTGGTAAGTGGGCTATGCTTTGCACAGTTTTGTACAAAAGACCTATTCACTGCTTTTTAAAGAACCAAAGTAGATTTTCATCTGTCTTGTCTAACCCTTTTCAGGTAGATACTAGTTGTTAACCACTGGAGGTTAGGTATTGATCTGCAGATTGGTCAACATGATGTCTGCATTAAAAATTCATTTACCACTAACTAGAAGCCCTCTTATTTCTTTATAGTGGTACCATATATGTGTTTCTCACACGTATAACAGATTCAAATCCAGTGAAGTGAAAGTATTTGTGAATGGGCAGATGGTAACAACAGGAGATGTTACCATGCCATCAAACAAAGACACAATGGATAAATGTGTTCTTGGAGGCTCACATTTGGACACATTGCAACACATATTCAAAGGTCAAATGTCAGGAATATACGTTTTTTCGGAACCGTTAGCATATAACACAGTGATAGCCTTGTATCGTTTGGGACCTGGTTATAAGGTAAATTCATACTGCATCATAAGTTTTTTTGTTAATAAATTCTTTTGTTAATAAGTTTGTGTTGATAGTTTGTTTGAAATTTTCTGACATTCTATGAATGCTATTCTTTGAATTATAAACAAATTGAGAGAAACAATCTCAGTGGATAAAGTTTTGTGTGGACTTAATTTTTGGGAATAGTTCTTTCCAATGCATTTTGCATCTATTCAGGTAGACTCTTGTTATATAACGAAAAGTGTTTTCAAAGGATCACAAGAGTTACTTCATTTTACCTGTTTTTTTCTTTTGCGAATGTTATCGAGTGGATTAATTTTCACAAAAGCTAAAAAAAATTCAAAATTTTATCCACATGAGAATTAATTGAGGTGCGATATTTGTGAAATTTATCTTGTGTAGAGTTGCCTTACATCAATTTTTTTGTTAAGATATAATTACAAGTAAACTTTATTTCAGGGAAATTTTAAGTTTCGAAATGAATTGGAAAGCACAATAGCAGACACTGATAAAAAGGTAAGTTGCCCTTACGGATCCGAAATTATGAAAACATTAAACCAAACAACTGTTGCAACAGCAAAAAAAAACAGTTTACTAAGAAATGCGACAAAGTTATTGTTTTCCGGTATTTCGTTATAACATTTTTTCTTACTTTTCAGTTGCTATATGAAGGAAAATTATCACAGGCGATATTATTTACTTATAATCCTAAAGCTGTCGATGGTGAACTCTGCTTAGAATCATCGCCAACGGAGAACCTGTCGTGTTTTTATCACTCTCCTCATGCTATGATGATGCAGGTAAACCAGCTATCTATTGATGGTAGTCAATAATATTTTAAAATATATATCAAGGCTTGTAGTTAATGTTTTAGTCTGCATGTGGCTTAAGAAAAAATTTGTTCGCTGGTTCTGTTCAGTACAGTCTAAATATTTTGGCCTGTCCATTGTATTTTCTTGACAATTTTGTAAAATATTCAAAGTACTGAAAACATCTAACGCAGACTCTTTTAATGCAGAGTCATTAAAGTTAACGCCATTAAGGGCCGGTGTAAAAAGGGCCAATAAGCTACAGTGCTTGGTTCACTTGTTCTACTGTACGAAATTAATTATGCACAGTTTCCACAGTTTCAATTTCATGTCTTAAAAAAAAAGTTGAATGTTAAGGAGGATTATTCATTAGAACCCATTCTGCATTTCTTTTTCTACATGTGTCATCCAAATTTAATTATCAAACCAGTTTGGTTCGGCACTCTCTGATACATGTATTCCTTATGTGATATCTTTCTTTTAAAGGTCCATGAGAGAAAATGTTGTAAGGGTTGTTTCTTTTAGGGAGTTCAAGCAGTCGTAACACATTCTCTTCAGGCAGCAATGCATTCTTTAGGCGGCATTCAGGTAAGAATAGCTTCATAATAATGTACTGCTTTAGTAAAAAATTGAACTGATTTAAAAGGCTTTTCCACAACAACGAAAGTGACAATTCGTTCTTGAAAATAATCCAAGAAAATCTATAAAGCTCTAAATTTTCTAGCATTCTGAAATTGCATAGCATATTGTTTATGTTTGTGTTTTTAGATGTTGTTTCCTTTGTTTGCACAACTTGATTGCCCTCTGGAAGGGCAAACTGAACCAGACCCTAAAATTTGGTAAGCCGAGATAAGGTTGCTCTTCAATAAGTATAAATGTTGGCTGTAACTTAATGTTGTAAAAAATATTTCTTTTTAGTACTATATTACTTGGCTTGATTTATGATCTCCTTCGTGGTTCCTCTGTATGTCAACAGCAGATGCTTCAAAGTCAAGGCTTTATGATAATTGGTCATCTGCTACAGAGATCATCACCTATTCATTTGACTGAAGCAACTGTTGACATCTTGTTGGGCCTGGCAAGGTTTAAGATTAATTTGAAACTAATTCTTTTTTTGTTGTTGTTTGTGATCCTTCTTTAATACAGAAACACTTTCTGAAACTCAGAATGTCATTTAGACGAACTGATAAATTTAAATACGTATGACGAGTTCATTTAAAAATGTATACCATTTCAGATATTTTATGGCCACTGCTAGTGCAATTGGATTGCTTGGTGGACTATTAGACCATGTTTTGCTTGAGCCATCATTGTGGATTAAAACACCTCTATCTTTACAATCAAATTTGTTGAGTTTATTTGCTACTGGCTATGTTGGTGGTCTTGATTATGCTGGCTACATTCGTAAGGAAGTCGGTGTCCCAAGACTGATCTTAATGTTGCGAAAGTATTATTCCGTCAAAGATTTTGATGAGAAGAGTAAGTCTTGTGTTCTCATTTTATTATCAGTTAAAATAGTGCACACCTGAAATGGTAGATTTGTTTACAGGCCTGAATATCAGCACTGGACATCGGACATTGTCTGGTGGAAAAAGAGGATTTGTCCGACAAAAGACCCTAATCAACAGACATATCCATATTTTTAAATAAAATATCAAAGGCAATCAGTATCCTATGTTGGGGTTTCCTGGTTAAATCGCCACCCATAATGTCTGACGGGTTCACAGTTTACACCTTGTCCGACGTGGAAATAAAATATTCAGGCCTAGTTAAGTTTTATATGATTTTATGAATGGTCTTCTTTTAAGAGTGTAGTTTGTCTGAATAATATAAAATGAATCAAAAAGTGTGGCAGGGGAGTGGATCATAAAAGCTCTTTGATTTTTTATCTTCTATATATTCTATATTGTCATGAATTCTGAAATTTGTTATTTTTGTAACCTAAAGTTATGAAAAAATGAATACAGTAATGGCTTGTCACTAAAAAATGAAAGGAAAAATTATATAGATCTGTTTATGTTATTTAGAATCAACAACAAAGGAAGAAATAATATCTCTACGTGCATTTGTGCTTTTACTGATAAAGCAAATTATTATCAAGGTAAGATATGAAGATATCTTTTGAGTTCTTTTGAATTTATTAATGCCTTTGTGCAAAATATTTGAACTTTATACCTTTATACATTATCAACATTCTTTCAACTGTGTGTCACCTTGTGTAAAAATACTTAAGAACTATTATTGTAAAACGAAACAGTTGGATGTATACCTAGGTCTTTATAAATTCTTCTCCCAAATTCACTTCAAAAATGAGAAAAAAAGAGGTGTTGCTGTACTAGCTCAAAACTAATGATGATCTTATATATAATACAATAAGTTTGCCAAATAAAAAAATCCATTACATTGTGTACCCTATAGGACCCATATTCAAAGGCAAATATCTCCATGCCAATGGGAATAACTGACAAAATTTGGGGTTTCACATTTTGGCCATGGGTCAAAATATGTGGCAAAAAAGATTTGGGACGTGGAACTGTTACGTCAATAAAGTCTTTGACCGGTGATATCTCCATAACGGTTGGTCGTCAACATGCGATCCCTAACATTTCTTTGATCAGTTTTTCAAGCTCTATCACACACAGTATCACTTTTGATATTCTTTGATTTTATTTTTCGTCACCTACTATGAGAAGAAGAGCATGAGCAGGACTGTAACTCACATAATTTTTTTTTACTTGGGCAGCTAGTAGATGATTATAATGTAAAAAGACTTGAAGATTCTGTTAACGAGGTGTATGATTGATGTGGCTTGTGAAGCTTGTGAAATGGATTATAAGAATATTCATATTAGTCATTCAAAAAGTACAACTAAAACATCAAAGAAAACTCTTTAAGAACTAAAAGTTATAAGTTCTTGAGTACTTAAGTTGTACCAGAATTTATCACTCATATCATTCAGGAAAATCATTCAGAATGTTCATCACTCCTTCTTATGTGAATCAGTTTAAATCGCCATAGGGATAATCTATCTTCATCATGTGTTTTTTATAAGAAAGAAAGCCTTAAAGTTTAACCTTTAAAGTTTCCGAACCTTTTTTTATAAAAAATTATAGATGTAGAAGGTCATTGATTTTTTTTTGTCCTTTGAGAGTGTCAATTGAAAGTATCAATTGAAAGTATCAATTGAAAGTATCAATTGAAAGTGTCAATTGAAAGTATCAATTGAAAGTGTCAATTGAAAGTGTCAATTGAAAGTGTGAATTGTGTAAGTTGTATTTTGAGCAGTTCTCTACAAATATTTATGTTCATTTATTTTTATTCTTGAAATTACAAAAAGTTACCTGTTTTATAGAATATATGTATTAAGCTCATTTTAGTGAGTTCCATCTTCTGCAATAAAAATCCTTCTTTCAAAATTATGAATTATAACGTTTGAAATTGTTTCTTCTCTTCTTGTGTTATTTTTATTTCTTGTGAAATACTTGAGGACTTGTTTGTCCACAGACTAGTACACTTTCTGGATTGCACTCCGTGCTGTATTAGCAGTGAAGGATGGAGGGAAGCAATAATACGCGATTTATTTGAGAATTTGTATTTCTTTCTCTAAAAATCATGTTACATTCGTCATTCTTGCTGCTTGATAACTAGTAAACCACCTGTCACAGAATAGGCTCCCTGAGGGATAATGAAATACTGATTGTAGTATTAAAGCTTGTTTTACACGAAACATCCCTCATCAGAGTAGATTGTGTTTTTCTGTTCTCTTTAATCTGTACAAATTTCAATCCTTCTTTCTGAAAACAGTGTGTTTAAAAAAAAAAGAAAAGAAAAAGAAAGTTAAAGAAAAAAGAAAGGGGTTTTCATAAATTGTAGCACTGATGATGAACAATTAGTTCGAAACACTTATGCTTTATTTTATTTTATTACCTGTTGTTTTTTCTAACATGAACTTTTATTATGCCTGCTTTATACCTAATGTATCTAAAAATTATGTGCATTACAAGACCACTTTCAAATAGGCATTTCAATCAGATTTTTGTCATAAAAGTAGTATATGACTTTTTGTCTTTAGGATAATGGCATCACAGATGATGAATTGAAAAGTATTTTGGTTTATTTAGCTGTTGAAGATGAGGTATCATCTTTTTGGCTTGATAGAATTATTTTTTTTCATTGAAACTAGCAGAAACATTGTCAATCAGTTGTTTAATTTGTTGGGGTTTTTTAATAGGAGGAGAATTATTTTGATGTCCTTCAACTGCTCTTGTCGGTCATGTGCGAAATCCCAGCATCTGTTATTCCTTGTTATGATATAATGGAAGGATTTCAGTAAGTTGTTTTAGTAGGAGTTGCTATTAGTCCATCAATCTCCATTTATATAAGTGTCCACCAAATCTCATTGATGAAGGATGTTGATGTTGACCTATTTCTAAAGCCCTTTTTTCAATTGACTAGACATTATTTTGTATAATTCCATGAAAACCTGTTAAGTTTTGTTTGTATTATACATGCAATTTCCCATTATTTTGTTATGTAATATATAATTAAAAGAAAACTTTATTCACATGTTATACCACTCCTTTTTAGAGTGTTTTTCAAACTTTTGGTTGCTCACGATGAGAAAATCAGAATCTGCAGTTTGAAAATACTTTGTGCATACATGCAGCAGTTGCCAGTCAAGTAAGGATCTTCATCAGTTCCTGTTTTCATGAAGTTGTGTATCCCTTATGTAATAATCCATGACGTAAATAGTTAGAGTGAATTCTCATACTCATATATCGATGTTTTTGTATAGTATGTGAACAATAGGCAATCAAATTTATTGAATCAAGTTTTTCAAATTCGACAAATTTTATTGTGTAGCGGCCGCTTAAGACTCAACTTTATTATAGTTTTAAATAATATATTGGAATAGCATCACATTTTGTGAGATTCAACAATTGACTGATTATGAGTTAATGGTTTCTGTGCAGAATAGTAACTTTACTCTTGTTTTAGGAGGAAACTGGAACTCGTTGAGAAATATGCTTTCATATCTAAAATTGGTCAAAAGTTATCTATATTCGACATGACTATGATGACGTATAATGCTCTATTTGAAGTAAGTGTTGTTTCTATTGTTCATCCTGCTTTTGAGGAGAGCAGACTTTTCTATCATTTGAAAATGTTTTGCTAACATTCAGCGTTAAAAAATGCTTTTATCTTTGCAGTTTCTAACAGCAAGACCATCGAAAATTTTGTCTGAAAACCGACATGCTTTTCCAGATGCAACACACATAATGTATCACCCTAGTAAGGAGACTTAATTTTAAGTTTGAAGAACTCTTAAGAATCCAGAATGCAATGAAAATATAAAATGCTCAATAAAGGCAAAATTTCCATGAAATAAGTGATTATTAGCCCATGTCCTTTTTGTTATCTTCAAATGTTTGTTCTTATTTAAGCATCATTTTTTACTTTTAGCTGTTTTGCCGATTATTGTCAGTCTACTCCTCCAAGGACGCAATAGTTCAGTGGAACTAAAAGATAAAAATTTAATGAAATCCACAACAGAGCTCACCATTGTGTTCTTGTCGGATTTAGTCATTTTATTAAATTCCGTGCAAGATAACAAAAGGTTTGTCATCGTTAATGCTTCATCTTTTTTGCCGAAGATCTTGGGCAAAAGTTTTTACCCATCAGCCCCAAACATAATACATAATGGTTAATAACTCACTAAAAAATAACTCATTTTTCCCAAGTCAGACTTCCTTTTTTATTTGTATCTCTGGGAGAAGTAGGGAAACAACTGAGTCATTTATCCTTTGTGGGTTTTTGGGATGGTAGACTTGCACATTGCATAAAAGAGATTCTATGGAAAATAAGGAAAACATTTCAGGATAGTTAATATATTTTTGTCTGCTTGTTCATTCAACAGGCTTTTATTGCAACTGATGTGTTGGCAAGACTGGTTGTTCGCATTAGCATATTTTGAACCAATCACAAAAGGTTAGTAGTACACAACCAACCAGCTAAAAGTTCATAATGTTTCAACAAATACAGCCTGGTGCTTGAAGTGCTGTGAAGTTTATTTTCTTCTTATGCTCACTACCAGGGTAATGATTTCTATTCCTGGTAAAAAAAATATTTCTTCTTAATGTCTATTTAGATGAGCATAAGATTACCGATACAGTTTTCTCCATCGTCAAAATGTTGTTATATTATGCAATACAGAATGAGAAGGAAGGCTGGAGGGTTTGGGTTGATACACTCTCCATACTTCATGCAAAGGTACACATTTCTTTTACATAGAAAATTATTTTCTATTATTTTGGCTCAGAACATTTTTTTTTACTACTCCTTCTGTTTTTTCCCTGAAATTATAAGTGCCATTGAAGCCCTATCCACACTAAGCATGTTTTATCAAACGATGATGATGTGTGTCATTTTGTTTATATCATTTTGCTGATTATGAAATTGTTTGGAATGAATATCAGATTAATGATAAAGAGGGAAATTTCTTGTTAGGTTTCTGATAATCTGAAAAAAGGGCAAATTGACCAAGTAACTAGGGTTACTCCGAGCACCATATTCGATGATCAAAAACAATATCCACAGTACATTGACCAAGAGACGGGTGAATTGAATCAGGATGTTTCAAACACTGAGAAAAATTCCCTTGAGGAATCATCCAAAGAGAACGATATTAGAAAGAAATTCTTCGAAAAGTTGCTGACGGGAGAACCGACAACTTCAGTCATATCAGGTTCATTAGACAATCTACGAAGAACGCAAAGTGCCCTCAATGTAAATGAGGTGGAATTGAATGGCGGTACTGAGGAAGTTCGTCCACGATCTGCTAGTCCAACTGTTGTGAAAGAAACTGTGGAGAAAGATGTAAGTGAAGAAGTGACAGATGTTTCACCGGAACAAGAAGAGAGTGGTACGTTGAATGGTGAGTCAACAACAAAGGAAAGTCACATCATGGTTCAGTCAGAAGAAAGTAAAATTGAAAACTCTGAAAGCATTAGTGACAAGCAGGCTGAAGCTGATTGTAAGGATAACAATGATGACATTGCATCTGTCGAAGAGAAGGACATTACCGTTACTCCAAATATCAGCATGACACCAGATCAAATATTGGAAAACACAAAAATAACTAATAATGTGATTGAAAATGATGAATCAGCAGATGCTGGAAACGAGCAAGTGCCACAATCCCCTGGTAATCCGAAAACAAGACCTTATGTTGACATTCCAGAATTCAATTGGTCGCATGCTCATCAAAGATTGTTGACAGAATTACTTTTTTCCATTGAAAAAGACATTCAAGTATGGAAAACGTAAGTAATGATTGGAAGGCATTTTTTACTTGGTTATAACAGTTCAAGTTTACAGTCAAAATGTTCTAATCAACTTCTTCAAAATGAAGAGCTTTACAGAAACAGTTTGTTGTGAGAATTCAAATGGCTGTCACATTAGGCATTATAATGATTTCTTTATGGGTAGATTTGGTTAATTCTAAGTATAAAATGTCTAACAGTAACAATGATAACTCTAGTTCAGTACCCTTTTTCCTTTTCATGTCTGTTTGAATTATGTTAAGTTAGTTGAGTGAAAGTCATATGTTTTTCTTCTTTTTTTAGACACACTCGAAAAACACTGTCCGACTTCGTGTCTTCGCGTGAAAATGGCACGTACATTATGAACCTGTGTCACATGGTTTCCATTCTGTCGGATAGCTTGATTTATTGCTGTGGTGGTTTACTTCCACTGCTGGCATCGGCTACGTCTCAAAATTTCGTCAGTGACGTTTTTGAGCCGTGTGGTGGTATGACGCTGGACGCTGCTTTCTCCTTTTTGAACCGTATTTTAGATATTATTGATGTTATTGCGTTTTCAAGTTCCATAAATTTTGCGTCAGTTGAAACGCATCGTAACATGTCTGCTGGTGGTGTATTAAGGCAATGTATCCGGCTAGGTATGTTCACTTTCAAAATGTGTTTTAACAGGTTTTGTTACCTATCTGGAAAACCTGGAAACTCAGGAAATTTTGTCTTCATAATTTGACTACAAAACCTTATAGAATTGTGTATGTCAATTGTTTTCGTCTGATTTGTCGTGTTTAGTTTTTTGTGGATCGGCGAGAAATCGTGTTGTTTGTCGTCAACGTGAACGACCTTCAACTGGTGTTGGACACATCCATCCAAAGACACTCAAAGAAACCCAAGAAGCTATCAAAACATTGATAGCTTCAACAAAGCCTCCCACCGAAGAGGTAAATCTTAACTTTCAGCACACATAGAAATACTTATGCATGAAGGAAAGGAGATTGAGATGTTTTAATTTTTTCCATGTGTTGAACTGAGAAGACCGGCCAAAGAAAAGGAATTCTTTTTCGTCGTCTAATCTAAAGAATAACTTCGTTGCCATTGTAAAAGTAAAATTTACCTATAGTCCATGATCTACAATTATTTTTAAAATTTCTGTGGCAATTAATCTGGAAAATGTTTTTGAATCATTTCATAACCTATAATAATTCACTTTGCATTAGCAAATGTTCCTTTTACTATAGGACATTGTTCAAAACATCCCAGGACATATGACCACGATAACTAATCCAGAAAGGTTACTTCAAGACTCCGATATCAATCGGCTTCGTGCGTTAGTCTACCGAGAGGTAGAAGACAGCCGTCAATCACAATATGTTGCGCTTGTCGTGATTTATTTTGTTGCTGTATTGATGGTGGCAAGATATAGAGATATACTGGAGCACGAAGAAGTGGAAGAGCCAATCTCAAGGAGTAAGTCATTTTTGTTTCTTTTTGTTCAGGCCTGGTAAACAGATTCAAAAGAATCTTCTTTCGGTCTGGATGAATACTGTTTATATTTGGTGATGTGAAAACCTCTTGAATCTCCAAACCTGCCAATGTGGTTACAATGTGAAAATTTTTATGAAAAACGAAACTGATTGTTGAAATGACTCCTGAATATGTTGGATGATTATATTTTCCTTCAAAGAATGTTTTCAACTTTCGTAGTAACCATTATTGCTATCAAATCTTATTTGGGTTTTCTTAATAGGACATTCAAGTGCAACTTCTTCTCAAGAAGTTCAAAACACACCTCCAAAGGAAAGATCATCAACTATTGCACAGGTCAGCAAAGAAACTGTGGGTAGAACTCTAGAGGAAAAGATCGAAGTTGCGTTCAATAATTCAGCTGCTCTTTTAAGAGAAATTCTATTTGATTTCTCTCATTATTTGATGAAAGTGTTGGTTGGAAGTCGTGGTCAAGATCTCATTTCAGAAGGATTAGGATCGTTGAAATCTGAGGAAAGTACTGTTGAATTAGTCATGCTGCTCTGCTCACAGGAATGGCAAAATGCGCTGCAACGGCAGGCTGGCACTGCCTTCGTGGAGCTTGTGGATGAAGGACGCTTGTTGTCGCATTCAACACGTGAGCGTATCGTGATAACAGGCAGCGAGGCCAAGGACATCATGAACGAACGAGATAACTTTGAAAACTTCAAACACGCACAACACGAAACGTTATGTACAAGGATCATAATAGGGTATATTGAACAATACAAAACATACGATCAATTTTTCAGAGCTAAAAAGAAAAGGAACGCAGCAGCAGCGACCCAGTCTTTAGAAAAGGTTTGTACACACTTCGCGTTCACCATGTTTAAGAAGATCGGTCATGTAAGTAATTTTTCACGGTATTGACCGTATTGTTTTTCTTCAGATTTTTGATGTGTTAACAAGCGAGTTTGGTGCATGGCCCATGACTGAACCACATACACACTACCAGTATTATAAATTAGATCGATGGGAAGATTTGAAAAGGCAAAGAAAAAGGATGGTTAAGAATCAATACGGCACTTCACACCCAGAAGCTACTCTGCGCCCAGGTTCTGCCGAGGGTATGGTAATTTCTTATGATATATTCCTGTTCATGTTTCAAAATGTAAAGATTGAGAAGTTGAGCTGAACCCAATTTTTAATTCCGTGAAAATTGAATCACAAAAATTTTTTTAAAGATAAACTCAAATGGTACAATCTGCAAACCAGCTTTAGTATAACGTGTGTTGTCTGTGTTCTGTGTCAAGTAAAAATACCTTTTAGTCATTCCTCCTGAGAAGCCACAGCCATTGAAGTATCATCTATTTGCTAAGAAAACTCCCGCCGGGTTGAATCAAACCGTGTCGGATATCGAAGATCCTGATGACGAAGATCTTGAGGGTACTGGTGAAGAGAGGCAACCGTATCAACATCACGGTAGCATTGTTGTAACAGCAGACTGTAGCGTTATATCACCCGGGGCAGTCATACCTGGAACATTAGCCATAACTGATGACTCGCTCTATTTCACTGCAGACGAAGATGCGGAATGTCTATCCAAAATCGATCCACAAGTAATACTTGATTGAACACTTGATTATTTGGCGGCCACTTCCTTTTGATCTGTACTTGGATAAGGTGCCATGCAAGTATTACGTAGTCACTTAGGAAGAGGGATCCAACTTTCAACCATGGGAGCTGATAGAGGATAGGAGGGCTTTGACTAATTTAAGGACGCGTCAAAATCGGCATTTACGTAAACTTAATACTTGAATGGTTGCTGAGTTTAAATGGATAAATCAAATGAGATGAAATCCTGAAAAGCGTCAAAGTACATTCAATGTTTTTTTTGTTTCAGATCTTAGCATACAATGACTGTCTGAACATCAAATGCTCATTCATAAATATTGTGGCCATCTTTTCGCGAAGATATATTCTACAGAATAAAGCTATCGAAGTTTTTCTAGCTAACCGAAGTGAGTTGTACATAATGATGGCCTACTTGGAAATAAGCTTACAAGGTGTAAGCTTTTTCTTTTTTCTCGAATATTCTAATGGCTTGTATATTCAGTTCGTTTTTTTACATTTTCTCTTCAGGAAGCTTTTTGCTTGCGTTTGAATCACACGACGTGGTCAAAAAAATTATTCAGTATCTGCCGCCTGTTGGTGTCGGATCTTCCTACGGCTTACCAAGAACGAAGTATGCTTTCCCATAATAGATCATTCCTTTGTTCATTCAATCATTCATTCACTCATTCACCATTCATATTGATATTTTACAGGAGAGTTTCGTTAGCGTCACCAAGAATGTTATTCAATAAATCTAACATGCTTCAGAAATGGCAAAATCGAGAAATCTCAAACTTTGAATATCTGATGTATCTCAACACCATAGCTGGTAAGTACAAGATTTTCATTCTTTGACCCTTTCTGTGCCTACTTCCTATATATTCTACAAATATGAATCAAATCAGTTATTTTTTGGAGACTGTGCTGTAAGATAAAAAGCATGTTTTCGTCTTCTAGGACGCACTTACAACGATTTGAACCAGTATTTCATATTTCCATGGGTCTTGAAAAATTATGAAACAAAAGAGCTTGATTTGAAAGATCCTCAAAACTACAGAGATTTATCGAAGGTTTGCATGTCTTTTTATACACAACTATTACAAGTCTGTAATATTTTCTGTGGGTATTGGTGACTTGCCTAATTCTTTTAAAAGGACACTACCCAAGTTTTAACTGCCGAGGCTAAGTATTGCTTAAAACTACAAAAGAGCAGCAACGTTTTTATACAGCATTTTAGTAGGAAACTTTAATCTTCAGGAATAAGTTGTATTTCCATTAAAACTATTTCCGCTGATTTCTGTTTTCAGCCAATCGGTGCATTGAACCCTTTTCGCCTTGCTCAATTCGTTGAGCGCTTTAACTCGTGGGATGAATCTGGTGACATTCCTGCATTTCATTATGGCACGCACTATTCGACCAGTGGATTTGTGTTGAACTGGCTCGTGCGAATAGTGAGTATTTTTTTTTTTTTCACCAATCAAATTTTGTTTTCTCTACTAATCATCTACTATCATCTGTTTATGAATCTGTGATCATATTTACAGGAGCCATTCGCCTCACTATTTTTGAGTTTGCAAGGCGGAAAGTTCGACCATCCTTTAAGAACATTTTCATCAATCAAAAGAGCGTGGGACAACTGTCAAAATGATACGTCTGATGTTAAGGTAACATGAAAACAATCAACTCATAAAGAAGGAAAAGTACAAACAAAACGTTTCAACCTGTTGATTTTATTTAGGAGTTAATTCCAGAATTATTTTATCTCCCTGATATTCTGAAAAACAGCAACAAGGTAATATATTTTTGGGTGCAGAGTGGGCGTGTGGTGCGTGTTATTCACTCATATGGTTATTTATTTATCCATCCATTCTGCCTTGGTTTAGTTTGTGTTTGGGGATGGCGAGGATGGAACGAAGATTAATGATGTGGCGTTACCTCCATGGGCGCGGTCAGCAGAACACTTTATAAAACTGCACAATGAGGTGAAGCCTTTTTCAAAGCATGTTGGATTAAATGAAAACTAGATCACCCATGTTACTTAACGCCTATTTGTAATGTGTGATCTTTTAGGCGCTGGAATCCGATTACGTTTCCGATAACCTGAATAAGTGGATCGATCTAATTTTCGGATACAAACAAAAAGGTAGAGAATCTTTCTCCCTCCAATGGAACGGCTGTACAGAATATCAATCGGGTTTTCAGATGTTGCTTCCAATACTATGCTGTGACGGCTTTATATTTGCGTTTTTATACATTTATGCACATGTTATAAAAAGTTTTTTATAACACTCTGTAAACCTCAATGCGATCAATATCATCCTGATGATATCCTCTCCAGTTCGTTATAAGCTCAGATGCGTGATCTCCGTTCTACTATGTCGTCAGATCTTCAGTTGGCTTTACTTTTCAACGTGTCATCAATTCAAACCACAATGTTTTCGTTTTATTAGGTAAAGAAGCTGAACACAGTGCAAACGTTTTTTATCATTTAACATATGAGAGAAGCGTAAACTTAGACGCTGTTACAGATCCCGTTACTAAGGAGGTATAGTTGGCCTAAATTTTTCTTCCTCATTTTTGATGATTGCCCAGGAATTTTGTTGTTGCTTACCAGCTTTCACATCTTTATGATTTTCACTTTTTTCTCCCACAAGGCTCTTGTCCAACAAATCAAAAGTTTTGGTCAAACTCCTTCACAACTTCTAACTACTCCGCACCCACCTAGAAATGTTTTGAAGGTAAGCATTTTTTACATTTCTATTTTCGAGAGTGTTCGAACTCTATTCTTTTTCATTTTTCATTTTTGTGAAAATGAGAGCAATTCTTCATTCTCAGTCGAAGAATAGGGAAGGTTAATGCAGCTGTCTTTCCGTAGATATAGAAAATCATCATGTTGGCTAGCTACTTTCCTTTGTCACTTTCATCTGAGGTTTTTTAACAAACTTGTGTTATTAACTTAAATAAATAAATAATCATTTATTCGCTTCATTCATTTATATACAATGGTTCTTCGTGCTATAATATCAATAAATACAAACAAATCAATAACAATAAACACTGTAGAAAGAGGAACGAACAAGAAGAAGACGGAACATATATGCTTGAAATAATTAAAGTAACCGAGCTAAAGCACAGTCAATATAAAATCCCTTGCTTTTACTTCTCAAATATTTACAAATAAGCAGTTTTTTCCCATGACTGGCAAAGAATTGAAATATGGTGGCGTTTGTCCAACACTTTAGAAAGTGTTTATACGATCTTCATTTTGATAAAAACTCATTTTTCTGTCCTTTTCATTTCAGGTACAAACTGAAGAACCTCATAAAAGTGAGTTGATTTCTTTGCTTCCCATTCGAAATATGATTTCTGAATTGATGAAAATAAAACTAAAATTGATGACATCAGCATCCTTATCCGATATTATCACCCTGATATTTTTATTGTCCTGACAACTTCAACCATCACATTAAAAAAAGGTCGCATTAAGAAATTGGTTTTGACGTCAGGTGTAGGAGTAGTGAAACCACTCTAAATCTATCAGCAAACATAAGGAAAAACCTGGCTGTTGCTAGCTCAAACAACTTTCTCGTTAATCCACAAATAATTACGGCGTTTTTAACCAGCCTGTGTTCTCATTTTCTTCTTCTAGGTATCTTCTTGTCGTTTTCTGTTACTCCAGAAGTCCCCATCACACACGTTTCCGCATATACTAATCCCAAACTAGCGTTACCAGCTATCATTACAATTAGCTGCAATCAATTCTTTTCTGTAAATAAATGGATCAATTTTGGTAGGTAGAGTTCTCGCTGTTTATCTCGTCTATGACGTCTTTATCGTACTTGAAAATGATGTTTTACGAGCGGATTGTTCTGTTCTTTTAGGTGGTAATATAACGTCATATCAGTCGCTCAAGAATGTACAGATTGAGCAAGATCCTTCATTAGGTAATCGAATGTTTTTTTTCATTTTATTGGCTGTTTCATTTCTTGCGATTATCATACGACCCTTCGTTTAATGATATTACTTTTAATCTTCCCTTTTATTGTAGAAACACTTCAAGGTCGATTGCGACGGCAACTTGGCGAACCACTTCACGAGAGCGTCACTGTCACGTCGGCATGTTTTACTGTCACGTCGGATAACCGATTTATTTTTGCGTGCGGTTACTGGGATAAGAGTTTTAAGTGTTTTTCAACGGACACAGGTAAAATGAATTTCTTCTTGTCTTGCTTTATATAATATTTTCATAACGTTTTCTTTGTATTGAAGAAATTTGCCACCTGCATTAAGGTGATAAGAAATTCCACTTTTTTGTGCGCGACACAAATACCTTTATGGGAATACTTCTTGACAAGATTTCAGCTGACAACGATTTAGTTTTGAAAGTGAAAAGTACTCTCCATCATATTGTTTCATTTGATTATTTGATTATTATTTTTTCAGGGAAACTTACCCAATGTGTGTTCGGCCATTGGGACGTTGTCACTTGCCTCGCTTACTCCGATGATGAATTAACTTCGAGTAACGCGATCATCGTATCCGGTTCATTAGACGCGACCGTTCTTGTGTGGATTTGGGATCACAAGAGACACCGTATCGTTGGTCCGGATGACGTTACTGGTATATTTAGTATCTTACATAAACATGCATTTGTACACACTGGTTTTTTTATAAGCAACTTTAGATATTTTTGGCGAAGTGGATTTTATTTGCTTATTTTACTAAAATTCGTGTATTAACTGTATTTACCTATATCTCAGCTTTGCGATTTCGGTACGATTTCGATACGATTTCGGTTTCTGATAAACTTTTCTCCTTTTCAAAATAATTGCAGGTAAAAGTATTTTATTTAGATAATTCTTTAGCTAAGTGTTTAAGCGCACATGCATAACGCTGCATAATGTTTTGTTGTTGTTGTTGTTGTTGTTGTTGTTGTTGTTTGGGTTTTTTTGTTTGTTTTTGTTTGTTTGTTTGTTTTATAGAATTTTTACTATAGAATTTTTATTGTCAGGGACGAAGAGCCATTGTAAAACATGGATATGCCCGAAAGAAACCATTATTATTATTATTATTATTATTATTATTATTATTATTATTATTATTATTATTATTATTATTATTATTATTATTATTATTATTATTATTATTATTATTATTATTATTATTATTATTATTATTATTATTATTATTATTATTATTATTATTATTATTATTATTAACACAATCTGTATGTTTTCCAATAATTCTCTCGTTTATCTAGGCCATGGATCCACGCCAATAGCAATTTGTATTGGTCACGAGCTTCCGGTCACGTGTATCGACATTAATGCATCGATGGGTGTTATCGCCAGTGGTAGCATAGGTCCGTATGTTTATGTTCTACATCTTCTTTATACATCAGTTCACTTCTGTTTATTATATTTATTACTTACATGGTTGCTCTTACTTGAACAAAGTCTCCTTTTTTAAACTGTTTTTATTTCATAGAGGGTTCGTGTCTCCTTCACAGTTTAAGCGGAGAGCTATTGCGTATATTAAAAGGACCAGCACCTTGTCAACACCCACGCTTGATCACCATATCAAATGAAGGACGTGTCCTCGTCAATTATTCCAACGAAAATGGGTACATGGCTATGTTTTCTAGTAATGGTCGATTACTCAGTTATGTGAAGCTAACTGAGCAGAACTTAGTGAGTGATTTTTTTATTTACGAAAATGGGTATATGTACTTTCTTAATAACTATTTCACAATACTCCGTTTACGGTAATGTTCTTCCTTCGTTTCTGTTTTCGTTTCTAATTACTTTTCTGAGCACTTCTGCTTGTTCACATTATTGTAGGGTCATTTACAAAAATTCAAAGCACTTACTTTTTATTTATGGTGATTATTTTTAGGCAGTGGCTTTCACTAATGACGGCTGTTTTTTTGTGACTGGGGGTTTCAGCAGATGCTTTCAAATCTGGAGAAGTTACGATCTGTTTTTACTGAGTATATATCCACCATGCGATGGAAGTATCCGTTCCATAGCTCTAACGCCTGATCAGAAGTAAGGGTTATATAGTATTATGTTATTTCCAGGTCGATTAATGAACACGTTTCGAAAATAACTCTTCATGACCATTTTTGCTTGATTTTTATTTCAGATGCATGGCTGCAGGTTTGAGCACAGGTTCTATAATTGCAATGGCCATGGATTTCAGCATGTGGCCTCGTCTCCAAGAACCTGTCAAACCGGTTGCGTCTGAAGTAACCGTCCCACCGACGACTGATAGTCAAATTTTGTCCAAAATTCAACAGGAATCTGACAGTCGGGAGTTGAGTAAAGAAGAGAAGAACAATGAGGTGGAGGACACGGTAAAAAATAACGACACTACCCAAACATCTTCCCGACCATCGTCGCCGGAACAGCCAACGACACCTATAACGGATAAAGTTCCAGATGACGATGTCGACAGTGTTGATGAAAAAGAGCATGACTCGAGCAAGCAGACAACTAGTTTAACTTGTCCTGTACCTGATAGTGACGTTGTGGAGACACCCCCTAAGACCTTACTTCAAACTGTGAAAGATGCTGCACAAAATGAAGTTACTGAAAGTGAATAAATAAAGCTGGTATTTACGAACAAACAGATGGAGATGAATTTTTGATGACGATTTGCTGTCGCCCAAACAGTGCTTATTAAAAGCGAGATAAATTTCATGTAGGACTCGATAATTCACACTAAATACCACAAGCTAAAATTGAAAATTCGTGTTTTCCGATTCACGAAGTCGATTTACAGAGGAGAGACCATTCGAATTAATCAAATTTTTTGTTTATCTTAATATGATTCGTGATTTATTAGAATTTTGTTATTTAAATTATTTGGATTATTCAACATCTCTTGAGTTCTTCCACACCCTTTGTCAGTATGTTTCAAAATTTTGCAGTTCGCATTTTTTAAAAATATCTCATCACCTCGAGCTTCAATGCATTCAATGTATCGAAGAAATTGAAGTCTTCAGCAGGGAAACATTCTCCCTTTGGTATATATATTTTTAGAAGGGGCGTAACTTAGTAGAATATGTTGTTGTTGTCTGTAAAATAATTGGTGAAGGCGTAGTTCTTCTGTTGTATGAATATTTTCCCCCTGAAAATAGAAGAAATGAGTATTGAATTCAAACTCTGTATTCTAATTCAGTTCACGCCCATCACCGCCTGGCGGAATAATGTCCACATTCACTGTCACGCGTGAGACGGATTTTGTTGTCCACCCATCAAATAAAATCCTCCAATGAATGAGCGCACATATACCACCTCGTTCCCAGGGGTTCTTGCGTTTTTGACAAATTTTTGAGTTAAACGTAGGGGAGGCGTTATCCCATTGTGAAATCATCTCAATTGGGGTAAACGACAAAACAGGTGGAACCAATGGCTCCTCTCGTAAAATTCAGAATTTTGACGACGGCTATTATGTCAATAAATCACGAACACAAAGAAAATAATCCGCAAAAGTTGCCTCGTTTCTTTTCATTTTGTAAACCAAAACTATTGTTTTATACCCTTAATAGAATGGAATTTTGAAATTTTCTTCGAACGATTAATAAGTATAATTTTACACATACATTTTAATTAAATAGGTAGAGTATGAAGAATCACGTGATGATGGTGTTAGATGATACCTCCTGCCTCTTTTGACAAATGATATAATTCCTTGGCTTTTAGCCTGGGTTCTTTCTTCGATCGAAATAAAAGATAGAAACTGGAGTAATCGAGGCTTTCAAGACTAAACTAAATCGAAAGGTTTTTATTTTGAGAAAAATGGCGAAAAATTTAGACTGACATTATTACTTGGATTGGAGTTTTGTGATTCAACTTTTTCTATTACAAAATGGCAAAAGATTATCGCAAAGCGTCCAAAGTATTGGCTTGTATATACAAACCACTTGGTTGGTTTCCAGTCGTTTTGATAAATGCCGTTGCAGTTTGGTCATATTTTGCGTATGTTGTGATTCTTTGTTTTGGTGAGATGTCCTTCCTTATTATTATAGATACTTTATACAACAAGGAACTGAATTATACTATTCTACTTCTTTGAGTAGTTCTTTACGTGTTTTTTTCCTTTCTTTCCTTCCACTAGATGAATTTCCAATGTTTTTATCCAGGTAATATTTCAAACTTATGGCCCCTTGCCCTGGGGGTGTAAAAGGCAAAAATCAAAAACACATGAAATTACTAGTGTATATATTGAAAGAAATCTTATTTCATTGTTATTATGACCTGTCAGCTCAGAGAACCAAATTTAAATGTTGCCAGGTTAAACCGTTGCGAATTTGAGCACTCAAACTGCCAAGGTAAAGCTGCTAAAACTGCCCTGTTTCTGATAGTAAACAATGAATAAAAAGAGAGCTTCCTTCTCTCCTTTCCTATATGTAAATCTTATTTTTGCTCAGAATAACAGTTGTTCAGACATTTGACATCATTGAGAATGAAGAAGAAAAAAGTATTCTTTTAAAGCTACATTTCTACTCATAAAAAAGACAGTTGAAACCAAAAGAAATCTCATGCAATATCCCGATTGTAAGCACCATCCTGATTTAAAATGCTTTGTCATCCCTTGTTGTTGTGAACAATTTTTGCACATAAATTGAGAATATTATGCAGAAAAAGATAGAAGGCTCACTTTTATTGTTCTTTATTGATGTTCATTCACTACCTTTAGATGAAATAATTCTCAAAAGAATTAAAATTTGATGTTAAAAAAAATATTTAGCACAAAAGAAGTGTTTTCAATCAGGTTGCTCTGTTTAGAAACAGGTCAGAGTTTCTCCTGGGATAGAACGTATCAAGTCAGGACAAGCATTTAAAAAAAAAAAACATTCAATGTTCTGTTGATAAGATACAATCAATGAAGATGAAGCCCCCTAAATAGTTTTACACCAATTTTTCTTTTTCTGGATAATAAAGACATTCTTAAAGAAAAAGACCACATTTATTGCTGTTTGAGGCTATAAAACCAATCATCCCTGGAGACCCCATTTCACACAGGCTGTAGAATTTTTCATTGAATTTTTCAATGTCTGAATGGAAATTATAGCCATGGTTTGTATTTATAACACGTGGACTAGCTAACTCACTAATCTTCAAAATTTGACAGTTTTTGAGATTTTTTGGAACTGGCAACAGCCCTGTCTTAACTCAGAATTTTCTTTTTGTTGTATATTGTGGAACAGCTTTTTCAGTTTCCCCTTTTGGCATTTTGTCACTTTCCCAGAGAGGAGAAAGTAAAAAAGATTTTAAATTCTTGAAAAGAATGTAATTCAATGTTTATGTTCATTTTACAGATAATATTGAGGATTCCTTGGAAAGAGGTATTAATTTTTTGTTTGTATAAAACTAAATCATAAATATCTCTGAATCGCAAAACTATTTTGAAGTGATTGATAAAAGAAACCAAATAAAAAAAGAAGTGTAAAGTTTTAAAAATATATATATAAATTATACATATGTTGTTTTTGTCTTTTAGGGCTTTACTTGTTCTTTTACCACCCGTTCTTCTTAATGTTTATGATATCATATTGGCAAGCAATAATGTCATCCCCTGGTTACACACCAAAACAAGTAAGTACAGTAGAATCCCGGTAACTGGAACTCTCAATAACTTGAACTTTCAGTAACTCAAGCAATTCTAGTCTTCCCTTTGAACTAATACATTCTCATAGCTGCCCCTCGATAATTCGAACATTCGGTATCTCGAAGGTTTGAGTTATCGGGGTTTACTTAAATATTTATTACTAGCTTAAGCTGTTAAGTGTTCTTGAAATATTGTTTTTACATATTAGTGGAAGACTTGGTGCAATAAAAGGTGTTTTGTGTGTTATTAGGGTTAAAGGCATAAAACTTGGCAGGATGGTTTCTTACACCAATAGAAACAGTTTATGCCTCTGACCTACTTGGTAATCAGTCCAATCCCCTAGCAACATAACTTTGTTTTTCAAAGTTTTGGAAGCCACTTACACCACTAGAGAGAGCACATAAAAACTGATTGAATTTGGTATATAAAACATGGTCTGATTATTTGTAGCCATATAGGCCTCCAAAGTTCAGTGATGGTGTCATCATAAGAGGTTTCATAAGGGAAATTAAAAGTGATTTTCTAGTCAACTAATAATCAAAATCTTGTTTTCCTGTAGTTATCAAAAACAAACATCCTTTTTTGAACCATTTTCCCTCACTATTAGGTAGGTGTTTTCAGACCAAGAATAAATACAATTTTTTCCAATATTTAAATTTGGAGCAAAAAATAATAACAAACCCCATGCCAAAAATGAACTGGTAATGAGTAATGACAATTTGAAAATTCCTAAAATCAGAAATTTTGATAATCAACCAATCAATGAAAGAATACACTAAAGAATAGGAGGAGTTTGTTTAACAAAATTTGATTTCCCTGTGAGTTCGAACATAGTCATTTAGTGTTTGTGATCTCAACCTAATCCAATAGTTTTTTCCCTTAGTTTTATTTATCATCTGAAGATACTGAAAAATATGAAAATGCGGTAAGTGATTTACCACGTACCTAATTTGGCTTTATGAATTACAAGAACCGGTTGTGATTCGAGTTTTATTGTATGTTTGGAAGAAATATAATGGAATTTCTTCATTCTAATTCTCGTTTGATGATAGATAATTCTGTTTTTTTTTTTTTTTTTCATGTTAAAGGAGAATCCACAGCAAGTTGTAAATGAGCTTGGTAAAGAACTGCCTATTGTCACATTATCTGTTACTAAATGTAAGTATCTTTCTAGAACAGCTTCAAGATAAGATTGTTTTGGTTTTCCTTAAAGGATTCCTGATTTACTTGAGTTATAAGTTATTTATAAACAAGTAATAGATTTATGTCCTTTTGTACGAATTTGTTTTAGCTGTAAGGTTCTGTGAACCTTGCCATGCCATCAAACCAGATCGTAGCCATCATTGTTCCATGTGTCAGCAGTGAGTTATTTTTGTCTCTACAACTCGTGTAGTTATTATCTGGATGATTCCTTAGGGAGAGAAATTATTTTCTGGACAAAAATCACGGGAGGATTGATTCGCGAAAATAATTCCACGTGAAATGTGCAAAACAATTTGTGTAATTCTAAGCAGAAACCTAAGAGTTCTGCGAATCATGGACCATTAGTTGCACAACCAGTCTCTTATGTGTTTTTAATCAAACGTTTAATAAAGCTTGAAGATGATGGAAGTACCACCGAAATGTCCCTTAAATTTGTGTTTTGTGATAACAAATCCTCGCGAAAACTTTCGTTTTTGAACAACCGGGCCTTGATATACACAAACTTGCATATTTGATGAAACCACAAGTTCAAATTATTTATTTGACATTATTATAGTTGTGTTTTGAAAATGGATCACCATTGTCCATGGGTCAACAACTGTGTTGGATGGGGAAATTATAAATATTTCCTGTTGTTCCTATCATATTCTGTTGCGTATACGATGTATGTGGCATTCACTTCATTGAAATATTTCATCAAGTTTTGGTCGGTGAGTAGTTTCGGATTTTGTTTTGTTTGGATTGTAGATTTGTTTGACTGCAATTCAGAATCAGAATCTTTTTGTTGGCTTTTGATTTTTGCAAAAGCTTTTCGTAATAACCCATTTTTCACCGAGAAAAAATTTCGCTCAGAGAAAATTAAATTTCCACTATAACTACCGCTACATTTCGTCTTCTCTATGTTACGCAATGCAATGACATCAAAACATAAACAAAACATTTTCTAGACGAATCTTATGGACAGATAATCTTAAAAATGCAATGCAACCAATTAAGCTACTTGAACTCTGAAAAGGTCTCCTCCACTTAAGTAAGTATGACCCTGGATTTGGGGTTGCTTGTGAGAAAACAAAACGAAAAACGTGTATTTAGCATCAAAATTAAGGTATTCTTAGATGTTAATTAATGGGTTTTTTATTGTCTTTTTTTCAGGGCCACAATATGAAAGCGAATAGCAATCTGCACATTTTATTTCTATTCTTCGTATCTACTATGTTTTCAATCAGCTTATGGTCATTGCTTGGCTTTCACATCTATTTGACTTTGTTCAATAGAACGACACTAGGTACGTCACTCTTAACTAATTGATTTTAAGCGGAGAAGTGGATCGCTATGAAAAGCTCTTCAAGGTAGCTGAAGTAGGGGAAAATGATATTCCTGAAAACTTTCGAACGCAAAAATTCGGTCAATTTAGAAGAACCTCGAAAAGTATCGTTTCTGTTACAAATTCTTCTTTTGTTTTATTTTTCTAGAATCGTTTCGTGCACCAATATTTCAACATGGTCCAGACAAAAATGGCTTCAATCTTGGAGCAAGTAATAATTTTAAGCAAGTGTTTGGCAACAGAAAATGGAAATGGCCTCTTCCAATATTCAGCACGTGAGTCACCTGTCTCAACTTGTTCTAGCTCCGACCACATTCTTCATGGGCATTCAGTTTTTTATGAAGTAGACTCCCGTTTTTCCCACTTCTTTTAGTCCGGGTGATGGTTCTACGTTCTCACAAAATGTCGCTCACACCCAAGCAACTGTATAAACTTTGGTAAATGGTTTTTGTAAAGTTGAACTTAGAAATGGGTTTACTGGAATTCTGATAACTTTTTGGATTAGCTAATTCTAAGTTCTAATTTTCTGTTTAAACACCGTATAGAAGAAACGTGTACATATAGGATAAAAAAATTTGAAATGAAATTTAAATTTCAGCATTTTCCTGATCAGGCTCATCGTGCCCCGACAACCCTATTAACAATGATCCGATTCTCTAATGGAATCAAATTGTTAGTTTCGTTCCCTCTTTTAGGCAAGGTAATGGTTATACGTATCTCACATCAAGGTCCAATAATACAGAATCATCCGGTTTGCTGGTTCATCACGGAGAAGAAGAGGATGACGATATGATGACGGATGAACGTGACGGACTTTTAAATTATGAAGAACCGACAACCATCTACACGGGTGCACATTTTGTCAATGGGGATATCAAATTGAATAGATATTTGAATAGGGATGCCAGTGAGGAAGATGAGGACGAGGAAGTTACCTTTGACGTGACGAAATTACGCCGAAACGGACAAGTTAATGTGGATTTAAATTCAGGGGACGAGTTAGGTTAAAATCTACCAATTTAAGTTATTCATTTTTTAGGTCAAATTTTGTAAACTATTTCATTTTCACATCTTTTTTTGTTTTTGTATATTCATAAACTTATATTTTCTAATGGTACATCAGATCAAACGAATTGGTTAGGACTGCAAAAACAACCTTTTTATTTGTCATGGTTACATTCTGTAGTTGTTAATTCATAATTCTTTTGATTAGAAAAATCATATTCACAATTTCCTTCATGAAGGTCACGGTAAACTATTAAATAAACTATGCTCAAAACCTACTTAAAATAGATTAGTTCACGGAATAGTTTACCTTACCTAAAATATCAATAATCAATTGACGTCAATGAAGAAAAATGAATCAATTTCTACTATGATATAGTTTCGAATAGTTTACCGTGTAACAGGACCTTTATACCCACGAACTCCACTCCCCCATTAAAATTTAACAACGAAATTTGAAAATAAATAATTGTATTGTTTTTAATTCTACAATTTTTCGTTCGATTGCACTAACTTCCGACACGATCTCTTGGAATCAATCTTAACTCTTGGCCATGTTTCAAAAACACGTTACCTAGAAGTATAACAGCAGAATACAGTCAGTATAGAATACTTTTTGGAAAACCCTGAAAAACTTTGGCTCGTGGAAGAAATTCTGTACTTTGAACTGTCGGCAAGAATAATCTAAAAGTTTTAGTACATACCAGCGCTCTGTGCAGGGTTGATACCAATACCATCTACAGAAAAATCGGAAATACATTAACTATGAAAAATTTGAGCAGATAAAATTTGGACAAAAAATTTTGGTCGAAGTTATTTGGTCCAACTTTTTACAACTTTTTTTTCGTTTAATAGATCAGAAACAGAAATAAATGTTTCTATTAAAAATTCCTTTTGGAGAGTTTTACTTCCACTAAGATGAAGCTCATAATGTTTACATAAATGAACTTCTTGTTTCCAAAGTGAGTGAAAGTACTTATCAAGTAGGAAATGTTATATTGGAAGCATTTTTATTCGACAGTATAAATATGTTTGCGGTCTTAAATGACGTCAACTATAAGAACAAAAGGTTTTTCGAAGATTTCCATCTCACTTTTTGGCATGGTATTTCCATCTCTCTTTATAAAGATTGTAACCAACCAACAGAAACAAAAAAAGGCCCTAAACATCGACCATAAACCTATATTCAACTGAATCCGTTTCTTTCCTAAGTAGCACTGTGTTGTAAAGGCGAATAATATCAGTCCTACTCTAGTTAACTGGTCTTTAAAATTTAGTGATGCTCTGATGTTTAAAGATTTTCGGTAACTGAGGTTGAGCGACTGGTGAATTTTGAGGTTTTTTGAAACCTGATTCAGACAAAAATCCTATAGCAAAAAAAATTGAGTGTAATAAAATTTGGTCAAAATTTAGATTTAGTCGAAAGAACTTTGGGCATTGATTTTGTCCCAAATTTTGTCACGCCCAAATTTTTCGCAGTAAATGTAATCGGATAGTGGTTTCAAAATATTATCTCCACAAACTCGTAACTTAATCATCCTTCGTTATGAGAAGTTTGGCAGGAAGAAATAAGAACTGCTAATTTTTGTGAGTGTGTGTGAGAGAGAGAGAAGTAAACAATAGGTATCCAGTTGGTAGTATTCTACTGCCAGTCTAAGAAGGTATGTCAGACCTTTCAAATCAGTTCGAACTACATTTGAAAAAAAACTGTTTGAAACGCCACCAGCAGATAAATGATGAAATTTACCGTTTGTTATGATAGCACTGGTTGCAGGTGGCACTTTAAACTAAAAAATAAATAAATAAGAAGAAAGTTGTTACATCCTTGGGGTATATCCATTAATTGCAATGGTGCTTCATCTTCTCCAACAATCAACTTTTTAGTAAATAGAGGAATCATTTGAACATTTGTCGGACCAAAAATCGGATACGCACATACGTGCTTAAAATGATTTACATATTGTCAAGCTTATGTTTTTAAATATTCATTAAACTAACCTCTTCCGCTGCGAACTTGAGCACTGCTGTAAACGGTGTATTTTCTGGAACGCTTAATCTAAAATATAACAGGCCGTTTTCGTATTGTTTCCATTCCGTAGAAATTTCCATTCGGTGTAAATAGACCATTTTTCACAGCGAGGAGGAAAAGAACGAGGCATAGCCTGACCCTGACCCTAACCCTCCTCTCAAAACAAATTTTACAAGGTTAACATGAATGGTAATAAGACGCCATTATGACGTCGGTCTGAAATCCTTCTTATTTAACGCACGCGCATAATAAAATAACATCCGCACACTGAAAACGAATTGACGTATACACACAACGAACATTGGTAGTTTGAAAATTAGATAATTATACATGATACATTTATCACGAATACTTTAAATATCATGAATGATGAAATGTCGGAAGGAATGAAGGAATGTTCCCAATAAAATTTGATTTTCAAGTAACAATACTGGTTAAAAAAATTAAACATGAGAAGAAAATGAATATTAATTTGAGGAAATTAATATTTGCGGTTGGCTTATAATAAAAAATATCGCGATTGCTAAAATTTGCATGTTTTTCGGGTATAAAATTTCGCATGGAACACAAAATTTAGGGAAATTTAGTTCCTCTGAAATTCAAAGTTGTGAGGTGATCCTTTGTCAGCAAAATTTATAAAAGCTCACATAATTTAAGCAAACGGTATACATTAACACCCAAAAATTCCAGCCTCCAAAAGCAGATTTAATGTTTTTTGTATCTGACTTTTTACAATCCCTAGGTCATCTTTGGCAAAAATGCGACGATGTTTCCCTTAAAAACATGTCTTGAGTTGCATATGTCACATTTTTTTTAGTCCGAAAATTTTTCCTACATTATAAAATCTGTCCGAAAATTATTCCGCCGAAATTGGCAAAAAGTGTCGGAAAATATTTCCGCCGAAGTTTTACCGCAGAAATTTTATCCGCAGAAATTTTTGAGTGCAAAAGTAATGTTATATCAACTTAAACAACCATAGCATCTTTGTATCATGCTTCACAATATGGTTGCTTATGAGAAAGTGTGTGCAAAGATGTCTAGGTGGTATCATAACTGTATTGTGAATCGTAGGAGATTAGGAGATCAAAATCAAAACTCTGAGAGAAAAAATGGAAACTGTAAAGTGAACATTAGTTAATACCATTGCTAATCACCCTAAAGGTTGGTTCCCACTAATCATTTACCGTTTAACGTTTTAATTCCTTCCATTCTTCATTGAGGTTTACGTTTTTATGTTCCCAAACAATTCCTGAGTAACATTTGTTACTTTTACACTGAAGGATTTATCTTCCCAATGAATTGTTAATTTAAACGTTAGTGATAAACGCTGATAAACGTCTGGTGGTGCCTCTAAAACACCAAAATGATAAATATGATCTTAAAAAAATCTATCAGAAGTCATTTCAAATTATAATTTGGTCCTCATTTGACTTGTCATTTGTTAATTTTTTTTGATTAACACTTTATTATGGGGTAGATTTTTGTAAACATGCTCGAGGGAATAATAGTTTTCACCGAAATTCTTACCAAATTTTTATACTTAGAAAAATGTAAAGAAAATGTAAAGAAAATTTCGGCCAAAATTTGCTAAGATTATACACCTTTCCTATGATCTGTTTGAACACGAAGAAAGGTGTATGTTAACATTTGCCTAAAAGCACTTGATGATAATATACAAATTAACTTTTTTCACTCACACTTTGAATGGAAGTTTTGGGTCTGATGTTAAAATGATCTTGAAAGTAACTTTGGACCTAAAAAAAGAAAGCCATTTGTGCATTTACAAATCAATTTACATGTTTGAACAAATAGAATGATAAAAAGATATCCTGATTGGAAGGAAACTGAGACTGAGAGAATAACCACATATAGTTTTGTTTTGGAAATGATGGCAATTTGAGGTATGATATCCTTCAGACTAACACTGGTGACTCTCCACCAGTCTTAAACAATACGTATTTATTTCACACAAAGCGTTCAAAGTAAGCACAACGCACAATAAAACTCTGGCAATCTCATTCGCATGAGTTCTTTATAATTTTTTACAGACGACACGTGATTATGTTGGGGTAGACCATACGTTCTATTAATTATTTATTTGTGTATTTATTTATTTTTGTACACTTTGCAGACTCACTGAATTAACTTTTCAACTTCAAAACACTAACACAATATATTTTTGACGGTGGCCTTACTATAATATTCTCAGTTAATATAAGTTAATGCGCTTTTGTAGTTGGTTCAGAGTTTGCACACATTATAGTTAGTGTAGCTTTCATTCCACATAGGGTTCCGCAAAGAATAAGAATTATGTTTCTCATTGTGCGGAGCACACAATTATACACTTTGCTGTGTGCATGCCAAAGACTGCGTGAACGTTTATTTTTTATGGCCGACCGACCAACTGACTCATTTTAATGGACAAAAAGAAGCTAACACAACATATTTTTCAGGCTGGCCTAAAATATAATAGTAAAACATTTATTTTAATACCAGTGTGCGGCTTGATTTTGGAAATATGAAAGCCTTTTATATTGTTTTTTAATAACAAGAACAATTTCCATTTTGAAACCCTTTCAAATAGCAGACTATTGCAGGCAAATTAGAAGAATATATTAAAATGACATCTTTATGCAGAATAGCGTATCAATTCTCACCAAATTTTCACTACTTATTCAGTGTTCACACATTGTTGGAAAAAACCTTCAAAAATGGATGCGAATATGGGTAGAAAAAGAAAAAACACGGATTTTGTTAAAGAACTGCATAATTTAGCTGTGTGTCTCCTAATTAAACGACCAAAATTTAAAATGAAAGCTTACAATAAGTACTGTTGACTCAATAGTTTAAATTTGGAATATTGCTCAATAATCGGAGGTAGATTCAAGATGAGTTGGTGCTATTGCACTTCCGTACCCCCTAATATTATTATCTAAAGTATATAGATTATCTTATATTATCTAAAGTATCTCTACAGTTCTATTACTTCGCAGCTCATCTCTGTTGTGTCTGAAGACCTGGTTTCTCAACACTGTTTATTGCATCTGGATCTTTTCAATCCTTCGTAGATTCTTTAGGGTCGATGGTACTTAATTTATATTAATTTTTATTCTTTGAAGATAATCATTTCAGTTCATTCACACCGATATTTCGCTGCGATCAAAATACTTCTTCCGACAGAGGGGAAGATGTTGTGTTGTGACGTAACACATAAATATGGAGCGACATGTCGGCGGCCTACAATGGCATCGCTGAGCAAGGCTTTCAACATGGTGTTGTTAACCATCAGTATAACTTCGTCGATCCTAACACTGGAGTGCCGATGAACCATGTGGAGGCAATGTGGCAAGGTGCTAAAACAAAATTTAAATCTATGTTTGGCCCAACAAATCGTGACGTGATTCTCGATTACCTGGCTGAATTCATGTGGGACCAACGGTTTAAAGATCATTCGTACTTCCACTTTTGGTCTCAAGTAGCCCAGCATTACCCCATGTGTGATGAAGACACGTGATTTATTAAAAATGAAAAGTTGTCTCAGTATTTAAACATTCCTCTTGAGCATTAAAATAAACTTGTTAATGAGAACCAGGTTTTCGCATTGTGATTTATCTTCCAACATGGTGGGCGCGAGTAGTGATGTTGATCGCCTACATTTTAGAGATCTTTAAAGGCCAATAACTTCTCTTTTGTTGATTTTGAGACCCAAGTTCTCATGTGATTATTAATCAGCATGAAATTCTGTATCATAATCATCAATAATATTAGGGGGTTACGAAAGTGCAATAGGGCCGATGAGTCTGAGACCTCTTTAAACAAACCCAAACACCACTGAAATGAAGTTGTTGAAATTCATGCATGCTGTTATCCCTACATCTTGTTTACTACGTTGCTATTATATCACCACAAATTAAGAGTTTACCCTGATTGTTGGGGGCTTGATCACTGTGCTTACTTTGAACACTTAGTATGAAACAAATACGCATTGTTTAAGACTGGTTAAGACCAGTGTTGTTAGGCTGAAGGAAATCATACCCCATCATATAACCCCTTCTTTTTCTCTTCTCCCCTCTCTAATCTAGTGCAGTATAAGAGCAAAAAAAGTATGACCAAAATAACAGGCCAACATAATAGCTGAATGTAGGAAGAAAAAAGAAGCAGGTACTTAAAACTACAATAAATAAAGAAATAAAGAAATAAAGACACAGCTTACATTTTGTGTTGCGTTTATAAAAACAAGAATAATGTGTTTGGATTCAACGTCCTGATCTTGGTAGCTTCGCTACCATTATAGACAGTTTGCTGACGAGGTGAAAGAACGAAATGAAAACAAACATGGTACCTCTTTCGACAAAATTTCCTTCACACGTCGTGTTTACATCACAGTTATGCAAGGCTTAGTTGCATTATTGCACTAGTATTGCACCAGTATATACAATAAGTTTCAACAAAATTCAAGAACGAGTATTGAAAGTTCTTCGTGGAACGAATTCTAAAATGACGAGAAATGAGGAAACAGTCGTTTTATTTTTTGGAAAAGAAGATATATACAGCCAGTTCCATCCTTGTGTATTCGCAGTAGATGGCGTCAACTACAATTGTACAGAACAATATATGATGCATCAAAAAGCGACCATTTTTAGTGATGAAGAAATGGCAGAAAGAATTATGAAGGAAACAATACCAAAAACTATCAAGTCATATGGCAGGAAAGTTAGGAATTTTGACGATGAAATCTGGTTAAAAAAGTGTCGCGATGTTGTATACGAAGGGAATTTAGCGAAGTTCAGTCAAAATGAAAATTTTAAAAAGATACTTCTGGGAACTGGTTCGAAAAAGATAGCTGAAGCTAGCCCATTTGATCGACGATGGGGTATTGGCCTAGCTAAGTCGAATCCCAAAGCTCGAAATTCAAATGAGTGGCGTGGCAAAAACTGGCTAGGTGAAGCAATAATGAAAGTTAGGGAAAAGCTCCGGAAAGATCAAGATGAAGATTCTGTTTAACCACTTGAACTGGTCTAGATTTTATGACAAAACACGATGAGGAAATGCAATGTACTGATCTCGGGAAAAGGGAGAACCGTCTCCTCATGATTCGCAATTATCATCGCATTTGGGATCCATAGATGGCGGATTCTCTGACCATGTAAAAAAATACTGTTAAATACTATTTGCATGTAGTAAATGCACAAACAGAGTAGAAAAATCATAAAAAATGATACTTATATATATGTTTATTATTTTCATGTTTTCTGAAGATAGTAACATTATCTCTTAATTTCCACGTTTGTATTTAGTAGATAATCATTTTGAATCGACAAATGCTATACGTACGCGATGCGGCTGCTCCACACAGTAGCTGTCCCTCTACACTTAAGCGGCAGTTCCACTCAATAGTCATCAATCCACACGCAGGTTCCTCCATTATGTGTTGTGCAAGCTTCGTGAGTCGAGCGACTGCAATTATGTGGAAAATCCTTCTATATATATATATCTATAGCTTGCAATCATTTCACATTCAAACATTCAGCATCTGAGAATACCTTCATATGTTGAGGACAGCATGAGCTTGATAGCTGATGACCGTGATTTGTTTTGTAAGAAATATGTAAGCCAGTGCGCAAGTTAGAGCAATGCTTAACATATCACTAGCGGTAAGTTATCTAACCAGTTGACTGACGGAGGGGTTGAAGACCCATTAAGATAAATGGATATGCCCCAAGGACGTTAAAATTTCCCGTTACTAACTTACTTACTTACTAGTAGTCCAGGGGAGGCCAACAACTAAGCATTTGTCAGTATATCTGAAAGAAGGAACTATATTACACAGGCTAAATTATATTACATAGGCAAAAAAAGCAAGAAAACACTGTTATGTATAAAATCTTTCAGTCAGTTCTATATCGTTTAAAATGTTTTGCAGTGCATTTGTGACGGAAGAATTATTTGGGATTTTGTTTGCTTTGCTTCTTGTGCGATGAGCTATATGATGACAAAAATTTTCCGCTTCGTCCATTGTCTTGACAGTCGATGGACCTGGTTTATTTTCAATTATTTCATTTTCACCATGCCTCTGTTGTTCCAAGTTATCTCTCTCTGTCTTTATGGCCGTCTTTCTTCTGTTAGAGATCCCTCTTCTCGTATCAATAGTGGCAGAATGTCCATAATGTGTTGAGCTGTATGTGACATGAAGGTGGCCCTTTTTATCCTCCAGCACTTTTAACCAACTGGTGCAATGTTTGTTCATTTTGAACGTTCCTGAAGAATGGTAGAAAGAATAATCCTTACACAATGGAAGATGAATTGTAAAGATGCAGTTGGCTGTACAATAAAAGATTGCAGGGAGGTGGCGATGGCTCTACACAGCTTCTTAATCGTCATTGTCTCCGAAATATTCAGTGTGAATTAAATATTCTTGGTACGAGATTTTTTAGAAACAATACAGTCGACGCTTATTTTAACAAACATGGCTTTGTTAAAAAATATAGGTTTCTCCCACAAATATAGTTGCCCTCTGAACTATCAACATATAACCTTCTTTCACGTGATTTTGGTTGATAAATACTTTCAAATCATTCCTTTGTGAGAAGTTCAAGATATTTGAATTATGAAATAACAAAAATAGCATTTTTTAAAGCATAATCAAAAATTGCACCTAATATTTAAAAAAAAATACCGAATAGGTACAATTTTTTGATTATGCTTTTAAAAAAATGCTATTTTTGTCTCAAAAGTTTGTGCACTTGACATATTTTTTAAGATTTCTCAGTGCCGCTTTGATGAATATGAACAAATTTGCCCTTGTTTGTAAGAGTGTAACAATACGCTTTTGCAAGTTTTAAAGGCATACCGAACTACCCAGGGTCTATTAGAAATTAAAATTTAAGCGAGGAGAAAATATACAAACAGAAAAATTTAGTATTTAAGTGTAAACAATAATAGTGCACAATAACGCTTATATTATACAATAATGGCTGTTATGGGGAACCATTTATGATTTTTAAGAGAAAGTTCTGGTAAAAGTTTCAGAGTGTCTTTGAGGATTGCTCAAAGAAAGATAAATAGAACCAAAAGAAGTTCTGTAGAATTGCATATAACATAACTAGAAATATTAAAGAATACATTTTTATTATCTTCATTGCACTAAACTGTGTCTGTGCATCGAATATTGCCACTAAAAATTGATCGTGATTCTTCTTTTAATTTCTCTCTATGTTCTTTTGACTTGAAAACGATAAAGAATTGTTTAAATAATACAGACCAGCTAACTTTCTACGGTTAACAAATTAATGAAAGGCGCGATTAATCAAAATTATTATAAGTCCAAAATAAAAAGATATTATTTTCTCGTCCGCATAACTCATGAGTGTGAAGCACGCTCAGACTTGCCCCGAGTGTTCGAACTCAAAATGCGTGATACCCTGGGTAGTTCGGTATGCCTTTAAGAAATAAATGTCGAATAGAAGAAGAAGAACAACAACAAAATGGGTTTTTTTCGGAACATCACCGTTTTTAGTAGATCTACTAAATATGACTTGTAACTTTAAAAACCCTTATTTTTTTTTAAATGTATTTATATATTCGTAATCAGGAAAGATAGAAGTTTTAGCATACCAAAAATCATTAATGTACCTTATGTGGATTAATTTTCGCGGTTTTCGCGGATTTTGCAATTTTCCGAGAAAATAAATCCGCGCGAAAAATCCAATTTTTTCAATCCTCGAAAATTAATCCGTAATGAATTTCTTGAAAATCCAAGTTAAAAAAGAAATTCGGAAGAATCCGATGAAGAGTATGAGATGAAAACGCTCTATTACCATTTTAATGATTAGTTCCGAATTTCCGTAAATTCCAGATGTGTTTTTTTTTCTCAAGAGTTCTGATGACGAAAGCCGTTCACGTTCTTTTGTTTTTTGCCAAATATTGAGCTGGTAAAAATTTCAAGCCAAAATTTTGATACCCGTGAAATTAATCCGCGCGAAACAAATGAAAGTCCCACCATCCGCGAAAAATAATGCATGTGAAATTATGTCATTTTGGTCCGCAAAAATGGTTGGTAAGTTTACGTAGAAAAAAACCCTCATTTTTTCTTCTTCTATTTTACATTTTTTCTTAAAATTAATTTAAAATTAAAAAATACGAAAGCATCTTCTTCCACTCTGAAATATCATTCAAGCAAGGATAAATTTGTTGAAATTCATCAGCGCTGAGAAATTTTAAAAATACGGCAAGTGCACAAACTTTTGAGACAGACTTTAGCTTAATATTTGCCTGGTCTATTTAGGATGGACTGTAGGTAACTTTTTCATTTTTGCCTTGTTTTATATCTATTCTATTTTTTCAAATATGTATTTACCGAGATTGTTACAAGATAGTAGAAACGAAATTATGAAGAGACAAACCTCTTGAGCGTATTCGTGTTGTGACCTTTGATCTAACGTTGCCAGATCTGTTGCAATGATAATATGTGGTTTTGCCGAATCTCGATACACTTGGTCCACACATCTGTGAGTAGCCATTCTTAGAACTTTCTTCAACAAGTTCTTTCCAACGATGGAATTCTGAAACAGGAAACAGAGTGGTAAAATGTAATTACATATTCATGTTACTACTTTTTTTGCTCGAATATACAAGAGCTTACAGCAGAAGTGAACTTGATTCCACTTTTATGTTACAAGTAATGGGTGTAAATAAATGTTCAGCTAGTGAGGGTTTTAAGCCAACGAAATGGAAAAGAGATCACTTTATCTTCTGAAACTCCACAAAACATGGTTGTACAAAGGATCGTCAACTATTTCAAAATGCAGGAAATTTAGGGAAGACATTGTGTGATGGAACCATCTTGAGATATTTCCAGAGAATAGACTTTCGCGAATGGGGGTATGGCGTTTCTCCATAGACTACACCAGAGTAATAGATAGAGACAATATTTCGATCCTGTTTCGAGATTAATGATTCCTTTTATCATCCAACATTTTACCGAATGGAAAAACCTTCTGAGGGTGCAAAGAGAATGCAATTTGGTTCCACAAAAATCTTTTCTTTTACGAGAATAAACATTCGTAAACATTCGTACCTAATAGTGGGAATAAACTTTTGCGAGTTGTGGAAGTAACAATTTCTTTAAAAGTTTCTTCCTTTAAAGTGAATGAACTATATATGAAAAACTTTTTTTGTGACACCATCGTGAAAGTTATCAGTTCAAACAACGGATAAAAAGAAGAAGCTGGAGATTCTGGCAGCAAAACCCAAACAAAGGTGAGAGGATATAGATTCTTGATTCTTATTGCTAATAACATCTACGGGGTAAACTCAAGCTTGGCTTCCGAAAGTACTCCTAATGTCAAAAAGGTCACTGGCCAGCCAGTGTTAAATTCAGTGGTGGATTTTTAATTTGGTCAAAATTTGCAGGGTGGAATACTTACTTAAACCAATTGATTATGCAGACTATTGTTAGCTTGGTGAAATAGTCCTTCACTGTATCATTTCTCTTATGATGTTTAACAACAACAAAAAAAGGAGGAAAAAAAAGGAAAAAAATTACCTGCATGATTTCTGAAATGCATTTTGGATTCTGGAAACGTCATGGTATGAACAGCACTCAAATGTTCTGTGAGTTTTTTCAAGCTCAGAAAGTGGCACTGACATTCCATACACCTCATCATATTTCGGGTTGGAAAATTCTTCAAAGTATCGATGCAAACATTATGCTTGCGTTTCGCATGATAGCGCAGGTTCTCTCTCCTTGTGAAATCCTTCCCACAGATGGGGCATTCCGGAGATCGTGAAGACGGAAATGAATTTCTGTCTTCTGTCTTGGAACAAACCGGTTGTGATTTCAATCTTAATTTTTTCATCTAGTAAAATAATATTGTTAACAAGGTATTAAGATAACATCAAGTTATCGACTAAACTAAACACATTTCACATCAAGTTATTGGCTAAACTAAACACAGTCACTAAAGAGGACAACGAGGATAGGAAAGTAATCCATGAACGAATATTCAGAAAAAAATGAACAACACTTTGAAGAACTTTGTCTGTATTAAGAAAAGGTCTGATCGATAAAGTAAGAAAGAATGTCAGCAAATCAGTATGAAGCCAATATAACGGAAACGTATTTGCGTTAATTCCCTTAAAAAGCCCTTGAAATATAACATTTCTTGAAAACGAAATCATGTGGCAAATTAATAACTTATAGAGCAGTATAGTGTGCGATATTCTTAGCAACAAGACAATCTTAGCAACAGGATTCATATCTGAACAAGACATTGGACAGGATCTCAAAACAAAGGAAATTGATATTTCCATATCTTTTGTTCTTTCCTTTCATCTTAAATAAATCAATAACAGAAATGGATATAATACGATGTATTATCTTAGATTAAATCTATTATAATTTTGTGCGAAATATATAAAAACACTTCAAAGAAAGATTTGAAAGATTAAAATAGTGTCATGATTAAAATAGTGTCATGATTAAGCCAGTGTTTGCTGAAGGTTTTAGGAAAGTTAACTCATGTTGTTAATCATTAATCAGTTGCAAAGAATTAAAACCTATTTCTATGGTGCATCGTTCAGATCTAACCAACTTTCACCAACATTTTGCCAACATTTTTGCCATCCATCATGTCACAAAACGCCTTTCCCATGTTTTGCAACCCGTTGTACGCTGTCTGCAACACCTTTACGTCGTACTCCTGCTTCAATTTGGACAGTGTTTCTCTGGCTTCAGAGAACTTTTCAGCATAGGATAAGACCAGGAAAGGATCTCTGGAGATATTCTTCTCTTTGATCTGTTGTAACACAAAACTGGGAGTTGGAGGTGGGTATGCTGAATCGTTGTACGTGGAAATTTGACCAACCAAAATAATGTTAGAGTCATTATTCATATGCGATATCACGTCATTACTGATGCTTCCGCCCACATTATCAAAATAAACATCAACACCGTTTGGACACAACTCTTTGATTCTTTCTTTTACATTCTCAGTTTTATAATTGATGGCATTTGTAAACTGCAGTTCGTTTTTTAATAGGTCACATTTCTTATCACTCCCACAGATGCCAATGACTGGATTGAAGCCATATATACGAGCAAATTGACCAGCAAGATGGCCACAGGAACCAGCAGCAGCACTTACAACAAATGCTTTACCATCACCAGCTCCAAAATCATTCACCTTTCCTGAAAGAATATGAAAAGTTTATTTCTTCTAATAAAAAATGGAAAAGACATTCTGTAATACATTTATAAGGAGCACTGAAAAAAGGAATAAACACAACAACAAGACTGGTACCTTTCATTTGTAAAGCAATTAAAGATGTCAGTCCAGGCAAGCCATAATAGTTTATTTCATATTCCGGTTCACTTGTTGGGACTTTGCTAACCAATCCACTCCCGGCAGAGACGCACCAAAAGTTTTGCCAAGGCCATCCGCCATTGATATTTATAACAATGTCACCTAAGAAAGATTCATAATGAAGACTTATAACGCCCATATAGTTTTATACAAAACCTTGAAAATATTATCATGAAGGTGAATTGGGAATACCTTGGTTGTAATCATCACTTTTACTATCTTCTACCACACCTACACCATTTATACCAGCAAGAATATCGTTAATTTTCCAAGGATTTAGACCTGGAATGCCTGTAACATCATTCATTTGCATGCGTTGAACGGGATCGACTGATAAGTACAATGTTTTCAACAAAATCTAAAAAAACATAATAATGCATACACACAAAACCTTCAGTCTATAACAAATTCCAACTTACAAAAATTGATGCAAAACTGTACCTGGCCTTCTTCCACTGTTGGATACTCACAACTCTCATAGCGAAATACTTCCAGGGTAGGGCGACCATCACTACCAGGCTTTTGATTGAATTTCACGCAATGGTTTTGACTCATTGTTGACTTATCTATTACTCTTATGCAATATCGGTGAAAGAAAATAAGTTGATGCAATTGTTTTGTGTCATAAGTTTTGCGATAGTATTAACTCATTTTAGATGAAAACATCCCTTCATACATAATATTAATTAATAACAATAATACGAAATAAAATAGCATGGCCGCTGGATACGAGGGGAAGGGGGCACAGGACCCTCTTGTTATAGGATAAAAATTGCCATTTTCCTATTGAAAATCTGCTCTTTTCATCCAGTGAATACTGCAGAAAAGTGCCGACATAGACGTTAGGGCTTCTACAGTTCTACAGTTCTACGAAATGTTCTTTGCACATCACTACACCTATGTATTACAATACAAGTGCACCCCTGTCATAATGTGAAATAAAAAAATATGTTTTATACCAAACAAAACATTAATGTTAACATCACAACTGACAGAAAGAACAAAACACCAGAAATACTCCACTCCACAAATAATATTAACTCACAGTAATATTATAGCACCATAAAGGTAAAACCAAATTATAAAATAGCATTCATGAAAAAATACTAATGCTGACTTGTGCGAACTAATGCTTTACCGATATTACCGCCTTTCATCATTTCACAAAATGCTTTACCAGTATTTTCCAAACCATCGAAGATCGTATCCAAAATTTTGACATTGCTTCTCATTTCGATAAGTTGAATTCTAGTGTCAAGAAATTTGTCTTGATAATTCAGTACTAAGAAGCGCTCCCTTGTAATTCTTTTACGTTGAATAACCGAGACAATTTCATTGGATAAAGGAGGAGGGTACTCCACATCTTTGTTGTATTGAGAAATTTGACCACACAAAACAACATGGCTGTTTTCACTCATTTCTTCAATCACGTCATCACTGATGCTTCCACCCACATTATCAAAATAAACATCAACACCGTTTGGACACAACTCCTTGATCCTTTCTTTCACATTTTCAGTTTTATAATTGATGGCATTTGTAAACTGCAGTTCATTTTTTAAGAGATTGCATTTTTTATCACTTCCACAGATGCCAATAACCGGATTGCAGCCGTATATACGAGCAAATTGACCAGCAAGTTGACCACAAGAACCAGCAGCACCACTGACAACAAATGCTTTATCTTTTCCTTCTCCATTCGAAATGTGGCCTTCAAAATTAATAAAATTTGTAAATCACAACGACCTGGATAACTTTAAGATGATATATGTTAAGGGTAAGCAAGTGTTAGTAAGCAAGTGTTAGTAAGCAGAGGCGTAGGCAGAGCTCAGTCAAAGTTTAGTCATTTAAAGTAGAAAAAGAAAACCTGCATATAGCCTTATTGACACTTAAGACTGAAAAGAAAAATAATAACTTTGGACTCCTCCACTTTTTCTGACTGACCCTGATTACACCTATGGTAAGCCCTCCACAATGCTAGTTTACACATTTTCTACTTTTATTTTCTACTTTTGTTTTCTACTTTTATTCAACCATGAATCCAAAGATGGAGGTTATAAATTTGAATCTTCATTTCTCTGACTAAACAATAATCATAGAAAGTTCTATTGCCTTTAAAACCTCACGAAGACTGACCCTTTTCAAGCAATCCAATCAAAGATGTGAGACCAGGTATTCCATAGTAGGTCAATTCTTCTTTTGGATCAGTTAAATCAACAATACGTAAGAACACTTCTTCTAAGTTTGCTTTCCAATACAACATCCACGGCCAACCAAATGAAACATTTGTAACAAAACTACCTAATTATAATAATTAAAGAGATGTTAATTGCTTGGAGGGAAAATGGGATTTTCTACTTTGACTGTTTAAATGAGTTTGAATATTTTGGAAATTCTTTGTAGGCACAAAAATTGATAAGCCAAGTCATTATTATACGGTCAGGATTGCTTTTTATAGTTGCCTTCTCTCCAAATTTTGAATTATACCAATTAAAATTCGATCATCTCAATACATAACCACAAAAATGTTGTGTTCAGTCTATTAAAGAACATGATGAGAAAAAAATCTAAAATTTGTATCAACCCTGGACTCTCTCCACAAACTCTCTGTAGTCTACAAACAAGTATCTGGTGTACAAAAACTCAGAGGCATGGACAACAAAATTATTGAGCTGCAAAATATCCTGGAAATAAAACGATACGTACCAACTTTGAAATTTACATTATCACCTTGCACAACAACACCAATACCACTTAGTCCAATAACCGTCTCGTTCAGCTTCCATGGTTGTATGTAACTCACACCTGTGACGTCGTTCATTTGGCACCTTTGTGCAGCATCAACAGACAAGTACACTGTCTTGATGATAATCTATTTTATAAGAAAACAATTGGAAACATCTTATTCCTTGATAGTCCGAATCTGTTACCATACAAGAACATTTTTTGAATCGGTAGAAATCAAACTAAACTTACAGCATTTTCTGTGCCAGCCTTCAATGTTGGATATTCACAATTCTTGTGAGCAAAATTATCAGGCTCTGGAATGCCATCAACACCAGGCCTTTTGGCAAAAATAACATGAGAATTGTCACACATATCAATCACAGCGAGTGAAAAACTAATGCAGAAATTAAAATTTGGTTCTAAAATGTAAAAAAAGACATTTTAGAATATAAGACAACTTAGCAACTGTAGCCTTGTAATTTAAAAACAAGTATGAGTATAAATACAAACAAACCTAAAGCTGAGTTTCCATTCAGTGCAGATTTTTTGCGATCGCTTTTTTCATTAAAAAATAGTTGCATTGATCGACAGTTTTGAATTCGAGAGCTCAAGGTTTACCAAAGTTAACATAGTGAGCCACAACCGTGAGCATGCTGAGGAATTTACTAGACATTATGATAGAAAAAGCAATGAATTTGATGAAGTATAAAACAAATGAATACTTCAGAAACTATTTAAAAACCATATTTAATAAAGTTTTTCAATGAATTTGTTGCAACATCACTTGAATACATTCAATAGTTTAAGTTGAAGATCAGGAATTAATTTTCTAAAGTATCCTTGCTGTTCTGTCTCAACAAATAATTTTCTACAACATACACGTTTTTTGTATTTGACAAAAGTATAATTCCTTCTCATACATCTCCAACATAGAATGAAAAGCAGAATAAAGCTCTTCTTTAACCACAAACTCCTGTTTATAAGTTCTGTTTATAGGTGCCATGATTTTTAATGCGAGAAACGTCGATCGCAAAAAAGAGATCAATGGAAAACAAAATATTGAGTGATCATTTTTTTTGTGCTGAATGAAAAGCCAGCTTAAAACAGTAGAAACATGATGAATAATGTAATCACACATAAACTTTGAGATTTATATTCTTATGACACATTATCATTTCATTGTTGACAAATGTAGGAATAATAATGCAGAATGTGCTTAATTTATGCCATGTAAACAAAAAATATTTCCACCCGTAACTGAGATCTCAAACCGCTTTGAGTTCAGTACAGCTATAATGTAAACGTACTCTTAATTGGTCAAAGTTTGGAATAATTCATGATACTAAGTTATGGATACAGTTTGAGATCAATCTTAGAGCAATGTATTATGTTCGTGGATGTGGAAAACATAATAATAATTATAATTTAAGATAATTTATTACTTGCTACACTGATTTTTCAACCTATTAAATAATACATTAACATTTTTGGATATATCAGTTGAATCTATATGTTTGCTATATAAGCCATCAGACACATAATTGTACAAATCTACTAGAGAACATAAATTATTTCTTTGTTCAGTCCTTTTGCAGAATTTTAAATTATGCATCACTTTGCCATTGTAAATAACTCGGAAATAAGTGTATTCTATTTTTTCTTTTATTGACAATGGTGCTTCATAAGAGATACTGTCTTCTTGAAAAAACTCAAATACAACTCTAGAAGCGAATGGTGGCCAGTTAGGCTTATCATCTCCAAGAACCATTAGCAGAGGGGTAATCATAGAGTCATGTCCAGAATATAACACAACTTTCTTCGGTTGGCCTTCGTCCAACAGAGAACGAAAGGAATGAGCTGCAATTTGTGAAAACAAAGACAATACTTGTAATTCAGCAAACATTGAATGAACTAACTGACCAAAGATGTGCATGAAAGAAAGGTAACTCTTCACTAAACTTCTTGGTATTTCACTTGCAGGTCCATGAGGAATGCCTTGATGATGACATAATTTCGCGTGAAAAACATCTACGATACGGTTAAAAGCTGGTAATGACTCTGTTTCCAATAATAAGGTATGTGCAAGTACATCTAACATTGGCTTAACGTTCTTTTTGAATGTTCTGTAACCTTCTGATGCCTTGAAATCATTATTTTGATTCAATGCTAGACATTTGAAGACATTATCATTCTGATCCAAAAGCATGTGTGCTGAACTGTAATCGGGATACACATGAATATTTATGTTATTCTGCAGATCCTGATTGAATAATTCTGGAGTAAACATTCCAGTCAATAAAGAAGCACTACTTTGTATTGTTCTTGGCACATCGGTTGATTGGACATGAATGTCAATACTGAGATTGGTGTTTGAAAGGAAATGAAAATATTGCCTTCTCAAGTGTTCTCCATTGTACAAATGTTGCAAGTAACCAATGGGAGTCAACTGTCCACCAGCACAGAACATTCTTTCGTCAAGCAGTCTTTTGTTTTCACTCCCTTTTACTTTAAATATGTTTTTGTTAATAACATGACGGTATTTATGCAGAATATCAATACCCTGTGACTCATTAAATAAACAAGAGATATGGACAGGAGCAGTGTGTGGTATAGCCTTGAGATCAATTGGTGCTCGATCGCCGTGTCTAATTAAAATCTGTACTTGCCTCAGTTTGAAGTTTTCAAATAGTTCATTTTCACTACCAGAAACAGGATGAGGGCTATTGCAATATTCCACACTATCTTGTGAATCAAACTGTCTTCTTTTGCTTACACTTAACGGACTTGTTATATGTCTCACATACATTAATGCCAAGATCACGAAGATGAGTAAAAGAAATGTTACTTTCATATGACTTCTCAGGATCTTTTGAAACATTCTCCATGACATTGCAAATCTTTTGTTTTCTATCAAGAATAGTTTCTATATTAGCAGACACAAAAATAATATTTATTAACAAATATTAAAAACAATTAGACTTCCTTTGATGATCCCCTTCCTTTTCATCTCTTAACAAATTGGAAGGAAAATCAAAAAAAAAAAAGAAAAACCTGAGATTGATAATTTATTTTCGTAAACAAAGTGTACAGTTTTAAAAATTTTGTTGTAAGCAAAAAAAAAAAAAAAAAAAAAAAAATCTAAACATTATTATATATTTACTTTATAAATTTAAAACCTATAATATATATAATGTTAGAATGGAACAAAATGAATAATACTATATTGAGATACTGGCATGAATATTGCATTATTATTGCATTATTATTGCATTATAGTTGAATACCATGACAATCTTCTGTTATAAATAATAACAAAAATCTGATTAATCATGTCCCAAAATAGTAATTCACGGGTCATAAAGACACTTGTAGTAGAAGTGTTCTTTTTAGTAATGATTTATTTCTACCACTAAGTTATACTTCAGTAATCAGGATTCATCACCTAGTGGTACTTCAATTTGTTATTTATAACAGTGCATTGCCTTTAAAAAGATTGGACAAAACTGGAGATTCACTACCACACCACTGTTCTACATGAACTAGGAACCCAACAAACAAAATGCAGGAAGTAAAAAACAATAAGAAAATGAAACAAAATAATAACAAAAACAGTAAAATAAACAAACAAATTACCAAGAAGATATTATGTAAGAAAATATCCAAACACATTTTTGTGAGATTGTGGAAAACCTGAAGCTGGTTGTTTATTATTGCAAGTGAAAATAGGAAAAATTTAAACAGGAAAATGCAAACAGTTTTTATCACAAAATAATCCATAGCAAAAATAACTCTTTCTATACAAACATTCTTGAAAAAAAATCAGATGACATTTAATGAAAGAATTCTGTTTACAATGCTTAAAGAAATCATAATTCTGAAAAATCCCATACAGTTTGATATCTGATCTTTTACGAAACTTCGTAATTGGTTTACAGAAATTGGATGCGCTGTATCAATAACAATGACTAGATTATTTAGATATGAAATTAACAAATCGAACAACTACTTCAATCTGTTATACCAAAATATTAAGGAAAAGACTTCAAAGCAGGGACAATACAGAAATATAATTGGTATATATTAAAAATTAACAATTTTTAAAATGTTTGAAAAGTTAATGGTCATTCTATTTTTTCCAAATAATTTTCCGGAACAAGTCCAGTTTTACCGTTTAACATGCCAATTAACCAGCCTCCTTCGGTAGAACTTTTAACTAAAAATAAGCCAAAAAAACAAAACCGTTTGATATGAATTTTTGAATCTGTACTTTCAATTAAAACTTTATATTAAGTAACAAATAATACTAAAGCTTGGTTCTCAGGAGATGACGTGAGATAATTTTTCAATCACGTGTGATTTTCAGGATATTTTTATCTTATTGGTCTTTCTGGTCTATCTTTCATTTCCCCGTGTCTGTCTGTCGGTCATTCTGTAATACCACAGTTCATAACACCCAATCATAACAACCTTCAAAATATTAATGTTCTTTCTGGTTTGTTTCCTCAACGCCCACCCATCAATTCGAGTCGAGTCGATTCAATCAATTCAACTTTAAAAAAGTATAATAGCTAAATACTTTGATTAATTTGCAAGTATTCTTAGTGTTTTAATACAGTTTTGTGTCAGCCCTTCTAATTCAGATATATTCACGTCGGCAAAAAAATTAATCCAAGAAAATAGAAGTTGGTAAAAACAAATTATGTCTGCAATTCGGGTTTTACAGAATTCAACTTTAATAATGTACTTTTTGAACTTTTCTTCTTTAAGATCTCTTTGACGTTAGTATTGGCTAAAAAAACTTTACCATAAAGTATTGTCCAGATTCGACAACATCGTTTGAATATGTCAAGGATGAATTGACTGTCTCTTTCTTAAAAAAATCTGTTTTTAAATCAATATCATTTATTCTTTATGTTCCACATTTGCTGCATAAAATTCATGCGTTTTCATTGGCTTAAGGAATTAATTGCCAAATTTCCAACATGTTGGAAATTCTTTTGTCGAATTTACTCACTTTTACCTACTTTCAATATTCATATGATAAACGTGGCAATTTGTGGAATTCAACGAGTTGTATCATCAGCTTAAATTCTAATTATTAGACGTACTTGAAGAGAATCAATCTGATACAAAAAAGATAGCTAATTCAAAAATTTCAGGCATTAAAAACTTGAATTTTTCTATATCATCATCAGATGATATTGCAATCATAATTTTTTGAAACACTTAACTCTCGTGAAAATGTGAAATTAGAAATAAATGTGATAACAAAATCTGTCGTGTGAACAGTTCTGGTTTGTAGCAAAATCTCATTTCTATCACAATTCTTAAATCTCATTTCTATCTCGTATTTTCATTCATGAGAACCAAGCCTAAGTAACTAAGTAACAATTCCCCGGATTCACAAATTCAAAAGCTGGACAGTAAATCTCATTCTGGAAGTTAAGTTAAGATTTTAATGAAAAATTGCATCAAAAACCCACACTTACCATTTGTGATTATCGCACCAGCATTGAATGATAATTCCGCTTCATTTTCAGCCACACAATTATATAGTGCTCTTCCTTTCCTAAATTTAAATTGACATTACTGGTGATTCCATTAAAATAAACCTGGCTACTGTCCTATTGGACAGATAAGAACCTCAATATAATTATTTATGTGTAACATAAGGTAATGTTTGAGAGAGATTTAGAAAACATCCAAAAAGGTGAACAATATTAAGCAGTAAACAACACAGAAAATTAAATAATACAATAGACTTTCTGCAACTCGAGATCTGAGGGATTAATTTGTATAGTGCTAGAATTAGATTCATTTACATAGAAATCATAGGGTGAAACCCAGTGGGCAAAATCTTCAAAACATCTGTGGAGGAGTGTTTTCTATAGGAATGTAAAGCAATATCTCCTGCTGTCAACCATTATTTTTTCCTTCAAACTAGATCTGATGCTGGCTTTGGTAAATGTGTTTGATATTCTGTTGTTCTTTAAATTCTGTTTTTGCCTGAAGAAAAACTATAACTACAGGCACTGCTCCACAACTATTTGATGTAGCTTCGCAAGATTATATTGAACTTAATGAATGTTTCTTTGTCTTTACTATCTCTTTATTTATTTATCTTTAAAACTTGATTTATTGAAACCATAAAAAATTGACTATCCATAAACTTGTTATGAAATGGTAACGTAGGGTGTAAAAACATTTTATGAGTAAACTTTTTACACATTATACCAGTCTCATAAAACCAAGAACAAGATTTCATCATAGCTCTATTAGAATGGAGTTTGACTGAACTCGTAACAAGGTTAAATTGTGTAATTTTCATGGTCCTCCGGACTCATAAAATTACATGATTTATCCTTGTTACTCGGATCAATTGTTAATTGTACTCAAAAACATCTGATTATCTCATGATAAGTCTCATAGACAGTCAAACCATTAAAGGATAAAGTCTAAGGTTGTCCTTGCCTTGTGCTAGGGTACAAATACTCAATTTCTATTTGCTATGCCAAGGGAAAGATAGGTTGAAAATCTAACCAACATAATAAATGTTATGGCAAATTGTGAAAATATGATAGTACCTAGCAGTGTAAAGTCTTCTCCCAATAGGTCATTATGATTGGTTAAATGATGTTAAGTGGCTGGTCAATTTTTTTCCCTATTAACCGGCTTCGTAACAAATGTAAACAAAGTAACAAAATGTTGGGGAAGACTCTACATTGCAAGCACAGAAAATATAAGAAAACAAAAGGAACATATGTTATTCTTTTAAATATTAGAACAAAAAAGTCTAAGCAGGGCTATAATTCTTCTCTTAATTATGTTGCCAGGTACTAAGTGGCCTATTAACCTTATAAGCCTGTCAATACTTGGGAAAATATTGACCTCTGTCACTGGTATGGACCTAACTGCGCAGAGTCCATGTTGTCACAACCTCGGTCGATATTTTCCCATATTGACTGGCTAAACAGTTAATAAGCCAATAATAGTGTTCTGCTAAGAAGTTGAAGTAATTCAATTGAACTGTAAAGAATTCTCCAGACCATTAAATTGATGCTTGAACAATTCAACATATTGTAAGACTATCAAAATGTATCATTATTCCACAGAAACAAGTGGGAAAAGCAGATGCAAAAACCACCGATCATTCAGTGAGTGCTCTCTCCTTACAAGCAAAAGTGATTTGTTGCAATAATGTGCATCCAACATCAAGTTTGAAAATTGAAGGGAGAAACACCCACAGATACATAAATTGTAAATTTATTCTGAATTGTAGTGCTTGGGAAAAAATATATGAAATACAAAATGAAATTATCGTCTCATTTCATAGCAAAATTTAATGATGAATAAAAGCACTATTCACTACAGATACTGCTGCAGTTTGTGTACGTCATAATTATGAATAATGTGTTGGTGCGTTAGTGTTTTGAAAAATCATCATACCACTCTTTCCTTCTTGGTATGATAGGTGGAGCACTTGGATCCGATAACTTTGGTTTTCTGTGCGAAATTGGAGGATAGTTCCTGCCCATTTCAATTGATGTAATGGGTTGATCTCTTGCCCTTGCGTAACTGACTCTTCTTGATTTGGTGTCTAACCTAAAAGAAATAATAGACCCCGGTAAAAATTAGGAAAACTAACTCCTCAAAAATTTTGAAAGGTTTTCTCAGGTTATATTTTTCACAATTCTTACTCTTCTTCTTGAACAGGTGTATTTTGATAAGGACTAGTGAAGGGTCTTGCAACTTCTGCAAATCTTCAATCATAAAGAAAATAAAAGATACAAGAATTATACTGATGTAAATTAGTCAAATACACAGGAGACAGTTTTTTGGTGTCTTCAGCAATGTTCTTAAAACCGACTCTCTTTATGAGCACTTGAAGGAAATCATTTGGCACTTTGAGTACTTAAAGCCACCAATTTGATTCCCTTAAAATTATCAATATAACTCCAGATTAAATACTTTTATGTATACAATCATCTTTTGCTTAATAATAACATTTAGTAAATCATTTTTTGTTATTTTTGTGTGCATACCGAGGATCTTTTATGTCAAATACATCTTCTTCATTGAATATGATAAAATTGAGTGGTCTTTCATGCAAAACTGGCCATCGTTTTATACTAACAAGCAGGTTCAACAACAACTTTAGAGTTGTGTATAACTGTATTGTGTCATTTTATTGTATTGTATGTATACTGTATTGTGATATTATGCATTTCACGGATTGAGCAAGTGAATTTAGCCTGAAGCATCACATACCATAATAATATACCTTCCTGAATTTCTGCTTCAACCGTGGGCTTTGGCCTAGAACACTCAGTTTTTGTGCAATTTATTGTTTTGGATAACTCACGCTCGAATTCTCAAAGGAACAAGGAAAATTTTTGTGATGGAAGGGTTTAAGCTGGTGAGAAATGCTTATGGGAACAAGATTTTCATTGAGATAACAGATGCTCAAGACAACGAGAGTTGACTGTAATTCCTATTATAAAACTCCCAATTGATTAATAAAGAATAAATAATAAAAATAAAGAGATAATTTTTTGCCATGATAAAAAACAAATAGAAACAACAAGAAAAATTAAAAGCAATCTTGGCAAGGCTGATGGCAGTAATGACTAAGCTAAAACATGGTGTTAAAATAAAAATTTAAGGAAGAGATAATGAGACAGCATAAAGACACAATTCAAGTAAATCCAAACCTCTGTATCGATCCAGGCTTTCTTGTTGATGGTACTACGGAGAAATAACAGATCACCGTTAATCTTGATTGTATCATAATTACATATCGCCATAATTGCAAAGAAATACATTTCCTTATAGCGAGACCTGGACATGCCAAACACACACAAGAAGAATCTGCAAAAATGAATCTTTTCAAAAGTTGTTCATGTAATTATTTGAAACAAAACTTTTTTTTATTGATATCATTTGTATTCCAAAAATTTAAAAAAAAAAGGTGATATAATGTTAAGTAGTGTTGTTAGCACCAAATCAGACTGTTTTCCAATCCAAATTGATGTAGTATCTACCTGGTGGTCGTACTCTTGATTTTAAATCATTGTTAGTATTAGACATATTTCGTTCTGTTAGACCTAAAATGTTAGATGGACTTAATACATTCAAAAAATTGTGTCTACTTTGTGTGTGTGTGTTTTAATTATGTGCATGATACTGCATTTTAAGTTCAAGGAATTAAAAAAATGAAAAATGAAAATAAAGTGAAAAAAAAATAAACCAGATTTACAGTGTGCAGATTTTCTGAACAACGAAACAATTTTTCAATATTTCAATATCGAACGATATATGCAGGATTACGTGTGTGCATTTGTATGTGCATGTTGCATTGAATAAAAAAACAAGAAGAAGAAAATGCAATAACATATCATGGAAAGAACTAAAGAAGCTGAAAGACCTAGTTAGTTAATTAATATTAATTAATTAATTGCACAAATTTTGATTTTTTACAACAAATATAAAGAAATAATTCAATATATTTTTAAAAGCCTCTAAATTGAAAATTGTTGGGCATGTTCAACAGTTTTGGTTTATCGAAGAAATTTTGACCAATCAAAAATGCAGGACACAAATTTGAAATTTGAAGAGAACAAAAACATTTTAATAACATAGCAAAGAAAATCAAAAAAATATTTCGATGAATTGATGTTTTCCATGTTTCGAGTTTAAAAAATAAAACGAACATAAGAAAAAATAGTAATAAGAAACTACAAGGATAAATTGAATGTTAAAGATCAAATAATGTAAACGCCACTTATTTGAAAAGCTATCAAAGAAATGCTTACCATTCACTATTCTCCCTTTAGTTTAGACATTTTTAATGGAAGTGCAAAAGGATTAAAATTTAAGAAACGAGAGATGGAGGTAAAATTCATTTTCAGTGACTTTAAAAAAACTTACTTTTATTTGACGCATCTCTTTTTAGTGAATTATTTGGTGAAACGGATTCATTGGAACTTATTGATGATGAATCACCAAGCGACCGAGGTGAAGTCGGGTCGGAATCTACATGAAAGTATATTGCTAGCACAACATGTAAAAATTGATTTTGTTGATTGATTGTGTTATTATGAAAAAATAAAAACATGAAACAATGAACAGAATGGAATGGTCCGTGTTATAGAACTCAAAAACTGATATAATGCATGTTGACGATGAACCGTTACCAAGATATTGTCATTCAGAAATTTACTGACATCACAGTTCCCGCCCTAATTTTTGTTACCTATTATGAACTGTGGCCAAAATGAATGAACCTAAATTATGTCAGGTATTCCCGAGATATTTGCCTTAAAACAACGTTGCACATCCACGCAAAAAAAGCTCGATAACCAATCTTACTATAATAAATTCACTGATTTTCTGATTTTTTTTATTTAGATATATTTGTCCGATATGCTTGTCATCTAGCCGGTATATCTGCTGTTCAAAGAGATATAACGTGTCTGCCATATAAACAGTTACATGATATCTCAATAAAAATGAAATAAAGACCAATATGATTGTCAATTCCCCTGTCAATTCCCTTTAAATATGCTTTAACAATGTTAATTAATCACGGCTTCCAAAAAAAGAAAAAGAAGAAAAAATAGAAAAGTTTTGGTGTGACAAACTTTCAGGCACACCAAAATTTTGGACGAATAATGTAATTTAATTTGTCACGCCACAACTTTTCCTTCTTAATGTAATCAAAATATATGATACCCACCAATTTTGCTCCGTGGTCGAACTAATGGTTTCGGAGGATTAGGTGCTCTGTACTTGGTGCTAGGACTAGCAGGTACACTATTCTGACGCTTTGCCATCAAGCTGGGTGGTGGACCTTCTGCAAAAAGCTGTAAAGATCAAAATTTATGCATAAAACCATGTTGTATTGATGCTGTCGTCACAACATTCCCAAAGAAAATCTCAAAGAAAATCTCAATAAAATCAGGGCTTCACAAATTTGAAATTTGTAGACTTTTTCAGACTTTCTTGTTTTTTCATTTTTACCTGATCATAATCTTTGATCATCGCTTCTATGACAAGAGTTTGACATTTGATATTCATGATGGCTGCCATGGTTTCTTCTTTGGGTCTCATAAGTGTTGGTCCAAGTACAACAGCTAAGTTACTGGTATGCATTAGATTTTTGTTTGCACACTCTGCAACTCTGGAAATAAACAATAAAACATTCTGAAAATTTGTCAAGAAGACAGAGAGAAGGAGAGAGACTATCGTTACAGTCATTCGTTTAATATATATGACATTCTGATCAACAAGAGAGATTTCAATTGCACTGTGGTCTGGTACCTACAATTTCAAATGGTACATCAGTCGGTTCAATGTAACATAATTTCTTTCTGGAAGTAATTTTAACAGCTCCTTTAGACGTTCAATTTTTGCATCAGGTGTATCCAGTTCTACACAGAAAAAACATTAATTGAATGATTTTTTCGTTTCTATTTGTCATTTCTATTTTTCACAAGGAGTCACAAGGTGTTGTCATTTCTAAGAATATCAATACTTTCAAGTATGCCAACAAGAGGTTCAGGAAAACAAGTACCACAGGAACAATGTCAATTAAACTTACTGATAGCTTGCACAAAAGCATTGTGGTGTTTAAACGTAAACAGTGGTTCGGTAAGCGACCTATATATAAAAAAAGAACACATAAGGAAGTAACTTATCATGCTCTTGATTTTTTAACTTTTCACTATTAGCATTATATTCAGACTCACCTAAAATATTGTTTCATGGCACTGGTTATAGTTTTTACTTCCCACATAGTATTTTCAGAAATCAAGTCCAGCTTTTCTAGTTGCTTGGGATCTGAACATAAACAACAGTCATTCATAATGAGCAGAATTTATTAAACCAAGGTCATTGAGCACAAAAACAGCTTAAACAATCAGGAAGTATTAGCATCATATACTACATGGTGACATCATGGTCAAATTTTGATATTTGAAAACTTTATTGGTAATGGTAAACACATAGCTTTTGTTGCCCTGTTGTCTGTTTGTTTTATACTTGCTTTTATATATTGCTGATTGTCATTTAGAGAAAAATTAAGTTTGAAATAAACTCAACAACTAACCCAATCCAATATTCAATAGCTTATTAAATTTTGAAGAGACACCAGCTATTCGGTATATGCCTTGATCGTTCAACCCTAAAATATCAAAATGACACAATGTAAGAATGTTAATACAGAAAGTTACACTTCAAAAAAAAAATTTGATATGTTGTTAGATCCTACCTCTTTTTTCAATTGCTTCCAAACATTTGTGAACGAATTCCAAACCAACTTCATTCATTGTGGTTACACCTGTAAAAGAACAGAACATATGATATAAATTATGTCAAATTATGTCAAATTATGTCATTCAACTGTCTATCAAGAAAAACATAAATAGATCTGCATACCTTCATTTTGTGAAACAAACTCTGATGACTCCATGTAAATCTAAAAGAAAGAAAGCATTAAATTAACACATGATAGTAATACTATGTAAAATTTTTGACTTCAATTCCTAAAATTACAATGGAGAAGATTTTTACGTGAGTGTTAACAACTATTATAAATACAACACTTGAAATTCAACTTTTTTTGCGATGGCAACGAACCTGCTGTCATCAATGTATTTTATGCAAGTGTGTGACAGCAATTGTCGTCGTGAAGGAATTAACATTTATTCAGGGGCCTGAATTTAATTTTTTTTTACTGATGGACAAGATGTCCGATAGAACTGTATATCCGTGGAATATTCCTGTCATTACATCGGACATCAACTTCTGAGTTATCAAAGCGAAAAGAAGAGTGAAGTGTGGGGGATGAACCCAAACACAGGAGACTGACTGCCTTTCTCTTTAGTTCACTATTGAGTATTAAAAAAGCAAATGACCTGTAGGAAATATTATTTATTTTACTTGTGGTTTCAAGATTATAATAATTTTGTATAATTTTATTCGAACTTCACAAAGCGAAGATATTTCACTCCAAAATGGCAATCGAAAATGGCAAACCTATCTCATTTATTTGGTGATGTTGTTTTATTACGTTAACATATATTTTGTTCAGTTATGAACTTCAAAAAGAAAGATTAAGTTGTATTTAAAATACACCAACTCGTTCTTGATGTAAACGACAAGGCATAAAATGTATACATGAAATGAGTGAAATGAATTGAGAGAGACCATTTACGTAATGTTTTTACGAAAAAGAAAAAGAAAAAAATAGAAATAGAAAGGGATTGTCCTCTAAGATATAAGTATATTCTTTGAAAGAATGGAAAATTTCTGTTGTATAGCAATTTTCTGCGACAGCAATTTTTGGGCCGTCGTAAAATTGTGAAATTAGCGAAAACACAACAACAAACTCGATGGCTGATTTTCGAGGATTGTAAATGTCAGTTAATATTTTCTTGACCAAAAACAAACTGTTGGAAAGGAAAACATATAAACGCAATGCAAAGCTATAAATACTCACTTTGAGGTTTATTTAAGCTGTCCTTAAATTGTAATTAGAGAATTAGTTTTGTTCCTGAATCACTTTAAAATTATTCAAATTGAGACATTTTGAGTGATTTTTTTCCCCATTGCATTGTGGTAGTTGTATGTTGTATTAAAAAGATAAAATAAATATTGAGAACAGACAATTTGAAACAGTTCATCTAGGTTGTTGTGTAACTTACAGGTTCTCTTCCTTCCATTACTTCTAGCCATTGTTTTCGATCTTCCTCAGTGAGGGATTGTAAAGTTAGAGGTTGACTCCTTAAAGTAATAACATTTATAAAAAAAATCTAAAATTTACGATCGCTACAGTGGTTATTATCAACAAAAGATCCAGTATGATCTGTATACCTTTCACTACCAGTAATGTCAAATAAAAATCGTCGGTCAGATCCTTCCGTGGGCTTCCTAGAGCATCATAAACAATTATGCAACAACAGAGTTTTTCTCTTCTTATCATAAAGCTGACAGGAGTTTATCCTGGAAAAAATTTAAGCATAATACTAATCTCAAACCTGACACACGACGTAACAACCAATGTATCAGTAGTAGTATTCTAAAACAACATCAACAAAGTATGGAAATCATCATCAATTTTGCAAACGATAGAAAAGGAGTATTGAATAGTGTTTTTTTACAAGGTTATCAAACTTTGCAGTTTTTTAAAAAAAGTGTAAGTGCAACTGTAGTTCATTGGTTTACAAAGATTTTAAAGGTAGAGAAATGACATTGTTTTTGTGACAATCTATAAAATATTTCAAGGGAATACATACCAACTTGCCATTGGTTTGATTGTATGGTATCATTGTCAATATTTTGCTCTCCTTTTTATACATACAGTAATGTTTAACCCAGGTTGGCCCAAGCACACCTATTTAAGAGTTTAAAATAAAACCAAATCAAACCGCTTTTGACGATAGATGCTCATGTGAATATTAACGAATATGTGGGTAATGAAAATATCTGCACCTGCCAAAATGCGAGGACATAAGAAACAAAGTAGTCAAAAAATATTTATTGCGATAAGTCAACGATACACAGTATCTAATCATATATTTAAAAACAACAATCAAACCTTTTCTTCTATCACTGACAAATAAGTATCCCTGCCTGGCAATATCACCTTTTTGCAGTTCGCCAGTGTGAAATTTCTGATAAATTGAGAGATAAAAAAAGTCAACATAAGGGAAATAGATCAGGGAGTCATCTGAGATCTGATTAAAGCAGTAATAACCTACACGCTTTGTTTTGTTTTTTAATTCTTCAGCTTCATGCTTCGTTACTTCAAAACTGTCTCTTGTCTATAAAAGAGAATCATCAAAGAATTGTAAAGAAGGGTTGCTACGTTACCATCATTTAGTAATCAGTTTGCAGTGTAGAGCAAATAGAGCTCTATAGATTGATTTTTTTTGCATATAGATTTACACTTTTATAATCTAAGAATTTAATTTGATGCCTTTTTGTTTAAAAGGCAGATATTCAACTTACGAATGATTTTCCTTAAACAAAGATGTTACAAGGCTTTAACATCCAATTAAAAAAAATGTCTTTATCTGTATGCTCCATCATAAGTAGACTTAAAAAGTAGCTACTTTAAGGCCTTCAGACACTTTTGAGAACAAAAATCTTCCTTGGCATCTGTCATTGATGGGAAACATTTTTATAATTTTCTTGGCCCATCCACTTTTAATGTTGTCCTGTGGCCACTGTTAATGTGGCATGTATCTATTCACTGTGGATTAATAGTGAAACATATTGCAGAGCCCAGTAAAATATGAAGTTTTTCTTGTGTGAAGTGAATGATGTGACCAATAGTGAAGTGAGTACTTGCACAGAATCTTTACTAGAAAAATACAAATAACTCACTGTTTGCAGTTTGATTTGCAACTCCGTCAAGTATGTTCGGTAATCATTAAAAGCTTCATGTCCTATAGAAAATAAAATGTTTACCAATGAAAATAAGCCACAAAGTAATAGGCCATAGAATCATGCAAGTTTAATGTGAAAGTTAAGTTTCTTAACTCAATTTAACAGGCGGGCGCATTAGTTCGGGTCTGGTGTCCGCATTTTACAGAGTTCAGCACGTGACTTATCAGCATGCAGTTCCATAATGGCAGCCTTCTTCTTCGTTCACATTGCGTTAGAAGTTTGTTTCCTACCCTCCCACCCAACTTGTGTCTCTCTTTGTTAGACACAAGTCATAGACGTATATTTATTGTATATGGCACATGTATATGGCACATCGGAGAGAGTTCTATTTAGTAATATATTTAATACTTATCAGCAAGCATTTTATCTTCTGCATTGTACATGTCTTAGTTATTTATTCCCTGTGGTTTGTTGTTTGTTGTTACCAGGGCGTTTGTGCTTCTAGAGACTTATACCTGTATGTATTCATATCTTAAGATGTTTATTTAAGATATTTGCTTATTGACAGTCATATTTTGATGGTGTTTGTGTTATACCTTTGTCACAATTTAGTCGGTTTTGGTTCCTTTATGGAATATATGGACTGTGTGGTGAACATTCACAATAATATTTTATTTTGAAGCTTTAATTATTGTCGATCAGACCTTCAGGTCATTGTGGACCAGCTGTCATCTAGTACCTTTTCCTAGTTTATTTATTGATCATTTTTGACCATGATAATCTTGCTTATTGTCGAGCTATTATTCCAGACATTGTCGCCTCTGGTCATTGTGGACCCATTTACTACTATCATTGTTGATGTATGCCGGTGCGATGCCTCCCACTCGTCCTAAGTCAGGCCAAAACATCTTCTCTAATTTTCTCTGCGCCCACCTGCCCCAGCCTGTTAACAAGTTTTCACGAGATGAAATCAATACTTAAAATATAATATAGGAACAGATATAACAACAATGGATGAAGTTACCACTATGAAAAAATGTTGATTGTCCATACATAAAAGCCAACATCTAAATCAAAAAAATAGATAAAGAGCTAAAATATACTTGATGATTATGATTATCAGTTTACATTGATATTATATTACATAAAGAGCATTTTTCAACGTTATTTTGTAAGTTAACAATTCTCGAAAGTTTTCGATTTATGTTGAAAACTCAATTACTGACATTGAACAAAATTAAAAAAACCTCCACATGCAGAACAAGAATTGAGATATACTTACAATTTCAACTAATTCAAACTTCTTTTTTTCATTGACCTCTTGAAGCGTGGACACATAACTAAGTGACTGTTCTTGATAATTACGTAGCTCAAGCTCTAACTGTGCGTCCAGCTAAAGAACCATTAATTTAAATAGTAATTGTATGGTTGATCACAGAGCAGTATAGAATTCCTGTGATCACATTATGCCGTAATTGTCCTTGATGTATTTGGTCAAAATATAAACAAAGATTAAAGATTTTTAGATTCAAATGTGATCTCCATGTTTCAACCGATTAAAAAATCATGCGATGAAAAGGAAAAGCATAACAAAAGATAATCATATGATTAACTAGCATGCAACTCTCAGATCATTTTGGGATAACAGGCCCTCCTAATTAAAATATTTTCATGTCGGTGAATTTATATTCTTTCTTTTTATTGTTATTTTCTTATTATTTGTTATGATCTTTTGTTAATATAATTAATATCTATCTCTCAATTGATTTCTCAATTGATGTCGCTCATTTTTGTATAAAAAATATTTTTTATGTTTAAAGTAACTTTTAAACACCATCTTTTTTATAAAAGTTATTAAGAAAAAATGAGCAATCAACCCATGAAAAATGGTCTCATGAACATCTTCATCTTTTGGGGAGTTTTTTTCTTTCAGACTTGCGACTGCAAGTCTAAAATATAAGTGAAGACTGACTAGTTCAAAGTCATGCCATTACTAGTACAAATTTACTGAAAAACCACTTTCAAACATAACATATAACCACCAAAAGTTAAATTACTTGAAAATTTCTACACAACAAACCTCTTGCAGTGCATTGTCCTTCTTTTTTGGTGATAATTTTGAGTGATTTTCTAGTAATTGGCAAATATGATCTGTTAACTTGTCAAATTTCCTTTTTTCGTCCTAAAACCAAAATCACATTTCAATTCATGTCACTTCAAGGAGACTAAACGTAAAGCTGTTTATCCATGTAAGCCATTTTACCTTTGCTTTTCCAATCTGCTCTTTCCGGAATTTCTCTAGAGGTTCGATTAGTTGTATATCTGCATGATGAAGCTGAAAAAAATGAAAATTTTCAAAAATAAAGTGAAGTTCTTTTAAAAGTTAAACATCATAACTTTCATTAAATTCACATACCATCCTTTCTCTTTCTTCCTCGACTCTCTTCACAAGAACAGCGAAACTTGGGAATGCATCCTCTAAAAAATAGGTACCAAAAGACATAGAATAAGGATTTATTCTCACATAGATTAATAATAATAATAATAATAATAATAATAATAATAATAATAATAATAATAATAATAATAATAATAATAATAATAATAATAATAATAATAATAATAATAATAATAATAATAATAATAATAATAATGGATTATACTTCAGTTCCAAAATATTTATAATTGGCTATTCTACCGAAATAGCGCAAGATAAGCAGTAATATATGCGTAAGTGTTAATAAAAAAAAATATAAACAAATTTTTACATATTTTTTTAAACAATAGAACACATGCAATTTGAATACTTAGATGTGAATTAGGAAAGCTATGAGTTGAGGCATGAAATATATCATTTATTTGGCATATGATACATACAGGTGATTGTTTTTTATGGTTTTCAACAAATACTAGAAGCTCCAAGGCTTTAACAATTTTCGCATTTATAAATTTTGGCAGTTATAAAGACATTTTATGAGTTTAGGTGGGTGGTTATTAGATAATAGCAAGGCTTAAAAGAGGGAGAGGGACACTAAAAGAGGAAATGCATTTATTACCGCTCATTGCTTTGGTTCCCATTCTCTTAAGTCATATCAAAAAATTGTGTATAGCCCATAAGGAGTTAATTAAGAACATCTAATCATACCCTTTTTACTAAACAGATCAAGATTATCGATTTATCGAATTTGAAAAGTTTAATTCTGTGTAAAAAGATTTTAATTCAATTTATTGGGTTCAACATGTCCATTTCAACATTTTAAAAGTTGGACATGTTCAACTCTTTCAAGTAGTGACAGACAATCAGCTCCTTTAAAATACAAGAGTTAAACTAATCATGTCATGTTTGTGTTTAAAAAAAAAGAGTGAATCATGAACAATTATGTACAAATACAAAGTATGTATCACTAAACTTTCAAATCCGACCAATTTGATTCAATGAATTTGTTTTGACAAATTCTATTGTGCATCGCCAGCTTAACACTTTTAATAAATAATAGCAAATGTAAACTGGAAATGCCATTCCAGAAAAAAAAGTCATAGTTCATATCATTGAAAATATATACTCCAAAAGATATCTGGATATTGTAATGATGTATAATCAATTCAGGTCATATGGTAATTCTGCCAGTTCGATATTGCTCTATGCCAATTCCACAAACTTGAGTGTTATTTTAAATTTAGTCATTGGTAGATTCTTTAGATCATTTGCCCTTGTGCTTTTAGTTAAATTAGTTAATAGATGATTTTTAAGTAGTCATGCACATATTGTTTTGAAATGTCAGTGGCCTTTCCTTGATAAGTCAAATGATTAAAAACTCTAATTGCAATTTGAATGTTCTTCAATTTTTGACGACAGCGATGATTTCAAATAAAATAAATTTTTGGCAAATAATTTTCTGACACACAGGTTTTTAAGGTTTTTCACAACACCACACCAGGTACAGGTTAACTTTCATTTTCTCCCCTTTACTAGTCTGGTCTCAAGCACCATCAATCCACTCTTTAAATATAAATATCCATTTTTTCCATCATGCATGCATGCACAAATGCTCTTTTCTTGCTTTGATTTCAAAAAGAGTAATATTTCTTCATGCAAAATGACCCTCTAACAAGTTAAAATGCTTCTTTTTCTTCTTTTTTTTCTTCTTCTAATACATTCAACGAAAAGTCAACAACAAAAAACCGGTGTGGATGACTTTTCACATAGCGTATAGTCATATTGTGTTGACTTAGTTTGTCAAGATTTAAAAGAATAAAATCCCCAGTTTAAAAGTTTGTTTTAAAAATATGAAACACACTGAGTTTAATAAGAAAATATCTTTCATTTTTAAAGAAATCTAACCAGTTTTCATAAGGAATTATAAGATGAATATCATTATTAAATCTGTTGTAATTTGATTTGAAAAACAATCTTCAATAACTCGCATATGATTGATAAAAGATTTTCATAAGAATTTAAAAAAAAATGTAAACAAAGAATGACAGCCAAAAAGCTTAAATCTTTTACCATATTCAAGTTCATCATTAACATCTACTTCGCCGACATACCGCAGCTCAAAACTCTCCAATGTTTTTGAAAAACTAACTTGTGCATGAGATAAGTCTAAAATGAAATTTACAATAAAAAAAGTTATCATGTTTCAAAAATACGCATTTCCCAAAATATATTCTTTTACAGTACACAATATCCAAACTAAACAAATGAGCCCATTGTGGAAAGCCAATTAGTTGTACTTTCCAAAAATGACATTAATGTTTATCATTTGTAATTTACAATAGCTTTGTGATCTGTCATTTTGTGCAATTTTAGTCATTTCACTTTTTTGCACTTTATATTTCAATTATTTTTTTAAAAAAAGTAGTGGAAAATGTCCTACTATAATGAAAAAAAAAAGTGATATGCCTTGCATTGTGCCAAATGTTTAAATTCAAATTTCCTGCTACATCTTTTTTATCTGTTCTTGTAACACACAACATTTTCAAATTTTTTTTAGCTTTTAATTACAGGCAATTTTCATTTTGGTGTCAGAAATATCCAATGCCCATTGCTTATTTTTACTTATGGGTTTTAATTTAGATACCACTTACTTATTTATTACTTTGGCTTAAGTAATGGAATTATGAGTAACAACAAAAACCAGATTTAGCAAAATATCACAATTTTTTACTTGATGAAGGCATGTTTGTCAAAATATATCATGCAGTTTGACAATGTGTTTCACTTTCATGTGTAATATATATAAATGCAAAGGGCGGTTAATTTTTACAGATATAAAATGCTACAGACTGTTGCAGATGAATTTCACAAATTTTTTAGCTTTTCACAAAAATCGATCCAGGGGAAATTTTTGAGAAGCGGCCATTAAATATAATATTAAAAATTCAACAGCAGTATATATATACTCTTATTCTCGTATATTTATAACTCTAAATGACCCAAATAATTATTTAAGTAACATTGCATATCTTTCAAAGTTTTTAAAATACTTTCATTGGATAAGAAGTATATTTAAGATGATGAACGTAATAGATTTGATGCTATTTCAAGCATGTAAAGATGGTAGACATATAAAAATATAATTGTTTGCCGCTCTTTTGATAAAAAAATTCTTCATTTCTCAAGAATAAATAATTTTTAAATGCCTAATCCTCGCGCGAAAATAAATCCATGCAAAATTTTCGTCAACATTCATAAACCAAATGAAAATTAATCCAAGCCAATCAAGGTTATTATTGCATTGGCAGTATGTCATTTTTACTAACTGAATTTGATGTTATTCAACCTCATATTTGGAGTGATTTTATAATAAAATATAATACATACGGTACATAATAGAAGCATACTTTTTAAGGCTGTGAGCAAGTTTCTACATTCCTTCATAAGTGTTTTAATTGCATCATTTGTCTGATCCAGCTCTTTTTCATGGTCATGGATACTATCTCTGAAATAAGGGGTGTCCAGTAAACAATCACTGAATTCCAATGGCTTTAACCCCATGTTGAATTTTTGTTCCTTCCTTTAAAAAAATCTCCAGACTTTCCAATAAATACGCGAGAGAATAACCTAATCTAATCTCCTCGCAGAAGATGCACCAACATTCCAGGTAGGTATAAATGAAGTAAACAGCTTTTTACTAGTGCGAAGGAGTGGTTTGATATCGGGTGCTCTTCTCCATATTCTATGCTGGTCACACAAGTAATCCATTCAAAATTTTTACGAGCCTCTTGTGTATTTGCAGTAAATGTGACCGCATAAAAACATAGCTTAAAGATGGTAGCTTGTACAACGTGAGTTGTTAGAGTGGTTTTCTTTCTTCATGTACTTTTCATCTTTTCTCACAAAACAAAGTGTATTTATGTGGAATGTTTCCCAAGACTTTTACTACTAAAATCCTTGCTAGAAAATTTAATTAGTTTTTATTTATTATCAAGTTGTTGAATTCCTGACCAAGAGAAGAGGCGCGCGCCCGCCCGGCGAGCGAGAGCGAGTGTGTATTTTTTTCCACCAAACAAAATCAATCACCAATTGCTGCGACTTTCTACGCTCTCCATAATTGATTATAATGGCTGAAATATACTATCATTTTGCAATGATTATTTTCCAATTAACATTGAAAAATGACAGTGTATTCAGAAAAAAAATCCACTCGTTGCACACGATGTGATTACTCGTTGCACACGATGTGATTAAGACGTAAACATAAACGAAAACCACATTTTGAACAAGAAGGTTGCAGCTGGTTTAACTTTAGCAGGAATTGGGTCTTGTAAATGGGTTGTTTTTTTCGCAATGTCAACGTCTATGAGATCAAGCAGCTCATCAAAAATATTCGGTGGCATTCTTAAAAATCTTGAATACTCTGCGATTTCCTCCACACGCAGTTCATGCATGAGGGTATTATAGATGCCAAGTTCATTTCGTCTATTTAGCCATGGCTTCACCCTGCACTTTCCTACGTTCGACTCTCTTTTTTGACAAAATATAAACAACGACAGCAGCTTCTGTTTCTTCCTTAAGAGTCCATGTTTGTAATTTTTAATGATAGTGTATTCGCGCCAAAATTTTTAATTTTCAATGTCATTGGAATGTATCATTGGAAAATTATCATTGGAAAATGATAGTGTATTTCAGCCTCAAGAGAAGTATTAAATTTAAGGACAGTTTTTTTGACTGCATTTTGTAAATTCTCTATCTAAATTTATTTTATTCAGTCCGGCGGCGAGGGACACTAGCTCAAAAAAGTACAATGCCAGAGAGTAACTTCTCCCAATCAGGTGGCAGTCAAAAATGAAAAACCAATTCTGCACGCATCTTCTGAAGTCAATGTTATTAAATTCAGTATCAAAAAACGATCTTGATCACCAAATCAGGCCATACAAATAATCAAGTCGCAGAGCCCAATCTGGAACTGTAAAAACACGTAACGTGAGGTGAGTAACGTAACGTGCGAACAAACTGTGTGAATCAACAATGATTATTGAAAAGACATCAACGACGTATTCAGAGTGGTTTTCTTAATGGTGAACCGTTATATATGGGATTCCAATTTTTCATCCCCCAAAAATAAGAAATGAAAGCTTTAGATTGTCTTAAAGGAACATAAATAATAATACCACAGTATTGATACAGCATTCTGTGAGAGAAGTGAGAGGAAGAGAAATACCCACATTGTAACAGCCTTTCTTCATAGTTTACAGTGATAATGAGCAATGCGCTAAATTCTGTGTTCAGACTTACGTCACTAATTATTTTGAAATAATCAAATCTTGTTACTTTAGCGTTCATGATGGTTCCAAATATCCTGTTGCTTTGACTTCTGAATTCCCCTTTCACTTACTGTTAGTTTTGTTAGAGCCTCAAGGTGATGCACACAATAAATGAAACAAAGCTTGTTTGCTTTACAGCTATTGATTATCCTCTAGATGGCTTCAGTCATAAAAGTTGTGACAAAACACTGGAACACAGCTCACTTTAAATTTTCATTTTTGTCAAACTCAGTATGAAAATGGGAAGTAAAATGAAAGTTATCAATTCCTTTACATATTCTTTGAAGATACTTATTTCAACATATAAAAAGATCTAAGCAAAATATTTAATATTTCAGGAAATAATAATATTGAAATACTATTCTATCAGCTATACTATACATTACATACATTGCATGTCGCCACATTACACTGTACGAGCTGATCAAGTTGATCGCATATATAACATTATCGGATAAAAGATCATTAAAAATCAATAAAGACGTTAATGCTGGTCCGGTGGAATGGCTTTATAGTTCTTTAAAATGTATTTATTCATGTGATGACACTTAGACACAAGCTCAGATCTTTTGTTCATTAAGTCGAGATTTGATGTAATAATGTGGTACTTTTCCGTCAGACAAAGGTTGCATTTTTTAGAACAATTGACATATGGACGTGCATGATCAATGATTTCCCATGAGAGGGATGTCGTATGATTTCATTATTTTGAAAGTTCCATATGTATTGCGAGAGTTCTGTTGAGTTTGCTTTATCGTCGTTCTTGAAAGTGTGGTTGTGACCATTCATCTCTCTTTGAAAATGTTACCTGTTAGGCTTATAAATTTTAAGAATGACATTTAGTATATCATATTTACAAAAAAATTTTGTACGTTTTTGTAAATATTGTAATTATTTACATCAAACTGTAAGTTAACCTTCATGAAGATTTGTTTAATTAAATAAATGAATAGAAGGGATGGATGGGTAGGTTTTCAATGTATTCCCAGATTCATTTTATTGCTCTCCATCATTGTTTTTGACAAATTTTTGGAAATATCTAAACTTTTATTGTATAGATGAATCTCATGCTTACATTTGCTTTTAAACCACTTTCACTTTTTTTTTCTTTAAAACTTTTCTGATCTGATTATATGTATATATTATGCTATTGGTAAATTGATTAATTGATTGATTGATTGATTGATTGATTGATTGATTGATTGATTGATTGATTGATTGATTGATTGATTGATTGATTGATTGATTGATTGATTGATTGATTGATTGATTGATTGATTGATTGATTGATTGATTGATTGATTGATTGATTGATTGATTGATTGATTGATTGATTGATTGATTGATTGATTGATTGATTGATTGATTGATTGATTGATTGATTGAAAAAAATCGTTGTGCACAATCATTGTGCGCCTAACTGACCAAATTAATTATGGAGGCGTGTGATAAAAACTCTACAAAAATCACATTTTTCTTTCAGTGAAAATACAAATTAATGAATGAAAGACATAAAACACCGAAAAACCATTCAACTGAATAAAACAACGTTTTCTTTTCACTTATTGTGCCAATGGTGTGTGATCAAAGACACTCACCATTACCCTGCCATGTCATGCGATTGACTTAAGTATGTCTGTTCAAAGCCAACCTGCTTATCCTAGTCGAATCACCTACCCAGTTATAAAGAACTACGTTAACTGGATCTCAACAACCTTGCCCCGTTTCTGTTGGCAGCAAGGGAATTACAGATGATCCAAACATCCGGTACTTAACTAATTCCGGAAGTGAACGTCAGCAGAGCACGAATGAAACAAGCACTTTCAGGCGGAACAGACATTAGGGTCAATACAATCGATTATGAAGAAAACTCAACAGCGGGAACAAAAACCAGTGAGCAACCTTCCCTACGCTTAAACAATAGTGTTTTGATGTTGTAATCATACTTATAAATACTTATCTAACTTTTTCTTGCGTGCGCAAATAATGATACAAATATGATTCTGGGAGTGCGATCATCGAGCATGAAAATCAGTTTTGGGCGAGTGTTGGCGTGCCTGAGCACTCAACTCTTATTGAAAAGCCTGCCATATTAGACAAATAAAATTATACTGAACTTCAAGCGTAAAGAAGATCATAACCGCTATACTGACGTCACAATTTATATCATGTGACTTTATAAAACCTTGATTTTAAGCTTATTACTTAAAATTAATTATTGTAAATGACATAACATTTCTCAATGAAATTCAAGCTTTTTGTCAAAAGTTTTTCTATTGACATTAATTCTGCCTTAACAAGTAAAAAGCAGAACAAAAGAATTCACCTTTGTGATCTGCTTTCAGTGACCTTTAACTACAATGTCCATATTTAGAGATTTTGTTTCTGTGATATATTATGATATTTTATTGACAATTTAGAGTTTTCAATATATTTAATAGAAGATGCCAGGATTTTTCTTGCAAGGTTCTCAATCCAAGAAGAGAAAAACAGAATCCACTAGAACTGCAAATGTATAGTAATTTGAATTATTTATTGTTTTAATCTTATTTACTGATGACAATTTTTTATCTACTTTCATGGACATGTTGATTCATGTTTGTCTTCACTCCACCCTTATAGATAAAATATAAGAAAGTTGAAAAGGAAATCGAAAGTGATGATGATGATGATTCAATAGTGTCAGGGTAAGAAATCGATACCCAGCTGTATCAACCAATACACCCTATAATATCAGTTTAAAAAATTTTTAAACTACTTGTTATGTTTATATAAAAGCACTTATTCACCATTCCTTGCAAGAAAGAATTGTGAGTGTTTGAAAGAAATTTTATTGGAGAATGTGTTACTTCAAAGGATTTTTTCTAAGATAATTTTCGATTTGAGACATATTGATGTGCACAAATGTCATAGAAGGGTCATTATAAATGAAATTGATTTCTTGATGAGTATACGCTGGTTTCTACTTGCAATAGAGATGAACTGGAAACTGATCAATCAGATTCTGATAATGAAACTGCACAAGAGAAGCGATTGAGGTTAGCTAAAGAGTACATCAATAAAATTGAACAAGAAGGTGAGTTTTATGTTGCTTTTAGATACTGTATCAACTTTTCTGTAGATAGCTGTAAGAACATTTTAGCCAGAATCAGAAATGAACTACATAAGCAATGTATTCTTTTTTCCTTAACTTATTGCAGAATTGGACAAGCAGTTAGACAAGGAGATTGACAGAGATGCCATTGCTCACAGGCTTCAACAAGATGCTGTACGTGAATTGATTTCAAAGCCCTAAAAATTAATTAAAATTCCATATTTTTGGACCAATTTTATTCTTCAGATTTTCTCAATAATCAAAATGATTTTTTTTTTTTAGCTTGAGGATGTTGGTCGCCTTCAAAAATTTATTGCTGATCAGGTAATTTTTTGCCTCTAATGTTCAAACCACAACACAATTGCTGGTCTTAATACTGTTCTATTTTCTGTTTGTTAGGTGAAACCAAGCTTCAATGAAATCAGACATTTAAGAGGGCATAAGCTCTCAATAACATGTCTGGTTGTATCTTCTGACAACAAGTTCATTTTCTCTGCATCAAAGGATGGGACAATAATGAAATGTACATATATACTTCATAATAACTTTTAAAACACTATTAGTACTTTCGTAATGCGAATCATCTTTATTTATCTTGATTTTATCAGGGGCATTTGATACTGGAAAAAAGATAGGCAAAATAAATAATCAGTCCAAGTCAAAATCTGGAAATGTCACTCGCCATACCGGTCAAGTCTTGTGTTTAGCACTGTCAACAGATTCCAGATACCTTGTAAGTACATATCATCTGTACATGTCATCTGTGTCTGTATTTCCATATGGACTGAAGATATATAAGGAATAGTTATTTTCAGAGTTTTTGAACTTGTAATTGTTGCAGATATATTATTTTTAGAATTTTACAGAAAATATTTTACTATAATATATTTATTCTTCGGATATATATATATGTTACTTTCTCTATGTGCCATGTTTTAGGCTAGTGGGGGACAAGATCAACTGGTCTATGTATGGAATCCAGAAACTATGGAACATTTGCATACATTTAAAGGACATCGGGATGTTGTATCAGTAGGTTTTAAATTGTTTGCTTGTATGTGTTTCGCTCTTTCATGAGCAATAACTTTGATTTTCTTTGTCTTAAAGGGTTTAGCATTTCAACAAAAAAAGCATCAACTGTTCAGTGCATCTAGTGATAAAACCATAAAAGTTTGGAACTTAGATGAAATGGCTTATGTTGAAACCCTGTATGTTTCCATCTTGGTTCTTTTGCTCTTGTTTTTTTCGTTAGGTTTTTAATGTTTGTGTTTCTTTCTATTTTTCTTTTCTTGTTTCCTTTTTTTTCTTTTCTTGTTTCCTTTTTTTTTCTTTTTTATGTTTGCTCTATTCGTACTGTGTAATTTTTTTTTCCTAAAAATTTGTTCTTGTTTCGATCCAAATAAATAAAGATTGCGTTTTATTTCAGGTTTGGTCACGAGGATGCTGTGTTGGGTATTGATAGTTTAATGCGCGATCGAGTTGTGAGTTGTGGCGGACGAGATCGATCTGTTCGACTTTGGAAAATTCCTGAAGAGTCACAACTTGTTTTCCAGTCCACCGTGTGAGTTTTCATTCCCCTTTTGTTGCACATTAGAACGTACTTATTCCTACTTATTCAAATCCCGGAAGGTAATAATCCTGGTTGATTTTCGTGTCTGTAAGCAAAACAATAACCATCTAATAAACTTCTCACTGGTTCACTTGTGGTTTAGTAATTTTCTGTATTAATTTTTAGAGGTTCGTCTTTTGATTGCGTCACCATGTTAAACGAGGAGTACTTTCTTACAGGAGGAGACGATGGGTAACACTTAGATTGTTTCTAAAAATGGCTACAAAAATTCAGACTGCCAATAACTCCTTAAAATCAAAATCTGATCTCTTCAACCTTTAGATCGTTATCTGTATTCAATATTCGTAAGAAGAAACCAATCACATTACGTACTAATGCACACGTTAAGATAAACTCAACCAGCGCCAATGAGTCGTGGATAACAGCAGTCTCTTCTATACCATACACTGATCTTGTTGCCTCAGGTACATAATGAAAGCATAAACCTTTTGAATATTGGATATTCACTGGGAGACTCTTACATAATCGATACGTTTAGTTTTCATGTTGTTAAGTATGCTCCACATAACTTGCTGTTTGTTTTTACTTAGCAGGGTCTTGTGATGGTTGTATCAAACTATGGAGGTGTGAGAAGTCATTCAGATCTATCATGCCAATTCACTCTATACCTATGGTTAGTGTTTTCCTCTTCAAAAGATTGTTTTTATTTAGTTCTCTGGTTTCTGTTGTTGTTGTTGTTGTTGTTGTTGCTATTGTTGTTGTTGTTTTCTTCAGCAACATTCATAAATATATGGTAATTCACATTTTTCTTAACAATTTCTAGCCTGGGTTTATCAATTCACTCAAGTTTTCAAGCGACGGCAAATATCTTGTTGCTGGAATTGGTCAAGAACACCGACTAGGTCGTTGGTGGAAACTAAAAGACTGCAAAAACTCAATATGCATTATACCATTAATTTCTGTGACAGAAAACTCTTAAACTTCTACGAGTTATTTTTCTTTTGTTATTTAAAGGCAGTTGAATGTGCCACCTGTTTAGACGGTCATAATGTTGTTAATATTCAAGTGACAATATTTGACCCTGGGTTTCATTGTATGGCAAACAGATGGGGAAAGTAACATTTACTTTAATGATTGCACTAGCCTCGATAAAATTAACTTACGCTCTACACATCGTAATCCAATCTCAAACCTTGTGAGAAATGGAGGAAGTGTTTATTACTGAAAATAAATCCCTGCGGAATGTGAAAATGACGCTCCTTTAAAAATTCGAGGGCGCGACAGAGATTTCCATAATTTTTAAACTAAAACTTTTAAGCTGTAACTTCGAATGTAAAAAGGAGGTTTTTCAGAGTGAGTTAGTTAGTTTTTGTTGTCTACACCGAAAAAGGTTCGCTACAACACAATTGTAATGTAATATTGAAACTGGATTAGTTAGCTGTACGATCTAAATCTTAAGAAAGAATATGTCAACCTGGAATTTCTTTACTCTCTTTCACTCTCCTGCTGAAGTAACGCCACAATTCATAGCTCTCTCCGAAGATTATCGGCCTGATAGGAGTAGAAATGAGAATCGCTAATTCAGTTAAGAGGTTAGCTTTCTCAACTAGTTATACAAAATGCATTGAAACGAAAATGAAACATTTATAAGGATGAATAATCCCTGTCGCTGTCTTCTCGTTAAAAAGTGTCTGTTAAATGACTTTACTACTCAAACCTTTAATGACTACTTCACAATCTAACAACATTCCAAACTCACCAGAAACAACCTATACTCCGTTTGATTACCTCTGGCGAAACTGGAAGTTGCTAGGCAGAGCTTTTACTCCAACTTGTCACTCTCAACACTGAGTCACACATACGACTCATGGCCCAAGGCTTCTTATCAGTGTTTTTATCAGCTTTTATTCTAATCCACTGTTAGTAATTAATTTTATATTTTTATTTTATTATACTTTTGTAGACAGGACTGACTATGATATCAGATAGTCAGTATTTTATATTATTACCTGGAAGCCATTATGAAAATGACAGTACAGCCAAAAGAGAGCTTCTGATTGGCTTAGACGCATTTCTCGAAGGCATCATCGGTACAGAGCCGTATAGGTTACAAAATGGCAGCTTAAAAAGTAAACAAATAAACGTGAAAAGAAAACAAGCAAGTGTCGCTTTAAAAACTGTAAGGTGTTGTGCTTCGAGAAATAATAAGTGAATCATAGTTAAGGGAAATCATTGCATTGCATTTTTTTCTATTTTTAATAACAAATGGAATGTCACACAAAAATGAAACAAACGTTTATTTACTTTTTTTGTATACGAAGCAAAGTAATTTCGAAGTATCAAACTCAAACGGCCTTTACTTTCTTTACTTTACTTTCGTACCAGGTAATAAACGGGATACTGACTGTTTGCGCATCCGTACAGAGGAAATGCAAAGCCCCATTATGTGTACTTTGCAACTGATATCCACATATCCTCTGTATTATAAATTCATTAATAATAATAATAATACAGTGGAATCTGTCTAAAGCGGACACCATTGGTGCGAAAGAAAGTGTCCGCTTTAGATATATGTCCGCTTTATAGAGAGTTTTCCTAAAACTGATTTTTATGGTCCAAATTTACCAAAAGCTGTATTTTTATCTCGTGTATGGTTCACTTCGTTCTCAGGCTATAAAACAATAACAACAACGGAACAAAAACAGGCACTTTAAATGCAGCTAAGAGAACAAATATCTAACATGAAAAAAGTCGTGAAAGAAAAACGATCCGAAAGCTTTCCCACATCTGAAGATTTTATCCTTAATTGCAAAAAGATTCCAGTCTCCGTAATAAAGCAGGTTAGTGGTGTTGTACTTCGCGCTTTTTACAATCTGACGTATGTCCTCCCAAAAATTTGTTGGATTCGTGATTGGAGTCCGTTTGTGAATTTTTTGAACGTGTTTTGCTATCCCTTCACACTTTATATGGCGATACGAAAGTTAGGGTTGTTGACGCAAACCAACACAACTTTTCCCGATGTTGATGTTGGATGAGAAATGGACCTGTATATTATAATTCATTCCGGGATAATCTTCCTACATTAAAACCAAAAAAATTCGGCGGGACAAATTTTCAGGGAAATAATTCTCCGAATATTCTTCCGGCCGGCGAAAACTTTTCCGCCAATTTTTTTTTATGAAAAAAGTCTTGAAATGGCCACGTGAACGTACATGATTGGGATGGTGGAAAAGCTTGTGGTTTTTTAGCATGATAGTTCGATCTAAACATTAATGACCACGAAAAATTTCTTTCGCATAATAAATTCGCAGGATGGTATAGACAACCAGATTACAAAGCGAGTCGATCCTCTCCTGGGAGCACGTAATATATATATGATCAATCTTGTCTCCAGGGCTTCTTCGCCTTTCTTTTTCTATATGCGAGACTTGTGAAATAACTACTGCAACAGCTACCGTTGTCAAACAAACCAATCTCCATGCGCAATATGGGTTTTTGCTTGGTCTTTGCCTATCCGAAAATTCCTTCGGAGGATCCTATTTAAGTAAAAAAAGAAAAGATAACAAAACATGCTTGTCTTTACTTCTACCCTAATGATGATTTATAATTGTGAATCTTAAATTTTAAATTTTCGCCAAAATTTTGTCCACCAAAGTTTTTTCTCTGCCGGATCGAACTTTCTTATCTCTAGCCTTTGTTCAAGACCACCCACCGTTCGTTACAATGGTCTTTAACAAAGGCTACATTATTCATAATGGTAGTCTTTTCACATGCTTTTATGCTGCTACCCAATCGTGTCGAAGTAAACTGAAAAACTCTTGAACATCAAAATGTCAGGAAATGATCAAGTTGATCCAGAACTTCAAAGATTTCTTGCATTAGAAGGACAGAAAGCTAAATTTCAACAACATGTACATAATCTTACGGATATCTGTTGGGAGAAATGTATTGATAAAACTGGAGCCAAATTAGAATCCAAACAACAGACTTGTGTTATGAATTGTGTGGAACGTTTTATTGATAGTTCGAATTTCATTATAAACCGTCTATCTCAAAAAGGAAGTTAATGTTATTTTATACCTGATAGTGATCAAAATAATCACGATGGTCACCAACGAAGCAAGTAGTTGTGTGTGGCGTGTGTTTTTCGTGTTATTATTGTTGGGCGCAATCCCCCCCTCCTCCCCTTGGACAGACTTATATGATAACTTTTTCAACAAGTTTTAGATTGTAGAAGGTTTAAAATAATTTTTAAAATAAAGATTTCATTCTCAGTCCATATCCAATATGATTCTTATTTTTTTGTTGGTGGTCAGATTAACTTCTTTTTATTAAATGCACTTCAGTACAGTGAATCTTAATCTAATCCTTCCATCAACTGTTCTGTTTTCTCACCTATATTACCTGAAAATGCCTGATTATATGAACTTGTATCTCAAAGTATGTTTTTTTTTATGTATGATTGATACGAATGATATTCTGAAATATTTTTTTATCACTTTGTATTTTGGTCTGTTTAGTGATTAAAATGATTGTTAAATTTTGAATTTTAAGGTAGTTTCATCTATGCTCAACATGCTTCTATTCACGAGATTCAGCACTCGTGAATATCAACAACTTCATTTTGTTCGTGTTTTTGGTGTTTGGATTAGTATTGAAGCGATTAATCAACGGAAAAATATGAAAAACATTTATAATGGAAGCTTACAGTAAGTACTTTTGACCCAATAGTTTAAATTTGAAATATCGCTTAATAATTGGGGGTTAAGTCAAGATGAGTCTGAAACCTCTTTAAAAAAATCCAAACACAAGAACGAAATGAAGTTGTTGATATTCACGCGTGCTGTTATTGCCACATCTGGGCCTCCAATCATGACTTTTAAATCCCTGTTTTGAAAGCAGATTTCCATGTAGGGGAGCAGCTTTAAGGGAAATTAGTGGTAAAGAAAAGAAATATCATCTCTAGTGTTTCCTTTGGGACTATTATGGCACGTGGTTTGTATGGTATCTACTAGTTACTCCACTGTTCCGTGTTTTATCTCTAAATTGTTTTGAAAATTTTGCAAGCCAAGAAATTCCCTGTTTATCTAGGGTTACAATTTACAACTGTAATTTTTATTTCACGTGATTTTAAATGTTTAACAATAAGACAGACAGAGAAAATCCCCAAATGATTGTGATTTATGTTCTTCAACTCCAAGTCAAAACTATATACTATTATTTCATAATCTTTAATTCCTTTCTGCTTATTCGCAAACTTTAATTCTGCAATCTTGAATATTTAAAACAACACTAAACAAGAACATGTTTGAAAACGTGTTTGACGGCTCATACAATCGAACTTTAGCTTGAAAGTGTCGAAAGCAATTGAAGTGGATATTTTACTAAACAACAATATTAAAGGGAACATTGATATGAGGTGAACACAAGAATCTTTCAAAGTTCTTGAACAATCAGTTTTTCTTCGCAAGATATGCTGTTTCGTTTAATGGCTGTTAAAAAGATTCTCCTAGAGATTAGGATGCATGTTACCATCATTCAGATGAAAACCTTGTAACTATTTGTAAACCTTTGTAACTATGTCATTAGCTAAAATCCAAGCTATCTTATGACGCGTAGAACCGCCAATAAAGACTTTATTTTTTAAAAGAAGAATTAACGTTAAAATAACAACGTTAGCTTAAAATGTTCCTTGAGCAACTCTGAATCAAACCCAACTGATAAAAATTTTGCAATTTTGTAAAGTCACCTGATCAAAATCGTGACGTCACAGCTGCCCAACTTGCTCGCACGCGTATAAGATCCCTATAATTTTCTTCAGACGCTGAATTTTCAAAGTTGTTTAAAAATAAATTTAGCGAAGAATGAACTAGTATTGCTTGTGTACGAAGTTTGATTATCAGGTGTTAATTGACTACTTTCGGATGAATGTTCTTCGCAACGTAACAAACAACTTTTCGACAACCTAAAGAAAACAAATATCTGTAGCACCTTGCAGAATAATGAACATCGAAATAAGGACATCAGTCAACAACAAAAAAGAAGAAGATTATGCACACTCTTTGATTTGAAAAAGATATTGAAAATTATAGTTCATAATATAACAAAGGCCTTGTTTAATACAGAAATATAATATAATAAATATAATATATTTTTAAAAAAAAGTAAAGTAAAAAAACAGGAGTAACAGGAGAAAAATAGTTACAAGCGTACAATCGTATCAGATATACCTTATCTCTTTTTGGTTATTTTTGACGATTCTTTTCAAAGAAGTTCGTTCTTTCTTACAAAGTTTCTCACCATTAATATTGATAACTTCGAAGGTTATATGTAAAAATATTGAAGAAAGGATTTGGAAAACTCAATCGATTTCGAAACAACTTTGAAAATGATCAGGACAAACAACGCTATTTTTACTAAACAAAGTTTTTGAATTCTGGTAAAAAACAAACTATTTTACAATGTTGTGTCGTACGCAAAAACGTATTCTCAAATTGATAGCTTCAGTCGTTCCGAAAAAAGGGAGCTTACGCAATCGGAACAACGAGAACGGCGACGTAAGAGTGATCAGCAAATATTTAATGAATCACAAAGCCATTGAAGTTTGAAGATTTTATCTGTAACAGCAAAACGTTTGATCGATGAACTTAGAAAGAAAGATATGCTTTCGAGAATACGAGAGGAACATAATCTCCTGTTATTTTTCGTCTTCGCGTTTAGTACGACTTTTCAAAACGTAAATTCTCACGTTTTCTGTAACTTTAATAACTTCTCATATAACGGATCAAATGACTTCAAATTTTGTACGATGATGTATTCTTTACAAATGAATCAATATGAATGAATCAATCCTTTAAGTTATACTTTCCCTTTCAACATTGTACTTTCCTTTCCGAAAAATAGTTATTCTTTTCGTTTTAAAGTACATTTTCATCTTCTAGAAATATATATACTTTCCTTTTTTGAAAGGCAATTTCATTGCTTAAAGATAATGAGCTGCTCCTTCCAGACCCATTTCTCCAACTGCTCACATCAGTACACTGCAACCCTCAGTTCTATTTATAACAATCCAGTATCTTTAAGTTCATACTGTCTTTAAAAATCATTACGCATAATGACCAGGTCTTGATTATCCAAAAGTATCATTTAGTAACAGTGGGGAAGAGCTCAAAAATCTGAGGACCCAATAGCTTATTTGTAAGAAATGGCTTCTTCTCAAGACGTTCAATTTGCTTCAACTTTAATCCTATCGACACGAAGATTTTAACTTGTTCTTCATCATCAATCTTTTTCGTAGGTCGTCCTTTAAGACATAACCGCCATTTATTTATCTTGAATTCACAGTTTTGGGTTAGTTTCGAGAAGTAGTCAGTGGGGGAGTGCATTTCTTAACTTTTAGTTAATCGAGGCAAACATTTATCATAGTATTTTTTAAAAGGGAAGTATTGTTTACATTTGTCAAAAGAAAGAAACAGAAGTCTAATTACTACTAATAACATAACGTAACATAACATACAAAATGCATTCCTTATGAAATGTCAATGATTATGAACTCTAACAACAGTATTTATTGGCGGTTCCGCGCGTCATACTATCTGACACTTATTCCCTATAAAGTAAAGATAAAGCGAAGACATTTCTGCGCATATAAATTCTATTAATTGCTAAACCACTAACCAAAACCTTAGATCCCTGGACCAGTTTGCTGTTGAAATCTGCTTTTTAAATTGTGATGTTATTATTTCCCAAAGTCTATGTAAAAAAAAAAATAAATAAATAGAAAAGCTGAAGGACAGCAGGAAGAAGATTGAAAACCTTTGTCATTATTTCTTTCCTATATTTAGACAGTAAACGTGTCGTTTACCGTAAAATTTCAGACTCAGCAGGCTGGGATGTTGTTAATTGTTCCTACATGTTTTACAGTGTATTGTAAGACTTGTCAGATTTCTTGAACTTTGAAGTAAATAATAGACTTATTAAAAACAATAATAGCACTAATTTTCCGGAATAAATCTAAGACACCAATTCTTAAGAGGAGAGGATGGTGTACGATGTGCTCTAAGTAAATATGAGATTATGAATTTCTACAAATTATTTTCCAATTCTGCTTTAACCCATTGGCAGAACATTAGAACAAAAAATAAAAACAAGACATTGCACAAAATGTTTCAGCACATCTCCACGACATCGTGAATGCTGCATCGCATGCGCACAAAAATGTTGCACCAGGTAGGAAAAAAGATGGCGAAAAGGCTGGGCATAATAGGGCATCCCAACTATTTTTGACCAGTTTTTGCATTATCTAAGGTATAAACTCCAATGAACGTCCTCCCTCTTTTTCTCAAACAAAATCAAAAAATCGATAAATTGATAAAATGTTTTCCGCTAAAGATTTGATTTTTTAACGAGTCAAAGTAACGGTAAGTTGTGAGTTGGTGAGTTGAGCATGATTTTGTTTAGCCGGCAGCCAAGAGAGAATCGGGAAATCATGCCATCATAGCATGCTGGAGCAGATGAAGACAGACGGACAACTCGGGTTAATCCATTGAAAAGGCATTCAACACATTCAACAATTATTTTCATATCCGCCATTGCAGTTTCTATTTTTTTCTTACCAGCGTAATCTTTCAAGAACTTTAACGTTCGTTACTTTATAATTATGCAGAAGGTACATTCTTCATTTCAAATCGTTATGAAATAAAGTTTGTTTTTGTTCCAGCAGATTTCTGGAAATTAGGCCAACCTACTATCTTGAAAAGAGTCTGGCGAGGAGAAACCTGGTAAATATAATATAAAGAGTTCTGGAAATTCATGTGGAAAATAAAGTAATCTAGCAAAGTTTTAAAACGTTTAAAAAGATATGCAATTCTGCATTTTGAAAAGTAAATATAAAAGTAAAAGTTCATTGAACGAACAACAACAACAAAGAATTTTGTTCCGTTATGTTTAAGTACAAGAGTTGTAAACATTTGACGTCTTTTTTGCAAGTTCCTTATCGAGTATTATCGAGTATTAGGGGAGTTACTCAACTACGATTTCAACGAGGACGGCAACACGTGAGAGTAATCAAAGAATGATACTGTTATATTATGAAATATACGGATAACGTTTTGTGGTTAGCTGGAATGACGATCGTTAATGCAGATGGTGGTCTGGGGGCAGAGCTATGGTGAGTTTCTGGAGGCAAAGACAACAAATTTTGACTTTTGAATATCCAAAAAGCTATTCATTTTTTACATCACCGATTTTTTAAAAATCCCTCCAACACCCCGGGGCGTTAAGAGAATTTATCGTTCAATAAAAATGTTTTCAATCACGCCATTCAATACCTTGTGACATGTCAATTAATAAAAATGAGACATCCCAACGATTTCCATGGTGTATTCTTCCATTTCAAGGGAGAGCATTCATAAAACAATTGTCTGTATATCCTAAACGTTTCTGTCTGTTCGTTTGTATCTCTGATACTCACGCATGTTCAACCCTGCTCACAGAAAGAACCAATTTCCTTAAGAGTAGTGAAGGCCTTCTTTGAACCATCTTCCTATTAGGATTATCTTGGTTATGGGTTATCGAAGCATGTCGAAGATGACGTAACAGTCTGAAACAAAGTCAAACGGTTCAAACCCATTCGCTTACTGCTTTATTGTTGATGTGCTTCGGATCTGTTTGGCTATAGAAACAGAAAGAATATATATCTACATAAATCAAAACACAGAAACATAAAATCAATAAGACATTCACTTTACTACCTCAGCTGGTCTGGATCTGTCTGATACAATTCATATTTCCCACCAACCGACTGCTTCCTACCAAGGAATTCTTCGTGCAACCTCGAAGCTGTTAAATTCATATGATTGCAAAAGATGGAAAGCAAGGACGACTTTGCTTGTAACGCACCTGAAGAAAACAAACACAGGATAGTCTCGCTTTGATTATCGTGTGAACAGAAAACAGAAAAAATGAAATCCTCTTACTGGACACATTTGACAAGGCGACTCTTGAATTAGTTCGTCTCAATTTCCCAGGCGGCTCATCCTGTCTACTCGGCGATTTTCTTTGTTGCTGCTGTTGTTGTTCAGCTGGTTTAATCGCGCTTTCACTTATTCTTCGTCTTCGTCGAGGATCACTTGGCGCTTCATTGAAAGCTTTTTTCTCGCGCTCTGTCATCTGCTGATACCGATCGAGTTCAGTCCACGATTTCTCGGTACCATTTTGTTCAGCTTTCATTTCAACTTAAGTTAAAGAATTAAAGTCAGCACCAAAAATTGGAAAAAATATAGACAAAATATGATTAGTTTGTTTCTATAAAGTTATGTTTGCTATTTGGTTAGGATAATTCAGACAAGAGTTTTTTGTTCTGTGTTTCTGATAATGCTTTCACATAATCCAAAAAAAAAACCCTGATCAAATAATATCATTACCATCTGAAGATTTTACTTCCTGATTTGTTTCTTGAGTTCCACGTATGCAATCTAACACCTAATCCAAAAAACAAAACAAAAAAAAAACTTTCCAATTTTCTTGATCGACTGACTATCCCACACAAAAAGGTTGAAAACATATTGCAGATCGAATGTACCTTCTTATGCATGAATGACGTTGTGGAAGCTCCTTCGATAAAAAGTTCGAGTTCGGACCACACTTGCTTGTACTGTTCTTCCCTTAAAAATCGTAAAAAAATCAATTTGTGTCCTCAGGAGCTACTCATATAGAGCAAAGTTAACAAGATCTGGTTATAGTCCATAACTCTTACATCAGTCGAGTAAGCCGAGTTGAAGAGTTTGGAACCCTTCGAAACGAGACCCTAACAAAACTACTTAAGGATTAGAAATGAGACAACTTGTACAATTTGAGACTAAGGCCAAGTTCTTTCAGGTACTATCCATTCTGTATTCGGCAAAACAAAATATGTGCTTGATCACCCAACACTGCTCATATTAACCAGCATAATTTCAAAACTTACTTTTTTGTTCCCTTCCCTTTCAGTGTAACAATAGGTAATGGAAGCGAATCACTTCTGCTTTCCATGGCTTGTAACTTGTATATAACCTAACAAACGAAATGTACGAAATCTACGGTAAAACCAAATCTTATCACCTGCTTGAATAAATGCTCGAGAAAATATTCTACCTTTTTGCAGTCTTGAACTTCTTCATCTGTCAGAGTTGGTTTCAGCAAATAGGACAGCAACGGATCAAGATTCTGAAACAAAAATAAACACGCAAACTTTAACAATTCGGACGTTTCAGAACACGAAGAAATACAAGTGTGTTGTCTATTATAATGAATCCAGTCCCTCCCGTAAATATTACCGCTTGCATGTTAAAGATCAATGTATCACTTATAATCATTGGCCAGTGTTTGGAATATCGTTCTAAGCGGTTGATAACTAAAAAGCAATGAGTACGGAGATGAGAATAAATAATATACATGTTTGTGACAGTCTCTTATGACAAGGAAAAAAAGAAAAAAAGAAAAAGGCATAAGTTGAATGGCTGTGTTGCTGTGAAAACTGAATAGGGTGGTGTTAACATTCACCAAAATATAATATCAAACTCACAGAATGACAACAAGTGTTTCAAAAATAAATGACAAAGTCTCGTGTGTTATGTCCTTCGCTCGTCTAACATCTCAGTGAATAAAAACGAAGGTTATAGTCAATTTATTATATTTTAAATTTTTTCTTATACATTTAGAAATAATAAAAATGGAATAAAAATGGATTGGAGATTTCGTCTACTCAAACATTTTAAACTCTCCTATCATCAAAGAAGAAGTGAGACGGTCAAAATCCTTTAAAACCATACACTTCAGTATTCTAACCAAGAAATTTGGTCTGCAAATTTGCAAAGTTGCAAATCGTCCTAGAGTAGGTTCAAGGGCGTTAATGAATTTCATAAACGAAATTTATTCAACATTCAAGAACGAAAGGGCGAGAAAATACAGGAGTCAGTATTCCTTATAATAAAATAAATAATATAATAATAATAATATTCTCGAAAAATGAGAAAAATAATAATATTGAAACAACGCGGGAAAGAAATTCTGATTTGGTTTACTGCCATAGAACATCCGGCCACCTCTTTCGTTGTTTACCCTTTCCCTACAGATGAAAACAAACAACCACGTTAGAAATCATGCTTGAACTGCTACAGAAAGGTCTTATAGTTTATCTAACAATTTATCCTCAGCTAAGTTAATGGTACAAACCTTATAAATTTTGTCTGGGTCTGGGTCAGTGAGGTAAGAGTCAGGTTATGCCTCAAAGATTTTCATTGATAAATAAATAAACGATTTATTTCTAGTTTCCAAATATACAATTGTAAATGTATAGTTAGGAGAAATAGTAAAACATATTGGTGCAGGGTTAAAGGAGAGGATGTAGAAGATAGGAATGGATGTTATTTTGATCAGTTTTTTTCCCCGTCTCGTAGTCATTATGGCATGTACGTGCCAAATACAATACTCCAGATGAATCTATACTTTTTCAAAACATAAGCCTAGACGATGTTTGAAAATTTTTGAAAGAAATAAAATTCACTATCTACCTTAGTTTGTTTAGACATCCTTCTCATTCTTTGGGCGGAATATGGAATATTTGGCGTAAACTGTTTCGTTTGATTGTTTTCGGACATTACGTTGAAAAATCGGCAATCACCAAGACACGACATCAAAAATCGAATATAACTGATCGCAAGACGTAAAGTCTGTATCTTCGACAATTTCGTATCCCGTGATATATTTGGAATACAATTCCGAACAGCTGCAAAGGCAATATTAATCGTCTCGGAGCGTCGAAGCTGTTTATGGTGGGATGGAATTATTGGATAATATCTTCCTTGATTTCTTTTTCGTTTGCCAACGAAACAGGGAGGAGAAAACTGACGTGCTAATGACATGGAATAAAAGTGTGGAGGAGAGCAGATGTCAGCATGATCCAAACTATTCATCTCAATTTGATGATACGAGTCTACCAACGAAATAGACGAACTTCCTCCGCAGATATCATCATTCCTTGAATTATGCTGAATCAAGCAAGCATCGAAACCATTTCTACTACCTCCTGTAATCAAAGAAGAAGGTACATCTTTGCGCTTGCTAACGTTACCATCGACACGAGGATAACAAGGCAGGCTGCCTGTGGAAGAAGTCGCCAATACATGGCAATTAACCAAGAATTCGTCAAACATTACACTTCTTTCATCAAAGGCAAAGTCACAAAGTCTGATGTCACTAACAACACACTCTGGTGATGTGATGTTAATGACTGCCTAAACGACAAATATCTTCTGTTATTGCATGAAAAATATACGTTACATTAACACCAGGATTTACGTAACATTAACACCAGGATTTGCGTAACATCACCACTGCTGACAAGGTCATCATATCAATGTCAAATCAAAAACAATAAAGAGATTGAATCACCCGTCCCATACCATATGAACAACTTGTCGCATTTCTTAAGTAAAATTATCCTTTAGCAGGTTATTCCGAATGATTGAACGCTATGAAATTAAAGTTTCAAGAGCCAGGTTGGTTCTTCATTGCAAATTCAACACTGAAAACTATTAATTATATGAGTAGGGTCTTGGTTTGCAATGGGAATTTTAAGGGGAAAGCTCAAAAATAACACATAAAGGAAGACATAGGAAAGTAAACGGTACATACTGACCTATATCCGTTCAAACGCACGACCTCTATTCAGTTTAAGCTATCAACGTCATCTAGTGTTTTTTTTACAAACACACTTTATAGCTAGAGGTGGTGCAGTAATGAATGAAATAGACCTTCAAATTAGGATACCAAAAAAGTAAATAAAAAGGCGGGGTCAGTTTTGCTTAAAGATAGAAATAAACTGAAATGGAAACAAAATACTGATATTTTAAGAACAATATGAAGGAGAACATCTCACGTGGGAAAACACTTAAAGGTGACAGAGATTAAAAAAAGAAAGAAAAAGATTAACCCGTCAACAAACGAAAGTGTTGAGGAATTTCTTTAACAACTATAAAAGATGTTTCCTCTTTAGAAACTCGTATAAAATGCAAAAATACATTTCATATCGACGTTTTTATTTTTATCGATAACGAACAGCATTTCTGGAAGTATAATAAAAAACACTGGATTGAACACAAGCCATACCTTTTTTATTAGGATGACTTTCATCACTGTCTTCAGTATATGGTGCTAATCTGTTTTGTTTCATAAATTTGCCGAAGTCCTAAAATGGGCAATGTAGTGGACAAAAACTTCAAAAAAACTATGAGGAGGAGTGTTTTCTATAGGAATGGCAAGCAATATCGCCTGCTGTTTCAATTAAAAACACTCCTCCACAGTGACTTTGAAGATTTCTGGGAACAGGATTGGTTGTGTTTTAAAGAAGGTCTATCAACAACGACTTATGCAAAGACATTAACTGACATAAGACATAGGAGAATGATTGACTTACGTTCACTCTGTAATCCGTCACTCTACCGCCGATACCCTCGCTTATAGAGGGAGGATCTTCTAATGGACTCCTTCCAGAAGGCAGCACGTGAATATACACATCTCCTATGAAACAGAAGAAAGCTGAAATTTCGACACTTTGCAATCAGTTTTAATTTTAATACAGGAGACTATTACAGAGAACGTTACCGCCATGACATTGTAACATATGTGTCAGTACTTTGGCACCAGACTTTTTTGGTGCTTCCAGCATCACAGTTCGACCTATCAATTCATACAAAATGAAGTTTATAGGTGTTCAATAATAACATGACAAATGGATCCAGCTAACAGACAGTTCAAGTTACAGGGACATGTGACTCAGTTGCATGGAGTTCATAAGATATGACCCACTAACTTAAGGAATCATTAATCTTTAAGTAAAACCTGATCTGCCTTTTTTCTTAATAATGTCAATTTATTTCAGATTACCTTGAAGAAGGAACATTATGAGACAAGCTGCTGGTCTTGAATTCACCTTAAAGAAAACATGGTTAATGAATAACGTTGAAATGCATGATCGGAAGACAACAGTTAAAGTGCATTATGACTGAGATGCTCTTTTTTAAGAATACAAAAAAATAAAGGCCTTATCACATATTTGTTTTATTCCCATAACACTCACTTCAGATGGAGTCACTCTGTAGCTGCCATAACACAGCTGCAAATCTAAAAAAAATTGATGCAAGTAAGATAGGATTCCAACTAGAGGAATTTTAATAACTACTTTTTACAAATTCAATCATGATATGCACCAGGGTTTTGAAGCAATTATTCAGCACTAAGCATGAGTTATTATATTAGATTTACAACAATCAATCATTATATCCTTGTACACAAAAAATCAAACCTGGCATGGAATTGGCTTTAGGGGTACACCATTTTAATGTCACTGGGGGTCTTGATGACAGATCTTTCCCAGCACTTGAATCCACTAATAAGAAACACAAGTTAGAATGATAATAAACAAAGAAATGGTCACACTCACAGTAAATTATTTTCTCTAAAACTGATAACCTCTACAAATAGTTTGAAAGTGGGAAAATACAAACAGGGACTACTAATCACTAAAATGGCTCATTATCATCACATTAAATCCCAAAAAATTAATGAAACACATACTTGACCAAAATGCATCTATATGAGCTAGAGATGAATGAATAATTTCAACATCGTAGTTAGCTGACGTGCCAGCATGCTGTTCTTCCTGTATGAGAGATAGTATAAGACAATATTATTTCATTAATACATTCCTTTAGAAACTAGACACCCAATCCCACAAATCACAAACATCAACAGTGAAAATCTATCAAAGTCCGCTTCATTTGAACATTCATTTTCTTAGTAGAAATTATAATCTTTTGATTCACAGAGGAAAAGACTAACGACTAATGTTCTGGCTTACTTTCATAGGTATCCCGGTGATGACTGTTGAGTGTAGGTTGTAATGAATTCGAGTAAGTTTAGCAATTTTCACTGTACAATGCGAATTTTTTAACGACATTGTGGTCACCATAAGATGAGATGAGACCTATTCACAAGAAGAAATAAATAAGGATTATTCGTAGACTTGACAACCCTAAACAAAATTAGATGTAAGATGGTAGCATACCTCTCTCTTACTGCTGACTACATCACTTTTATTGGTAATATTGACAACAATAAGATCAATATGGCAAACGCTGAATAAAAAAAACAACCGAAAAAGGACAATGTTAAAAGACAAAATTTTCAACCCTCTTTAATCTCATTTCTTCATTCTAAACATGAAATTTCTCACCTTGCTTTGTCCAGTTGATTTTGTATTTCCCAAACCACGTTACTTATCGAATTCGAGTCGCTATCACTAAGACATCAGGTAAACAAGAAACATTACCAACTTAATTTTTTTTTCAGGAAAGGATTTTGTACATACCAATTATGTTAGAATTAAAACACCTTACTCTTCCAGTGCAGTAATAACAATGAGCCTTTTCATCAGTTTAGTACCAAATCCATTTTTGTTTTTATTGAGTAAATTTTCAGCAGCCTGAGCAACACCGGGATATATCGATACAGCACCACTCCATTCACTTATTCTCTTTGGTGGACCAAGCTCTCCAAAACCTTTTAAAACCTTTCAAAGCATAAAAAGTATACAAGTTTACAATCTGACCAAAGACATTTTTGAGAAAGATTAATTCAACAACGGAGGGTAACTATACAAAGTTAAAACAACAACAACAAAGTTAAAATTTATTAGCAAAAGCTTTTCTATATTTTATATCATCTTTAGTGCATAAAATTTTAACTTTGTTGTTTTTTCTGTTTATTATAAAGATGGTAACTATTTTCGAATGTTTGATTTTAGTATGACATAAAGTCTATCAAACAATGCTATTATGAAAAAGAAAGCTTTTCTTTAGGGGGGGGGGGGGGGGGGGTCTCTAGGTTTGGACACCCAAACCATTTATCTTTCAAAGATAGCCAAAGACAGTGTCCCAGCATTGAAAAGAAATTTTTGGGAATCTAAGAGTGTTAGTTTTAGTGATCTCGATACCTGTTGTATGTTTTGAGATTCATCATCAAATGTGTTCACATCTGTAACAGTTTCATCTGAACAAAGCACTTGAATCTACAATGAAAAACATGCATTTTCTGAGAGAGTTGCAGCTGACATTATAACGTACAAAATTTGCTGCTTAAATAATTACTATTAAAAATAATACAACAACCAACTTTCTGATAAAAGTGGTTCAAAATTCTTTTGCATATTGAAAGAGTACAAAGATAGATACAATCCTTTACAATTTCATCTTCACATAATGAAATGATGACACATAATATGTGTATTATACCATATGTAATTTATTTTAAATAAACCTCTTGGATAAAAAAGAGCCTACAATACCCACCTTAAAATCTGGTGGAAAAATATCGTAAATTATTCGACAATATTCCGTAACACCTTCGACAATACAAGTCCATGTTGTTTTTTCCAAAGTGGATAGAAAAGATAACGCTCCGCGATTCTTTGGATTAGAATCCAACTCAAGCTTTGATCCCGAATTTTGTAAAAATTGGGAACAACGATTTATAACAATGCAAGTGTCTTTGCAAATCGAGTTGTCTTTCTCAAACATTCTGAAACATCTTTTCATTTATTTTGTTACTAAAAAAAAATTAAACAATTAGGATATCCCATGAAAACTTTCATACAAAGTATACAGTTGATGGTCAGGAAGGAGGATCACATTTGATAGTCACTTCATTTTGTATTTTGGGCTTTTAATGGTTCTTTATAAAAACGTTTGAAGAAAAATAAACAATGCCTTATCAAAGGAGCCATTAAGTTGTCTTTTGTTTAAGGCCTTTGCCACTTTGGGCACCCAAACTGTCAAAGCAAAAGTTAAAAAGCTACAATTTATTTAATTTGTGCTTAAAATAACAGTCTTCGAATCATTGAGAATGAAGAAGAAAAAATGTAATTCCATTGAAAGCTACATTAAAATGGATGAAAAGTCGGTTGTAAACAGAAATATTGCCAGAAATCTCATGTAATGCAGTCCATATCCTGTTGATAAGACAACCCATAAAGATGAAAAATTAACTTTTGACTGGCAAAGCCTCATAAACCCCCAAAAACAGATTGAACGTGCTTTCGAACTAACAACACGTTGACCAGCTAACTCACTGATGTTCACTGTTTGACAGCTTGGGCCCCTAAAAAGCTGCCAACAGCCCTGTTTCCTTCAAATATGGTTTGAATGAAACAAAAAAGGGTTACCCATTAAACAGTTCTTCCATTTAAACACACTCATTACTATAAAAACTTGACAACATAAACAAAGAAAATGCCATAAAAAATAAGGCATGATTAATTTTCCCAAAACAGACCAGACTAAGATGTATCTGAGATTATATAAGTGTAATCTTAATGTACTCCAAAAATCATTCACAAACACTCTTCTTGATCTTCTACACATACTTTCTGGGAATTACATTTTCCCATGTTTTAGTGAAAAACAATTCATCCTCAATCGTTACTTTTAAACTTTCTCTGATGTGAAAGCAGTTTTGTTCCCCACTCATTTCTTGACTTGTTTGAACAACTGTTTTGATGCTCTGATCATTACTTAAAGTAAAAGCAGACATGGCTGACCGTTCAGCTGTCATCAGGCCATATGTTACTTTTTCATCAGTCTTAAATTTCTCAACAGCACTTTCTTCATATTCATAGCACATTGTTGGAAATGCTTGAAGTCCAGATTTTTCGGTCACCTCAAAAAGATATGTTTTTCTATTGTTGCATCTTGACGAACAATAACTTCCGTCTGTTTTCTCTATGACGGGCAGTGCAAGTAACGGCTTTGGTGTTTCGAATCTTGTTGTATTGCATAGCTCTTCAGGTGAAAGCGTTTGGAAGACAACTTTTGTTTCAAAAGGATAAATCTTTAAGCCTTTGTTGTTGACAGGTGGGTACATTGAAGGATAACAGGAAGGTGTTATTGAGACAAGCAAACGGTGACCGCTTTCAAAAGTATGACCGACACCATTTAACTGAATACAGAAAATTTTCTTTTCTCTACCTGGCATTTTCAATCCCCAGCCATTGCATGCTGCATTTAAATTTTGGCATCCTCTTGAAATCAAAGTACTCTCTCCACTAGGTAGCTGGTCACAAACACGAATTTGCAAAGCATATTTCCCACATGTTTCTGCCTCCACACACACAAACAGTTTACCAAAACCAGCAATAACCAAATTGGAAGTTAAAATATCACTTATCCAGCAGTGACTATGATCATTAGCTATTGATTGGTCCTCCGGGAAGCCATAGTCCATACAAAACCAAGACCCAACGCCAACACCCTGCAAGGCATGTGGGAGCAATGGTACAGGATCAATGCCAGCCTCCGCTTTGTGGAATTTTAAACTCATCGATGGCCCAAAAAATATGTACCTGACTGTATTAGAATGAATATTCATTTTATCAGTTTCATAGGTTATATTCTGGAATTGTTCATATTTATTATTCCATTCATTTAAACAAACCCATTTACCACTTGGTGATCCACAGATCTCGTCAGGTTTCATTGCGTCACGAATATATAATGATAGACGTGGCCACGAACTTGGAACACTTGGATTCTTATCTTTTAGATAACAGTCCCACCATTTCAAACACACACCCAAATAATCAATATTAGGTCCAGCAGCTGCAGTATCAGGCCACTGGTGGTCCCAAGGTCCAATAATTGTCCTAGTATTCTCATTTAAGGTTGCAGCCATACGGAAAGCAGCATTAGTGTATCCGTCAGCATATCCTCCTATTATAAGTACAGGACATTTTAATTTTTTGGGATTTTTGCAAATCGAGCCATGTTGCCAATAAGGATCTCCCTTGTGTTGGTGACTCAACCATGTGCTTAGGAATGACTGGCCAGTTTTGTTAAGTCGTTTTAACCACGCCTCCTTCCAGGCATCCAAATCGTTAAAATAACGTGGATGCATGGGACGAGAGTTAAAAAGAAACATATTTGATGCCCACGACAACATCTGGTCGCCAACAATAGTGTCCCCTTGATAATGTACGTCATCAGTAAACCGATTATCAGTAGAGTAAAGTGATATTACACCACACAGAGCTGGCGGTTGTGTGTAAGCTAATTGTAAGCCGTTGAAACCACCCCAACTTTTACCATACATGCCGACCCTACCATTGGACCAAGTCTGCTTTGCTATCCATTCAATAATTTCAACTCCATCAGTGATTTCCTGCTCATCGTATTCATCATAGTAATAACCACTTGATGCACCAGTTCCACGCAAGTCAACACGAATATCCGCATAACCGTAAGAACAGAACCAGGGATGTCTGGCATGATCTCTTTGCAAAGTCATTGCAGAATCTTTTGCATATGGCAAGTATTCTAATATACATGGAAATTTATTGTCAGTTTCTTTCTCCACTTTTCCAGGATAAATCTGTTTTGCCCACTGTTGACATTCATTCTTGGCAAAACAAGGAAACAGTATGTTCATATCCCCCAGTAAACATGGTAACCATATTTTACATGCCAGTTCAACACCATCATGCATATTGAGCATGAAGTGTTGGATTTCTGTAACAGGATAGTTCCCAAAATTCATTCCATCAAAGTTTTCTGACATTTTTTTATTATCTAAAAACAATAAAAGCATTAAGTATCAACAATAAGTACAGCACAAAAACATGGCCAGCAAGAAATTTTCGGGAAATTGTCAATTCAGAGAAAACAAGAGGGGCTTAACCTCAGGCCTTAACATTTTGAAACCTTTGACTCCTAAAAGCTTGGAAACCCACATTTCCTGATTTGAAAAACTAAATAAATCATTCCAACGTTTCTGAAGTTTCGGGTGCCAAAACAAAGTGTGAATGGCTTACATGAGCAATGTTTTTATTAATTTGTAAGCTGGTTTTATGTTTGTATATGCGATATGCGTATATGCCATTATAGTTTTGAACCAAATATGTCTATTCAAGCAAATTCACCAACTCCTGACCTAGTTCTAAAACACTAAAACATACTTAACTAGTGGAAAGGTGAACACTGACAGAATGAAGACAAAGGAACAGATATTTAAGGCCAAAATCTGTTATGTTCTAAAAAACATAGCCAATTGCCTGTTTCAAATAATAACAGAATTAGTGATGATAAGATGCATAATATTTAATGCTAATTTTTTTTACAAATTGACAACGGTGGGCCGAAAGGGAATATTCGTTACTTCTGGAAAGCTGAATGTTACATCATCACAGTGTGACAAAACACCGCTAACTTCAGAGGGTGACTCTTCGCGAAAGCTAATTATCTTACACGGAAATGTAAAGTTTTTTTTCGGGCTTAACTGTAGTTGAAGATTGTTTTGGTGATGTTGCTACTAGCTGCATTTGAGTTGATTTTTGAGTTCTTCCTGTCATTGGAAGCATTGCAGGCGTTTCTGTTTGGCACTAGAATTAATAGTATTAAGTATAAGTGTAACCTAGTTTTTCATAGCCCTGCAATGTAGAGTTTTCTATCAGTAAATAAATTTAATTGGTTGCTTGACGTCACATGGCCGGTCGATATTTTCCTGGAGAGACCAGATTCATAAAAAAATGTTTATAAACAAAATGAAAAAGACGCACTTATAAAAATATTTTGTGAATGAAAATGAAAACATAGTGATAATTTTCCCTCGACCCTTTCTTTGCATAGAGTAAAATTATTTTAGAGTAAAATTAGGTCTTTTTTTCGGACCAGCAAAGTTTTCAATGTAAATTTTGTAAAATTTGGTTTGGTCAGCAAGCCCTAGATCAAGTTGTTGCTTGAGTTATTGTTATTGGTAAATAACCAGTACAGTATTCGGGTATAAATGTGTGAAATAGTTTTTACACACTTCTTTTTTATCTAAATAGAAAAGTTCATTATTGCGGTTTTGAAGTATATTATATAATAAACACATTGTCAACAATCCTTAAGTCAATATACTCTAAACGGGAATAATACTGATACTAATTGGTTGAGGTAGTATGCTTTTAAATAAATACCAGCAACGATTGTTGATTTATCCTTTTCAAATAAGCATGAATTTGGTTAACCAGTAATAGCATACCAAAATCCATGCTTAGGTGGATTTTATCTCCTCCACAAAAATTCTCTGTGATGTCAAGTACCTCCACCTTTTCCATTTGCCCAAGAGTTTCTCTGGCATGTAAATAGAACTTTGAGACATTTCTGACTGGGTAGCCAAGTCTTATAATATTTTTTTATATTTCCAGATGAAATAGCATTTTCTAGGAATCATTTAATGAATGAGTGAATGATTCATACAGTAGAGAAGTAATGATAACATATTTTTTTTAAATAAAAGACTGAAAAAGAAACCTAATCAGTAATTTGATGTACATTGGTATCAGGGAACTTCTTCATAGCCATCTTAGCTAACAATTTTAAATCTACCATAGCTTTCGCTAATGAGGCTTGATCAATTTGTTTGTCCCAAGAAGCAAGAAGACTTGAATAGGACAACCTGATGTTGGAATTGTCAACTTCAATTGCTATATTGTTATAACCCCCACCTGAAGTGCAATTGATGTACCATGATGGTGGGGCTATCACATCCTTTTGCACAAAAGGGCGTAACATGGAATCCAAAAAAATGCTATCTGTAAAAAAAATTGTAATAAGAGAGAAGTCTTTTGTCATTGTGTCTAATTAAATTTCAGTTGCATATGAGACTGTAAATGGTTTTTGAATAGAAATTTGGACCAAAGACTTCTGTACTTATGGATTTGTAAATTAAATTTGTAAATTTGTATGTTTCCTTTATACTTACAGGGCTGTCAGCACAGTAAGGTTTTGGCAATAAAATACCATTTTGATGGTCACTACTCCTTTTTTCCATTGCTGCACTTTGTTGCGCTTACCTGTCTCATAAAAGGTTTTGCTAAAAAAACTTTCACAACCAGCATAAGGCAAATATAAGGCCATCATCAATATTTGCACTCTTATTTTTTTATGGTTAAAATCCCCATGTGTCTTTGCCGTCGTCACTTAATCAAAAAGGCAAAAAGATCCTGTGGACGAGGTCAACTAAAATCTCTCATCGATAATGATACATTATTTGGTATCATACACCTTTTACAAACGTCCCCAGAAACAAATGAACTGATGACCCTATTATATATAATAACAATTTGAGACTAGTTACACAAATTTTTAATTTTGCTATTCATATACCTGTTTTGTTGCAGGCATATTATCAACGTTATTTCAGTTACAAGTGATTCTAAATTATATACTTTGTTTATCTTAAAGATAATGAATTGTTATAAGTGTAGAACTGAGGGTTGTAAGTGTGCTGATGTCAGCAGTTGGAATCCCTCATTTGAACAATAAGAAATTGGTCTGGAAGGAGCAGCTGACCTAATAAAGTGCGGTAACACTTAATTAGCCTTCATCTTACTCCTAATTTAGAGAATCACTTAATTTAGAGAGCAGTGTGTTCATTAGATAGCAGATAACCCCTTAACAGAATGTAACATCTTCTTGAAGAAATATATATCAAATCATATCAAAGTTCCAGGTTTTTAGCTACACATTCTCACTCACTAGACTGTGCAAAGTGAAGTCAGTTCGTAGTCGATATAGTCCATTATCATTCATTGGCACTTTTTTTATTTCTTGGCATTTTTTTATTTCAAAGAAATAAATATTACTTTTTTTTACAAATATCTTTAATCGTTGGTTATATCATCACAATGTAAATAATGAAATAAAACATCTGAACAGTAACCCTCTCATAATGATTATCTTCTTTGCTTGGTACCTAATTTCGTGAATTTTCGGCACCAATGCTAAACAACATTGCACGAAAATTGCTACCTACGCACATACACCACACAAGTATTATACATCTTTCCTATCTTTCGGTTTATTGACAGGCTTAATATGAGTGCAGTAGATGGAAATAAAGAGGTCCTTAAGGAAGGATTCTTGGTTAAAAAGGTGGAATTTTTTTGTGCATATTATTTATAGCTATTATTTGAAACACCATTTATGAGAGAAAGTAATATATACCCGTTGTTGTAGCTAAACACTCTCTTCTGTTCTGTCGTAGAGTTTCGGAGGTAAAAAAATATTTTAATGAGAGCTTTGACCAGGACGAAAATTGGTTACTTAGAATTAAGTTGTTAAATGGAATCGAAACAAGAAAATATTTTTAGAAAGTTATTTTGATAATATAAAATACTTTTGTCAGAAATTTTCACTCGATTTCCGACGAAATTTAGCAGATTTCGCAAGAATTAATCATTAAGAATTGACCGAAGGTGAAAGATTTTGGGAGAATTTATTTTCGCTAATGAGCAATAATCAATATTTTTTTAAGAATTTAATTTCGCAAATGATGAATAATGAAAAAACACTAGTAAGGTAGTTTCATTTATGTTCGACAAAATAACTTTAGAATCCAATGAATGAAAAAGGATACCTTATTTACGTTCAAAAAGATGTAAGATATGAAATACAATATCAAAACAATATTAGTAATAAAAATATAAAGATATTTCTTTCCTTTGAAGATTAGATAAACAGAGGAGAAAAGGAACGGAGGAGACGTCCGTGTTCAACCATATATTCTTTTTTTGACAAAACAATTTTCAAAACAATTTAGAGATAAAACACGGAACAGTAGAATAACAAAGTAGATATCGTACAAACCACATGCCGTAATAGTCCCAAAAGAAACACTAAAGACGATATTTCTTTTCTTTACCACTAATTACCCTTAAAGCTGCTCATAACATTTTCATAACTATTACATCACGATATAAACAAACTCTGGTAATCAGCTGGTTATTAAGCATGTCGAGAACATAACAATTGCAAAAAAAAATGCGGATGTTCATTTGTGAAAATTTCTTCCCACGAAAATTTCTAACATTAAAGTAAATCGAATGGAAAAGGTTTGTTACACCAAAACAGTTTCTTCCTGTAAAAAATCCATTTTTCACAGTGATTCATAAAGCTTGTATATATCCAAACACTGTGAAAGATCACACATTTTTCCAAGATATCGTAACGCTGTATTGCACAATTCTCCCTCCCTTCCTCTCTCTCAACTAAACTCAAAATTTTAAATGTACTCCCACCACCATAATTACTATCTTTATTATATCTGCCAAAACTGGACTCTAAGCCTTTTCTTTTTTGATTTTGTTATATTTGTGAAGCAGGTTACTAATTTCAGCTTGATATTAGCTGATGCGGACTATTATTTTTATTACCTCTTGTGATTTGAGGGAAAGAGAGAGCAAAGTTCAACCAACAGTTAGTTCATAAAACAGTGTTTGAATTCAAAGATGAATTGCATGATGACATATTTTGTTTTCAATTACTTTGATGATCCTGTTTTTAAACAACTGCCAATCTGTGTAATTCATGAGAGAATTATGTATAGTCTTGAAAATATCACTCAAGAAAGTACAAAGTACATGGAGTGTAAAGGCTATGTAAACATTTTCAAGTTCTCTATAAAGACACCCAATGAGATAAGATTTAGTCTATTGTTTTTTTAAATACATAAGTGTTTTAACCATCTATAACGTTTGCACCATTTTTTGAAATTATATCCCTTAAGTTCAAACCGTTTGAAATGATGTTAATAATTTTTAAGGTTTCCAGTAAAAATACACCAATATCATAAGCCAAATGTATTGAATACTAAATTGAAGTACATCCGCATTTTCGGGAATTTTTGTTTGGATGTCGACCATAAGAAGATGAGTAACAAGAATACATGTGTAATAAACACCTATCTTAAACTTTTCTAGGGACATATTCGTCATAACTGGAAGTCAAGATGGTTTGTTCTAGATTCAGATACCTTACGATATTTTAAATCAAAAGGGGTATGTTATTGGTAAATCTTAGCTATTATGTACAAGAAGACATGCTCATATAAAGAACTAAATCTACTTTTCCTAATTATGTAACTTGACAAATAAATAAACTAACATCATTGGCCTTGCTTGATAGTTATCAACTTAACAAATTATATGGTTTGTGCAGTGATTGTGTAGTGGAAAGTACCTTCAAGTTTCACTGATGAGGTCCATGTTAAAGTCTCAGTCATGTCATATCTTGATACTTCACTCAGATGTGCTTTAAAGGCAGCATATCAGCCCATTCAAAACCATCAACTTACTATACCCCAGTCTCTGTGCACTATACTTCATACATATCTCTGGTGGTTAGTCAACTTCCCAGTTGCAATTCGTCGGGCAGAAGAACTTATCTGTTGTGTTTTTATGTAAAAATTCATTCCTTTGCGGATACGTAAAGTTTCTTTCAGGCTTTACTTCTTCCTTACTAAATTATGTTTTTTTGTTGAATCTAGGACTTCCTGCATAAAGGATCAGTACATTTAAAAGGATGTTCTGTTATTTCACCTGATCCAGAATACACTAAAAAGGAGGTATGTATTTTTTTGTAAAGTTATTTTTTTAAAAAGATGTCCAATAAAATCGTTTAATTTATCAGTAACAATTATGTTAGTAATTTTAATACTGCTTTGTTTCACTGTAAGTGATTTTTAGGATTTTTAGTATATTTAGGATAGATTTCCAAAAATATTTAGCATAATCTTAAGCATTTAAATGACTGCAATAAAAAATTTTAAAGTACCAAAAAATTAAGTATGAAGTAAAGAAGTCATTAGTAAACAGAACTTTTTATGAATAAAACAAAAATGTGATTACCTTAATGGTAAAAAGTCAAAGGTATAGTTAGCTACTTCCGTAGCTATCAGCTCTATGCTATACAATGATATGATAACTTTTAATGTGTAACCTGGACAATCAAAATATACACAGTGAAGATGTTATAGTTTTGCATTTTTTGTAATTTGGTAGCTTTTTTCATGCTAAGTAAATCTATTATGAAACATCAATTTAGTGTGTCTTTCGGCTTATTGAGATCCATGGTACTGAGTATTTGTTGCAATGTAGTAATGAAATCGATCGTGAGGACTGGGTCCAAAAGATTGGTAATGTGATTCGAAAACTTGAAGCGTCATCAAAAACAAATTCAATAAAGGTAAATTGTTTCTTTCTTTACTGCTTTTGGAAATAATGCATTTTTCAAATGTTTTTGACCTGTTTCAGAGGGGACACAGAGAGGACACAGTGACCTTAAAAAGTGTGCTTTGGGGAAATCTAGTTACTTTTCCAAATTTTCTGCAGCTTTCGTCTCAGTTATATATATTAAATTTCTATAGGTGTCTAACCGTCCCACATTGCATTCTCCTATGCCATCACCAGAAAGGGAACGCAAAGCTACTAATTCTCCAGCATTAGTTGTCCTGCAGAACAGAGTTACGCATGAGTAAGTTACACAAACCATTGTACCATTGTAACCTGCATAAAGAGTTTAAATACCATGTATTAAATCACGAGGGTGGATCACAGAACCCAACTGAAACCAAATATCTTTCTGAACATCAGAATCTATTATTTTCTTAGAGACTTGATGGTAGCTATGCAGGATAGTGAAGCAGGATTAACGTTAAAAAACCATCACGTTGGTGATGATGTCTTCAAACTATGTTTTTCTGGTAAGGTAAATCTTACATCTGGCACCTTGTTACCGAAGGAAATCCTGAAGTAAAGTTCTTTCTTTTCTTTACTTTAATGTTTATGTAGGTGATGAACTTGTGACATGGTTACATTCGTGGTCTTTTGTTCAGTCAAGAGAGGAAGGGCGCATTATTGCCAATGAGTTGTTAGAAAAAGTATATTTGCATCCAGTTGGACCAATAAGTCAGACCTCACAGAAAAGAAAAGTAGCAAGGAAAGCATTTTTGGATACAGATAATGCGTTATACAGATTTGTAAGTGTTCTGTTTATTTTGAATGCATTCAGGTTATACATTACCTATGTATTCGAACAATAATGAAGACTTACTGTTGCATTATTGTTTTTCCTTTTCAGTCAACAATCTCATTGAATAGTGGCATGGATATAGATTTCGATATTTCCGATTCTTCTGATGAATCAGACCAGGAAGATGAGTTGGTATGCCTTTCAAAAAAATGACCTCAAATTTTGTTTTGATTTTAGTATATCTGGTTTCATTTCCAAAAAATAAATGGCTGTTAAATATCAGCCTTATTTTCTATTATGCTCACTAAATATTTTTTTTCTTGTAGATATTAGAAAATCTGCAGGGCATTATAATCAAGCAAGGATTCCTTGTTAAAAAAGTAACTTTCAATCAATTATTTACTTAAAAGCCATTGATTTACAACTGTTTAGTCATTCAACCTTTTTTTTGTTTCAGGGACACGTGCGTCACAATTGGAAAGTTCGAAAATTTGTGCTTTATGATGAACCAGCTAAACTTTTTTACTTTAATCCAACCAAGGTAAATATTCTGAGGTTCTTCTTCGTTTTCCTTTCGAATGCATTGATCGTGGTTGAATATCCTCCTGCTCTTTGTTCATGACATAATTTTGTAAAACAATAAGAAGGTCTTGTTTTCGTAAAAAAAATTTGATCATTTTGTGTTGACACAAATTTAGGGAGAAAAAGAGAAAAAAGGTCGTATAAAATTACTAGACAGCAAAGTGAAAGCTTTAATTGAGGACGAGGACACGGAAGATACGTCAGGTGTGAAAGGTAAATTGACTTAAAATAACGTCGGTTTTCTGTTGCTAAACACATACTTCAAAAAAATTTAAATTTCGTGAACTTGTAATTTCATTCCATCACAGGCTGTAAAAGTGTGGTAAGAGAACACTGTTTTCTTGTACGAACTGTTAAAGGTAGCAAATATATTTTACAAGCCCCATCTAAAGAAGAAATGAAAGAATGGGTGAGACTACTACAGCAGATCATTCAAAAATACGACACGTGATTGTGGAAATTCTAACATGGAAATTGGAGTCTTTTTGTTGCAAGCGTCAGCAATTTGATGACGAATGTAGATTTCATTTATTGACATTTTTGAGAAAAACGTTTTTCAGACAAGACTGTTTCGAAACATGAAGACCAATTCTGATATTGGAGAGTAAATTGATTTGAGAAGAATAGACCTTTTCATAAATAAATTGTTTAATAATAAAATTCGTGTTTCAATGTAAACATTTAATGCGATAGAATTTATAACTTAAAGTTCAGTATGTCTAGAAAATTTTAAGTTCAAATATGCATTATTCACAAAGTTATAACGCTTTAAAGTTTTCTGTTTTACATGAAAACGAGGCATGTTTAAAACATGAACATTAAACGAAAAATACTTGAGCATAGTAAATTTGTCATCAGCAATTCACTGATCGTTGTCATTTTCTACCAAAGCAAATTTCAAAAATTTAATATTTTAGATATTCTGATGATGTTCCAGTGATAGTGATCGAAATATTAATTTTAAAAACAAAATGCTTCTGGTTATACTTTTCATTATAAAATTTCAGAAACCATTAATTTTTGGTGAATTTATGAAAAGGTCTATATTCACAAATTAGCCGAAAGTTGACCAAATCAGAGTTTGAGGTTTTTCTTTAAATGTTACTTAAAAAGCACGCATTTCTCTCCTCAATATCACAGTGTGACGTTTGACTTTGTTTGGGCAACAACTTCGTGTATCAGAGTGTATACATCTATTGTTTGTTAACAGCTCACTTTTTGGTTAAAATTTTCTTACAATCGTTTGAAAGAACGAGGCATAACCTGATCTTTACCCTCACTCAAACGAATTTAATATGGTTTACACCACATGCAAGTAGATCCAACATTTTATCAATGAAGGTTCAACGTGTTGGATGAGTTTGCGTCAATGATTGCAACATATGTAAACATTCGATTGTTTTTTATTTGTTTAATGTTTGAACCGATTCAAAATTTTTAATCCTGTCCAAACAAATAGGCCCAACAGCATCCAATGTTGCCCGCAAATGCATCAAACGTTTTTGTGCTATCGTGTTTCAGCACAGTTTCACACAGTAATATACATGAAAATAAATTGTTTATAAAGTTTTTATATTCTTATATGTATTTTTTAATCCCTATACTATATGAAGTTTTGGCGCAAAGTGAAGTGGGCTTTAGTACCTCGCCAAAATTTCATACTTGGAAGATTTGGATTGTGTTTTTTATAAAATGTTTATACAAATTTTGAATATTTTATTTTGATTCTAAATTTAGTTTATCGGTTATGTATATATTTGGATTATTACAAGATGTTTGAATCATTTCATAATTTTTAATCGGACGTTTTAGCTATAAGACTGGCGATATAGATTTCTTTTCGTTTGTTACATACCTTTTGCTACCTTCCAACAGTATGCTGTTAAGGTATTGTTACACGGAAAACTATTATATAAATTATGCTCAAAATTATTCTCAAACTTTTTTCATAATAGCAAATGAATTTTTTTCTTTGTTGGCGCCAACTGATTAATTTTTGAAGGGAAGATACACGATAAATTATTCCGTAAACTAATCTATTTTAAGTAAGTTTTAAGCATAGTTTATCTAATAGTTTCCCGTTTAACAGGACCTTTTTAACTTCCCAGTGGGCAAAAAGTCTATAAGGAGGAGTGTTTTCTATAGGAATAGCAAGCAATATCGCCTGCTATTTCAATAAAAAAAACTCTCCTCCACAGAGAATTTTTGAAGATTTTGCCTATTGGGTTGTAGCACATTTGCTTGATCAAAGGAAGTTAACAAAAGGAAGTTACCTCTCTTCGCGTTAATAAAGTGATTGATTTCCAATCAGAGTTCATTTCAATTCACTGCAAGAAAAGCTAGATGTATATTTATTTTAGTTGATTATCATCTGTTTTTATTACATATCTGTTATATATCTCATTTTCGTCACATTCATTCTGGGAAGAGCACGTGATTTTTCAAAGACTTTTTTTCCCATATATTGAACAGATCCTCCTAGTAGTTTCCGTTAATGGCTATTCGTTTTTCTATAATTGATTTTACTGAAAATTTCTCCTCACTATAAACCATGGCATAACCTGATGCTAACCTTACTTACCCAGACACAATTTATAAGGTTCTCACCATAAATTTAGGTGAAAAGAGATTGTCAGATGAACCATATTTATATGTTCCAAAAGATAACAGAATGTCACCTGCGGATCCACGGTATGTCGAAAGTTGTGGAGGAGCACATTAACATAATTTTCTGTTTTCAGTCTGCATCACCAACTGGCTTGTTTGCACATTGTTTTTTTTTTAATTATAGCTAACATTCTCTTCCACAAATTTCGACCTCCCCTCTAGATCCGCGGCTGAATGTTTCGCAATAGCAAAACAGTGAGCCATAAACTGAAACATTGGTACATTGTCTGATCTTATCATTAATTTTCCCTGCTCTACGTTTCCCCCCCAGCAGATGTGGAAATCTTTATTAGAGTTCTTTCTTCCCAGATTCGTGAGATTTTTATATTTCCAAAGTGTCAGTGTATAGTTAACACAGAACAGGAAAACTTTGGTTGAAATCAGTTGTAATCTCATCTTCTTCGTTCCTGTCCTTTCCGTTAAACTCAATACACCATCTTCCATTTTATGTAACAAAATTACACGAAAACTTCTTCTAACATTCCTTAACTCTATTTCTTAAAAGAATGACACAAATTATATTTTCACGGACATTTTGTGTCAAGTAGTAAACACGAAAATTTCGATCAAGTTCTAAAAATAGTAATTGCAGACTCTTGTATTGAACTTTTAATTAAGAGTTAATTTAATGATTAATATAATGAATGAACCAATCAGAAAAAAGTATGTTTTGTTCAAATGGAAATAAACTTGGTTAATTCTTTGCTGATTACACGCCTTTTTTTATACCAAGCACAACCAGAGGCTCAAATTCTCGATAAAGCGCCACCATCAAATTCAAGATAAGTTATTATCAGGTCCTGAGCAATTCCCGACGACTTAGTGAATTACAGAATTCACAAAATAGTCCTACTTTATAGGTGGTGTAAAGCAAGAAATTGGGGCAGAAGAGTCAAGGAATTATGCTTTTTTGTTCCTTCAAAATAAGAAGAAGAACTCGTAAAATTTACTTGATTACCTTGAAAAAAATTTATCTTATAAATCTCTATAATATCACTTTTTTCTCTCTAATTAAAACAGATTTCATGGCGTTTATAAAAAACCGGGACACTAGATTTTCTTCCAATAATGAAGAAATGTTAAGTCCTCAACTTGTTGCGACATCCAGCATCACTTAACAAGTACCGTTCGAAGACTAAATCTAGTTCACATATTCGTTTGACTCGGATGAACGAACTTTTCCATAAAAGGATAATGTTGTCAAACGAATAACCCCAGTTTCGATTTCTTTTTTAACAAAAAAAACTAAAAGAAAAACAATTTAAAACAACGACAACAACAACAATAACAACCAGATCCACAAAACAATGTAAACACCACGATTGAAACCAACTTCATTCTCAAACCTTTGAGAACTTGCATAATATACTTAATGTAGCAAGATGCCAGGACTTTCTCCTTGAAGTAAGGTTACAAAAAATTAACCTCAAACACAAAATATGTCGCTAAAAAATAAGTAAACAGTTTTTAACACTGGTTACCAAGTCCCAAAGGAAATAGATACTGCAGCACACGAATTGGAAGTAGAATTATGTATCAGCCTTCTGTGATATCCATCTTTAAAAGTGAATTTTCCGACGACGTACTAACAGAACTTAACGACAGTACATCAGACGAGATCAGAACATCTCCACTTGGAATAGTAACTTGCTTCATGTTGGGATTGGTTAATTCGGTCATATCCACATTTCCCATACCATTCAACATATTACCAATCTCCTGGCAATTTACATCTGTACTAAGACTGGAATTGGAGTTTTTCTCCAGGCAGCTCGTTTCCTTTGTTGTCAAAATCCGATTCACTTCTTCGGAATAATTCCGAACACCGTCCGTTTCATCCTGCAAGCTACCAAGAGCAGTTCTTAGTAAATCCCTTTCATACGCAACCCGAAACATCTTAGTTTCCAGATCTTTTTTCTGACATATACTTTCGTCTAAAGAAGTCTTCAGTGTTTTTATTAAGTTTTTGGCGATCTTTAGCTCGCCGTGTAACTGAGTAACTTCGTGCACAAGCTCCTTATGAGCTACCTCTTGTTTTTCGATTCGCTCCTTGTTTTGTCTGATGTCAATCATTTCTTCATGTAACATCTGATACTCCACTTCATACAGATTCAACTGCTGACTGATATCCATGTTTAACGCTCTTGAACAAATATCATCAGTTTCATTGACCACTTTTTCAGGTAAGTTAGACTTCATATACTCTACGATGGATTCAAAACTGTCGCATTCTAGAATCTCATCAGCATGATTACCCACAAGCACAAGGGCTACCTGGAGAAACATTAAATGGTATTGAAAAATAGAATTTCTTATTAGAAATCATCATTGTTGTTGCATATCAAAGAGTTTTTAAGCAGGTAATTTTCTCAGACCCTTTCTTATAGGAAATCTGTTAATTTATCTATTTATTCTTTGGAACACACTTGAAAGCAAATCGACTCTCCTCACCTTAAATATTACTTCCAATCCTTGAAGAAGTAATAAATCCATAACACGTGACACAAATCCGATTGGATATTGAGAAGCGTATAAAGTCAGAAACCATGGCGCAGCATACAACGTGGGCGTAACTTCATGAACATTTAAGTGTTTATACAACGTTGGATGATAATCGTGGAGAAGTCGAGACAATTGATAAAGTTGTTGCTGAAGTGCACAAAAATCGATGGAAAGTTATAGAACTAATCAAATCCGCAAACCGGCCGACATCATCATTTCACATACACACATAAAGACCTTATCAACGAGAGATAAATCTAACTGAATGATGATATCCCACGATATCAAAAATAAGGGTCCAAGGAATCAGCCTTACTTGTACAGCGTTCATATCTGGTTTGTATTGGTTCCGTATTTGTAGGTCGAACATGAGGTGACAGAATGATTTGAACGTGTCTTCTTCGCTCATCTACAGATATCAAAGGGTAAAAAAATAAATAAATAAAGGTCTTGACAACAAGGTGTAAGTGTAAAATTGCCTAGTAAGGATACCATACGTACATGCATAAGTAACACTCCAGCAACGAAACTCAAGCCTTGACAGTAACCAACTTCTCTGTCTAATAAAGAATACGCCTTGAGTATGTTAAATAAACTGAGCTGCCCGGAACCAAGTCTTGGTATGAAATGAGCATGCGTTGGAAATGTTCGACCTGAGAAACAAATCGAGATAAATGACTGATACAGAAAGAGAATAAAGATTTATGGACGCCTTGTTCTCAAAACGAGTAAACTTAAGTTGATGGTTGAAAAAATCAAAAACGAATAAAACAACCAACATAGTTCAACAGTTCCACAGGTGGAGGGTGGAGGGTGGTCAAAAAGCAGTCTATGAAAACAGGTATCAAACAATCACCTAAGTCAATCAGTATGGCATGCTGATGTGTAGTATTCTGGGTAAGTAATTTTCGATACGAAGTCTGCTTCCAGTACTGTTCCTCTGGCTTGTCAGGTATACGGATCGTATATTGTTTGATTAGAAACTGCCAGATTTCACCCCGTCTCATTCTAGGTACACCACCTTTCACAGCCCCCAACAACACGTGATCGTCTACTTTTTCGTTATGACGTGTCAGCAACTCATCCCATGCACTTGCTGATTCAGCAGAATATGTACACATTTCTTCGTAGCACAACTTTTGACGTCTCAACTCTGTAGCTGATATATTCGCTAGAACGAGAGGGTCACGAAGGCATGTCAGTTTACAGATTGTGACAAAGGAAAAAATACAGTCATCCATAAAAAAAGAAACTTCAAAGATGAGATATTGTAGAGACCTGTGAACGAATTTTCCCCAACTTTAAAAACTCCATACCCCCTCTTTTACATATAGTACATAAAATATAAGTCCCTTTACTTAACAAGTTGTTGTCTTGGAATGTTAAGAAAAGCAGATACAACAACAGCAACAACAACAACAACAATAATTACCAGCAAGTTTTTTGTTCTCCTTTTCCATTCGTATCAACAAAATCTGATTCATGATAGCATTCTTCCATCTTTCTCGCGCTCTTTCTCGCGGATCAACCTTTCCTCCCTTCACATGCTCTTCAAATTCTCTTGGAAGCGTGGCTAAAATACAATAAAGCACTTTCAGAAAATCTACTCAATAGAGAAAACGTCGCTTCAGAAGCCTCTCCGTCGTTACACACTCGTTCTCCTCCAGAGGTTCTCTACAATTTAAAATGTAAACACATCTCAAAGATCTAACGTAAACATCTACAACACACAACAATTACAGTAAACAATTACAATTTTGATGACCATGTAAAATTTACCATACATGGATGTGAACATATACGACTACGAATTTTGATCACACAGTAAAATTATATATTATTATTATTACTATTGTTACAAACAGAACAAAAGAGCCAGCAGTTAACGTAAACAAATTACAAACACAATTCTTTTAACACTCTTCCCCCACGATATCATAATCCGATAAACCGGAAACGGGTACGTGTTCAACATTCCCATTCTTAGATTACGTTTTTAATCGTTATTTGCTTGCAAAGGAAGTAATTATAAACTGCTTGCGGAAGAAAAGAAAAAAATCCTATGGAATGAAGCAGTCATTAACACACGATTGATTCAACAGAAGTCGAACCAGAACTTCAAAATGTTATTTAAAAATGCTTATCATAAAGCTTCGTTTGCATAGATAAAGATAGATAATGATTTCTTTAAATATAGACCCACTGCGATATGCAGCTAAGCGAACTATTTTCTCAATACCAACCGTACTAAAGAATGTGCTTGTAACAAGATCATAAAAGCTTATGGTTGAAAGTCTCTTATTTTCATTTAAAAGAACGAGGCATTACGCTACAATGTTCTCATTAACCCAGACAAAAATAACAAAGTTTTGACCGGAAACAATTGATGATCGCATCTTGTTAGATAAACCTATAGGAAAACCAATGAAACAACCTGGTGGGCACAATCTTTAAAATGTCTCTGTGGAGGAGTGTTTTTTTTATTGAGACAGCAATTGAAATTGCTTGCCATTCCTATAGAAATCACTCCTCCACAGAGACCTTTTGAAGATTGTGCCCACTGGGAAGTAAACATGCATGATATCGAAACCTGAATCGTGTTCAGACCGAAAACATGGAGAGAAAAAATTAATGGAGGGGCGCAGTCGATTAATTTTGAACATATCTCACTTACTATGAACAAACCTTTTGATGACATTCGCTTGGGAATACCTCGAATCTTTTAAGAAACGCATTAACAATTGCCTCTTTTTGTCCGTAGTATTAAAACGAATTCTCGGGATCATAACCATCTCGACACACAGATATGATGTAACACACACAAACACAACTGATTCAAATCCCAAACAAATAGTTAAAGATATCCTCAAACTTCAAACGACTTCCATTCACCTCGTGTGAAAAAAAACAACTTTTTTTCTCTCTCTCTATGTTTGCTTGGTAAAGTTCAAATGTTGATAAATAATCCAAGATTCCGTTTTCTTCTGTGTTACTGTGTTACTGAGATCTACAACGTTTATCAAGCCAAAATAGCATCAGTTGTATTGACACAAAGATTTCTTCTAACTGAGAGATGACGTCCTCACACGCAAAAATAAAAAAATACACTTTCATGCGCACTCCACAACAAAACGTCAACACAAAATTAGCCAGTACTTTATATAAATGATATTAGATTTTTTCAACAATTCGTCTTATTAGCTGTCTGGGGTCAATAAATTACGAGAACGATTAAATTCATTAAGCCTTCGTTAGATTCGACCAATCATCCGCTAGATAATGATTTGTATTTCCCGGGAAAAATTAATTATATACACTTCCCCCCAAAAAAATTGATCGACAACGTCTTCAGTAATCTTCGATTAATACACCATATATAGTAAAAACTCTTGGTTAAGAAAAGAAAGTCGGGAAGAAGGAAAGCTTCCGCTCTCAGAACTTTTGAATACGACGATACCTCCACAAGTACATGTTATGTTCAGATAAGATAAGTGTTTTTTTTATAACTAGTAATCTTTCCTAGTGAATCAATGGACAAACATGGATACCCAATCGGGGCGTGTTGCTTACCAACTACATCCTACATCCTTTTGTGGAATGTAAACCAAATTAATTTAATTCATTATGACGTCATCATCAAGACAACATTAATTAAATAGTGATTAGACATTAGAAATATGATGACGTCGTGATGAACGAATAGCTGAATCAAATAAATAACCCTTTCTTTCCTGACGAGTAAGGCAAATACACTGGATATGTGAGATGATACAATAAAGCAGTGTTTTATTTGAGTATAACGCCCTTCCTCGGTACTGTCATAGAAACATCTCGAGTGGAGAAAACGCCAAAAGGCCTTCATTACGCCCATTTTCTCCATTATCCTTGTTCATTTTTAGTGTCATCCTAATAATGTGTTTGCAGTTTGAATTCACGGTCAAAATTAATCAAAAATGTTTGAAAAAGCGAGACATCTGTCTCTTTACCTTTTTTAATCACACAAAATTAAGAGACTTTCCATTAACAAAGAACTAGTTTTGAAATTGTTTTATCTACACCTACAGATAAAAAATATTTCGTATTCTAGTTTCTAGTTCAGCAAAACTTAATTTGCTGGCGTTTTTCGTTCGAATCACCTTACCAGCCGCCTACAAAAACTGATTCAAAGAAATAATGGGATAAAATCTATAAGATTAGCAGACTCCATCAATCGCGTGACGCTTCATTATTTCATTCCTTCTATCTCGTCACACCATTTTATTTTAAATAATAATTAGGATTTAATCAGTTATTTACTTAGTAAAATCGTGTTGAATTATTAATGCATTTGTTTATAGAGAATGAACGATTCTTTGAGTCAAAAACTAAAAGGTTTGTTCACGTCATACAAAGAAATGACAAATGAAAATGAAGCACTGAATAAAAAGATACACACCAATTGACGAGGTTGAACTTTTTCGAGATGGTGTCACAACACTGTGATAAATTGCCTGAACAGAAAAATGGTATGTGTTAATAAGGAAAAGTAAAAAGTAAAAAACAACTCGCAGTAATAAAAAATCTTAGTACACGCTTTTTTATATAAACAACACAAAAGTTGGTCGAGGCTCAAAGTAGCTTCAATTCCTCTCTTTTACAGGCTCATTTGTTACTTTGTTGACTGTTGACTATCTACGTGGCAAGACTATATTGTAGAGTTCTTGAAGTTCTTGAAGTTCTTGAATAACCTTCAAACTCTCTGAGCAGGAACCTCTTCTTATTCAGGTTACATGTGGAACCAGATATATAGCCTGGAGTAGCACTTTGCCTAGGTTGCTTCAACATAAATTTGTTTCTCTTGAAGTTTCTACTTCTACTGTTTTGCCAATTTCGTTTGTCACACATCACTACACTATTTGAACAAATATTTTGTAAGAGTAAATAAGCCATGTGATCAGCTGATATAAGCAGAAATCCTTTTGCCCCTATGGACATCCAGTATTTTTTACTTTTAGTTTTTGGGTTGTGTTTTCAGAGTTTTAATGTTTTTTCCTCGTTAGACAAATCCACGTTAGGCTGTATAGCAGTTGCTTCGTTTCTTGAGCCTCGTCTTGCTCTTATAAATTGTTGCTTATAAGAAAAGCGTGTAATAAATTAACATAATTAACAAGCAAAATGCAAGGTAAACAAATAAAATGAGAAATAATTTGTTTACTTGTCTCCATGACTCCCTTCTACCTAGCTTTTCTTTCTTCACTTCAGCCACATTTTTGATGACACTCTTTTTACTTTCAACAGATTCTTTCTCAGAAACGTTTCTCTCTGTTTCCTCAATACTGTTACTTCTGGAATTTTTACCACTACTGAATGAAAATTCCAACTTTCGGGAAGCAAAGTCAGGTGTGGTGGGACAACTGCTGGGCGCCTCGTACGATCTACTTCTTGGCTTTATTGCTGGGTCGTCACTTTTCAATCGAAGTACGTTAGGATTAGAAGGTTTTCCATTGATCGGCTGCAAAATTAGTTTTATGATTACCAATCGTATCATATATTCATATCATAGTTTGAAGAGAAGTGAAGAGTACTAACAAAGACCCACCTTTTTCATTGCCTGAAAGGAACTTGTTAAGGACTTTTTCGCTTTCTCGAAAATTGTAGTTGATCTGGACCTGTCCCTTTCTGCATTTTCTGGTAGCAAATGATTCTATGAGGGAGTAGAATTAGGAAGTAAGAGGCAAAAAACTTCTTTACTGGGTGAAAACAACGATAATGATTACTAAGGTTACCTGCAATTTATGGGCATGTGTGTGGTATTTCTGCTGTTCATCGCACAATTTTCGCAGTACTTCGACAGTGATATCAACTTTTTGTTCTTCGTTTTCGGGTCCTTCTTCCTGTAGGTAAAACATTCAATAAAACTGTCAACAATAGTATTCGTGCTGTGGTGTGGTTTTTATTTGTTTTTAAAATGGTCTTGTTTACAGTTCGCAAGAATTTGCAAAAAAATTGTTAATTCAGCAAATATCACCACTTTCTGTTGGTCAGAAAACAAGCATTCATTGCGACTAAGCGAAGTAACCATAAGTAACATTTGCGCATACTCGATATAGCATTCGCTTATTATCGCAAACTGTAAACCAACCTTATTGAGACATCAAGGTTCCCTCAAAACGTGGCCCGACATAAATCATCAGGTGACATGATAAATCTCTTCTCTTATTATGAACAACACTGGTCCGACAAACAAAATCTTCCAATGTACAAGACTAAATAGCATTTTATTTTAAATTTTTTGCCTTGGTGAAAACAAGAGAAATTACAAAGGGTATCTGATATTGTCTGAAAAGTTCTAAAAAGCCATTAGTTCAACCTACATTTACTGCATTCGCAACATGAAGTTGGTCGTAATCAGAAAGTGTGTCAAGAAAATCCTGTAGAAGGTTGCTTTGTTCAATCAACGGTACACCTGCCATTAAGAAAATATAAAAACATTTCTCAAAAATGTATTATGCGAAACTGATAAAGCATGAATAAAAGAAGTTGAAGAAATATATACCGACAGCCAAAATAACTTAATCCTAGAACGTTCATCCAGAAAAATTTATTTCAAAGAATCTGTTCATACCCTCAAGCTTGGTACATAATTTATGCAAGTTTTGTATAGGACAATTGTCACATATGGCCAAGTGTGCTGATGCTTGCAATGCATTGCCAAATGCAACTTTCATGGCCTTCATAATTCCATCGACCTTATAGAAAAGATAACAGAAACCTTCATTGAAGTCTCTGAATTAAAGCTATAAATTTTCAGAGACAATAGCAACATGAAGTAAACTCAATAACAAAATCCTTCTACAGCAGCAGATCTTGAGGGTAGTCGAAATTTGCAGAGGAGAATGCTAGCTATTAAAGTATAAAAGAAAAGCATGCAAATAAGTCCATTGGTGATACAGACTGAAAACAGAAATTATGTTAATGTGCGACTACCCTCTAGATCCGCCACTGTTCTATACCTTGGTCTCTGATTCCCCTTGAAATATGTAGCATATGTGATTTCCACTTTCCTTGCAAATGAAACCGAAATGATCACTTCTCGACTCGCCCTATAGCAAAGAAAACTTTCATATTATATTGATATGTTTATGTTATGATGTGAAGTCCAAGTGAACAAATGTTGAATGTCTACAGATGGTAATTTGCGTTAGTTTGCGTTAAAACTAATTTACAAAACAACAGATGTCCCGGGCCGCTACATACATACAACCAAGTCGAGATCAGCCTTTAATAAAGGTACTTAAGATAAGGAATTAAGATACATCCGAATGTATGCATACTTGTTCATGTAACAAACAAGGAAAGATGAAAATCTGAGACTACAACAAATCATAATATAAATGAGGATAAGTAAATGAACTGAATGAAGGAAAAGATTACATTTACTTTGGTACAAAATGATATGTTCTTAATCTTTTTCTCTAGAAGCATTGTTTTCGAACCAACACTGAATAGCATCAGTGATGTTTTTGAAATTGATAATGTCACCAGACGAGTTTGTACTTCCTCTTGAATATTATTCAATGTAACAGAATCATTGTAAATCACGTCATTAGTAACTGTCTCGCTTTTGAATTCCTTTTCCACATAGGATAATTCTTTTTCCTTCTGTTTACTGCGTATGTCACTATTGCAACTAGATGACCGATTACGTGTTAGGATACTGAGGTCACCATTTTTTTGTTCTAAAACATTCAACATTTTCACTTACATATAACCAGTTAGTTACTATATAGTAAGACGACAATCTTAGTAAACCTTAGGAGAAATCAGAGCTGACATAATAACATACTGTAAAATAAAAACCTGCTTATAGTTTAAAACTCCATTGCACTGTCATCATTTACACAAAACTGATTCAAACAAAAGATGCAGAAGTAGATGTATCAGCCTATAAATATAGATCGTCGCTTACTAGCTATGGTCTATACACTTTGGTCGATTTTTTCATATTGGCTTGTTACAGGATCTGATAACACATTTGGCCAATCATTCGTAATTATCAACTTGTTTGTATGGTTCCCAATCTCTGTTAGATAGCACAGGTCATATGAAAAAATCAACCAAAGTGTTTAGGCCATAGCTAGTAAGCAAAAATCTATATTTATAGTTTATAAATTTATAAATAATATATAATACCTTCACTTGCATCCATAGTAAACCTGTTTCTACTATCACTACGTTTTGTACGGTAGTTTTCAGAGTTGTGCATTTTCTTAAGTTGAACAAGTACATCGTCAATAAACTTTGGTGGAGCTTGCGGTTGTGAAATAGTCACTTTTCCAATGTAATACACAGAATCACGGAAAACACCATCTTTAGAATTTGGGGATAATATGATCGCTCCAGATGAAACACCGCGTCGGTGTGTGGGTCGAGGCGGAGTCATGTTGAGAGATGTTTTCTCTACACCATCTTGTAAAATATTGACGTTTTTTTGGAAGTCAAGGACCTTTGTTTTCAATGCCTTTAAAAAGACATTTTTCTAAAAAAGAATACAACACTCAGACTATGAAACGCTGGTAGAAAAAGTAAAGGAAATGAAAATACATTAATGAGCAGAAGGATTTTGGTCTACTAACTGCCACTTTCAAAACATTAAACACCTTGCATACCTTCAATTTCATAATCAATCATCATATTTAACTTTAACTCTACTAAAATACAGGAGACCAACAAAACTAAATATCCTTTAATTGAATAAAGGTATTGCTAACTGATTAATATCTGGTCTATTGTTCATAGGTAATCAAACTATCAGAATCCAACCTTTAAGTTAAGAGATAATCGTCAGCAAAGAAATTCATAAAAACTTCATCATATTATCAGTATGAAAAGAAACTCATAAAAACTTCATCATATTATCAGTATGAAAAGAAATTCATAAAAACTTCATCATATTATCAGTATGAAATTCTTCTAAGTTCTTACAATATAAAATTTTAGTCAACACAGTTTCATCATTTCAGGTTTTTCGATCGAATTCAAAACATCAGTTAATAAATATTACCTTCAAAAATACTTATACACTTCTGAGGGTCTTGGCTGGTACAAATATGGTCTATTGACAGACTTTTCCAAATAGAATGAAGAAAAATTCCCAATCACTCACAGGTAACTGTTTCAGTATCTTTTCAGTTATTTACCTGACAAACAAATCTTAATCTCCACTGAAGTTGCTAAGCTCTGAAGCAAATAATAACCTGAGCATCCACTTACATTTCACGCAGTTTCATGATCTTAAAAGCATAAATAGCCAAACAACAGGTTGGCATTTCCCCCTCCCCCCCTCCCCCCTGCTCTAGAACAAAGAATTCTGATTTGAACCTTAAAGACCTGCTTCTGTACAATGTTAGATGAGAAATTCACTAACCTGTTTTTTCTCAGCAAAGAACACAAAGTATTTTGAAGAATCATCATCAGAGTAATTATCAAATTTATATGTATGAGAAAACACGTTCTTTCCTACAAACTTTGATGCAATATCCATTAGAACAAATGTTAAAAAGACAGCAATTCAAATCAAAAGTTCTCACTTCTCAGACAGAAAAAAAGTTAAGCAACCCGATACTTAAAAAGCTAAAACTAATGATCATCCCTGATAATTTTAACACATCCTATCAAAGGTTATTTTGATTAAGTTATATTCTATTTCAGGAAATAACAGAAATTGTAAAGGCTTAATATCAAATCAGCAAATGGTTACCAAGCTAACTTTATCATAATTTCAAGTGCATAAAATAATGAATAAAACCTATTTCATTTTTGTAAAGCATTTCCAACTCCAAAGCTCCCATTTTTGTAAAGCATTTCCTACTCCAAAGCTCCCATCTTTGTAAAGCATTTATGTACTTATATTTACCTTTGATTATAATATTTTAAATAAAATTCAGTTTGCTTTAAGAAGTAACAAAGATATTGGCAAAACAAAACTACAGATGTGTTTAAGAATCCTGTAAGAAAATAACAGTCATTCTCACGGATAAAGATAATGTCATTTCACTTGATACCTTGACATCTCTTATTTCAAACAATAACTTGTTATTAAAGCTTGAAGATAAAAAAAGTCACTGCTGTTGTGGCAAATTCTGCAACCAGTTCAGTACCACCACCTGTTAACAAAATCAATGTATGTGCCCTTTAAATTATGAGCATGTGCATTCTTGTTTATTCGAACAGGTTGAACTTAATTTTTCAGATGAACTGTTTGCATACTCGACTTTCGATTTAACAGTGTTCTTTTTTCCCCTCATTTTCTCTTCGTGGCTGAGGTGTTTCATTCAGCTGATGCAGTTTTCAGATAATATACACAAAGGAATGAAGAAAACCTTAAGGGTATTAAAAAGTGCAAAATTAATGCTTACAAATTCAAGCTTAAGTTCTATGTTTTTCAAGCAACAACACACATTCGCAATCTTTTAATTAGCAAAAAGTCACAATTCTAAAGTCTTGTTTATGTAAGGTTAAAATATATACTGATCTATTCTGTAATTCCTATTCTGTATGATTTAAAAGGTTTAACAAATGATAGACTTGGAGAAAAAACAAATGCTTGTGATTCACACAAAATTTTCAAGTCAAAACCACTATATTTTGCATTCTTTAATTCTGCAGATTTAATAGAAATCTGAACATTCGTAAGCTTTTGTAATGTAGTAATAGAATACAAAGAAAAGCTTCTCTACCTCTGAAGGTAGTCTTATTACCCTTTCCCTCATTATTCGATTGCTCATTGTGCAGATCAGTAAAACTAGATTTCATAACGCATTTACCGTTTGGAAATTTGATCAAGCACAAAAACTACTGTAAATGTAATGTAAACACAGTAAACTCTATTTTCTTTTATGTGAATTATTTATTTTCTGTAAAAGTTTTTTGGCACTTGCCAATTATTAGGTTAGGTAAAAGCAAGTTTACTGAAAATAGAAAGGGAAAAAATTATGATGTCAAATAACTGAATGATGAAAGAGTCACTTGATTCTTGATTCGCTATGTTACCAGAACAATAATTGGTGCACACCTGTAACCTTCTGCAGAATTAGAGTAATTAGTACAGTCTGAATAAAATAATTATATAAACTGTACAAAATTTAATTTCCTAGACATTGTATTTTTTTAATAATAGGTGCAACCATATATACACCCAGTGGGCAAAATCTTCAAAAAGTCTCTGTGGAGGAGTGTTTTTATTGAAACAGCTATTCATTATTCATTTTATGCAGTAAAATTCTGTGTCTGAGGTACCTCTAGGAAGTTATTTCGGGTGAGACAGTTTGACAGAAATTGTCTTTACCTTCGTACCAACTAAAACTAATATAAAATAACAACAAAGGTTTTTGGGAATCATATTTCAGTAAACAAAAGAACAGTTTTTTGTTTAAATTTGCATAAAGTAAAAAGGGCACTAAGAATTGTTTGTTTTTAAAAAATACATTATTTGCTTTACACAATAAAAATAGATGATCCCAGTGTTTGTTTTAACAACATACCTAATCTGTAGTTTCATTTGATTTCTCAAGCTGTATACTTTCCTGACACAAAATAATCCCATTCTACCATGACATCAGCATTCATATTTTATAGCCAAAAAATGGGTTTTTTTAGATATTTTAAACCCTAGCAATGATTTTTTAGGTACCTCGCGACTTAAAAATCAGGAATAATCCTTAGAAACTAAACAACTGCTTTAAGAGGTTAAATTAATAAGAATGAAAAACAACACTTACTAAATCATGATTGTCAAATTTTACCACATGTAAGGAACACAGTGTACTCTCATCCTTGTTCAAGATAACAAACGCCATGTAATCATCCAGGCCACAGTTTTTTAAACGTGATAGACGGTAGATTGAGGCAAATGGAAATTGCAAAAAGGAAACAGCATCATGCAATGGGTTTTTCAATATCAGCATCTTTGAAGTAATTTCTGCATTGGTACATTTTAAGGCAGCGCATTTTCGTATTATTTCCTTTGCAACCCAATGCAGAACTGTAGGGATGTACCGCCTATCAATATTCTGTGATCCATAGTAGTTTATATTTCGAAATTCTTCTGTATCTTTGTCATCTTCAGCATCAGGAGATACATTTATAAGGATTTGCACTGACATTGCTTTGCAGGTAACAAGAGTTTTTTTACCTCTTGAATGTTCATGTATTCTAAAGGAACAGGAAATATAAGCTTGTTGTTATAAATGCTCTAAAATACCTTATAAACCTTCACACAATACAGCTATAAAAAGCTTTGTTTTCAAACTATAATCAATACTAATTTAAAATCTTCAATGTTTGGAAAAATGAAAACAAACACAAGTTTCTATAAATGGATCAATATCATTACCATGATGTTAAGGATTTTTTTTAAATTTAATGTAAGTTAAGGCAATGATACACAATCAGAATTGATCAGATAGCTGTTACACTTAAAGTATATACCTTGTGAAAGGCAGAATAGTTTTTTTTTAATATAGATGACTATAAGTGACTATAAGTGACATTACAAATGTCTGTTTCTTAGACAATTACTTGATATTTCAACATGAAATTTTAATGAACTTTCTCTGTATTTTCATGGATTTTGTTTGATATAATGACTGGAAAGTCATCTTTAAAAAACTATTGTGTTTTTCATGCTGAGAGAACTTGAAAATATTGTACTAGTGTCACTAGTTATTTTCACTAGCTACTTTAAAAGAGCTTTAAAGGAGATAAATTTTGCAAGAACCAAATTTCGGGCCCAAATTTCTTGGTTGTTTTGCCTCATTTTTAAATTTTGGGGGAAATAACTGCAAGGGATAGCTTGAAAATTACGGAAATAAATATTCACTGTTTGTCGAAAACAATTTCATTCATGAAATAACAAAGTTGGAAAGAAAAATAAGAATAACAAAAAAACCAAAAAAAACTGAATAGTAGGAGAGATATGCAAACAATCTGTATTGTACAGCCCAAAAGAAACTTAACCTAAAGTTACATGTCGACATAAGATATTTAGCTTTCACCAAGAATCAGTGTCTTCAGAAGTTAACAGTCTTTTGTTTATTTAACATGTGTTTTCATGTCCAGTTCAATGTTTAAACAAACTGCATAGAATACGAAAGCTTTTAATAATGACTTCATGTAACATAATAACTGTATATAAATGAAAATCCTTTGTGTTTTCACGTTAAAATTTATTCCTTCACGAATGTGTAAAGTTTCAGGCTGTACAGCATATATCTGTTATGTTTGTCTATTATAATGGCTTTAACAAAACCAAAGCTGTTTCACAGAGTTTCTTTAAAGTATCCAATGAAAAAATTATTTACAAACTAATTGCACATGCAAAAAGACAATTCTTCAAGGAAGCACAACATCACTTTGGGGAAAACAGAATGCTCACCTGAAATTATTTTCCATGAAAAAATGTTTTGTAATGTTTGATCAGGATATTTGATTTCCCTCAAGAATTCACCAATTTCATTGAATAAAAAAGCCGCCACAAAGTAAAATGACTTTCTGACTTGAAGAATAAAATATTGAGACACAAAAAGTTTACTGAATATATTTTGTATCAACTGCATTTGAGATGGTTTTAAAAAAAGTATTTGACCCCATCATGTACATAAATAATGATAACTAAGAGACTCCTCCCCACATATATAACAGAACGCAGTGAGTGCTTTGCTCATCATATTATACCTTCATATGCAATATAATGAAGTGAAGAACATAAACATCTCGGTTGAAAAGAAACAGTGTACAACCACACTTTTTTTCTTTAGCAAACAAACGGAATGAGACATTATTCTGAACACAATATATGAGACGTAATTTCCGTTTAAATGGAACTTAAATGTTTAAATGTGTCGCAGTATAAAACGGTTAATAGGGGTAAATATTTGAGTAGAAACTCTTTAATCATGTTATTATGCCACAACAGAATATCAAGGTACTGGATGAGGAATCAAAATTCCATTGCTATACTTAAATTTACCAAGCGTAAACAAAACAAACAAACATTTCCAGATTTCCAATTTTTTTACCTACCGAGCATCCTCACGCGTGTTCACACCGAGATCAAATGGCAAACTGAAAATTATCTACGCAAAAGCATCTATGTCAAGATGTATATAATACTAAAAATGGACTCCATCCATGTTGCCTTTTCGGAACTTCTGGACGCAGCAGTTGCAGTTGCACCACACCACTCAAGCAAAGAAATTCCGTCACGGTCAATATAATATCTTCCTCTCAGAAAGAATATATTATACATAACTTTGGTGCAAAAAATGGTTCTACCTGTCAAATATCATATTGACCTTGGGTTGTCAACAATTCATTGCCGGAAATCCTCTCAAACAAATAGCATTACCGATATTATTCCGGTTTTCAGGTGGTTCCAAAATTCGAAGTATTCAGGTAAAAAGGGTAAAGTGTGGTAACTCACTGAGAATGGTATTCACTTTTTTGACGAAAAATCAATCAATTCAGTGATCTTTGTAATTTCTGTCAATAAAAAATTCAAATATTAAAAAATTAAATTAAATAAATTAGCAACATGTGACGAAATGGCACATATAATATATACAAAAGCAGACATGTAAGACATCGACATACAAAGAATAAGAACACAAGTACGTTTTTACCTACTTAGGTTTTTTGCAAACGCTTTATCTCGTAGAAAGTTTTTCGTTTTGAACGTAAGTGCGTTCATCGATTCTCTTGTTGATTTTGGTAGACTATTAAATATTGTTTTAGATTCTTGTTGGAAAGTCAGCGGCGGATCTAGGGTATGTCAAAAATTGTGGAGGAGCACATAAACCTAATTTCTGTTTTCAGTCTGTATCACCAATAGGATTACTTGCACGTTTTCCTTTTATGGTTTAATAGCTAACATTCTCCTCCACAAATTTCGACATACCCTCTAGATCCGCCTCTGAAAGTGTTTACGTTATCGTTGTATCTCAGCATCGTACCGGTGTTTATAATATTATTTTGTAACGTACACCTATCTTCTTTGCGTTCCACTTTGATATTCGATGGAGTGTTTGCGCCGTTGATACCTTTATAGACAAGAAAACAGCAATTGCGTATCCATACTGTTGGACAATAGGAATCCATGAAAGATTAATGACATCAATGATTCCTGCATGTTTGTTGAACACAATACCAGCTGCAGCAGTTTGCACTTTTTACAGTTGCATTCTTAAATATTATGGCGTTGTTCCCGTATATACCGAGTTTCCATAATCGAGTTTGGACAATATGAGCGACATTTTTTTTTCAGCGTGAAAGGAATAGGACGTTTGGGGTGTTTTCAGAGTACTAAAGCAGTTTTTGGTGATGGTGTTGACATGTTCTTTCCATTCAAGATGTTGATTAAATTTGATGCCAAGAATTTTCATGTTGTTTGTAGAATCCAGCTGCTGCCCCATTGATCGATATTTTGTTATAATTAGCCAGTGCGGTATTGTTTATGTTGTGGTGGGCACGTGATAGTTGTTTGGCATTGTGTTGGTTTTCTTGTCATTAAAAACTAAATTTGAGTTTGAAGAACAGCTCTTCAGATTCAGTAGATCATTTTTTAGTTCAAGTGTTTTTTCTTTGATTTCAGATGGTTTGCTGTGATTGTAAAGCGTTCTGTCATCGCTTGTGCCATCAACGCTCGGTACAAAAACTGTATAAATTAAAATTTTGACCTTGCATCTATTTCTAATCAATCTAAAGTTTGTGAGACACACTAATATACTTCTAGCGAGTAAGTAAAACAGAAAGATTAAGAATTTAACTGCACACCACCATTGCATGCTTTAAAGCCGCATATTTTTAAGGGGAAAAAGATTAGTATAAAAAAGTATATTACAGCATCTCCATAACAGCACAGTCGCATAATATTAATACAGCTGCCGCTCGATAAGTGGAACTTTCAAGGGACCGAAAAAAAATGGTTCCACTTAGCGAATGTTCCACTTATCCGAAGTTTTTCCAAAAAAATTTAATTTCGTCAAAAAACGCAGTTCTGGGAAAACAATTTAGAAGCCCTAAAAATACAGGTGCAAAAGGTTCCAGAAGGGGTAAAATAAGACACAGCGAGTTCAATTTATGGGAGTTACTTAGAACGAAACTTTACAACTTTTTAGTCTCTGTAGAGAAAATCGTGAATGGACGCTTGTTTTAAGTGACTTGTCAGTCCTTTTTCGACCAACTTGGACACATTCACGATTGATGAACGTATTCCATCTTCTTCTACAAATAGGCTTAAGTCTAAAAGTGTTCCGATTGCGTTTCTTACGTCAGTGCAACTAGGCTTTTGCAAGCATTCATCGTCTTTGCTTTCGTCTTCCATCTCATCATCATCAACCACAATGCTATCCGTGCCATCTTGTAGACTATCGATTATTTCATCTACAGATAGCACGGGCTCAGTGGCATCTACAGAATCATCTAAACATACAAAATTTTCAGGAGTAAAGTCGCTAGGGGTTACATACTCTTGCCGAGTCTCCAATTCTTTCAAGTTGCCCCTTTGCTCACTGAATGGATCATCCAAATCATTTTGTGCCCGATTTTGCTCTTCAACAGAAATGCCTGCTTTGGCAAAGCAATTTTGAACTGTTCACTCACTTACATCTTCCCACGACAACACAAGTAATTTCATAGCCGTTAGAATATTGATTTTTGGAATTTCTTTTTTCGCATCAATTGCTTTGATTATCATCAAGACCATTCGGGAACGGTACTTTGCCTTCAAAGAGCGAATCACCCCTTGGTCCATCGGCTGTGTCTTAGACGTGGTATTGAAAGAAAACCAAACGAATCGCTTTTAAGCCACCAACATGTGGATGTGCTGGGCAGTTGTCTACAATTAATACAACTTTCCGATCTTCTCGTACAAAATTGCCATCCAACTCCCGAACCCACTCCTCAAACAAATTGGCGTCCACCCAACTTTTTTTCTGACCGCGGTAGCAACAGGGCAGACTCTTCAGATTTTTAAAACATCTTGGAGATTTAGCTTTGCCGATCACAAACATAGGCAACTTATAACCAAGAGCCATGCCAGTTAGACGGACTTTACTGTGTTTACCACCCACACATTTTTCGCTCTTTAGGTGCATGGTCTTTTCTGGCAACGCTTGAAAGAATAGCCCAAATTCGTCTGCGTTGTATATGTCAGCTAGTGCATAGTCGGACAGTATAGTTGGAAGCCTTGTTTCGTACCAGGGTGCAATCATTTCATCTACCACAGTTTTGCCCTCTCCTACAGAAATTAAAGGTGAACAGGGCTTTTAGACAAAGTGTGTACAGGACTTTAAGAAAAATTCGAGCGTTTTCATAAAAAAACATTTCATTCAAATTTATATTACAAACTTGTTTGAAAAGGTTTTTAAACCAAAAATATAGAGGACAAATTTGCTGTTGTGGTTAAGAGAAATGGATCGGCAGTCGGACATTTCCCTAAAGGAAAGACAGGAAGATTTGCGAAGACTATTTTTTTACTTTTTACGAGCAAACGACGGAAATAAATTTTCTTTGATAGTGACCGGAAAAGCAGTTAATCAAGGAGATCGAAAAGGAATGAAAGTGCCATACAAACTGTTCTTCTCCGGAGAAGGAAGTTGCATAAATATTTTGAAAGACCAACTGTTGGAGAATTAGTAAATCGTACCTGACACTGTTTTAAAGCGAACGTTAAAACGCTCTTTCCAGCGACCCAACCATCCATCAGAAGCTTGGAAGTTATTACACTAAAGATCTTTTGCGAACTCCAGAGCCTTTAGCTTGATGATGCTAGCAGAAATAGGAATGTTGTTGTGTCGTACGCTAACGAACCATTTGTAAATTGCTTTATCTAACACTTCATAAGTAGCTGATTTGATTCTTTTTCGTTTCGTTCCTGCATTTGTTCTCATCGATCACCCGATATATCTCTTGTTTTTTTTTCAACCAATGTGATATTGTGTTTTTTGCGACACCATACTTTCTAGCAGTTGAAATACAGCTTTGACCTTCTTCAATCTCTTTTAAGGCGTTGTATTTCTCAAGCAAACTTTTAGATTGAATCTTTCTTTTCTATGCCTACACGGACGCCATGTTGCCTTCAGAAAATTAGCTGTAATGTGCCACCACGCACGTGTTAGTTTTAAAAAATCCGTGATTCGAATGTAAAAAAAAAAATACGTTCGAACGTTGGAATTCCGCAATTTGTTTTGAAAATCGAGCAAAAGTTCCAGTTACGAGGGTGTATATTGGCTCAAGGGACCAGAGAAATGGTTCCACTTAGCGAATGTTCCACTTATCCGGGGTTCCACTTATCCGAAGAAATTAAGAGAGTTTGATAAGGCAAATCCAAGGGACCGGGGAAAATGGTTCCACTTAGTGAAAGTTCCACTTATCCGGGGTACCACATATCGAGCGGCAACTGTACTACAAAAAGTTTGCAAGCCAAATATACTCTAGTGTGTTAGAAATAAGAAATAAGTTGACGAAAAAAAGATCGGTTTTAAGAGTGAGTCGCCTGAAGATCACTGACTGATTCAACTTGAACGCTTGTTGTTTGCTATACATAACTGAACAGCGAAAACCTTTTCCAAAGAAAAAACTGCCTTGCCATCATAAGACTTTCTATTCTGCTAATAAAAATTGAAAGCATTCTAATAAATTGCCCTGCTCTTGGCCAAAATATTATTAAAGATGACTCATAAATTCAAAATCGGCATCGTTGTTGAAAAACTTTCACAATTTGCTCCGAATTGCCCTTTTTTGGCAAACTATGAAAAATGACCCATAAATTCGAACTACCACCGTCAAATGATTCCATGTGTATAGCATTAGTAATAATTTCCATAAAGAAACAAGAGTTACTCGGACCCATGATGGAAGGACAGTAATTTTGTAAATATGTATGGTATATATAATAGTAATAAGGTATATATTTCTAATTTTTGAATGGTTATCCTGTACATAAATATTCGTTAATAATAATATTTTTTTTTAACGATATCTTTAATAACCCAAGAGACCTCTTCTTCTCTTTTCTCTGCGTAGAAAAGTTACAAACACGGTTTGTTTTTTGTTACGTTTCGATTATATGTTACTTGCGGTTTTTATTTTTCTTCTTCTAAAGTTACACAGAAGGATGTTTCTCAGCTTTTATCTACGCTTTTTCATATCATCACATGTTGCAGTTGTTATAGTTGACCACCAATACTAAAAGAAAAAAAATAATATGTAAAACTTTCAACAAGAAACCAAACACGACTGTGTGTCGGTTGAAGTAAATCACAACCAACAGTTGAAATTCATTACGGTGCTTGGTTTTTCCCTAAAACAGCAATTTCATTGGCCAGATATCCAGTCACATGACTTCTCCAACATAAAAAAAACAACAAATAGTGCAAAATTACACACACCATCCACACAGAAATATATATATGCCATTTTTTGGCAAATTTTGAAAAGTAACCCATAAATTGGAAATCAGCACCATAGAATTATTTAAAGTGCAAATTTTAATGGAAATTGAGGCAATATGCTTTGCGCTTCGCTTGTTATTATATTCTAGCGTCCTCCCCCCTCTTGCAATTTCTCAAGTTTTTTGGTGCCGTAAATATACCAGGCTTGCGCAGTACTTGATAGATACACTACTACCAAAATTAACTTATCACATGGAAAGCGTAACAAGGAAAGATTCTGGGTCAGTAACAGCGTGTTTATACATAGCCAGTGTTCAATTTCGAAAATTAGTGATTTCTTAGTGATTTACCGGGTGGACCAAAAAAACCACAAAATAACGTCCATTAAAGTTCAACTTTTGAATTTTTGAAATAGATCGTGATTTTTATAAACTTTCTTAATTTTTATCACACAAATTTATTTAGAAATTTTTATTCGTTTTGATTTTGCAATAATGAAGATATTAAGCTTTCTGCAAGTGAGGTTATAGTAATCAGACTGTGATCATAAGGGAAAGATACCTCTTAATATGCAAAAAAGCTTCTAAACTATGAAACTTCTCTAACTATGAAAAATGACTCATAAATTCGAAATCAGCACTCGTCAGCATTATTTCATGTGGAACTGGTACTGGTACCAATGTCCATAAAGAAACAAGTTCTTAGTGCAAATTTTAATGAAAATTGAAGCACATTCAAAATTTGGTCCAAGTTTTGCGTAAACCCTGGGCTTCTAATAAAACAAAATTGCCGCACAACAGTTGTGCAACTCTTGTTGTTGTGCGTCATTCTGTTTCCATTGTATGCGTTACGGAACAGATTTTTGTTTTGGACAACCAGCTGCCAGCTAGTTTCCAACAAAACAAAACAATGAAGTGTTACACAACAGCTTCACAACCTGCAACATTATGAATAAAATCGGAAAAATCGGAATAAAACCTGTATCTCTATCTAATTTCTATCTCTGCAACATATGTTGTGCAACATTAGAATTTATTGTTGTGCAACTCTCTGTTTCCAGCAAGTTCATTCCTGTTGCACAACTGTTGTACAGCAGTTGCACAACTCTGTGCGACAATTTTTGTTTTTTTGGAAACCAGGCTTAACTCCCAATTACATGACCGAGATTTTCCGCTAATGTTCCGCTCTTGCTTCCACCTGTTACATTGTTTTAACCACACAAAAAAATCACTATCATCTTATCGAATACAATTTGAACTATATGTGAATGTGATGGTGAACTGTCTTGTATAAAAATCCAAGTGTTGCGTGTAAAAAGGTGTTGAATGGCAGGAAAAAGGTGTCTTTGCAGGTGTTGTTTGTATGTCTTTGCGTTAATTTTCATCTCGTTATCATTTACAAAAAATGGTTTTGTTACCCTATTCCAGGTGAAACAAGCGTTCCCAGTGAGCAAAATCTTCAAAAAGCCTCTGTGGAGGAGTGTTTTTTTATTGAAACAGCTGGCGACATTGCTTGCCATCCTATAGAAAACACTCCTCCAAAGAGACTTTTTGAAGATTTTGCCCACTGGGTTACTTTCTGCAATTACTTTCTTTGATTAGAGTAAAACGATTAAAAACAACAAATTTTAAAATAAGCAAAACGTTTTCGGTTAAAAACCATCATCAGTGCTGTACAACATGGCGAATATATCACAAACATTTCTTGGATTCTTTATTTGTTTGATGGAAAAGATTTTAATCTTTCTTCCTTTCCTTAATGATTTATATCACACACAGATCCTTGTTATTTTGTTCACATATGAACGTGAAAAAAATTAGCCAAACGTGAGAATCTGCGTTTCGATGTGTTACACGCGATTTTCACTGAGAATTTTGTGAGACAGAAAATCACGATACGGTCACGGATAACCCGCTGTTCGGATAACTGAGGTTCAACCGTATATAGAACATGCAGTTAATGTCTCATATTTTCAGATCATCAAAAGTTTGTGTTGAAAACCTTGTAAATTTGTTTGGGTCAGTGTGAGTTGGCGTCATGTTATGCTTCGGTCTTTCAAACACTTTTATAAGAGTTTTTAATGGAAAGTTTTAGTTCTGGAAATGATACAATAACAGCCTTAGAAAGAAAGTCAGGAAGCAACAAAAAGATTAGAGGATCGATTAATTTGTTAGGCACGTGGCAGTGAATCGAAATGTTCTACACTTATTCATATGATGGGAAATTTCGTTCTTTTTTTAACGGATGACTTTTTTCTTATTGAGTAGGGGAAATAGTACAGTTGAAACCCATTATGTCGTGTCCTGGACAAGTCGGACCTGTTTTTAATTCCCTTTGGATTCACATTCCTTAGGACGTTTCTTAAGTTGGACCAATCTCCACTGACACTTTTTGCGTTCATCTAATAACTTCGCATCAACACATCCGCAAAAAGAACAAATTAGCAAAATAAAGTAACGGGTAACTGTAGTCAACCCATCAGGATAAAACACGGTATTATATCCGTTGGAAGCCCACTTGCGAAAACATTTGAATCACGTTCATGTTTCTGGGTTGGTTTTGATAAATTGTTTATTCATCAAATGGAACAAAGGTACGGGTCAAAGATTGTTATAAAAAAAGATTGTTATAAAGTCTTATATCATACCTTCTTTTTTATCCATTTCCGGGTTTTATGCCGGACTGCAGAGCAATTCCTATCATCTTTAAGAACCTCTAGAAGTATCAATCCTATCAATGCTTCTTCTGCTATCTCTGAACAAAAAAATAAGAAAATAGAATAGAAAATGAATGCTTCGCATGCTACAAATGTGTAGAATGTGGTCAAACGAATGTTACAAATAGCGGGGGATCCAGGGTATGTCGAAAATTGTGGAAGAGCACATTAACATAATTTCTGTTTTAAGTCTGTACCACCAATGGGATTATTTGCACGCTTTCTTTTTATCTTTCATTAGCTAACATTCTCCTCCACAAATTTCGACATACCTTATAGATCCGCCGTTGACAAATGAACGTGTTCATATGGTACATTGTAGCATGTGTACTACATTGAAGTATTCATTTGGTCGGACCTTTTCAATACACATTTCTCTAAATCATGTTTATATGTCGCATCCTGACTCAGTTGTCCATACGGACCTCGTTTCTGTGTTGAAAATTAACAAAAAGTAACTGCAACTTGCAGATGAGCAAAATATTAACTAAGTAATTCTAATGTAAATGCATCAGAGAAAGAAATCATTAAGTTTTATGACCCCCTAAGGTAGTATGCCTTTTTATCACGCATGAGAACGTCAATATTGTTCCAAATTGAAACGAGGGAATGTTTGTAAAGATCAAAAGTGACGTATCTTAATAAAAATGTCTATTGTAAAAGCCCGAACAAATTTGTGGGCCACTGTTCATATTTTTTTTGCATGTTTGTGTGCAGAGATCTCTATAAAAAAGGACAGCTTTTTTAGCACCAATAGTGTCCCCGCATATGCCTATTCTCCTCAACGAGGACCTGACTTTGGCGGACTTTGCGCATGCTCTCTTGTAAACATACGATTTTTGAGTCCGCCAAAAGTCAAGTCCGCTCGGGCGATTCCGTATCGTGGAGATTAGGCTTTTAGAGATTCCACATTGTCTTCTCCTTGAGAAGAGACATTTGCCGATGAATTAGCTTTTTGTGCAAAAAAACAACCACAATGCAAAATTGTTTAGCAATACAGTGAACTCCCGCTAAGTCGTACCCCGGATAAGTCGGACCGATTTCCAATTCCCCTTGGATTTTCTTATAATGACTTCCTATAACTTCGCTTAAGTCGTACCCCGGCGGACCATTCGCTAAGTCGTACTAGCTTTTGTGTCTGTTCAGTAGAAAAACTCCGCTTTACTCTGACTTTCGTTTTGGCAGTGAAATTGGAACATGTAAACATTCGAAATTTAAGTTTGTTGAGAGCGAGGAGACATTTTGTTATTTTCTATCAAAATGTCGAAAGTCGCGGGTTTCAAAAGGAAACAAGAGGCCCTGGGGCCTGAAGGTCAGCGTGGTTGGGCATACCAGAAAAGTAGTATACATTACGGACCCTATACCTAAAACAGTTCAGATAACATTCCGCGTGTATTTTCTAAATTTCACAGCCTTTCTCCTGCAGGGGCAAGAAGTACATTTTAGAAAGAAAATTTGGGCCAAACGAAGAATTCTATTGCGAATCTGATATATCTGATATAGTTTCTGGTTTGCGGCTAACGATTTTCAACCCGAAGTTCTCATATTGAAGTATTGAACACAACTATTTATTCATGTATATTATGAACTCAATCTATTATAAAAAAAAAACCGTTTATAATAGTACAATTATAATTATAAATGTAACAAAATCTGGGTCAAAGTAAAAACTGAAGAATATATGAGGAAAACTCAAGAAAATATACTTCCCACGTGACAAAGATGGCTATGCAAAAGGGAAATCATTTTTTGGAAATATCGGAAAGTAAAAAATCTGGTCAAGTTCTGATATGGCCAACAAGTTTAAAGACTTCGGACAAGTCCAATTAAGTCTGACAAAGTCAGGTTTGATGAAACAGAGGAGTTCTGGCAGCAGATAATACCAGAGATGATGCCACCAACAAAGGACCTAAAAAATAAATTATACAATCTCAGGTTCACTAATGAATTTCAAAGCCATTTTCACAAGTATCTTCAGAAATTTTAGTGGGAAGAATTAATGTGGTGTTTTTTTCAATTTAACCTGAAAATTGATTTGTAAAAAAATTCTGCAATAAATGATCTTTAATCTCCCAAAAGTTATTATTATTATTATTTGATAATGTTTATACAGGTATACATTATATCAGTTACATAACTGTTTTTCAAATATAAGTCCTGTAAAAAGTAAAAGTAAAAATAAATATAAAATTGTAAAATAAAATACATGCATATACAATGTGTCCCAAATGAAAATTGACAGAATTAATGGGCAACAAATTTGAGGTCTAAAGGAAGCATCATGGAAATATTCGGCTTAGTCGCAGTTCACTTCTCCATTCTTTAGAACCATTGCAGGTTTATGAAACAGGTTGATAGTTCTGGGAGTGAACTGCAACTAAGCCAAATATTCTCTAACTGCTATTTTAGGATCACAAAGTGCATACCATAAGCTGATTTTCAAAAAACCTTATAACTTTATATTCACGTAGAAACTTTGGATTATCATCCTAATTTTTTAGGTCTTGTGTCTGTTTTGATATGTGATGTCTTAAAAACCAAAAAAAGTGTTGGGTACAAGGTTGTTAAGTTTCATAAATTGCTAAAAATTTATTCATGAAAGTTCGATGCCGGAAAGTTTCTGATCCATAGTAGCAGTTCTCGTGCAAATTTAATTTCGCAAATCGAGATAAAATAAACTTTTCCCAGAAATTTAATTTTGTGAATTTCACAAATAATTAGTCTTCATATTTTTTTAAAATTTAATATTACCATGCATACATTGACAGACAGTGAGGCAAAAAGTTTTCTTTCGTTCAGTATTAAAGTATTAAATTTTGAGAATACGTGAAATTTTCTTACCACATTAAGGTATATATTTGGTATATATACAGTACAGCCTGAAAGAAATTTACGCACCCGCGAAGGAATGAATTTTTACATGAAAATGCAAAAAAATTTTTGTGTAAAGTTTTATCTGTTATATGAAGTCATTGTCTTCAACACGATTTGATAGTGACAGCTAATAATCTTATGTGGAAATGTGCAGTTTCTTTCGGCTATACTGTATGGATTATCTTTATCAAAATAAAATGACGTGTCTTTTGTTCTCCGATTCTTCGATTCGCCGTGACGTCACTTACAGCCGTAAGGAAGTTACTGCGCATGCGTGAAATACTTGCAGGGAAAACAAATCACAGCATACACCATTTTACCTGCAATATTCGTAGTGAAAACATCTCCTCTTGAAGTCTTTTGCTGCTTTTATCGAAAATACCTATTAAAAAAGCTTTTTTAAAAGCTACATATCAACATCATGTCGTACTCAATCGATTCTCTCGACGCTGAAGCCAGAATTCGTTATCAAACAAAGTTAAAGTTGATTGACATGGATAAATGTCCTTACCAGCTACCAGAAGATTCTTGGAAGAATCAACCCACATTGTGGCCATTATTGGAATGGCCTGAAGTATACGAATATTTGATTAACACTCCAGGAGTATTTACTCGGGAATCAATGAAGAGCAGAAAGTCTTTGGAAGCACATAATCAATTTGGGAAAATATTGGGCATGGATTTAACTTGACGAAGACCCAAAATGATTTTTTTTTTGGTGTGGATTTAATTTGACCATCAAAATTCACCTGATTTTGAGTCTTATTTCAAGTTTTTCTGAGCAAAATTAAATTTCGAACCAAAATTGCCAAATATCCCCCACACCAAAATTGGTCCAGAAGGTAGTTTGAGAAAGTCCTGCTGCAGTGATCTTGGTGAAAGATCAAGGGTCCAAAAGTGTTCTTCAGGTAGAGGGTGCTCAAGCTTGAGAGCCCACACTACGAGTTAGCTTAACTCATGGATGTAGTGTATTATTGATTTACCATAGTTGGGAATCGAACCCAAATTACATTTAGACCACTAACTATGGTGATTGTTTTTTTTTTCCAACACAAAAATAGTTACAACATTATACTACTAAATTAATTTGTTACAAAATATATCAATACAACCAAGTTCATTTGTTTTGTTCATTATACACAATGCCATCACCCAAATTACATAAAATACAACAAACTTTGAACAGCGTATCCACACCAGAGATTGGATTTTCAGTTGCTTCATCAGATATGGACTTAACCATTTGAATGGGAAGGCCACCTTCCAATATTCTATACCTGTTCTTGACAAGGCCAATTACTCGCTCAATGTGTATCCGGATAGATGCAATCTGCCTTGAAGTTTCTACATCTCGAGCAGATAATTGTCTCTTTCCCTTAGTAAATGCAGGTATTATCAATTCAACGCCACAGTTTGCTGCAAATTCGTCTTGTAGGGTAAATCCACGATCAGCTAAAATTTGATCACCAGGATGATGAGATGTTAAGTTCATCAAGGCACTGTTTTTAACAAGTTCCACATCTGATACTCTTCCACCCCAGGCCTGAGATACAAAGGAGATTGATCCGTGGGGTGTACAAGCAATTAAAAATTTAACCGTTGAATGTTTTTTATAATTTGAATAAACTTGAGCTCTGGCATCCAATTTATGAGGCCTTTGAATGAAGATTTCGGTACAGTCAATTATACTGGTTAGCCTTGGAAAATATTGTCCAAAAACACTTGGTAAAGTTCTCAGATTGGCATCATGGTCAGGCCAACGTATAACAAATAAGAGCTTTTCGTAGAGCAATGTAATCCAACGTTTGAAAATATTATTTAGCGAACTCTTACAACAATTGAATTGATCAGCTAAATTTTCAAACTGGTTGTCTAATCGCAATTTCATTAATGTCATCAATAATTGGTCCCTTGAATTCAGTTTACATCTGCTAACATTTGAAAGGTGTGGCTCAATGTACCCAAATATAACATTAAATGTATCAACAGTGATTCCAGTATAGTACTTGAACTTGGATTCGTTATCCTTCAGTGTTACATAAGAAATAAATCGAGCTTTCAATTCGGTAATTGTTTTCCTGGCAATATCTCTTTCCTGACGTAAATTTTGCATTTCTGTTAAATGCATCTGCACCAGCCTCCTAGCATCATCTCTCTCCATTCTCAGTTGTTCTATTTCACAGGTGGTATTGTTATTTTTTAAAGTCATTGGTGTACTGAACAGTCGTTTACTAGAACTGAAATCTTTTAGTGGCGGTGATGTTAATTCATTGTCCAGAAATGATGATTCGGATGTCAGTGAAGACGATGGAATTTCATTTGTCACATATGTAAGTGACATTAATGAAGACTCTGATTCATCAGTAACAGATGTTGATGTTGGTGTTGCCGATATATCATTGTGTATGATGCACTGCTGTTCTTTTTTTCTTTCTCTCCTTTTAGCAGAATTATGCCGGCGAAAAAGGCTCTCTTCATTTGATAATGGTGATTGTGTAAATGTGAATATTGTTGGTATGTGTGCTGGATGTGTAGGATCTTCCCTGTTAGGTTCACCTGAAAACAACAATGTAGTTAAGTTCAAGAAGAGAATTGAAGGTAACTTTATAGAAGTTAGAATCAAAGAAAAGTACAATGAAAAATTTTTAATGAACAGAACACTTACCACCAATAAAATGATCCCCACATAAATAGAGATGCTTCGTTGTTGGATTCCATTTAGTTCCATCTTTGTTGATTCGCTTACATGCTTGTATCCACTTTTGACGAAGTTCTGGATTGTTATTAGGAAACCTAAAAAATCTACGTTTGTTTTCCATTCTGTTGTGGTTAGTACAACCATATGCAGCACAGTTTAAAACCATATTATAACAGTAAACAAGCGAAATAACAGACTATAGCTCCTTCGTTTACGTTGTCCTCCTTGTGAGTGAAACTTTGTTTTCCCTGCAGCGATTTATCGGGCGCCGAAAAAAAAAAGATGCGCGCGCAAGTCGAATCGGAGAATTTGCTATAACAAAGTTTAATAGTAACTCCATCACATTTTTGTGGGTGAAATTTATAAGAGAGTATTGGGAAAAAAATTGAATTTTTAACGAAGAATGGGTTAATACACCGATATAGGTGGTATAGCATTTTTTCCAAATCTTGCCTGAGACTGTTTTTAGGCCATCTTTGACAACTGTCATGTGTCGTTGTCCTGCAATCTACGCCCAAATTAAGAAGGCTACACCATTAATGGTCTCTCTCTAACACACTCCATATTATATGTGTGAAGTGAATTTATTATATAGCTAAGAGAACGATATACAGCTTCCTGTTTTTAGACACCCAGGAAGTATGGCGCTATTTCCTTTCAGCACCCCCCCCCCCCCCGCCCCCCCCCTATTTTTTTCACTTCAATCCATCCCAAACGTTACAAGGAACATTAGTATAGAGGAAGAAAGTATGATAACAAGGTATTTCTCAGAAAAAAACAGAGAACGATTATTAAGAATAAAGATTTTAATTTAATAGTTGAGGAATCGGTGAAATTCCTTACTACATTCCCCACTTCTAGAAACGAATAATCCGCCATATTTTTTTAAGTTAACTCTCCATCACGAGGGACTAGGAAACAAAAACGACTTACGGCTATAAAAAGTATTTCATAGGAACGACCCGATTTCAATATGCAGACCAAATACATGCTTTTTAAAGATACAGTAGAATCCCGTTAACTCAGACCCTCGAGGGAGACCGACTAAGCGAATGTCCGAGTTATCCGAAGTCTCGATAACTCAGATCAAATCGAAGGGGGAAAAGAAATCCGTCCGACTTAGCGAATGTACGAATTATCCGGGGTACGACTAAACGGGATTCTACTGTATGTGGTTTTAAAAAAACCCGTTTTTCTAAGATAAAGTTGCGTCACACCGGATACAAAGTGGCAATTTGATCCCATAGATGGAAGAAACCGTGCTCTCGCCGAGTCGGTGTGGACCTTTGGGATTGCGGCCCGACGACGAAACAACAATGCCCGGCGCAGCAAAAAGCTTAAGCTCGATGACGGAGAGTGCATAAACAAATCCAACAGAACGGACGCAGATACCGCGATTGGAACCGCTTAAGTTATCAAAGCTTTGCTAAAATTAATTTTGTGAAAACCTTAAATTTTACTTCAAATGACTTTTTTCCTCTATACTAATGTTCCTTGTAACGTTTGGGATGGATTGGAGTGAAAAAAATAGGGGAGTGTGGAAAGGAAATAGCGCCGGAAGTATTTTGTGTATTTGTATTTTCAGAAACAGGGAATTTATGAAATTTTAAGTGGCTCCACTATAGCTAATAAAAAAGGCCACAAAAGAGAAGGGGGGGGGGGGGGGGGGGGGGGTACAAGGAAGAGAGAAGAGAGGAGGGAATACAAATCGAAAGTGGGATCGAACAGCTTCTCACAAAATCAATGCCATTAAGAATTTTCTTACCTTGAGTGCTGGGGATTAAGCGGCTGGTAATATTTCAGTATTCTGAAATATTACAGTTCAGTTCTTTTATTTTACTGTGTCGTTCTGTGAACACAAATTAGGATTGCACGTTTTTTTATGCATTTTAGGCCGTACTCACAATAATTAAATTACTTTATATAACTTGTAGTGTACCATTCATACATTAACCACGGTTTGTGGACAGCCTCTATTCCAAGGTTTCGCGGAATCAGCCTACAATTGTGGACAAAATATCTTGGAATTACGTACGGAAGGACGTAGAGACGCTAATGAAAGATCAGCTGCTTTCCGCGCTGACCAATTAAAGACAAGAACATTAAAAAAAGTCGATAAAGAAGAATATTTTTTCCATAATCTCGTTAAGTCGGACATTTTTAACAAAAGTTCCACTTATATCTAGAGCGTCGGTTAACTCGGACTCCCTGCTAACTCGGACACTTTTTCAATTCCCCTTGAGTGTGTCCGACTTAACTCCGACTAACGGGAGAGGAGTGCTACTGTAATTTCAAATGTTTAGTTTGGTTACTAAAAAAACATCTTTTCTACAAGGAAATTTCGCAGTGTCGTGTTTGTTTTTTCGCAACTTCGAACCCAGGGTCTCTTCCCTTTTCAATATACGGGCGGCAGCGAAGAAGACCCTGGTCCCGCCGGCTGATTCATTTAGCGACTTCATTGGCTTGCGATTTCTTGAGAATAATTTAACGAATTGAAAATAATTTTACAATTCGCTGTGAATGTGATCAAATAGATTTATCTCATGTTTACAATTGATATTTAAACAACTTTTACTTACAAAATGAAACCTCCTGCTCAAGACCCTTCCTTTGGTGATTTTCCTATTTTGAATTACTTATACTAATTTGCTATTATTTCTTAATACATGCGGGACTTTTGTAATTTTTTGTAAATATAGGACTTATCGAGCCAAAAATTGCATAAATTAAAATTAACAGTATACCTGTTGATTTTGAACAGCCGACCCTGGGTCTTTTTCACCGCCGTCCGGTATCGAAAAGGCAAGAGACCCTGGGTTCGAGGTTGGTTTGTACGAATCTGTAGAAATGGAGAGAAGAGAAGAAAGGAGGAGGGTGAACAATTAATTCAAACCAGACCTCTTTGCTGGGGTCATCTGCACATGTTCCTGATTATTGGCCAGGTCTTTCCTTCTCTATTCAAGCTTCAGCGAGGTGAGTCGTGTTCGTAAATATTGAATGTGCATTTCGGTTGATACATCCAACTTTCTTACATAAAAGAGATAGAACGCTTACTAAACGGCCACATTTTGGGTGGAGTGTAATACACGAATATCATGCATGAAAATTTTCAGATTTTATCTGTCAAAACTTTGTTTCACCTATCCGACGAAACGCCCATTCTCTCGTTTTTGCTGTTTGGTATTTAATTCTTCTGTTTCTTTGGATCAATTTATTTTTTTCGCTCAAGTGATGCGTGTTGGCTTGACCATTTTCTTTCTCCACATAGCAATCTGATTCACTAATCGGTCGGATTCAAATACTTTCGTAAAAGATTTCTCCGAGGGAAGTTTGGTAGATTTAAGATTCGTAACCACAGCTGCCCTGGTATCATCGGACAAATAGTTGAATAACCCATTGACGTTTGCTAATCCACTGTGAAACATTAAGTGCATTTCTTGTTGCTTTCCATACAATCCACGGTACAGAAAATATAGTGCAAAAGCAACCAGCTTCAATAAGCCTTAACATTGAAGATGGATTTCGTTATGTTTTCATTTATGTGATGTTGCATAATTTGAGAAAAGCATTGGATTGTTACGATTTGTAGTTCTTTTCACCAGCTTAGTCACCTTTTCTAATTCTTTTTCATTCTTTTCTGTTGTATTGATTTTAGAATGGAGGACTCTGATGTTGGTGAACCACCAACAGTTGCAAGTGCAACAGTTGAGGCTGTTGTGAAATATCTCCTAAATGTGTCTTCAGTCATTTTTGAAGAAACCTTACCGTGTGCTGCCTTGGAAGAGGTAATCACTTATTCCAGTTAATAATTATCTCTTTACATAAGTGAGAACTAATCTCTTGAATGGAAGAAAATAAATTTTGTATTTTAAAATTTAACATTTAATTTTCTTTGTCTGAATGAAAATATAGCAACGGAAATTTTGTGTTAAATGTCTGCAAATCCAATATTTTTTACATACGTTTCTTTGCTAAAATTAGGTCTCACAAACTGAAAATTCTTTGCAAAGTTTTCTTTGTAAATTCCCTTAAGATACAGTGTGTTTCAAAAAAATGGAACCAAGAATTATAACTGCAATAATTTTTTTTATCAGTGTAGAGCCCATTTTTTAAGCTTTCTTAAGATGTATGTTTTTTAGAAAAATGAACAGTACACGAGAGAAATCGAAAAAATAAGTTTGGAAAAACTTGTTATCTTAACGATCAATTAAGATGTCCTACAGCAAGATTAGTTTGCCAAAAAAAAAAAAAAAAATGCCTTGAGTGAGAGTCTCAGATGTCACATAAATGGCATAAAAGATTTTACACCTTTAAAACAAAGATAAGCTATTAACTTTGGTCTTAATTGATCATGAAGATAATGAGTTTTTCCAAACTTATTTTTTCGATTTTCTCTTGCATATTTTCCTTTTTTAAAAAATGGACATATCTTGAAGCTTAAAAAATGGGCTCTATACTGATATAAAATTTATTGCCAGTTGACAAATATTCATTGAAATAAATGTGGTTATAATTCTTGGTTCCATTTTTTGGAAACACTGTATTTAAAAAGTCAACTTCCACAGGAACAGAACCTGTTTTTCAAGAGTATGCTACAGATGAAATTAAAGTATTTTCATCATGTGTTTATAAGATTTCATTTCTATAGAAAATCATAACTAATATGGTGCACGTGTAAAATTTGGCATGTACTGTTATCAAAAATAAAAAACTCTGTCGTTCAGAAACATTGTTATAATCAAGTGTAGACTAACAAAAATTTACAACAAAGAAGTACCAAAATATCTGCAAATATCTAAAAAATAAAACTTTTGTGAGTACAAAATTTTGCGTTTAAGGGAAAATGAGGAGTTCTAAAAACACGTTTTTTTTGCTCAAACTTTTTTATATTTCATTAGAAGTCTTTGTTGTACAACTCATCTAAAATGTTTCAAGTTTCTGAGCCTTCTTCCTCTTATTCCCTACCTAATTCATATACTGCGTGTCCCTTCATGCCATTGATCAATTGGAGGTGCAATGGGCTGGCATGTGAGATTTGTAACTATCCAAAATTCACAAATGATAAATTTCAAAGAAATAAATTGCATTTCGCGGGAACAAAATTTTCAGAATCTCAAAATAGTATTTCACGATTTTTTTTAAAAAACCCTGAAGTTTAATACCAAAGTAGTTCGATTTTAATTTATTCTCGGTTGCATTTCTTTTTTCTACATATTTTGATATGAATGTGTCACTTAACATTTACCCATAAAATAAGAAAAAAATCTAGTTGTGATCTGAACAGCCATTCTTCTTCACCAATATTTACACTTGCCTTGATAAATTAACAATAGATTTCATCTGTAGTGAGACTCTAAGGTTTTTGAGACATTTTATCTCAAATATTAATCTCAGTCTTGTATATTATCTTCAATGTGTTTCATTTCATTTTTACCAGGCTTTTAAAGTACCTTCATCAACTGATTTCATTAAAAAGTTCATTAATGATGCTCAAGCAAAGTCCCTTTTGGTATACCAAAGTGTAACTTCATCTGATGATGTTGACCAAGGAGATTCAGAATCTGTGGTTACTGATGTTTCTTACGGTGTTCAACTGATGGTGCAGTTTATCACCCGGAAGGAAACTGCAATTGCCTTCATCAAGCGTGGTTTTGTCATTGAGGGTGACAAGAAGATAAACAAACAACTGCATGTGATCAACTTAGAGAATGCTTCTCCTTTCGATACACTTCATTCGTATGTTAGTAATGCAGTTTCTCCATTTTTTAAGTCTTATGCCAAAAAATCTGGTAAATCTGACCGTGAAGGTGACAAAATGGTCCCTTCTGTTGAAAAGAAAATTGCTGAATTGGAAATGGGTTTGTTGCATTTACAACAAAACATAGATATCCCAGAAATCACATTACAAATTAACCCATACATCCAAGCAATTATAAAAAAAGCTGAAGCAGAGAAACGAAAAGTAACTCCTGATGATTACGCTGACAAAACACAAGATTCATCATTTCTAAATGCCTTACAAAATGGTGTTAATAGATGGATTCGGGAAATTCAAAAAGTATGTTTAATAATTTGATTTAGTATTGGAGCTGTGATGATTTGTTTGTGAATGATTGGTAACAATTTGATCGTAGTTATATACGCTAATCTGAGCTTCATCTCAGTGATAAATTGTTATTTTTTTTAATTAAATCTGTTGCCTCACTTAAATTGCCAATTCAATGTTCATTTAATTTTAGGTTACTAAATTGGAACGGGATCCTGCATCTGGCAATGCCCTTCAAGAAATAAGTTTCTGGTTAAATTTGGAAAAGGCTCTTCATCGTATTGAGGAAAAACAGGAAAGTCAGGAAGTAAAACTGACTCTTGATGTGCTGAAATATGCTAAGAGGTTTCATGCTATTGTGAGCTTCACAAATGATACAGGTGTGCTGCTTATTACATCAATATCATTTTTTAAAAATTGAACAAGAAAATTATTGTCTGTTTGAGCCTTTACACTGCATCCAGTAGTAGAGTTAATTTCCTGTATTTTGATCCTTTTATATTTAGGATTAAAGCAGGGCCTGCAGACTGTAGCAAATTACAACCCATTAATGAAAGACTTTCCCTTGGAACAACTACTTTCAGCCACTGAGTTGGAGCGAATTCGTGATGCACTAATTGCTATTTTTGCACATCTTAAGAAAATCAAGCTTTCACAATATCCGATTCAGAGATGTTTAAGGCTTATTGAAGCCATTTCAAAGGATTTAATGTCCCAGATGCTGAAAGTGCTTAGTACCAGGAAACTTATGCTGATGAGTTATGAAGAATTTGAAAAGGTTTGATATGTTTATATTTTCACAATTTTAAAAATTAGGATGTTTTAAGTGTCCATTTTAAGAGATTAAAATGTAACCTGGCAATTGTATTGACTGACAAGAGGAAAGTTACTGATGAGCTATTTATTATCATCTTTCGGGGCTGAAAGACGTGATGATTTTTTACCGAACTGAAACTTTCCTCATCATACGGTAACTGCCAGGAAGTGTTAGATCTCATCAATATCTTGTGAAAACAATAAAATAATGTTATAGGTGATGACCAGTGCCTTTGCAGTGTTTGTGTCGTGGGATGATGAGTATGACAGATTGCAGCAAATTTTGAGGGAAATGGCTAAGAAAAAGAAAGATGATAGCTTGAAAACAATGTGGCGAGTGAATCCTTCCCATAAGAAGCTTCAATCGAGATTAGATAACATGAGGAAGTAAGTAAGTTCTTATAAAAACTAAAGATTTCCCTTGTAACAAAAACGATCAAGGGTTAATTAGTTGTGCTGTTATAGGTTTCGGAAGCAACATGAGCAACTCCGAGCAGTCATTTTGCGGGTCTTGCGGCCTTCAGCTTCAAAAACTATCAATCAAGCTGACAACCCAAAAGACAAGGCAGGAGAACAAGTGATAGATATGGCAGATGCTAATGCTGTTCAGGAAGTGGACATGGCATATGAAAATTTTAAAGAAATAGATCCCTTGGATGTAAGCAAAGATGGAATTGAATCGTGGGAAACAGCATTGAAAAGGTTAGTTTGCTGATCTGTCTGCTGTCTTGTTTCTGCTTGTATGTGTGATGATAAAGATGACGAGGCTGACTTAACTAAATACGTGGAGGTTTTCTCTTGAATTTAGTTGACAAACTGATGTTAGCTGAGGCATTTGTCTGACTAACTTTGCAATTGTACATTTTTGATGATTTTCCAATGTGGTGCCTTTTTGATATAAGAAATAATTTTTTATAGATATGGTGAACGGATTGATAGAGTTGAAACCAGAATAACAGCCCGACTTAGAGATCAATTGGGAACTGCTAAAAATGCTAATGAAATGTTTAGAATATTCTCACGTTTCAATGCCCTATTTGTTCGTCCCAGAATACGTGGCGCAATCAGGGAATACCAAAAACTGCTCATTGGTCTAGTGAAAGAAGATATTGAATCACTGCATGATAAATTCAAAGTTCAATACCCACACAGCAAAGCGTCTAAGATGAGTAAGGTCCGTGATCTTCCTCCATTGTCTGGTTCCATCATTTGGGCCAAAGAAATAGAGCGTCAACTCAGAACCTATCTTCATCGAGTTGAAGATGTCCTTGGTAAAGATTGGGAGAATCACATCGAAGGCCAAGGTCTGAAGGCTGATGGTGACAGCTTTCGTCAAAAACTAAATACCCAAGAGATATTTGATGACTGGTCACAAAATGTTCAAAAAAGAGCCTTACTTGTTGTTGGAAGGATCTTTGCCATTGACACACTAAAGGCTAGAGGTGGTACAAAAAGTTACCTTAAATTAAGGGTGAATTTCACAAGAGATGTAATCACATTAGCAAAAGAGGTATGAAATAGTTTTTTCTCAACAGTATTTACATATTCAATGCTTAAGTATTAAAAAAATTAAATTTTTTGCAGGTTAGGAATTTGAAGTGGTTGGGATTTAGAGTTCCACTGGCTATCGTCCGACAAGCTAATGATGCAAATCAATACTATCCATTTGCTATATCCTTAATTGAAAGTGTCAAAACTTACGAAATGACAAATGATAAGGTAATTTGTTCTTGGCAAATTTTATGAATGATTTTTTGGTGTTGGACAAGCCTCACAAATGATGCTAGTTGTTCTCTAAGAATGTTTTACTCTTATCAGTTGAACTATCATGTCGACTAGTCGTGGCAATTGTCCATATAGTAGTTTTTGAAAATCTAGCACATTGCTGAAAGTTGTAAGTGGTGTGTTCGTTCCTTCAAATACAATTGTAGTTGACAATGTTTATATTTATATTGATCTAAAAAAATTGTCCACAGTGAATGCTAATACTGAATTGTGTTAAAGGTGTTTGATCGGATGACAATATCCCCTTTGGTTGCTGGTGTGAGAAGAGATATACAATCATTGATGGCTGAGGTAACTGCCTATGGAATGATATTTTCATTGTTTGCTTGAAACATTTAAGGCTGTGAAAATAATAAATTCATCTTTATTACAGGGTATGGGCCTTGAGTGGCAATCGTACAAGTTAATGCCATATGTGATGCGTTTATCAGAAGCTGTTACTGGATACCAAGAAAAGGTACGAAATAACAATCTAACAAAATCCACATAAGTCAGCATTATCTTCTTAAAATGAATTTAATGTGTTACCATTGTGGAAGAGAAGAAATCTTATTTTAGTACAGTATTCTACCTTGTTTTGAGGTATGTATATAAAGTACATGGATTTGGTTTCATCTTTCTGAGAGTTGGCCAAATATTGTAAATATATTGGACATAGTATGAAAGATGACAAGTTTATTGTTTTAAAATTTCTATTTGCAATCACAGGTTTGAGAGAAATTTAGGATAAATTAACTGAGATAATTTTTGAAGACTTCACAAGTTATCTTTAATTTTACAATACTAAACATTATTATACTGCTAAGGGAAATTTTCGAAATCCTACAAAGGTTTTTTCTTGATGAAAATCATTGATTTTGTGTAAAGTTTTATCTACTTTCAAATGGTACAATCCATAGCTTCTAGAAAGTCTTCCATTTCGAGAAATACAGCGGCATTAATAAGTCGTTAATTACACCTTACCATTGTCAAAGACTGTTAGTATTGTCATAGAGTAATTGTAGAATAACTCCTTAATTTTGATTTCTTAAAACTGAATTTTATCATTCATGATCAAGTAATAATTTGAATAAAATAATTTTTCATGCCGATAATTTAAAGCAGTGTAAAGAAATTTTAAGTGTGATTTACTCATTAGGTTTTCGCCTAGGTGTTGAGTGGTATGAGAATTCTCTCTTATGAATTATTTTGTTTGAATTTGACTGGAAAGAATTGTTATTTCAAGTTGTATGATGATGTATAACAGAATAGGGACATATGAATTAAATAATTATGATTATTTATTCGATAGGAAGAGACTGAAAATACAACTTCATCTTAAAAAAACTTTCTTATTGAATGTGATCTTTTAATTATAATTCTATGATCTGTGCCTGTTGCATCTAGGTTGATGAACTTATGGCCAGCATTCAGAAAATTGACATTGAAGTCCAATCTCTTGCCACTTGTGCTTTCAAAAAAAATACATTCCAGGAGATTTTATCCAGAATCCAAAAAGCTGTTGATGATTTGAACTTGCATAGTTACTCCAATTTAAGTTCATGGGTTCAAAGTCTGGATGGTCAGGTATGTAAACTTTTTAGTTGTTGTTGCAGATTAAAATTGCCTATATTATTCATAATTCATGCTTTATTTAGGTGGAGTTAAAACTGGCTGCTCGTTTGCAAGCTGGTATCAAAGAATGGATAAAAGCACTCAAGAACGAAAATGAATTTATTGACGATGTTGAGCATGCAACACATCGTTCAGGTGGTTTGGCTGAGATCAAATCCTTACGTATTGAGTTTAATATTCGAAATCAAGTTATAGGTGTGTATCCTCCTGTGGAAAAGTGCAGAGAGCATTTGTTTAATGAGTATTCGTCATGGGTGTCTATTATCACTGGTTTGCCTAAAATCCAAAGTCAAAGATACCAGGTATAAACCATTTTCTTAGGGTACAATGTCTTTGGTACTTTGCATGCACAAATTGTCTCTGAACTCTCCCACCACTACCTGCCGTTACCAAACAAAGACAAAAATGTTTGTAGTTCAAAAAAGAATTGTCATTCGAAGTTGTATGATGATGTATAACAGAATAGGGACATATGAATTAAATAATTATGATTATTTATTCGATAGGAAGAGACTGAATACAACTTAATCTTAAAAAAACTCTTCAAAACGTCTTAGTGAATTTTGTATAATTAGGATATTTTTACTATGTGCTGCAATCTTTTCGATATTTCTCCTTTGCTCACAATTCTTTCCAAATCTGTTTATATTTTTCTCCATAATAATGCATCTATCCAGTACCAAACAAATGTACCCTCACTTATGTTCACCTACAAAGTCAAATTTTATTGTTATTTTCATTTATTAGGTTGGTGTTGACAGAGGTGATAGTGGAAACGATTCATATCAAGAATTATTGCTCAAGCTGCCCGATTCCAATGGTGTAAGTTCATTTGATGCATATGGTGCCATTGAAGAATTAATTTCCAGTACTCGAAAATATTGTCAAGAATGGTTAAGTTTCCAATCACTATGGGATCTTGAAATGGCACATGTTATTCCACGACTAAAGACTCTAGAAAATTGGATGACCATGCTGAACCAAATAAAGTAAATATCTCACTTATCATTTTTTGTCTTGGAAGCCAATGTGATGAATGCAATGTTATTAATTTTTAATGATTATATCCATTGCTGCCTTCCTACTGATTGGTGACTTTAATTAAGATAAAAGAAACGTTGTTTTTGTAACAACTTAAACCTTATATTTATATATTTTCTTTATAGACAAAGTAGATCAACATTTGATACCACTGACACTCATCGTGAGTTTGGGCCAATCATTGTTGATTTCAATGCCATACAGACAAAAGTTAATTTGAAATATGATACCTTGCAAAAAGCCATTGTACAACAATTTGGCTCACGGCTGGGTGAAGACATATCAGATTTTTTCACCAATGTCTCTAAAGCTAGAACTGAACTGGAACAGCAGTCTTTAGAAATTGCCACCACTGGTGAAGCTGTTACCTTCATTACATATGTCCAAGGTCTTAAAAGGAAAATTAAGGCATGGGAGCGCAGTGTTGAAATTTATCGAGATGGACAAAAGATCTTAGAACGACAGCGTTATCAATTCCCATCAAGTTGGTTATATTCTGATAACATAGATGGGGAATGGAGTGCTTTCAATGAAATTTTGAAAAGGAAAGATGGTGCTATTCAAACACAGGTGAGAAAATATTTTCCCAAATTTTTAGTTTCTGCAGATCTGTTAGTTTGCTGTTGAATTGTTTTTTTACTTATGAAATTTTTCTGCTCCAGGTATCTACACTTCAACACAAGATTGTTACCGAAGATCAGCTTGTAGAAGAACGTACTTACAATTTACTAGCTGAATGGGATAAAGGGAAGCCCATTGGTGGAAATGTCAAGCCTGATGATGCACTCACAACACTGCATATCTTTGAAGGAAAATTTGTGAGACTAAAGGATGACAGAGATAATATCCAGAAGGCCAAGGAAGCTTTAGAACTGATTGAGCCTGGTAAGTTGTTGATACAGTGCCCCAAACAGTTACCATTTCTGAGATGTTTGAGTCATTTAATGTAAATTTATTAATTTTGTAGGTGCAGTTCCTCCTTCTGATGAACGTGTGGTTGTAGCTATGGAAGAACTTTCTGACTCGAAAGGAGTTTGGAGTGAATTAGAGAAGATATGGAACCAGATTGATCAATTGAAGGACCAACCTTGGGTATCCATTCAGCCAAGAAAGGTTTGTTGTTGCTCTGTTGTTGGAAATACTTCCAAAATTCTTGATAATTAATCTCAATGTCTTATTTACTGTAGTTACGACAATCCTTAGATGGAATCGTGAACAATCTGAAAGCTTTGCCTGCTCGCATGAGGCAATATGCTGCTTTCGATTTTGTCCAGAAGACTGTGAAAGGCTATTTAAAAAGTAACCTTTTGATTGTCGAGTTGAAGTCAGAAGCTTTGAAAGAGCGTCACTGGAAGCAACTGATGAGAAAACTAAGTGTAAAATGGATTTTAAATGACTTGACACTTGGACAAATTTGGGATAGCAATCTGCAGAAAAATGAAGTGATCATAAAAGATGTTATCAATGTGGCGCAGGGAGAAATGGCTTTGGAAGAATTCTTGAAACAGGTTTGTGCAACTATTTGGATGAAAGACTGATTTCAAAGTGATTCCATTAATTTATGGTCATACATGCAATTCATTTTGCAGGTACGGGAGGCATGGCAAATGTATGAATTAGAATTGGTGAATTACCAAAATCGATGCAAGTTAATCAGAGGCTGGGATGAACTGTTTGAGAAAGTCAAAGAACACATCAACAGTGTTTCTGCAATGAAGCTCTCTCCCTACTACAAGGTATCTCATTTGAATTATTTAATTTATTGATCTATGATCTATGCTTTGATAGGATTATGAAGTGGTCAACGATTACAATATTCAATTTTTTGCCAGGTATTTGAGGAAGATGCTATGCAATGGGAAGATAAACTCAATCGAATTTTGACATTATTTGATGTCTGGATTGATGTTCAACGAAGATGGGTCTATTTAGATGGCATTTTCTCTGGAAGTGGTGATATACAACACCTGTTGCCAATAGAAACTCAACGATTTCAAAGGTTTGTTTTTTTGTTTCCGATTTTAAATATCCCTTCAGTATTTTATGTCTTCTTATTGTAATCCTTTAATATTCCTTGTAAGTAATTAATCTCCTGTTTTATTTCAGTATTAGCACTGAATTCCTGACATTGATGAGGAAGGTGGCTAAAGCACCACTAGTAATTGATGTGTTGAACATACAAGGTGTTCAACGTGCTTTAGAAAGATTAGCTGATTTGCTGGGAAAAATTCAAAAGGCATTAGGGGAATACTTAGAAAGGGAGAGGGCATCATTTCCTCGGTTTTATTTTGTTGGTGATGAAGATTTACTTGAGATTATTGGTAACAGCAAGAATGTGTCAAGATTACAAAAGCATTTCAAAAAAATGTTTGCAGGAGTACATTCTATAATCCTTAATGAAGAATCTACACTTATTATTGGTGTTTGCAGTAAAGAAGGTGAAGAGGTATGTTCAGTAAATGATTGTATTATTGATTTAACTTTGAAATTTCCATATGTTTAGAAAGGAGTTATATTTTAAATCTTCCGATAATCTTGGTTTTAGGTTAAATTTTTGACTTCTGTCAATCTGGTTGATAATCCCAAGATAAATGTCTGGCTCACAATGGTTGAAGAACAAATGAGGTTAACATTAGCTACATTGTTAGCTCAATCGGTCAAAGAAATACAAGCATTCAGTGGTGGTGATAGCATAGATTCTGTGGCTTATATCAATTGGGTTGATAAATACCAAGCACAGCTTGTTGTTCTTTCTGCTCAAATAGTCTGGTCTGAAATGATAGAGGTAGCATTACAAAACAGCAACTCTGGCAATATGGATTCTGTGAAGAAAGTACTTTCTACTGTTGAATCTACTTTGAATGTTCTTGCAGATTCAGTGTTACAAGAGCAACCTCCTGTTAGAAGACAGAAACTTGAGCATGTGGTATGTACATCTTGTCATATTTCAGCAATTCCAATATTTGGGACTGATGATTAAAACATTTGCTGTTCACATTCTGAAATTTGTGTGGATAATTACTTCCATGGCTATGAAGTCCCTCAATGATAATTAATCATGTGATTTCTTGTTCTTTCAATCTTTATCACAATTGAGAAATTATTAAACTGTCCTTTAGATTACAGAGTTAGTCCACCAACGTGATGTTACCAGATTACTTATTCAACAATCATGTGCTGGTAATAAAGCCTTCCAGTGGCTATCACAAATGAGGTTTTATTTTGATCCAAAACAAAAGGATGTGTTGCAACAACTCTCAATCAGAATGGCAAATGCAAAGTTTAATTATGGATTTGAGTATCTTGGTGTACAGGATAAACTTGTTCAGACCCCTTTAACTGATCGTTGTTACCTGACCATGACACAAGCCTTAGAGAGGCGTCTAGGAGGATCACCATTCGGTAAAGTGTTTATAACCTTGAATGTTATACTTGTTACTTTTCTGATGATGATTGAAAAGCATAGTTCAACAGAAATTATAATGTTGACTTGAATTTTCGCCCCTATCTGAAGAAAGATTTATTCTTAAAATAATGGAATAATTTAACTTAACAAATTTTTTAGGTAATATATATTTTTTCTTGAAACATTTAGGTCCTGCTGGTACTGGTAAAACTGAATCAGTAAAGGCTTTGGGCAACCAACTTGGAAGATTTGTTTTAGTATTTAATTGTGATGAAACCTTTGATTTCCAAGCTATGGGTCGTATATTTGTTGGTTTGTGTCAAGTCGGTGCTTGGGGTTGTTTTGATGAATTTAACCGTCTGGAAGAAAGAATGTTGTCAGCTGTTTCTCAGCAAATACAAACAATTCAAGTTGCTCTGAAAGATGGCCCTAATGAAGCAGGTGTGTTTGGCTATTTTACTCAATTTTAGGAGAGAAACCTTTGATGATCACTTCTACTGACTGTTATGATGATCAATAACCTCTAAGAAGTACTGAGGTTTCTTCTTTGTTAAATCAATTACAATTTTTTAAATCCATTTTGGTGTGCAGTTGGTAGTTTCTAGAAACAGTTATTGATGTTTTTGATATTCTGATTGTGTCTGTTGGATAATCATTATTTGGAAAGTATGTGCTTGAATAAATACAAAATAAAGAAAATAACTCATTGTCAAGAAAATTACCATTGTGTAAAGTAGAACTAATTTGAAAGCTATTTCGTTAAACAAAAGGTGAATTTGTATGAATGTTCTTTCTTTGACACACTCCTGTAAATGCCGCTTTTAGCTTTGTAATGCTTGTTTCAAATGCCTACAGTGATTTCTTACCAATTAAGAATTGTACTTGAAACTGTTAAACTATTATTAACTTAAAGTATTATTGCAAATGTCCCGACTGCTGAGTATGTTAATTTTCAGTTGGTCCTTTGTAAATTTGCATATACAAGAAGTTCGTAACTCTGACTTGTAATGCTTGCATCTGTCGCATTAACAAGACGAAAATTACTGAGACAAAACAATTTGAATCCTATATGCTCTATTCATCATTGAGAAACATCAACATAACAATTTATAATTTCTTCTCAGGAAAACCAATCCAAATTCAATTGATTGGGAAGGATGTGAAAGTTAATGAGGATATGGCTATATTCATCACAATGAATCCTGGCTATGCTGGTAGATCAAACTTACCTGATAACTTGAAGAAACTGTTTAGAAGTCTTGCTATGACGAAACCTAACACACAATTGATTTCTCAAGTAATGTTGTATTCACAAGGATTCAGAAATGCCGAAGTTCTTGCTAGTAAAGTGGTGCCTTTCTTCAAGTAAGTATTACATATTTCAAATGTGTTTTCCAGCTTGTCCCAATGATGATAAATTCTCAGCTCACTCTGAATAATACATGAAATGATACTATTCACATCTGATGGGGCAGCATTGTTACAGTTGAATCACTCTAACTGGTTGAAAATGTTTTTAATTTTTATAATATACCTAGTTTGTTAATCTTAGGTTGTGCCTGGAACAACTTTCATCACAATCTCATTATGACTTTGGATTGAGAGCTCTAAAAAGTGTACTCGTGAGTGCTGGAAATGTCAAGCGAGACAAAATTTCAACTATTAAAAGCAGCTTGCTTGCACAAAATCAATCTGCAGATGAAGCGAATATTTCAGAAGGCCTTAATGAACAAGAGGTAACATTAGTTTCTAGTCAAACCTTAATAGACCTTGTAGCTGATTAGAAAATTGCGTAAGTGGTGTGATGAATTGAGATGCCGCCCCAGTCATACCACAAGGAATGATGAGTGGCTTCTTTCTGACCACATTAATTTTACTGTCATAATTATTCTCTATGGAGAATACTCCTTAGGTCGTCATGGTGTCATTTTTGTGATTAATTTTAGATATTGATTCAAAGTATTTATGAAACTATGGTTCCCAAACTCGTTGCTGAAGATATTCCCCTACTTCACAGTTTATTAAGTGATGTATTCCCTGGTGTGAAATACATTAGTGCCGAAATGCGTCAATTGAGAGACGAGTTGAAGAAAGTGTGCATGGAGAATTACCTGGTTTATGGAGAGAATTTGGATGCAGGGGCACAATGGGTTGAAAAGGTATGTTTGTGTGTTCATACTGGGTGCACATGTAGCAGAACGTCTTCTTAATGATATCTTTATTACACTTCTTATTTTCAGGTGTTACAAGTGTATCAAATCTCAAACATTCACCATGGATTGATGATGGTTGGTCCAAGTGGGTCTGGAAAATCACTTGCTTGGAGGATGTTGTTGAAAGCGTTGAGTAAAATAGAAGGAACAGAAGGAGTAGCTCATGTTATTGATCCTAAGGTATGACATGTTATAATTTTTAATCACTTGTAACATTCCTCAAAATGATGATACTTTTGGAATTACCGTATGATTTCTTGATTATATCCATGGCTGCTTTCTGATTGAGGTTTGAATATTTGCTTGAAAATGTATCCTGGTTTTGGATAATCTAATGGCACTGATATTTTACGTCTTACCAAATAGGCAATCTCTAAAGAAGAACTGTATGGTGTTCTTGATCCAAACACAAGGGAATGGACGGATGGGTTGTTTACTCACATTTTAAGAAAGTAAGCTCTTATATAGATAATGGAAGTTTTTATAGATGAGTGACATTGCAATTTTAAATTATTTCCTGTTAATTCTGTAAATAGAACTTGTTTTGATAAAGATAGTAGTGTAAGTGCTGTGATGACTTTAGATGCCGCCCCAGTCATACCATCAGGAATGATGACTGGCTTCTTTCTGAGCGCAATTCTTGTCATAAAATAAAATACTATAAAGATGCAGTGAGCAAGTCAGCTACATGTTTCTTGTGAAATTATGTTATAGGATAATCGACAATGTGAGAGGTGAATTGAATAAAAGGCAATGGATCATATTTGATGGTGATGTTGATCCAGAATGGGTAGAGAACTTGAATAGTGTCCTTGACAACAATAAACTACTGACTCTACCAAATGGTGAACGTCTAAGTATTCCACCAAATGTAAGTACATTAAATGATTTTGAATGTCTGTGATTTTATTTCTTTATTTACTATTAAAGTTTTGATAATTGTGATATTTAGGTGCGAATAATGTTTGAAGTTCAAGACCTTAAGTTTGCTACACTTGCCACCGTCAGTCGTTGTGGTATGGTATGGTTTTCAGATGATGTAGTTTCCCCAGAAGTGATTATAGAAAACTACCTGCAGAAACTTCGGTACATTGCTCTAGAAGAATCTGAGGAAGATATTAGATCAAAACAGGTTGTTAAGGCTGAATCTGCTGGTGAAGAGCTTGTCTCTCCAACACTCCAGGTATAATTTTCATCAAGAGTCTTTCTTCTTTGTAATAGTAGCCTATGATGAGAATTCAACTAACACCATCTTTCGTTTGATTTCGAAATGAAACTTTTGTATAACTGAGGTTACAACACATGCACAATGTTCAAAATACTGGAAATAGGTTACTAATACTGTCTTATAGAATTCTATCTTATTCTTAGGTGCAACGTGACTTTGTTGATATTTTGATTCCTCACATGACATCAGATGGTTTGGTGCTTAAAACATTGGAGAATGCATATTCTCAGGACCATATTATGGATTTTACACGGATGAGAGCCCTAAGTTCTCTGTTTTCTCTACTAAATCAAGGAGTCCGCAACATACTTCAGTATAATCAGCAACATCCAGACTTCCCAATGAATCAAAATAGTTTTGAATCATATGTTGGAAAATACTTGGTTCATTCTCTTATTTGGTGTATGTCTGGTGATGGGAAGATGGGAAGTCGAGAACAAGTCAGCAATTACATTCGAAATATAACAACAATTCAATTACCACCATCATCAACTTTGATTATTGATTATGAGGTAATGGTGATTTATACAAGATCAAGCTTGTTTCATGTTTATAAATTTTGTGTTATTGCATGTTTTTCTTTAAATCATAGGTGAATATGCAAGGTGAATGGGTACCATGGACAAATAAAGTCCCTCAGATTGAAGTGGAAACACACAAAGTTGCTGCCCCAGATGTTGTTGTGCCCACTTTGGATACTGTTCGGCATGAGTCACTGTTGTACACATGGTTGGCTGATCATAAGCCATTAGTGCTGTGTGGACCACCAGGTTCTGGGAAGACTATGACTCTGTTTGCTGCTTTGCGTGCCCTTCCAGATATGGAGGTATGAAATTTATCTCAGTTGGTCAAATGATGATTGAATAAAGCATAGTTCAACAGAAGAAGTTATGTTGACTTTTTTTCGCCCCTATCTGATGACCTAATTATGACCTTGTGATGTTGGTAACTGATTTTGGTGTTTCATGTTCTTTCTTGGTTGCCTTAGGTTGTTGGTTTAAATTTCTCAAGTGCAACTACTCCTGAGTTGGTAATGAAAACATTTGACCATTACTGTGAGTATAAAAGAACGCCTAATGGACTTGTATTGGCACCATTGCAAATTGGAAAGTGGTTGATCCTATTTTGTGATGAAATTAACTTGCCTGACATGGATAAGTATGGAACTCAACGTGTGATTTCCTTCTTACGTCAGCTAGTAGAGCATAATGGATTTTACAGAACCTCTGATCAACAATGGGTGCGACTTGAAAGAATACAATTTGTTGGTGCTTGTAATCCTCCAACTGATCCGGGAAGGAAGCCTCTTTCACATAGGTATGTTGGATATAATTTCATGTTTATCCGAATCTAGATGATATTTGTTTTCTATTAAAATGTAACAACCTTTCATTGTAGATTCTTGCGTCATGTTCCTGTGATCTACGTTGACTACCCTGGAGCTGCTTCGTTGACTCAAATTTATGGCACATTCAATCGTGCTATGCTCAGATTATTACCTTCATTACGAAGCTTTGCACAGCCATTAACTGATGCAATGGTAGACTTTTACACCATGTCTCAAAGTAGATTTACTCAGGAGATGCAACCACATTACATATATTCACCACGTGAAATGACTCGTTGGGTTCGGGGTATCTTAGAAGCTGTACGACCATTGGATGGATTGTCAATTGAGGGACTTGTGAGACTCTGGGCTCATGAAGCCTTAAGGCTTTTCCATGATAGGTATAACTTCATTAAAGTGATTCTAAGTCTATTTATTGTTCTTCATTTAAAGATTTAATTTAGTATTATTATTTGTCTCTTTATTTTGCAGATTAATAACTGATGAAGAAAGAAGATGGACAAATAAGAACATCGACTTAGTTGCTCAGAAACATTTTCCAAACATTGATCATTTAACTTCCTTGAAAAGACCAATCTTGTATAGTAACTGGTTGTCTAAAGATTACCTTCCAGTTGAAAGGGAAGAATTGAGAAATTTCACCAAAGCTCGACTGAAAGTGTTCTATGAAGAAGAATTGGATGTCCCCCTTGTTTTATTTGATGAAGTTTTAGAACATGTGTTGCGAATTGACCGAATATTCCGTCAACCCCAAGGTCATTTGCTGCTGATAGGTGTCTCAGGTGCTGGTAAAACTACACTTTCACGTTTTGTGGCTTGGATGAATGGATTGTCAGTTGTCCAAGTTAAGGTACTGCTTTAAAAACGTATATTTATAGAATTTCATGAAAGAAACTGATGATAACGAGACGGGCGGACAGAAAGCATAATAATGTGCTCATAATGATGCATAGTCTTATTCTGATTCTTTTGCGGTGTATCAATCAATAATCGTAAATCATTATTAAATTTTAATCATATATTTGTTTTCAGGTCCACAGGAAATACACTGGTGAGGATTTTGACGAGGATTTAAGAAGTGTTCTAAGAAGATCTGGTTGCAAAAATGAAAAAATTGCCTTCATCATGGATGAGTCCAACATATTAGACTCGTCATTCTTAGAAAGAATGAACACATTACTGGCAAATGGTGAAGTACCTGGTTTGTTCGAAGGTGATGAATATACAACATTAATGACACAGTGCAAGGAAGGCTCTCAGAGAGCTGGCCTCATGCTTGATTCCAGTGAAGAGCTCTACAAGTGGTTCACACAACAAGTTATAACAAATCTCCATGTTGTACTTACAATGAATCCATCTACAGAGGGTTTGAAAGATCGAGCAGCCACATCACCAGCATTGTTCAACAGATGTGTATTGAATTGGTTTGGTGATTGGTCGACTGGTGCATTGTATCAAGTTGGACAGTCATTTACAAGTAAAGTAGACTTGGAAAGAAGCAATGTAAGTTTTTTGATCAATTGGTTATTTTTGCTCTTATTGTTTTTCTTGCATAAATGATGAAAGTAGGTGGCTGAACATATTGATGACTATCGCCTACCATCACCCATAAACTGATATGTTATGTTTGGGTCTTTTGTGCTTGCTCCATTGCTAGTTTTTATAGAAATTAATGTTTCAATTTTACTTCAGTACAAAGCTCCTGATTATTTACCGGTGGTCTATGAGAATTTACCCATGCCACCAACTCATCGGGATGTCATTGTGAATGCAATGGTGTTTGTTCACCAGACAATGCATCGGGCAAGCGGGCATCTTGTTTCTCGAGGTGGAAGAAGTGTTGCAATGACACCTAGAAGTTACCTTGACTTCATTAACCACTATGTAAGTATTATCTTATTATTATTTGTCATTATTAAGCATTATCTTTAATTATTAATTGATGATGGGAAGTGTTTTTATTATTGCTTGATGTTTCCTAGATGAAACTATTCAATGAGAAACGCACCAATCTCGAGGAGCAGCAACTTCATTTGAATATTGGCCTCCAAAAGATTCGAGACACAGTGCAACAAGTTGAAGATTTGCAGAAAAGTTTGTCATTAAAAAGCGAAGAATTAGAAGCCAAGAATGCTCTTGCTAATCAAAAACTCAAACAAATGGTCAAGGGTACGTGTTTAACATTTTGATAAATTGGTTTGCTTTGGAACTTGTGATGAATTTATTTGACAAGCATATATCTGAATACAATGCTGATTTCATACTTCTGAAGTTTCCCATTTTTGTTCTTCAAACTTAAGTGATCCAAATTTATGATTTATCTTTATTGTAGTATTTCTGTGTTATAGATCAACAGGAAGCTGAAAAGAAGAGAGTTACATCAACAGAACTTCAAACAGATTTGCAAAAACAAACAGATGCTATCAATACGAAGAAAAAACAGGTGATGGATGAGTTAGCCCAAGTAGAACCTGCTTTGCAAGATGCCAAGACAGCAGTGAAGTCAATCAAGAAAGCCAACTTGGATGAAATTCGTAAGCTTGGCAATCCACCTATTGCTATTAAATTGGCCCTGGAATCAATCTGCTTGTTACTGAGCACTCCTAGCACAGATTGGAAAGAAATAAGGGTTATTGTCAGTAAGACGACATTCATTCCAAGCATTGTGAATTTCCAAACAGAAGATGTAAGGTATGCATCATTTTCTGTACTTTAAAATGTATTAATTCCATAATTCTTTCATTGGACATGTAATTCCTACATAAACTGAAAATTAAAAAATTTGTTGTTTGTTTTTTAGTAAGGAAACCAGGCGCCAAATGATGAAGTATCTCAATAACCCTGATTATACTTTTGAAAAAATGAATAAAGCTAGTGTTGCATGTGGGCCTCTAGTGAAATGGGCCATTGCTCAAGTTTCCTATGCTGAAATGCTTCAAAAGGTGGATCCATTACGCGCTGAGCTCAGCAAGAATGAAGAGCAAATGCATGTCAATCAATCAAAGGTATGTCACAAATCTAAGGTCTAGTTTATTTTTATTTTGTTTGTTTGTGTTAAATTTATATCTTCTTTTTGCCTCAGCTTGAAGGTGTGGCTGACATGATTAAGGAACTTGAGAAAAGTATTTCAAACTACAAAGAAGAATATGCCCTTCTAATTAGTGAAGCACAAGCAATAAAAGCTGATCTTGCCACCGTAGAAGCAAAAGTTTCTAGAAGTACTGCTTTACTAAGGAGTTTAGGTTCAGAAAGACATCGGTGGGAAGAAACAAGTGATGGTTTTCAGACTCAAATGGACACCATTGCAGGAGATGTTTTATTGAGTGCTGCCTTTTTATCGTATGGTGGCTATTTTGATCAACAGATGAGATCTAATTTATGGTCGACATGGTCAACTCACATGGAACAAGCTGGCATTAAATTTAGACAAGACTTGGCTAGAACAGAGGTAAACATTGACAAATATTTTTATTGAACACTAACCTGATATGCTTGTGGATTATCATTTCACAAATGCAACTGATGTGTTCTAGATCTTATCTTGTATCCATGACAGTTAGATTGTTAACTGGCTTAACTGTGTAAATGCAAGATACATGTTTAGAGATGAGTTTTTTCTCTTAGTATCTATCAACTGCTGATGAAAGACTTGAATGGCAATCAAACTCTTTACCTGCTGATGATCTTTGCACTGAAAATGCAGTGATGTTGCAACGGTTTAACCGATATCCATTAATTATTGATCCTTCTGGACAAGCAACTGAATTTTTGATGAAGGAGTATGCTGGCAAGAAGATAACCAAGACAAGTTTTCTAGATGATGCCTTCCGGAAAAATCTGGAGAGTGCTTTACGTTTTGGAAACCCTTTGTTAGTTCAAGATGTTGAAAGTTATGACCCTGTATTAAACCCTGTCCTTAATAAGGAAGTCCGAAAAACAGGTGGTCGTGTGCTTATTACTTTAGGTGACCAAGATATTGATTTATCACCAGCCTTTACAATCTTCTTGTCAACAAGGGACCCAACTGTGGAATTCCCTCCAGACCTCTGCTCCCGTGTTACATTTGTCAATTTTACAGTGACAAGGAGTAGTTTGCAAAGTCAGTGTCTTAATGAAGTGCTTCGTGCTGAGCGTCCAGAGGTTGATGCAAAACGGTCAGATCTTCTCAAATTACAAGGCGAATTCCTTCTCAGATTACGTCATTTAGAACAAGAACTACTTCAAGCATTAAATGATTCGAAGGGAAGCATTCTTGACGATGACAAGTAAGTCAGCTTGTGTTACATTATTTTATGTTTTTTATCAGCATTTAGCAGCGTTTTAATAAACTTGTTATATGTTAACAAGTACAAGCTAGATGCAAAATTACAACTTGTGATAACTGCTGTGTTTATTTGTTACTATAAACATCAGTTTTAAAGCAGTGTTACATTTTCTCCAGATTTCTTTTCTTTGACTACCGAATTATTAGTAAAATGATTTTCCTGTGTGGATTTGTATGAATTATTGTGTCAATGTTACTAACTTTTACTCTTCATTTCAGGGTCATCACTACATTAGAAACATTGAAAAACGAAGCTGCAGAAGTTACTAGGAAGGTTAAAGAAACCGATACAGTTATGTTGGAAGTAGAAGCTGTTTCTGAACAATATAAAACCTTAGCTGCTGCATGCAGTAGCATTTATTTTACTCTCGAAGAATTGAATTTAGTTCACTTCCTGTATCAATTTGCATTGAAGTTTTTCTTGGAGATTTTTCAATCTATTCTGTACGACAACGTACAATTGAAAGATAAGAAAGATCCTATTGTTCGGTTGAAGATACTCCAAGATTGTCTGTTCAAAGAAGTGTATAATCGTGTTGCCAGGGCAATGTTGCATAACGATCGTGTTGCCTTTGGGTCAATGTTAGCTCGTATTCGCTTAAAAGGAAGGAAGTAAGCCAAGAGCCATTCATAAAATAATCACTTACCTTTTTGATATTTTGATACATCAGGGTGCTATAATTACGTTATTTTATTTCAGTGAAGCTCAGTATGATGCAGAATTTGATCATTTACTGCGAGGAAAGGAAATAGTTGTGCAGGCCGATTCACTTAATTTGGAGGGACTTACTCAAGAACAAAAAGTTGCAGTGCTGCGTCTTAGTAGATTGCCTCAATTCAAAGATCTTTCAAAGCATGTTGCATCTAATATCAATGTAAGTATTGACTTAATTATAACTAAGTCTTAATGAATTCAGAAGGTTGACTTGGTTCAAGAGATGCATATCTTCTACAAATGCAAGTCAAAATATGCCCATTTCAATCCATGATGAAAATATTTCCGCATCGCTCAGAAAGTGTAATGATGCTAATAATAGTTACTCTGAGATTATTAACTAAATTTAACTATGTTGTCATTAGTTCTATGTTCCCTGATTTAACATGGTGTTTCAACAAATTATGGTTTCAGGAATTCAAGAAATGGATATTTTCTGCAAATGCAAGTCAAAATATACCCATGTGCTGGAATGCATCTGAAACGTTAAGTATGTGTTGTTGTTTTTTATGTAGATTTTTTAATTTTCAATCCATGATGAAAATATTTCCGCATCGCTCAGAAAGTGTAATGATGCTAATAATAGTTACTCTGAGATTACTACCTAGATTTAATTATGTTGTCATTAGTTATGTTGCCTGATTTAACAATCATTCTGTTTTAACATAGCTCCTGTTGGTCAAATTATGTATGAATTATTGGTGGTTCAAGCCTTCAGACCTGATTATGTACATGCTATGTTGAGACGATACGTGTTGGCTGTGCTAGGTGATGATTTCCTACATGCTTCTGAGCAGGAAATGGATATGGTTCAGGTCGTTGAGAAACAGGTAAATGTCTTGATAGTTACTTAAATGAGGTTGTACTGAATGTTTATTTATAAAAATGATACATTCAAATAATTTAGGTGAAAGCACAAACACCAATGCTGTTGTGTTCTGCACCTGGTTATGATGTAAGTAGCAGAGTTGATGATCTACAAGCCATGACTAACAAGCAAGTTACATCAATTGCTCTTGGTTCTGCTGAAGGTTTTAACGAAGCAGAAAAAGCTATCAGTGCATCTGTTAAGGCAGGAAGGTGAGTCCTGTGTGAATAAAGCAGAGGATAACTCAAGTTCATAGTTATAGTTTTTACTGAATCCTGCCTATATCTTTTGTTTAGGTGGGTTCTTCTCAAAAATGTCCATCTTGCAACACACTGGCTCATTTCGTTGGAGAAGAAGCTTCACACCCTTCAGCCACATCCAAATTTTCGGTTGTTTATGACAATGGAAATAAATCCCAAGGTTCCAGTCAACTTATTAAGAGCATCCAGAATATTTGTGTATGAACCCCCACCTGGTATTAAAGCTAACCTTCTGCGAACCTTCAGTACAGTTTCAGCTACAAGAATGTCACAAGCTCCTGGTGAAAGGGCAAGACTTTACTTCTTATTGGCCTGGTTTCATGCGATTGTACAGGAAAGACTTCGTTATGCTCCTATGGGATGGTCTAAGACATACGAGTTCAATGAATCTGATTTACGTGTAGCATTTGATATGCTTGATACTTGGATTGCTTCAGTCTCCGTCAATAGAGCAAATATACCTCCTGAGAAGCTTCCATGGGATGCCTTCAGCACTTTGCTTGGTCAGTCAATATATGGAGGACGAATTGACAATGATTTTGATCAGAAACTACTACAGTCGTTTATCGATCGCTTGTTTACAAAGAAAAGCTTTGATTCTGACTTCCCATTGGTCACTAACTTTGAAGGGGAACAGGGTAAATCTGTCCACATTCCAGATGCTGTTCGTCGGGAACAATTTGTTCAATGGTGTGAAGGGTTACCAGATTATCAATCGCCTTCATGGTTAGGACTTCCAAACAATGCTGAAAGAGTCATATTAACAAATCTGGGTAAATATAGTAAAATTTTCTTAACTTGCATGGCAATCAGTTGACCATGGCCCACTTTTCACTAAGTTCTGTGATATTTTTTAGGTGAAGCTACTACAGTGAAGCTCCTCAAAATGCAAGTTAGTTCAGAGAGTGACGAATTAGAGTATGTACCAGAAGCAAGCAATCAAGAAGAAGGCTTTAGTGTGGATTCTCGACCTCAATGGATGAAAACCCTGCAACAATCTGTTAGAAACTGGTTGAATCTTCTACCGGAGGTTGGTTTTTGATTTGTTCTGGCTTGTCATTGGGATACTGAAGATTTATGCTACAAAATAAACCTTTTCTGTATTTGGTTATAATTTCGTGTTTTTCATATTGTAGCAAATTTCGGGAGTGAAAAGAACAATGGAGAATATTAAAGACCCTCTGTTCCGCTTCTTTGAGAGAGAGGTGAATGTTGGGGCAAAGTTACTTAACCATATGCGTGAAGATCTTGCAGCCATTATGGAAGTTTGTGAGGGACAAAGAAAACAAACAAATGATTTGCGGTTGATAATTGATCATCTCATAAAGGGTCTCATACCCAAATCTTGGAACAGGTAAGTGTTATCGTGGTCTGTCTGTTCTAATCATCTCAACTGTGAAAGTTAGTGCGGATCTGGATTTTATCAGCTTCGGTGTGACCAGTTACGTAACGGATCTTATTATTTTAGGTACACGTGTCCGAAAGATCTTACAGTCATCCAATGGATTGTCGATTTAGCTGAACGTTTAAAACAACTACAAAGGGTGTCTAAATTAACAAACACAAGTGGTGCGAAGGAATTGAAAAATTTGAAAGTCTGGCTTGGTGGCCTTTTCATCCCTGAAGCATATATTACTGCCACTCGCCAGTATGTTGCCCAAGCAAATCAGTGGTCTTTAGAGGAACTGTATTTAAAAGTAACAATTGCTGATGGTGGAACCCTTAAAACTGACGACTGCAGTTTCTTGGTGTCAGGTAAATAGATTATTTTAACTTTTAAGCGGGTGATACACAATCAAATTTGTTTCAACTTGTCGAAAGAAACATCAACCGATCAGCTTTTTATCCAATCTCGTTATGTACATTTAAAAATTAATTGATGGAATTGTCAACAATTTTATTTCGACAAAGTGGAACCGTGTAACTTTCAAATACGATCTATTTGATCCAGCAAGTTTGATCGTGTATCGCTCACTTAAAACTATTTGTGGAATGTCAGATGATAAAGTTTGCCGCCCCAGTCATACCAAAATGGTGTGATGAATGGCTCTTATGTTACTAATAACACCTGTAGAGTTTAGGAATCTGGAAGTTTAAATAACTTTCGACATAATTCAAGCTTGTATATTTGATATTGCAGGATTGAAGTTACAAGGTGCTGTATGCAAGAAGAATCAATTGAGCCTAGTGGATACAATAACGACTGAACTCCCCGAAACGTGCCTTCAATGGACTAAAATCGATCCCCGTAATCCTCCCGTCGTCGTGGGAGATGATGTTACTTTACCTGTGTACTTGAACCAAACCCGTTGCGAATTGCTGTTCACTGTTGACATGACAACAACCGGTGTTGTACCTCCAAGATCATTTTATGAAAGAGGAGTTGCATTTATTACATCATTTTTGTCGGGTTAAAATTTGTAGACACGAATTGAGAAATTGTATTTATTAAACCAATGTATAATTTATGTTTTTGATTATCGTAATGCCAATTTAGGAAAGAAAATTGTGGTGCTTAATTTATTCGGCTAATTCTTGCTTGAGGAGAGGTCTAACTCTGAATTTCTTTTTCTGCGGACCTGCAGTTTTTCCTTCATTATTTCAAGTTCAGTTAATTGTAAGATTGTGAAAAGAACCTTAAATCTTCTCATTTTTTATTTATAAATGTTAATTACATTGAATATACACTTACAAACAACGTTCAGTTTTCTTTTCTTTTCAACTGTTTGGCTGCTCCTTGAGTGTTACATGTTCCGTGTTCACAGAAGCTTTCGGTTTTCACTGGATGTAACGTTTGTAGTTATTCAGAAGAATTCCCCCAAAACCCTTTCCAGACCAAACTACCAATAGAAAACACACTGGCTGGAAAATAGTACACTTTCAATGATATAGTCAGTCTGCTGGATTTTGTGACTTGAATTATATGCTTCAAAATTGCAGTTTGCATAAAAGGTAAATGTGCAAGTGAAAGAAAGCATCTGATTTGCCGGGTAAAATCTTTCTACCGATTTCCCAAAGACGGATTCCATTCGGGCTTGCGAATAAAAACCTATTTTGACTTCTTTTCCTTTTGCTTATTTAAAGAAACTTTCATAGCTGTAGTTTCTTTTTAGACACGAACTAATTCGAAGAATTTCCCACACTTGTCACAGCATTCAGGGAGGTTGAAATTTTAAAAATTTTATTCACCGTCAAACCATGGTGGGCAATTAAATTAATAAACTGTGTAATCTGAATGATTAGCTTATAGATAGCCTGAGTTCTGTAGTATAAAATAATGTCCCACATTCAGCCGTAAGTACTTTAAACGTATGACCACATTGTACCGACTGTCGTTCCTAACTAAACGTAGGGTACCAGGCATAATGGCACCAATAGTATGAACGGGACGCGAAAGCCATCCGCAATAAGTAAAAATAGAGGCGTTTCGTACATGATCTAGAATATCTGTCACGTATGCAAACAGGAAAACATTAAGACACCCGTTCCACCCCAAAATCAATTTTTTCCTTGGCCTTTTCAATCAGTGATGAAAACAGACAGTTTACTTTTTTTAGATAACCTTTGAAAAAAGGTGATTGAGAAAATACAAGAACGAGTTTGTCTAGCTAATTCGGGCTGCTTTGACTTCTGGAATATGCAATAATTCTTTACTACTTCCCTGTTTTCACCTCAGTTTTTGCGATAGATGAATTCACTTTTCTTTTCATGAGGCGGCAAATTGATAATTCTCCATATAATTTTTTCACCCTTAAAGTTCACCTTTGGTGCTTGTGACATCTTTGGACTCGCATATTCGACTTCAATTCTTCCTTTTAAATGCAAATAGATTATATTTGTTAATTGGAATCAGTGGTTATTGATAGGGGGAGGACATTATTTTATAGTGGGAGATTATTTAACAGACTGAATTTTTTGCACTCAGAGAATTAGGAAGGATGTTTGGAATTAGGCAAAAAGACAGTACACACACAGCCTAGGAATCGCAACCCAAATTAATTGGTCAGCGCCGCGAGGTAGCTGATCTTTCATTTCCCCGTGTCTGTCAGTCAGTGTGTAATGTCACAGTTAATTCCGCCCTTTCGCAACACCCTCCCGAGTGTTGGAATCCGTTATTGCTCGTTTCTTCAACGTCTAGTCATCAATTCGATCTCTAATTGTTTTGCTAAGAAAACTGGTTATAAAAATGTCGTAAAGTTTCGGGTTTGTTGATAATCTCTGTTGATAATTTCTGGTTGCAGTTTCTGTTTGTTTTTAGACTTCTGCATGACTGGCAGATTTTTTCTAGCTGGCAGCACAGCCACAAGACATTACAGTATACACAATGTATATATAGATATGCAATCGTTTTTATTATTTACAATAAAAATAAAAAAGAGCAAGTTAACTGCCAGTCATTTAAGGCTAAAAAAACAAAAAAGAAACTGCCGGTCATGCAGAAAGGTGTCTCATATATACTGCCTTCAGCTAGAGGGTAGTCGCAATTTGTGAAGGAACACATTAGCATAATTTCTGTTTTCAGTCTGTATCACCAATAATGGACTTTGCATGCTTTTCTTTTATACTTTAATAGCTAACATTCTTCTTCACAAATTTCGACTACGCTCTAGATCCGCATAATTTTTGCGTGGATTTAACTTTGTGGAATGATATTGTGCAGGCCTGAAGATTATTTACTTCATGTCGGACAATATGTCCACCGGTAGAACTGTAAATCCGGTCCAGACATTATCACCATCACGGTGTTTTCTCTGTATATATACGAAGCGAAACGAACAGTAAAGTGGGGGACGATTTAACCTGTGAACCCCAAACAAAAGGATACTGATTGCCTTTGGTATTTTATTTACGTTGTACCACACTTGACATTTCTCGCCAGACAAATATGTCTGTTGATTAGGTTCTTTTGTGGGACAAATATATACTGTTTTTACGCCGGACAATTTCAGATGTCTGGAACTAAGAGGTCGTTTACATGAGACCCAAAGTGAACTCAAACCGCTTTAAAATATGGAGCTGTTTACATGAAACATTTCACTTCGGGTAACCCTTTTTTGCTGAATCAGTCGGACATCTCACAAACTAGCCAAAATCACAATGACGTAAACAAGAGTTCTCATATAGAAAAACCAGACCGCTGTATCGGGGAGCAGTGTTTAAATTTCAAACCGGTTTGAGATTTCACCTCGGTCAATTTGACCGAAGTGAAACTGCACAGTAATAAGAATTGCATCGTGCATCGAAGTGAAGTTTTTCATTTCAAACCGATCTCATGTAAAAGGCTTCTAATATTCAGGTTGATTTGATATTAGGAAAATCCATGCCAAGCAGTTTTTCGTGCATTTTATCATTCTTAAAAAAAAAGGAAAAAAGTCAGCTGACATGCATATAAAAAAATGAAAACAATAGACACATCTGTGGATGTTGACATGGCCAGGAAACAAGAGAAAGGGATGCTTAAGCGAGTATGGTGATGATGATAAAACATTATGTAGATAATTTAAGATTTACTTCAAAAAGTAAATAGCAATACTAATATTACTGAAAACATCCATCGTTCCCTGTATCGTTCTCTGTAAAGTGCATTAGGAAAAAAATTGTGCCCAAAAATCTACTTGTTTAAAACTGTTGTGCTACAAGCCTATGAAAGTATTGCAAATTTATGTTACCATAAAAAATGTTCTCAGTGTGAAGGTTTATCCAATTTCAAATCATGTATGGACAAAGTCTAAGTAAACGCTGACCTTCAAGCCATAAGGCTTTTGTTTATTTTAAATCATGCAATGCAGAAATGGGTTTAGAAAAAGAAATTTACTTGCAAAAGCTGAACATAAGACCCGTGGATTGCATATTTTATTATATACGTTTAATTTTGTGTTTGTGTTGCGATCTGATTATGCTGTATCCTTCCAACTTTTTAAACTGCTGGAATAAGATATCAAATTTTGTTACTATGCTGGAAAATAATACACTTTCAGCATAAAATTTGCCGGGAAAAATACTGTTCACAGTAAAAAATTGCTGGATTTTTAAGTTCAAAATTTGTGGCAATCCTGCGTTAAGAATTCGACATTCGATTCATTAAGACTGGGTTCCATTTAGCTACATTTTCCCTTGTAGCGCAAAAAGCTCAAGAGAACTTTCCTCTACACCTCAATTAAATTTCCATTGAACGTCAAAGTAATTCAATAAACCTTTCCCGAATTTCTGTTTAAACGCCGTGTCTAGACCTAGTTACTACACCCGCCCTCGTTTTAGATATCAAAATTGCCTCTAACCATTCTACTGGGAGTTTTAGTAATAGAGATAATTACTAAGTAACAAAGTTAAAACATTATTGAAACAATAAATTTAATTAAAACGAGGTTGGATGTACTAACTAGGTCAAAACATGGTGTTTAAACAGAATCAGGAAAAAATGACTAATATTTCTAAACTAATTCTAAAACTAAATTCTAAATTTTCATTCTGATGATGACCTTTGGAACGTAAGGTCGAAATATTAATCTTTAGAAATAAATTCGATCATATTTCTTAAAGAAGAAATGTATAAGCTTCTGGCGATACTGTTTACAATTAAAATCTTTGCTCATATAAACATTTTTGAAGCGACTAAATAATTTTTTTCCCGAAAAAGTGGTCACTATTTTACCAATTTAGAGTGGTTAAAAGCAATTTTGGTTTTGGAAACGAGACAAAACTTACTGATCCATCCATAAACTGAAGCAGTAAAACAGAAATTCAGGAAAAAAGGTGTGTTTTCATTTCATGCTGGGGGAACTTACCGTTTTGAAAAAAATCCCTCTTTCTTGAAGTCACATCAATTTTAGTTTTTTACAAAAGAAAACAACTTGACATCCTTCCGTTGTGTATTAATCAATTACTTTACTTTCGTTCTATACAATGCCTCGTTTCTAATGGCAGTGATTTTACATTTTTTCGTGTGATAAGTAGAATTTAATTTTATGACCATTAGGTATCGAGCTTATCATTTACTTTGACATTCATAAGCTAATTAGTGTTGACGTGGTTTCTTCATAAAGAGGTAAATAACCACGAAATAGCGCCTCGTTTGTTATAAGCGGGTGTGTATAAATAGTGTTCATTTAACAAGAGAAATAAGATGGAAATGAACGTTTGAGCTTTTAAGAGATATTAAGAGTTGATCAATTGAATCAAAATGAAGGTGCTGGAACTATGGCTTTTTATCATTCAATATGCTTTCATAATGAAAGATGGTTGTTGCAGCGAAGTACGCAATGGTGAGGAAATTCATAAGTTAAATTATTGGAGAATTTCGTAGGAGTGAAATGATTTTGTTCGAGTTGGGAAAGTGAAATACAGTCAACATGTTGTTGTAGGTCGAAATGGATATCCTCTTCGTGCTAATAATATTAATTTGGCTTTTCAATATCCTCGATTATAGCCGCATTTTTGAAATGACATCATAGATCTGGGCTTCTGTCAAAACATTAAAAATTTACATTAAACAAACTACATTTTTCTCAAAATATACAAAAACATAGAGATTTCAGAATATAATGGCTCGTGTTACTTTTTAAAACGAAAATTTTTGTTTGTAAATAGCTGCTAAATTGACGTCATTAAATCACGTAATTACTTCAGAGCCAGGCATCTTAACTTGCGAGAGAAAAATAATCTTTCACAATATTACAAACAATCGTCATGAATGTTTCGTAGAAGCATTTTGGTAAAACTACGTTTTCATTACTTGAAAAGGGCCAACTTCGTCCCCATGGGTTCTTGCCTTTTCAATATACTTCGTCGTCGCCTAGTATATGGAATTCCAAGAAATGGCTTTCCAAAACTGATACGATTTAAAAACTGGAAATACTAAGTGACAACCTAAGTTTTCCTGAAAGATGAAAAAAAACTTTTTATTTCCAAACGTTCTTTGGTATAAGAAATTATCAATGACTGAACTTTCAAAGATCTGTTATTTAATCGAAGCTTTAATTTTAGGAAGTGGAACATTTTTAATTAGAGGAATTTTCCCATTGACCAATCCTGACGGATCAATTATCAACTACCAATCAGGATTTATGATGGAAGAAGCAATGAGGTATGCAGTCGAAGAAATAAACAAGAATTCTTCTTATTTATACGGTTACAAACTTCAAATTGCTGAACCGATCCAAGATTTCAATTATTACCACACTGAAAAAGAGGTAAAAGAAGGAGTACTATCAACTTTCCTTCAACAAATTCCATTCCTAATTGGCCCACATACTCCTGAACTGTCGTACATTACCAGTATACTGGCTGATACGTTTCAACTTATTTCTGTGAGTTATTCAGCCACTTCTTTGGAGTTAAGTGACAAAGGATTCATGTATCGCACTGTTCCACCTGACACTTATCGAATAGAAGCATCACTCGCCTTGCTGAAAGAACTTAAATGGAATTATGTTGCTGTGGTTAGCTCGTATGGTTTTAACGGAAAGAAAACTGCAAAACAATTTGTATCCAGACTGCAGGAGATTGATGTGAGTTTGTCCCAGGAAATTGATTTACCAAAAGAAATGAGTGAAGATGATGCAATCAATGCACTGGAGTCGTTGAAAATCGATCCCAGATTGAAAGCCATTGTAATGTTTACAACAAATGGAGATTCTAGGAAACTGATCAGCACTTTTGGAAAAGACGACACTGCAAGCAACTACCTTCTTTTGTGCATGTACGGCTGTGGAAACTATGAAGAAGTAGTGGAAGGAATAGAACATTATGCAGCAGGAGTAATCAGCATCGATGTAGCATCTCCAGAAGTAAATGGTTTCAAAAAGTACTTTCTGAAATTAAAAGCCGACAAAAATTCAAGACCATACTTAAGGAGATTTTGGGAGAAACAGTTCGGATGTTCTTTTGAGATTGGAAACTGCACAGGGAATGAACAACTGGGTGTTGGACAAGGTTACTATCCACTTACTCCTGTTCATACAGTTATCAGTGCTGTTTCAGTCATTGCAGAATCTCTGAGAACTTTGATACGAATTGTTTGCAATTCAACAACTCCATGGATGAAAAACGAAAATGCGTGTGTTGTAGATCCGACAATACAAAAGTTATATATACCTCAAGTGCGGAACATCATCAATCGGTCATTGCGGTCTAACGGAACATTGAAACAAAGTAATACCATATTGGGAAATATTGACAATGTCATACGATACGATATTCATCAATATCTTCCTGTAAACCAAACGTACAAAAGCTTATATGCTGGAACTTGTTACTTGAATGATTCTAAAACAGGAAGACTTGTAATGAATCCAACTTACATTTGGCACTTGAAGAATTTGTCGTTGCGTGTAATTGAGATAAAGGAGAATCCTATGTCAATCTCCATGAAAACAGCAAGCGCAGTGGGATTGTGTTTGATCGCCGCTGTTGTTGTTTTGTTCGTCAAATATAATCGTTACCAAATGGTCAAGGAATCTGGACGGGGTTTGTGCTACTTGATTTTACTTGGCGTTGGCTTCATGTTTGTTTCGACTTTTTTCTTTTTAAGACCTCCGTCTGCTGCAATCTGCATGTTGCGGAACAGCCTTCCTGGAGTCGCCTTTTTGTCAGTATACGGTTTGTTATTTCTGAAAGTACGCGGAATTTATCCAATCTTTCGCAAGCGCAACAAACCTGACAATACTAAATTCTTTTCTTGTTCAAAGTCACTGGTTTTCATGTCATTTATAACCATGGCAATGCAAATTCTTCTGATTTGTGTTTGGTTTGGTTCCAGACCGATTGAGCTGTCAGAGCGTGTTGCGTACAACGGCAGATATTACCTGACAAAGCGCTGCAACCATGAAGAAATCCCTGCTATGTTTCTATTAAGCTTGGTCCCGAGTCTTGCTTTTATGATTTCTTGCACGGTCGTAGTATTCAAGATTCGACACTTTCCAAAAAATCACAATGAAATTAAATTTACCGCAGCTATGTTGTGCATCTCTTGTGTGGCCTGGATTATCTTCTTGGTGACATACTTTCTGTTTTCCGGTGCTGTTGCTCGTGATTACCTGATATGCGGAATGTTGGTTGCAATTGGATACATCACTTTGATCGGGCTATTTGGTCACAAAGTGAAACTGATGTTGTTTCATAAGGATATAGACGAAAGTTCTTCAAGTATGATCGTGTCCTTCCGCGGTGAAAATGGCGAAGAAGTTAATGCAAGCGTAAAGTTGGAGCATAACTAAACCGAGGCTCGACTGCTGGTATATTCAGTCGCAAAATTAATTAAATGTTTCGAGGCCTTAAAAAATCATTGTATGGTTTTCTACTGTCTTGAGTGCATTTAACATAATATTCTACCGAAATAACTATAGACACTTTTTACTAAATATAATAGCACTTTATATATTTCACTGAAATATAATAACTATTTTCCAGACCAGATAATGAAGAAATGCATGTTCCTAGTGTGACTAGAAGATTCGAGGTGCTGCTGATAGAGGAATCATTTACATAAATGTAAGGTTTATAAAAACTTAATTTTGATCAATGCTCTTATTCATGCGAGGATTATCAAAATTACGCCCTAAATGTTTGAACGGTTTGAGCGACGTATATCATATAAGAAAATTAGATGTTCCTGGGCGTGTTTAAAAATGTTTTTTTTAAAAATGGTGAATGGGCTTCTAACATGTTAGGTGAAATGTAACATAGAAAAAACGGATGGCACATACTTTTATTTTATATGACATATTTGAACGGTTTGCTCCGGCTTTCTCATTGTATGACGAACGCCACAGTAAGGTGAATAATACATATCGATTCTACTATTATTGTTGTTACCCTTGTCTCTTGTTACGCTTGTCTATCGCAGTACAGGAAAAACAACCAATGAACAGTTACTAGTTGGTCACGTGCCTTTGCTAGATGGAAGAGAAAGCGGCTCTGAATGTTGTTTAGAAGAGGACAGATATTATAAAGCGCCGTTTTGTTCAACGATAATTCTTCATTTGAGTTAGGAGGATCTTTTAGTATTTTCAATGAGATTTTTTTGAAACAGTTCAGCCGTTACGTTTTATGAACGCCCGATGCTTCGTTTAAATGGATAAGATCTGATCTTGTGTAACACCCTTCAGCTTTACAACATTTGAGGTAACTAATCCGTTTTGTCGTTACGAATCAAAAACACATGATGGTCCTATTTATTTATTTGTTTACTTCATGTCAATTACAACAGTAACAAAACACAACTGGTATTGAAGCCTTTCCAAAGCTGAAGTTAAATCTTCCGTCCATCTTTTATAATAGAAGCTAAGTACTAAGTTGTTTTGGCTTGACATTTTTGAATTCTTTCGTATCCTTGTTTACACCTACCTATAAAAAAATTGAAATTAAAATTTTAGGGGATTTTTTTGTTAAAAATGAGACAGCAGCGGAATTCCACTTCATATTCCAAAAAACTGTAAATGTAAAAAGAAAGGAAATACTACTACTATATTTAGAACTTGGTCGAAATTTTTTTGCTTACTTTACACAAAATGTCCGGGAAAATATCATTAGTGTAATATCGTCTTTGTTTCTACCAATGTTCTGTAAATTTTTGTCTTATCTCTTGAGAGTTGAGGAATGTTGGTCGAAGTTTTCGTGCAATTTTGTTACATGAAATCGTTAAGTGGAAAATGGTGTATTTAGTGCCGTAACACATACCTAAAGTCCCGTAATAATGCTTGATTTGATCGTTGCTAATCCACCTGTTTATTCGAAACACATACAATGTGTCGCTCACATCCAAAGTTAGCTAAAAAAACGAGAAACAATCATTATAAACTCTCCGATTTACAATTGCAGAGACAAGGTAATTAAAAGAATGTATTGCATTGCGTCAACATGATCAGAAATTAGAATAAAGGCTGGTAACGAAATGCTCCAAAAACAATGAAAGAAAATGTTTAGAGAAGTTCATTTCGTGTAATGATTTATTTAGGGTTCTATATTCCACTCATCAAAGGCTATAGAAAAGTCGGCCATAACTGCTAGCGTAATTTCACCTTTATGCATTGCCGATTAATAATGTTGTCGTTGTGTAATGACGACTCGGAAAACCAGATTGAGTGTCATTGTATTTTCCCATTGCTCCAATAAAAAATGACATAATATAAACTTTTCAAATATTTTCAACATTACTGGAAGGACAGTTTTTGGTCGGAATTCGTCAGGAATATTAGCACCATTTGATTTTAGTATCGGGCAAATCCTTTTTCCAAGCAGTTGGGAATGTAGAGGTATCGATTGTGGTATTTATAATGTGAGTGATCAGAGATGTTAAGTATTCGATGGTCATATTAACGTATTTGGCAGGGATGTTATTGTTTCCTGTTGAGCAGTCAGTACGCAATGATTGTATAGCTTTCCAAATGTCTTGATAACTCGCGTGGCGCTTTGAAAACTCAGTTTTACGATCTGGTAGGTTGTGAATTTCTGATAATAACATTTTCTTGTCCATGCCGTTCTTTCCAGTAATTCTTGAGCCAGTTCGCTGTATTGTTGGTTTCTGGGTCGGCGGAAATTCTGGTTGGGGTTGGTCGTAGTAGCCAATGGATTGGTCGCTTAGACGATCGAGCTGCCTTGTAGAAATTCATTTTTGTGTTTCTAATGGCTTGCTAATGTTTACGTTTCACATCCGTGTATCTATTCCAATCGACTAAATCCTGACATTCCAATATACATTCATAATGTAATCGGGGTTTTTCAGTAGCTGCTTTTCAAGCGTTGCAACAGTAAACCCAGGGTTTACTTCTCTTACTCTCTCATTTTCAAATTTTTATTTTTTGCGTGTTAATAAGCATTTCAGAATGGACGAAAAGTTACAACAACAACAACAACAACAACAACAACAACAACAACAACAGCAACAATAATAATAATAACAAGAACAATAATAAAAGTAAGAAAAAATGTGAAAAAAATGATTTTATACCCAATGAATGTACCAATCCGGACTCCAGCCCTTCTTTTCAGCACGTTGTAGGATCATCCGATCAATCGGATAGACGAGTCTTTCACGAAATGTAATTCTGTCAGTACTAAAATCGGATTTGGAATGAGAAGGAACTGAGAATTTCAGAGTTTGTATTGTTTTCTGTTTGTTGTTTTGACCATGAGCAAATATCAAAAGATCACAAGAAAATTGCAAAGTGGCAGCTTTGGTGATGCCGCTCACCGGATTTCAGCCCAAGAGCGCAAGAGGGTCTGGGGATATGAGAGGTTCCTGAAAGCTTAACTTACTGGCTTGTTTCTAATTTATCACCTTCTCCATCCAACAGAAAAGTGATCGTGTCATTATCGTAAGTGATAAACGTTACATTGAAGGAAGCGTCGGTTCCACTTCCTGGTCCACTTCCTGTTTTTGTCGTAATCGCATAATCTAAAATCAAAATGTTTTTTTCCCAGTTTTCTCTTCACAAAGGTGTGAATAGAACAAAAAACAAAAAACAAAACCGAAACGAAAACAAAAAACAACAACTGGCAGTCAGAAGTTTGGAAAGTGAAATGCACATCTTCAATTGACAGTTCCAATAATTCAGTTGTCCCCTGTATTATACATTCATCTACCACAATGCAGTGCTGTAATTACTCGCTTAAGGTTTGCTTGACGACGTCTTTAATAAACGGCAGTGAGATATTATTGCGGCTTTATATCAGGAAAATAAAAATGGTTCGACTTAATGTGCAAATATTTAGGTATGCCGCAGAAAATTCGAGCGCATTCTTACCAACTGTTTTGGTACTATCTGCAGCGATAACAACAGCTAATAACACAAGCCCTACAAGTATTTCGCAACACAAATTTGATAATCCCATCATCATCATCACTTGATACCATCAACCTCTCTGAATCAAATTTTGATATTATTTTTAAAAATCTTTTAATTATTTTGTTTGAACAACTGATACAGATGTTTAAACACATCCAGTACAACTGTTGTGACGTAGCATGTTTACGTTTTTACTGGACACAATTGGACGATGAAAACTGTGAAAAAGAAATCTCTTGTTGTTATAGGGAAGATCTACGAATGCAACTTCGTTCCGAGAGTTGTCTATGAAGGGTTACAAATCGTTCACGAAAAATAGAGTACGTTTCAAATCTAATTACATCTAATTTTCTTTCATTTAGTTTCTATTCCAACAGAGGACCAATATTTATATCAGTTGTATTACTGAAATTGTAATGTAAAAATATTCAATAAATAAATAAACTTCATGTATACTTTTTACGATTATCTGTCATTTTCAAATGATTTCGATAACTTTTTGGTATCATTTGAAAGGATCCCGTTGATATAAAAATTCCCATATTATCGAAGCTCATTTTTTTAAGTCAATCTTTATCGTATATGATCACCTGGAGGGCATTATGAAAGTTTATGGAAAATGAGAGAATTTGATTATATAATAATAAAAATGATTCCCTCCATCAATGTAAAGGTCTCGCAAGCTCCACCCCGGAGCTTGTTTTTCAGTACAGATGCACGAAACGGTCAGTATGCCGTTTATTAACTTGAGAGCAAAATACCGTCTGTAAAAACACCGATTGCCTTTGAAGTAGGATTTAATAACGAACGAAGGCTGCAGGGAACGAGGTGACAGACTAGAAGGAGAATATATATATATATATCGACACTCAAGAGAAAAAACTTTCACACGGTAGTATGACGCATTTTAAGAGTATGGTTACACGTAATCGGGGTGAAACTCACACCGGGGCGAAATTTCACCCCGGGTTCAAAATATTTTACGATACACGTCTTGTTTAAACCGGGGTGAAACGCTTTGTATTTCACCCCGGGTTGAAAAGTTAAATACTTACTTTGAGCATAAAAATATGTTCGTAATTCTATACATTGAGCATCACGTATCTGTTTTTCCTTTTATGATGATAGACAGAAGAATAAGAAAGATGTCTTTAAAAAGTTTAATGGCCATACTATCAAGTATTACAACTATCTTATCCTTAAGCTTACTTTTACTTCAAATTTATTCGGTTGCGATAATAAAAATAGTACAGCAAAGAAGAGAACTAAATGCACTGCTTAATGATGCTGTTCAAGCAAGAAACACTGCTATGACAAGATATCGTCGTCTTTGTTTAAGGTATAACTTACATACGTGTTTTTGTTTTTGGGTACAAAGTACATATAGCTACATGTTTTGTTATAAATACATTTAATAATCAACATTCCACAAGGAATATTCAGATATTCCCGCAGAAAAAGAAGTTGCTGGGTTAGATCTGGCAGAACTGATAAATGGTGGGAAAATTTGATTAACGGAAGACTGGACAACCTCACATGGAAAGAAAACTTTCGCATGTCAAAAGAGGATTTTAATACTTTGGTCTCTCTTATTCGTCCACATGCTAATGTACGATCTAACAGAGTTAGGAATGATGTTGTTTCTTTGGAGAAAAGAGTAGCTGTTACGCTTTACTATCTGAAAGATCAAGGCCATATGAAGAATGTCGCTAATGTATTTGGAATTGCTCGATGTACTGTTGGCCAAATTGTCTCTGAGGTTTGCGGAATTTTAACAAAGGACATTGGACCAGATATGATCAAATTCCCAATTGAAAGAAATGAAGTCGAAAAAATTTCTTTTGACTTTTTAAAAAGATTTGGATTTCCTCATGTGGTCGGGTGCATAGATGGAACGCATGTCCCAATCAAACAACCGACTGAGAATGCGCACGATTATTTCTCTTATAAAATGTTCTATTCCTTAAATTGCCAGGCTATTTGTGATGCATACGGGCGCTTTTTGAACGTAGAAATTAAGTGGCCGGGAAGTGTTCATGACGCTCGAGTTTTCGCTAATTCTTCAATTCAAAAAGGTTTCAGTGATAAAAAATTGGAACTGTTTTACAAACCACTTTTGCCCGGAATAGAACCAGTGCCACAAGTTCTGTTAGGCGATCCGGCATACCCTCTTTTGCCGTATTTAATGAAGGAATATGAATCGTGCAGTAACAACGAACAAGTAATTTTCAATCAGATGCTCCGGAGTGCTCGAAACCAAATTGAGTGCGCGTTTGGACGATTGAAAGCGCGATGGAGGATTCTGTTACGCCCTATGGATATTCCCACAGAAAAGTTACCGATGGTTATTTTTTCTTGCTTTGTGTTACATAACTTTTGTGAAAGACATCGTATCGAAGTAGACAATGGTATGGTTGAAAGCATCGTTTTAGAAGAAAAAAAAGGAATTGCAGCAAGTGACAAAATATATTCGTATAACACGCAAGCAGGAAATCAGATCAGGAATGCAATCACTGACTATTTCAAAGAATGTATGTAGCTATATGTTTTATAAAAGGTGAAGTTCAATAAAATCTACTTATTACATCATGTCAAAGGATTTGTTCCCCTCAGTAGATGCTGGTGAGGATGAAAATGATCTGTTTCCTTCGAATGCTTGTTGAAAGTGAGTGGGTGATTGAAAACGTGGCTGAGGTGGGTGCAGTGGGTATCCTTGATATTGTTGTTGCTGCTGGTAAGGGTAATTGAATGACGGGCCTTGTTGCTGTAAACTTCCGCTCAATGCTTGGGCAAGCAAGCCCAAGCCATTTCCAATAGACTCCCCGACCTTTTCAATTGACTGAGACATCTGCATGAAAGCTTTGTTTGATTCATTTGCCATTGCTGTTAACGAATTGACCATATTCTGTTTCATCACAAGTTCATCTTTAGCAATATTTAAAAAGACCTGGTCTCTTTGAGATGCTGACAATTGTTTCTCGAGTAATTTGCGTTTGTTGTCAACAAATCGATTTACAGGTTTCGGCGATTTCAGGTTGGCGTCACTTGATTCTTTTGACGGCAGTGTTTGAACATCATTAAGATCATCACTTTGTGTATCATCTATATCTCGTTCACAGTCAGCATCATCATCATTATCATCATCGAAATTCGTATTAACCTCTTCATTCCAAACCTCACACTGCTGCAACAAGTCCACAGCATTCTTGATAGAAGCTGTAGCTGGAGATCCACCCCAAATTAATTTCAATGTATCCCAGTTTTCCATGACTAGTTTTCCACTTCCAGATCTTCTGCCTTCAGTTACAGCTTTTCGATAATCTTGTCGGATATCTTTGACTTTTTGTTTAACGCGATCATATCCTGTCTTGATTGCTTTTTTTTCATCTTCTTTTCGTTGCTTTGCTGCAAAAAATTCTTCAGGTGATATATCATCTGGAATGCTTTTGGACTCTGGAGGACCAAATTCACCTGAATCAATTTTTTTCGCCATTGCCGTTCGTACATCTCCATACATGCGCACTAAATCGGACTCAAAATCTAGGCCTTTAAATTCATAGTGTGTTTTAATTTCCATCAGGCTATTCAAAAGTTCCTCCTGCATCACTACACTCCAACGAAACCTCGAACTCTGTGATGTCTTCACTTTTTGTTTTTTGTTTTTTTTATGTGTTGTTTTTGTAGCAAATTCTCCAGTATCACTATAAAAATATCGTTAAGAGTGGTAAGTGTTCAAATATCAAGAAATAAATCGTGCCAATAAGAAAGCCTCCAAAATACGAACCTGATTTTCCTTTTAAAATTCTCTGCCATATCTACTTCTTTTTCACAAAAGTTCACGTTTAAAAAGAATTTGATTAACAGATTTGCACATTTTCAGTACAAAAATAAACAGAGAAAAGATTTTCGCCCCGGTTTGAGTCAATATTTTCTGTATACACGTTAAAATCATTCACAAATCTACCCCGGGGCGAAATAAGCCCTGGGGTTGTGTTTCACCTCGGCTATAACGTGTATACAGGTAAAGTGATTTCTTTACAGACAGGGTTGAACTCACCCCGGGGCGAATTTCGCCCCGGGGTGAAATTGTACGTGTAACCTACCCCTAAGTTTAAAATAAGTTATATAAATATACAGGTCTGGTATAAATTTTTCAAGCAATGTCAAAAAGTCATCATTTTCTGTGGAATCGGGTCGACTTTAAACGGGTGAATGGATGAATTTACAACTGATACTGTGTTGTTAAGTATAAGAACGGAACTTAATACGAGAAAATTCGTATACATTTTAAAAGATAATGTGACTCAATAAATACACAAAGGACAAACAAGTTACTACATACAATAAAAATTCATTTCGCACTATTATCCGGAGCACGAGACACAAGCTTCTTTGTTATCTAACGAACACATCATATCAGCCTCGTTCTTTTCGCGGTTCTTTAATTTGCTTTGATCTACAGTGAATTGGATAGCATCAGCAGCAGGTTTAGTTCGCAGGTAATACATACCTGTCTTCAAGCCCTGTAAGATACAACCAATATTACCTTTAGGAGAGTAATTATTAGCTGGACAAATTTTCGCGAAATTAAATCCTCGCGAAAAATCCCCAGAGGATTGATTAGTGAAAATAAATACACACGAAATGTAAGAAAATTGATATATAAAATTGAGATATAAAATAAAGAAAATTGTGTAACACCAAGCAGAGTTTTCCAACCTTTTTCCATCCATAGAAATGAACAGCAGTTAATTTTGCAAAGTTTGGCTCGCCAATAAAGACGTTGAATGATTGACTTTGATCAATGAATGCACCGCGATCAGCTGCCATGTTTATTAAATTTTTTTGCTTCATTTCCCAGGAAGTTTTATATAACGCTTTTATTTCTGATGGAATTTCGTCAATGTTCTGAAAAGACACAAAATCCAAAAATATTCAACCACATGCTTTTCAAGTGAAACACGCCCTAAAAATCAATTCAATATCAGAGTCCGATTCTACCTGCACAGAGCCCTTGTGAGCGATTAAAGTGTTCTTCATGTTGTCATCCCATAGTTTCAATTCAGTTAAGTCACGTAACAGATGTTTGTTGACGACTTGAAATTCACCAGAGAGCACTCTTCTTGAGTAAATATTACTTGTAAATGGTTCAAATGACTCATTATTGCCGAGAATTTGTGCAGTAGAGGCAGTGGGCATTGGAGCCATAAGCAAACTGTTTCTCACTCCATGTCTATGTGATGAAAATAGAAAAAGATTTATTATTGCAATGTCAAGAATACACAGAGGAAGTTTTTAATGGAGTTCAGAAAAATTCCTGAGCAACACGCCAAAATGAGAGACAAAAAACATAAATATACTTCTTAATTTTTTCTTTCAGTTGATTCCAATTCCACAAGTCGGTGGGAGTCACACCCCACATATCATATTGCAAGATACCTTGGCTAACCGGGCTGCCATCGTAGGTTGAATAAGGTCCATTAATTTCAGCTAATTCACATGATGCTTCCAATGCACCATAATATATAGTTTCAAAAATTTGTTTGTTCAACAACATTGCCTCGTCAGATTCAAATGGTAGTCTCATTAAAATAAATGCATCAGCCAAACCCTAAAATTATTCAACGAAAGTCAAAAAAGTAAACTGCCAAACTGATATTGTACAAGAACATTGTAAATCTTCTCTAATGACATCAGATTACTAAAGATGAAATCATTCAACAGAAAACTTCAACAAATACCATCAAATCAATCCTTGGAAATCAAATGAGATTGTATTTGCAATCGCATTTCCAATTCAAGCAATTATTCAGTTAAATGCAGAAGTGGTGCATGCAAAAAGCTTTTTCTTTGTTCCCCTTTACAGCCTTGTACAAGTAACTTTAAGTACAGACCAAGACAAAGAACGAGAAGGAAAGATTCATGGACATTTGGAAGTTTTAAACTCTATATCATCGGCACAACAGCATCATCTGTCATTGTGTTGAAAACCAAAGTTCCTTAACTTCTGATAATACAGAGCATCATTACCTGTACACCAATGCCGATTGGTCGATGTCTCATATTAGAATTTCTGGCTTCTACACATGGATAGTAGTTACGATCAATAACTTTGTTCAGATTTCTTGTAACAACTTTTGTGACATTCTTTAATTTTTCAAAGTCAACTGTTCCTTTTTTCACTTCCTTTGTTTCCCCTGATGGTAGAGTAGTAGTTTCTCTGCTGACAGTAACAAATTTGTTTACAGCTAACGAAGCTAAATTGCAAACAGCAACCTATTGGATAAAATGGTAACAGTGAAATGTATAAGAAAGCATATTAATAAAATTATTGAAGCCTCGTTGGATTAGACTTGGACAGAAGCTGAAAAATACTTAAAATTTGGCTGAAAACAAACAAAATCATTTTTCACCTCATCTGGAGCTGTGTATTCAATAATCTCTGTGCACAAGTTACTGGATTTAATAACACCTAGATTCTGAAAAGAATAAGTTGGACATAAATTCGGGTCACAAAAGTGCAAGAAAACAGAGGAAAAACTTATGAATGAATCAGAAAGGCATACCTTCTGGTTGCTTTTCTTATTACAGGAATCTTTGTACAACATGTAAGGTGTGCCAGTTTCAATTTGAGATTCCAAGATGGCATACCAAAGTTTCTGTGCTGGCATCTGCTTTCGGAACTTACCTTCAGCTTCATAGCTTTCATATAACTTTTTAAAATCGTCACCGTAACAGTCTGACAAACCAGGACACTCATGAGGACACATCAAAGACCATGTTTGTTTCTTTTCAACACGTTCCATAAACAAATCACATACCCACAACGCATAAAATAAATCACGGGCACGCTAAAATTTTGGAGAAAAAATATTCAAATAGAATTAATTTCAACAGTCTTTTTAACAAACCACTCATGATCAAGAGGGATCTAACCTGTTCTTCCTTTCCAGTATTTTTCTTCAAATCAAGAAATTCAAGAACGTCAGAATGCCATGGTTCCAGATACACAGCAATCGAGCCTGGTCGTTTATTACCACCCTGATCAACGTATCGAGCAGCATTGTTGTAGACACGAAGCATGGGAATAATACCATTAGAATGACCATTAGTCTAAACCGATAGGCTTAACAATTTAATGCAAACAAATATTTTCAAAGGTCAATCTCATAATGGTCAATAAATGCCCCACTCTTTAAAATATCTTCCCTGAAAATCAAAGAAGTCTACAAATGCCTCTTATACACGCTGAAGAAAGAAAGGAGATATACTGATACAATTTCAGCGATTTACTTTTGTTCCATAATTTTGTTGTTGGAAAAAGTCATTTTTAAAATCTCTGCTTCCTTAAAAATTTTATTAACACCTCCCACCAAAAAATGGCCATGTAAAATCCAAAATTGAACAAATGTCCAGGTATTTATTGGAGAATTTACTATATATATCTTCGTCCTGGATGCTTAACATATTTAAAAGACATACCCCAGCAATGTAACTTCCAGATGATCTGATACAATGTATATGTAAACCAATGCCACCAGCCCATTTGGAAATCACAGCACATTGCTTGAGTGTATCAAAAATACCCTCGATACTGTCAGATTGCATAGCTAATAGAAAACAACTAGACATCTGTGGTCGTGGAGTTCCAGAGTTAAATAACGTTGGTGAGGCATGAGTGAACCATTTCTCTGACAGTAAGTTATATGTTTCAATAGCTGCATCAATATCGTGACCATGTATTCCGACAGCCACTCTCATTAACATATGTTGTGGACGTTCTGCAGGCCGACCATTTATCTTTAATAGGTAAGATCTTTCCAATGTCTACATCACAAAACAAGGACATTGAAATGCTCGAAATTTTAACACTTTCTACATTTTTAGAAGTTTGTCAATAAATTAATTTGCATGCATACCTTAAAACCAAAGTAATTGTATTCAAAATCCCTGCTAGATATGATTGCACCATCTAAACGCTATAAAATTAATCAATACACAGCAAAAAGATATAATTAGATAATCATAATTAATATAAATGTTTTCGGGATGACCATGGTCCAGTATTACTATTTGGAACATATTGCCTGTTGTGGAACTATAAACTAACCTCTTTATTGGCTTGCACAACGTTATATGTTTCTTCAGACACCATAGAACACCTTTGGTTGATTTCAGGATTGATATATTCATACAGATCTGAGACAACATCTAGCATAGAAAATATAACATCAATAAAAAATGCATAGAAAAGAATCCATCTTTAATTATATATTAACAAATATTGGACTAAAAGTATATTATTATTAGTTTATATTTCTTTTGTACCACTGAATTTCTTTCTTGTTTCTTTGTGTAAGTTTGAAATTGCAATTCTTGCAGCAAGGATTCCATAGTCTGAATGCTTTGTTGTCATGGCAGCAGCTACTTCCGAAGCTAATGTGTCTAATTCCACAGTGGTTATGCCTGCATACATGCCTTGGATAACTTTTTGTGTAATTGCATACTGAAATTAAATCAAGGTACAATTTAAAAAGGACAAATAATCTATTGAGGAGAGAAGACTACACATTTTCTTAAGTAATTGGTGATGTTTGAATAACTACATACTCTCTTAACGATGAACTTATTTAAAAAAGTACCAAAAGTAAGGTGAAATTTTAAGATGATTTCCGACAAGCAGATCTTATCACAATAATCAGCAAAATTAAGTAGATGTTTCTCCAGCCAGAGAAGATATGATTATTGCCCCTCTTTACAGTGAAGTATACACATTAAAAAATAACCACCACAAGGTTCAAAGGCATACCCCCAAAACCTTGTTTTATAAAAGAAGTGCACAATGCTCTTAATCAAGAAAATACAGTATTATTATAAAAATCAATTTGGTTTTTCTTACAGGTGAGATATATTTCATGTCTAAACCAAAACATAGTTTCTTCACTCTTGATGTGATTTTATCGAAGTGGCATTCCTCCTGCCGACCACCTAGTAATTATAAGAAACTATACATAACTGATGCAATAAGAATTATTATTGTGAAGAGGAAGAAGGTTTAGCCAGTGTGTTTTTTGCAACGAATGTGTGGAAGAGAATCCATTAAGGGGGTGTAAAATTTATAAGGAAAAGAATGAAAAGAGATTATAGTAAACAAAAGTAACCTCTTTTTACAACAAACATATCAGCATCGAGTTCTGAGCATTCATTCATTAGATTAGCCATCTTTGTAGAAATTTGCCTTTATTCGCTTGTATACTGGTAGCCAGCCACTGTTTTCTGTATTATTGATCAAACGAATGAAATTTGGCGCGAAATATTTTTTCTTATAGAACGCGCCAATACTAAAACCCTCGTTTCACTATATTGAATCAACACATTGGAGTTAAAGGGTATTGTTTTGGTGTAAGAGCGTAATAAATTTCGTCATATTGACAAGATGAAAATAATAAATGGTCGATAATTAACAGTATCAAGCATTTGCCAAAAATCTTTGATGTAAAAATTGGTTAAAAATTGGTCTATACATTTTTCGATTTCGAGTGTAAACCATACTTTCAGGACGATTAAAATAAAGGTATAATAAAAAGAAGACTTTTGAACCCCTTAAGAATTCATTTGAGTATAACAAGATAAAGAAAAAAAGATAAAATAGAGCAATAAATAGCTTCAAAACTCCATTTTTTTAATATTGAAAGTAAAAAAAAAAACAATAAAAAAATAATTTTGGTTTTGACTGTGCCAACTTAACGTGGGTCTAATGGCCTGCATAATATAGAAAATAGAAAAAATAGAAAAAATCAATCCAATTCATTACGGTGTGACCATAGTCTATAGGGTATGATGTGACCACAGTATATAAACAAGTTTTACGCGGGAAGTCCACTAACAAAACATATACTTTTTGGAGATCAAAGTCAAGTTTTTTTTATTGACTCCTTTTAAGTTTGAGAGTTGAGAGAGATCATGTGGCGAGGTAGGAAAATATTGAACACAAAATTAATTTCAAATGTAAGAAAGAGGGTTCGATGTGGGTAGCATGCCAAAATCTCCGAGAAAAATGTGACGAGGGAGAGAGAGGAGGGTAATTTTTTCATATCTGCATGGCCGGGAGTTTTTTGTGACCGGCAGTGTTCCGTTTAGAGTAAGAATAAAAGGGTAAGCAAGTCAGCTACCGGCCATTTAAGGTTAAGAAAACAAAAGAAACTGCCGGTCATTGCAGACACAGCAAATGTTTTCTGCATGATGCTTGCTGCTGCTTGCCAATGCAAATCTTACATACACTATACACAAGTTATTGCCATTATTAACAATGACACCATTAAGTTTGTAACAAAGAATTTAAAACAGAAGAATCTTCAAAGGCTTTTTAGTAAAGATTTGATGGTGTAAACGTGTTATAATAGAAAGTGTAAACAACAGAGATCCATCTATAATACACTAAATGTATTATTAGGGGTGACTGTTTTTTTAGTTGTGATAGAAATTCTATAGAACCTCTTACCTACCACTTGACAGCTTGCACATCCAGCCTGCATGTTTTGAATATTAAAATACATCATGCCTTGTGTCCATCATGAAAGTAGAACAAGTGGTAATTGAGTAAAGGTTTTTTTGTTTTCTACTCTACATAGTTTCTTGCCATAAATATATATTCTTATTTATTTTCATTTTTGGCTTTCTTGATAAGCATGAAAACATTACAACTGGCGGTGTTTCTCTTCTTTACTTTTTTTTCATACTGTCCAAACCTAGAGCGTGATTACTATATGTCTGCATTCATTGCCATGAGAGGAAATGGCAGGCATGTATTAGTGGAGTGAAGAATTAGGTAAAACTTTGAAAGTGCATCAATTTTCATGAAAATTTTCATGCATCACAATTCAATAATGCTGGTTTAAAATTTGTCAATAGTTTTTTCATATTCTGGCCCAAAAAGGGCAATTTGGACCAAATTTCGAAGGTGCCTCAATTTTCATGAAAATTTGCAATGAACCATTTTCCCCTAATTTTCCCTTATTTTTGCAGAAAGCCTTATGCCCGTCCGGGCTCTAGTCATATTTATTTTCAATTAGAGAGATTGTGCCTTAGTGGTTTGGTGTGGTATGTGCACTAAGAAACAACATTTGATTTGGGTTTGCCACCCATTGAAAAATTATAAATAATTACCATTTTTTCTTAAAATTATTAGCAAAATGGAATTTAGAGGCAAAAGTAACGGAAAAAAAGATACTCAGAATGTTGACACTACCAACTGCTTGTTATTTTACAAAGACCCTCCAGTAGAAGAAATCACCCTGGAAGAATTTGAAGAGTTCGCTATTGACAGATTAAAATGTGAGAAAATTTGTGATTTTTTGGAAAAAATTGTTGTTAGGCCAAAAATATATATATATGTGTTTGGGGTTACATGCTTAAAAAGGTTTGGTTAGGTAGGTAGGAAAATTATTATTATTTTTCTTTTCCTAAGTACAAGTCATCCCTCCAAATTTAGAAAAAAACAGCAATTCAGGCCATTATTATTATTATTATTATTATTATTCTTTTTCTTAATGTTTACCTAGGATAGCATTTCCAGTTCTGATAGAACTGTTATCAATGAGGGTCCTCATCAGCAGTAGGTCGGAAATTTTGAACCATTAAAATACATAAAAATTGTTTTACTACATAAGGGCCTGCTACAAACTTCCAGAAAGTTTAAAATTTAAAGGAAAATTTCAATTTCAGTTAAAATGTTTTTGACTTTATTTTCCCAACGTTACATTTCCTCAAAAGCATAAATATAAACAATATAACATACAATATATAAACAAATGCGATTTCATCCCGAATCGTGTTACACGTGTTATAGTTTTAAAGTTCTGTACTGCAAAATGTTGCTCTCCTTTTTTTTGTTAATAATAAAGTTTCCTACATTACAATGAAAACATCTATGTAGGAGAATCATTCATATTTCATTCAAATAAAAGATATGTTTATAGTGACACAAAACGCACCTGAAAAAGTTTCAGCTGTAAATAATAACTTTCATTAACACATCAAAGATCAATATCATTTATAACTGACCAATTAATTATTCAGAAAAGTAGCTGTCAGGTGTTTTTTTCAACGAAAATTCCTAGTGAAAATAAAGAAGGGAAAACGAATGATGAATAGTAAGTTTTATGAAAGTGACTTGTAGTCACTATCGGAATTAGTCCACTCGGAGTCTGGTTAATGTCAATACTTTCGATGTCTTTTTAGAAAAGAATAGCCAAGCATGCCCTCCTCTCACCGTGCTGAGCAAAAGAAGTATGGTAAGCGGAAGGCATGCCTGGCTATAAGAAAAGATGGAATCGTTCAATGGAATGTTTTTGAAGTGAAAGTTACATGATATTGCAATCAACTCCGAAAAAAGAGTTGCTTATAAAAGAAAAACGTTTAAATATTCATGCTTAAGAATTTAAAACGACGATCATGCGGGAAGAAAATTAAGTATGACGTTTATGTTTGAGCAGGTACCTCAGTGACTTACTCGGTACTGTCAATCTGAATGAATGATGCAACCTGTGCGTTGTGTACAAAAAAGAGAACTGAAACCAAGATAATGTGATTGTCTCATTTCAAAGACAGTTCACAAATAAATTTGATTTTTTTTATTTCTAGTTATATAGTTATACTATATTTAGAAGCAAATAAAGATTAAAACAAGTTCCTGATGAAAAAGTTATGGTTGTTGTAAAAGTCTATTAACAAATAATAAGAGGTGGGCAACATTTTGCGGACCTCGAAATAAGTCAGTTCGGCATTGCAGAATGCCGACCTTTAGTTGAAGGGCTGAGAAGTTGTACCTAATGTTTTCAAAAGTGTCTTTTCCGAAGAAGCCAGCAATTGAAAAACTGAATTCATTAGGATTAACATTTGGATGCTCTGACAAGTGTGTTTTCAATTCGATATTTTTGAAATCTCATTAGCTATAGTGATGTCCTTAATTTATAGCTTTTTAGTCATGCAGGTTGATAAAATGTAATAAATGTTAAAATTTGGGGTTTACATTACATAAATACAAAACTTGATGACACCGTTGAAATTGGTGAACTTCTTTACCACATGTTAGATAATATATACCTTAAATTCAATAGAATGATCATGTTTGTCATCTGATGATGATCAGCTAAACGATATATGCTTCCAATCAATCCTTGATCATTTACTTTATAACTTGTTCAGCAGAGTCTTTTTTCTTGATTTATGTTAAAACATTTTTAAGAAAAGTCATAAGAGTCTTTCAACCATTCAGAATGTGGAAGTGTAATCTGATATCTTGTCATATTTTAGTATAGGAGTTTTAATTCATAGAATTCAGAGCATGCTGCTACAACAAATCCTTAAGAAATCCAAGTGAAACTCGGATGATTTTCATATTAAATTGTATATTTGATAGGTAAGGTTCATCTTTAAGTTTTTTCGTATAATTGAGCAAGAAAAATTGTTTTTTTTAGTGTTACGAGAAGTGGAAAATATCAACATTCGATTTTCAAGGAATAGTAAAGATTACAATAACCTAATGAGGAAAATTTTGAAGGAGTTTCTGCCAATATCTGTGAAGGATCAAACGATCGAAGATAAAGTAACTGGCGTAAATAAAGAGAAGTTTCTAAAATAAATTCCAAACATGTATAACCAGATTGTCAGTTTTAAAGTCTGTTATACAAAACATAACATGAACGTTTAATTTAGGGGTACGAAGGAATTCAATGTGATGTAAAGAGGCAGAAACAGTCCAAGATGATTGATTCTTTGGGGGCTCAAAAAAAAGACCACATATCACATTTTATACTAAGGTTGGCTTTTGCTCGAAGGTAAGTTTTAGCCAGTAATTTGAAGGTATTGGATGATTGGTGTAATTTTTGGCATCATACCTTTTTTTTTATGTGTTTCATAGAATGAATGTATAAAATTATTTTAGTGAGGATTTGAGGAGATGGTTTCTGGCACAAGAAATAGATTTGTTCAGGTATAAGTACTTTGAAATACAAAACATAAAAATGGTTTAGTTGATTTTCTTTTCAGAGTTGTTTTTTTATATCGCAATGTCTTGATATCTTGGATAAAAATTGTATCTTCCAGTACTAACAGCTTTTGTATTATGTAACTTTAGGTATCGCTTTCAAATGCTGTGTGACCATAAGAAGATGTTTATGGATCAAAATAATTTAAAATTCGAATTGGTATGTTACATTGAAGTTTTATCCTTGGAATTTGTCGTACAAACGAGAGTTATTGAAATTATTGTTATTGAAATGAATTTTATTCTCAAAACAAATAAAAGAAGAAACATTGACAGTATAAAATACATTTTTTAATATTAGTTTTTTAGTTAAAAATGTTGCTTTTCATTGTTCGTTGTTCATTGACTTAAAAAAAGAGTATTTTGGTTTGAAGGTAGAAGAGACAGAAAAGGAAGAGCTGATTGATCGTCTGCAACAATCTTTGTTTAAATTAAGGGAACGAGAAGTGTTAATGAAGGACAATTACTACAAGGTGGGGTCTAGGTCTTAGTTTTATATTTATACTTGTTTTTGTCACAATTGACCTGGTATTGGAAGTGCCATGCTTAATCTGTTGTTACAAATTGTTGACAGCAACTTTTATGATACATCTAAGATGTTTTATACAGCCTTAGCGACCAGAGGAGCTGAATATTAGTTTCCCTTCATTTTTTTATATTATTTTATTTTTTGATGTCTTACAGTTATTTTTAAATGAACCAATTAAAACTCTAACTTTTTAATTTCACGCGTGTCGTTATCAGTGGTGACTGCCGTTTACAGCTGTATTCTTATTTTTTTATATTTTATATCCATTATAGGTTGATTTTACAGATGTTCTCGATTTGGTAAAAAACCGACAAGTCTATTTAAAGCAGGTCAGTTTTTTTCCTACTCCAGTTACTTTTGGTTGTAATGACTGCCACAAATCCTTGCTGATTTGTGTGCTTGTATTGCAGGGAAAAGCATACGTACCAGAGGAGGAACTTGTCTCGATCATCATCGGAATATACAGAACAAACTTATCACAGGCACTGGCTGTAAGTTCTCTTTCTCTTTGTTGAAGTTGTATCGAACAGTTGTGTTGCTTTTGTATTTAAATCCTTTTCTTTCTCTACTCCAGATTACTGCTCGAAAACTACCTTACCTAGAAGAGGATGCAAGATTGTTGCCCATGTTAAGAAATCTCAGGTAAAATTTCATTCGGATTCAACAAGATTTTGAAGTTTGTTTATAAAATTTCATTTTTTTATTTCACTTTGGATTCCTCAGCATTCGGCAGTGACGAGCTAAAAAAACGATGTAATCAAGTCTTGTGTCGCCAAATGCCGATAGATTACTACTAGTACTTCAAACAAAGATTTTAAAAGAAATGCAGGGAGGCAACTTCCGACTTCCGACCTTCTCCATAATGGCGATCACAAAACTTCTTAGTTGAAAGTCTCTTTTTTTTAATTGAAAGAACGAAGCAATGCGGAACAATGTTCTCGTTAATCCACACAGAACTGACAAAGTTTTGACTGCAAGCTAGTGATAATCGCAATTTGGTATTTAACTAACTGTCTCCAGTTCGGAAATGCCGACCTTAGAACTAGTATAATAAGTCAAATGTTTTGGTATTTCAGCTCTGCTTATATTGGAGACTCCTATTCATCGATGAAAAACACGAATAGTGATAAACTCACACTCAACAAGATAGATGAAGTGAGAATAAAATAATATACCTAAAAAACAAACAAAATTGTTTTTTCATCTCTTTGTTTTCATTTTTGTTTTCTTGTTTACTTTCCGTTTTTCTCCATTGTGTAAGTCTCTCGTTTTTTGTTTTTGTTGCACAGGTGTCAAAAATTTCTTATCCGGTGTGTATGCGAAATTTACACGACGGTTTGAGAAGAGACCATCATTTGAAGCATTTTGGAAGGCTGCAATACGGATTGTTTATAAAGGTACAGTCTCCTATATGTAGGCGAGGGTGTGTGGTTTGGTCATCAAATACAACTTTAGTACGACGTCTCTTTATGTCCGCACTGGGTCTTCTCAAATTCACTGTTAATTGTTTGATCTCGTTATAATTGTTTGATCTCGTCATAATGAACCCGGTTTTCTTTCCTCCTCTCACTAACAAACCCTCTTAAAATCTCTCCATTAAACGATCTCTCCATTAAACGATCTCTCGATATAACGATCTCTCGATTTAACGATCTCTCGATTTAACGATCTCTCGATATAACGATCTCTCGATTTAACGACATCTCGATACAAGGAACATATTATATATCGAGATTTTCCGATTTTTTTTCTTCAACCCTGTTTGTTTTTCTACTGTTATTTCGTAATGAATCAATTTTCCTGTATATATAGGCAGCTGGCTTATCACTAGAGGAGGCTTTGGTATTTTGGCGGACAGAATTTACCAAGAAAATGGAAGTTGACAAATTTGAGAAACAGTACGCGTATAACGTTCGTCATAGCTATGGAAAGGAGGGAAAACGAGCCGACTACACCCCATACAGCTGCTTGAAAATTATCACTAGCAACCAGCCAGGTACTGGTGATTTTCACGGATGTCCGTTTAAACATAGCGATGCGGATGCCCTAAAGAAGCGTTTACAGAGTTATAAAGTGCCCAAAGAAAATATGAACGAAGTAAGTTTTTTATTTGCATCCCTCAATGTTTCTTCGTCGTATACGTAGGGTTGTACAGTAAGAAAGAGGTCACTGTAATGGTGGATAATTTCACGAACCTTGTGTTATGGAGTGACCAAAGAGCTTCATCGTGAAGTTTTGGTGTATCGAAGTCTTAACAGGCGTGTATCCAACTACATTTCTCTATTTTTTTAGATATTAGATTTAGCTAAACGACAGCATTATCAAATTGCGTGTGCTCGATATTTCGAAGTTACACATAAGGTTTGTTTTTTACGTATGATGTGAATCCTTTCAAACACAGGAGCAAACTAATCAAATTCATGTGTATCCAATTTTAAATCAGCTATAACTTTTCCGAATGAAATGTCTTATAAAAGCGTTTGAATAAACGAGACATAGCCTGATCCTTGCCTCGATGACCCAAACTTTACACCAACAACCTGCTTGTTTGAAACCAGTATTAGGGACTGATCACATGAGGCGGTCTGTGCTGGTTAGGGGGGCTGAATTATTTTCAACCCATCACAAAATTTCAACCCGGTTACCGGGCTGGTTAATGTCACATGATGGAAGTTTAATTTCCCATTAAAATAAAAAAAGACAATCATCAGTTAAAAGGGCTGTACCGGTTGAGCAATCACACGAGAAAATGCAGGCTGGGTCGTTTCTCATGTGATCACACATCTAAATTTATAAGAGTTTTTTAATGATAGCGAGATCTAGCCTCGTGTGATCAGCCCCTTTAGATTGTATGAAAAGCTTTTTCGATCTTTTGCTTTCCTCTATCAACGCACAACAGACATGTCATGATAAGTTTAATTGTCTGTTTTTCTATATTAGCATTCAGAGCAGACCGTTACCATTAATCATCCGAATGAATATTTTGAGCAAAGTAGACGGTTGCTGAAAGAAGATTCGAAAACAAAGTGAGTTGTTGTTGTTGTTCAAATTGTTTCCTAAGCCTCTAAAACTAAATAAATCGAGTCAGCTGATTGGAATTTGAAAGAATTATTGACTTCAACTCGAAACTGAATCTGTTGTTATTTTTGTAGTACTTCCTTGAATCAACAAGCAAACTCAAAACAAGAAGAAAAAAAAATCTCTTCGAATGAAATTGGTGAGCTGTCAGGAGATCTTGATTTAGATGAAGCCATGGACATACTTGAATAAATCGTCGAAATATTCGATTGGTGTTTCTTTACACGCAGATATAATTATCAATTTGTAAAAACTTTTTTTATGAGATATATTAAGAAAAACATTGTCACACCGTTCAAGATGAGACCAATTTTTCTGACGTATTGTGGATACTTTCAATAATATTGCAGATTAACACAAGTCTATAGTGGTTATTACGAATGGATAATACCCTGTTTTCACTTTTATTCGGTGAGATGAGGATAATACCCTGTTTTCACTTTTATTCGGTGAGATGAGGATAATACCCTGTTTTCACTTTTATTCGGTGAGATGAGGATAACAGATACCATTCGTAACTTCGACTGAGTCCAAAACTAACCTTCATATCTAGATTAACATCATTATTAATTGGCTTAACTTCTTTCAAATGGAATCTGGTGGGACCATCAACCTGCAAAAATTTTTAATCTTACTCATTTTTATATATATTGCGATTAACTTTAGAGAAATTAGTAATTTTAGGCGAGATGAAATAACGACTCTCTTATAACCTTACGATATAGATACCGAGTTTCTTTTAATGGCTAAGTAACCTTATTAGCCCGTTAATACTTGGGAAATCTCACTTCGCTCGGACAATATTTTCCCGTTAATAAGCCATTATTAATGCCCGAGGAGTAACTTCAGATTCTCTTGCCTACGGGGGATATCTATATTGCCATCCTGGATTAGAGGTTGGGCTGAGTAACTAAGCGAGAGGTAATTTTTTAAACACTGACATGGACCGTCAATTTCACAACTGCTGTGTAAGGACATTAGTAAATTCCCGTCTTCTTCAGGTTTCGGGTGTTTAGCAACATTGTTCATGTCGTACGCGCGTATATAATTCACTGAGTCTTTTCTAAGTGATTTGGAGTTGCGTTCGTAAGACATGATCGAAAATGCATTTCGATTGCAAGGTTTGCTCGGCAATTACAGCTATCCAATCCAAAAGCGGCTATTACATTATTCGATCAATAGATTATGTATTCCATTATTTGTCATGAAAAGGAGAGCAACAGAGAATCCTGGCTTTTCCAATATCAGAGTTACTAAAATTTGATACCCTTATTTGAGATTTGTGTCTTGTTAGCTTTACTATATGAAGATACTGGAAATAAAGTTAAGGTCTCTGTACACCCACCATTTTATTCGATCTGGATGTGGGGATTTATAGAGAAACATTACTACAGTACTGACTTAATGGTTTTGCAATTTTTATTTTGATGCAATGATTATCGTTTTGATTTAAAGTATTCGTTTAATACATCATGAGCTTGTGATTCTTTGCCCCAATCCTAAAAAATAATACAAATGTTTTTACAAAACACAAAAATGGTTTGTTTCTTTAAATCAAGATCATGAACATACCTTGACTACAACACAGCTGCATCCAACAACTTTTCGTGCTTTGCCTTCCTTATCAATTTTACACAAACCAGCCCATTCCCCTAGCTTCTTGTTGTCATCAACCTGTCGGATAAGTTTTATAATCAATAAAGATCCCGAAAAACTAATTATACTATCAGAATGTATTACTAACAGCAGTATCAGTAAACAAATGATTCCGGTAGCTGATTATCACTCATAAGAGTATCAGTAGAGGGAGCTTGTTTTCATCATTTACTGGCTGACAGAAAGGTTTCATTCACACTGTAGTCAAAATAAAAATTTACCTTGATTAAGTTAATTGAGTGCTCTGCACAGAGGGCTTCGATTAACTTTACGTACATTTGCTCATCACAGTTGTTAGCAAGGACACAAAGTAAAGCTTGTCGTTTATCAAGACATTTCACAGATTCTCTGAGTCCACGGGCCAGACCATCGTGTATCATTGACGACTTTAAAATCTCTTGCAGGGCTGTGTTGATATCCATGGGTCCACCACACACCTCAGGGGTCTGTTGAACATCATCTCTAATAGAAAAGTGAGAATGTTGAAGACAAAAATAAAACCAATCATATCTATTCAGTGTTATTTCCATAATTACATAGTAATTTTGTTCAAATCTGCCATAATTTTGTGATGATTTAGATATTTTTATTATTCAATAATTTATTACAAGATCAGGTTCAGTTGAAAAAGCAGGGTACTCCAAACAAAATACAGACCACAATGAAAAAAGCTTTTTAAAATCAAATTCCAGGTGTTTCTGTTACTTTCAAACTATACAGTCTGTCCAGGGGATCTGTAATCCTGCATTGGAAATATTTGGAAAATGTTTGGTATTGTTGTACCTGTTGTCTCGATCTGTTAATTATATTTAATTTCTCCCTTTGAAGCTCAACCACATGTTTTATCAAAAGAGAAAGCACTATCATGCAGAGAAATTGAAGCTTTCATGGAGAGTAAGGGACCTTGTGTTTTGATTTTATATTGAGGGGCATTTTGAGTTGAAATTTGACGTTATTATACAAAAACTTTGATAGTTTATATTTAGTCGATAGGGAAATTCCAGTTTGGACACTTGTAGAAAGTTGCTCAATCTGCTTATGGAGTAATTAGAGCACTTAAACAATTTACTCCGTATCAAGTGAGAAAAAACCTTGCTGAAACTCTCGTTTTGTCCAAGCTTAACTATAGCAACGTTGTATAAGGGCAGTTACCGAAGTACCTATCAAATAGACTTCAAGTTCGAGTGCAAAATACAGCAGCATCTTACATGCTGGGTAGATATGTGAAAGCAGCAGATATTATCGATCTTGGGTGGTTGCCAGTTATTGAAAAAAGTGCAGAATACAGCAGCATCTTACGTGCTGGGTAGATATGTGAAAGCAGCAGATATTATCGATTTTGGGTGGTTGCCAGTTATTGAAAATCTTGATTTTGCAACTGTCAAACTAGTGTACAAAGCTTTGCACTGCAATACATGACCAGAGTACTTGCCATTGTACATAAAAGCATTCAATCTATGTTTAGATAACAAGATGACATTGCAACATGGTGAAGCAAATACTTTCTCTGAACAAGCAACTATATATAATGATTTACCACAAAATGTGAGAATTTGTAACGACTTTGAGAAGTTTAGAACAGACGTCAAAAAGTCTGAAAGACAAAGCTCTAGCTAGACTTTTGTCATTATAATGCTTTCTTATTTATATAGTCACTTTACGATATCCATTTATTTTATTTATTTATTATTATTTTGTTAACGACTTATTTACATTTTATTTTATGGAGAAGAACCATTGTATTAATAATGGAACGTAATACATGATAATAATAATAATAATAGTTTATTTTGCACTCACTAATTATTTACTTCCATTTGATCAAAGTGAGTGCAAAAGTCAAGTGGTCTGACCAGACCAGGGAATTTTCTAATGACTAAGCAAATCTGTACTGCACTCTGGTGCATAAGGATAAACTTTTTCTGGCCAATGAATCAATGGCACAACACAAAATGGCACATGAAAATGTAAACAAAACGGTACCCATTCGTCTGACATCACATTTTTTAAGCAAAAAAAAAATTCAAAAAGATGCTTGGGAACCAGTTCAGAGACACCATGATTTTTTAAAAAAAATTATGTTTTTTCCTCGGTTAAGCAATTTTTGATGAAGTACCCTACTTTTTCAACTGAGCCTCAGGTTCACAAGATGAGAGTTTGCTAGATTTCGTATCTGTACATGGCAGATATAACAAAAAAATATAATATGGGAGGAACACTTTATTCAGAATACATCTCAGAGATCCATTTTCAGCACAAAATCTCTGAAAGCGCATGGATAATTTTTTCATCATGGATGTAATACGATGCAGCCACAGATATGACTACAGTTCAATAGTAGCTTGCATATATATTCTGCTATATAAAATGATACGTTATGACAGAAAACCTTAAAGTTCAAAGACACTACTAGGAACTTTTTTTAAGCATCAATTAGTTTATTCCATGCTTTTTTTGTATAAGAAGTAAGTTTATAAGTCTAAAGAGAAAGGCTCCATGCTAGACACAGATCACAGACATTCACTCCTGTGAGCTTAGCTCACAAATAAGTTTCTTACTAAAAAACGAAGTGAAATGTGTGAAAGAGTATGCCCACATCATAAAATTTGAGTAAAAAGTTTGTTTCCCAGCGCAACTACGTGGAATTTTTAAAATCTAGTTAAAATCCAGGCTTAGTATATCAACCTTTGGCAAAAACAACCTGTCATGATTTACTTACCCTTCCGCATCAGACATTTTGGATGCTGGAATTCCTTCTGAAAAATAGAAACGGGAAAGCTTTGATGAAATACTGCAACGTTAAGGTTGAAATATTCATTTTAAAGTTTCTTGTAGCTGATTACGCTCAGATGGAAGAGATTTGCGAAGATACTTCCTTACAATGTGTTCTGTGAATACTCCAATACTACACTGACGAGCAGTAAGTCTAGAAAGAGCATTCGTGACGCTGGAGCACCGGATTACTAGTCGTTCCAGATGACCGTGGCCGAAATGGAGCTGTTGTTCTCCATCACGATTGCATTAGCCAATTTTTGAAGTTGCAACCATGATGGATACTCAGCACAGTAAAAATATAAGTTACCCAAGCTTTGAAAATGAAATGGTTAACGGAAAGTGGATTTGTGATTTATGCAATTGTGTTCAAGAAAGTAAAGAAGAGCTACTCACTCACCGCATTCTTCATTTGTCTAGTAAACATTCCAAAGAATGCCCTCTCTGTAAAAAGAAATTTTTGTCTTCTACTGCATTGCGTAATCATTTAACAGTGCACACTGGAATAAAAAAATACAGGTATGTTGTGATTATTGGTATTCTTTTTGGAAAGGAAAGTGATCAAGTAGTCCCATCTATGCTCCCAAGTAGTCCCATCTATGCTCTCTCAACAAAACAACTTTAGAATCCAATAAGGTAGTTTCATCTATGCTCGACAAAACAACTTTAGAATCCAATAAATGAAAAAGGAAACCTAATTTACGTTCAAAAGGATGTAAGATATCAAATACAATATCAAATAAACATTAGTAATAAAAATATAAAGACATTTCTTTCCTTTGAAGATTAGATAAACAGAAGAGAAAAGGAATGGGAGGATACGTCAGTGTTTAACCATATATTCTTTTCTCGACGAAGCAATTTTCAAAACAATTTAGCAATAAAACACGAAGCAGTGGAATAACAAAGTAGATACTGTAAAAACCACGTGTCGTAATAATCCCAAAGGAAACACTAGAGATGATATTTCTTTTCTTTACTGCTAATTACCCTTGAAGTTACGGCGCTATTTCCTTTCCGCACCCCCCTATTTTTTTCACTCCAATCCATCCCAAACGTTACAAGGAACATTAGTATAGAGGAAAAAAGTCATTTGAAGTAAAATTTAAGGTTTTCACAAAATTAATTTTAGCAAAGCTTTGATAACTTAAGCGGTTCCAATCGCGGTATCTGCGTCCGTTCTGTTGGATTTGTTTATGCACTCTCCGTCATCGAGCTTAAGCTTTTTGCTGCGCCGGGCATTGTTGTTTCGTCGTCGGGCTGCAATCCCAAGGTCCACACCGACTCGGCGAGAGGCGGTTTCTTCCATCTATGGGATCAAATTGCCACTTTGTATCCGGTGTGACACAACTTTATCTTAGAAAAACGGTTTTTTTTAAAACCACATACAGTAGAATCCCGTTTAGTCGTACCCCGGATAACTCGTACATTCGCTAAGTCGGACGGATTTCTTTTCCCCCTTCGATTTGATCCGAGTTATCGAGACTTCGGATAACTCAGACATTCGCTTAGTCGGACGAATTTCCTGTCTCCCCCGAGGGTCTGAGTTAACGGGATTCTACTGTATCTTTAAAAAGCATGTATTTGGTCTGCATATTGAAATCGGGTCGTTCCTATGAAATACTTTTTATAGCCGAAAGTCGTTTTTGTTTCCTAGTCCCCCGTGATGAAGAGTTAACTTAAAAAAATATGGCGGATTATTCGTTTCGTGAAGTGGGGAATGTAGTAAGGAATTTCACCGATTCCTCAACTGTTAAATTAAAATCTTTATTACCTTGTTATCATACTTTTTTCCTCTATACTAATGTTCCTTGTAACGTTTGGGATGGATTGGAGTGAAAAAAATAGGGGTGTGCGGAAAGGAAATAGCGCCGAAGTTACTCGTAACATTTTCATAACTATCACATCACGATGCAAACATACTCTGATAATTAGCTGGTTATTAAGCATGTTGAGAACATAACAATCGCACCGAGAAGGGACCCTATGGCCAATCTTTCCATTCTAGTAGTAAACAGGATGTGCCGATTACAGCACGCGTGAATATCAACAACTTTATTTCAGTCGTGTTTTTTTGTGTTTGGATTTGTTTAAAGAGGTTTTAGACTCATCTTAAATTTACCCCCAATTATTAAGTGACATTTCAAATTTAAACTATTGAGTACTTACTGTAAGCTTCCTTTTTAAATGTTTTTCTTTTTTTCCCGTTGATTAATCGCTTCATTATTAATGTGTGTCGAGAATAGATGAAACTACCTTAAATTCCAAAAAAGAAAGAAACAGTGTGTGGGGTCAGTTGATGTCAGTTAAGGAAATTGTGTGGAAAATATTGCCATTTCAGAAGAATGTGCCCATTTAATTTAATGTTGGTGTAATTTGTAATGCACGATTCAACAATTACCAATTAAACGATGCACAATGCTTTGCAAATTATGATAATTTTAATTCTAAATATTGCATATTGTATTTTAGATATAATTCTTGAAACTCCTTATAAATATATTTTCACCATTTATTTCAAAAACAAATTCTCGTGTGTATATGCATTAAGAATATTCATCTTTTTACTAAAAATAACTTATTCTTGTTGATTATTCTTGTGTGTTGTGGCCTTAAACAAAGAAATCCATTACAACCATCAGTTCTTTTTTCCCTGTCCAAACCTAGCATGAAATGCTTAAATGATTTTAATTTGTAAATTTGTAAAAGGTTTGCTGGTTATGTCAGAAAATTGTATCAATTATGGCACGTCCTTGTTGCTGTGAGAGAAAATTTATAATTGAATGTTTATTTTGACACCTCACAAAATAAAATAATACTTAAAATAGAACTTAAAAGCCAGTGCATAATATTTGACTAATTAAAGTACACTTGATTTTTGAGAAAATGCAACTGTGTAAAGAAAGAATATTTAATCATTTTTTCAGAGACAAGCCAATGATACAGAAATCCTTTTGCCTGGAAGGGCATTTCAATTTTTGGTTATACCTTGTGCCTCAGATTTCCTGTAAATTTTGACTAGAAATTTCTTTTTGTTTATTATTTACCCTAGCTCCAGGACGAATTCCTTTGAGAACCTGGACTATTTAATGAATTCATTGTTATAGAAATACTAGATAATTAAAGGATTCCAATTGCATTTTTGAAATGATAATAATTGGTAGTGATATAAAACCCCGTATTTGCCTAGAACGGGTCAACTCACAGCATATCCAAACTGATATATATTTTGAAGCTCTGCACTTAAAATTTACTTCTGGAAACGAAACAAATTTTTATGGAATCCTGTATATAATATATGATTTATGTCCTTTAGATGTAAATATTGTTCCCGAAAATTTGGTTGGAAAACACAACTTGCCACCCATGAAAATCTTCACACTGGAAAGGGACTCCATCAATGCCACATTTGTGAGAAATCCTTTATGACAAAATGGCTTCTCCATAGGCACACCAAAATCCACGATAAAACTGGGACAAATCGCAAAAGAAGAAGATGCCCAGAACATGTATTAAAACACCTAGGATCCAAAGAATACAATTCAGTTGGTGTTATTGACAAGGTACAGCAATGTTTACAACAACAAACATATTCTGAGGAAGCGAACCCCCAAAATACTTGTTTAGTATGCTACGAATGTCTTGAAAAATTCAGTAGTGGCGAAAAACTGGCATATCATTTATTAAGTCATAACTCTTCCAAACAATCGATGAATAATGATCAAAAATCCAGTCCCAAAAAATTAACAGACGATCATGTCATCCCCAAATTACATTCATCTGCAGTAAATGTTATTGAAGTTGAAAAGGTCAAGTCTGCTAACTCTGCATCAAGGCATTTCATCAAAGGTTCGTTGACATCAATCGTCTCGAAACTCCATCATAAAGTCGATGAACAACAAAAACAAGAGGTCAATATCCAGGAGCAGAATAATGTCAGTGGCGAAATGAACTGTGTAGATACTTCTTCAAGGGAATGCATTTCTAACGATTTTAATATTGATATAATATCTAAACAAGCTATGGCAAAGTCATCAGATCCTTTCATTAGCGGTATCAATACGGAGTACGAACTTAACCACGAAGCTGCATACATAACATTAAAATCGACCAATGACGATTCCATTAGTCAGAACTTCCCTTGTAACGACAAATTGAGTACAGTATTTCATACTCAATATCAGAAGCAAAGTGACCAAATATGTATGCTTAGGAAGGAAGTAACCAACATTCGCGTACTTTATGAAAAGGAATTTTCAAGTATGCATAACAAGATTGACTGCTTAACAAACTTAGTTTCATCACAAGCGCTTTTGTTGAATAAAATATTGCTGGGAGGTAAAACGATCGTCAATGGTTCTTTAGACTTTACTGTCCACCATGATAATACAGAAAGTATAACCTAAACATATTTTTTTCATACTTTTAGAGGGAGTTATTTACCCCAACAGTGTCTGATATGTTCTATTCCAATTCTATTCCAATATTTTCCTGTATTCTCGGGTACATATTAAATTTGAGAAATACTTTATGGTCAGAAACTTTCGCGGAAAAAAATTTCGCGTTTTCGCGTTTTTTTCGAAAAATAGCGAAATTAAATTCCCGCCGATTTTTTCATTTTCTGTCGACTGCGTAATTTTTTTTCAGCTTTTGCGTTTTTCCCACGAATGTTTCCAACAAAGTATTACAGATTTTCTTTGGTTCATGTCGAATAATTTAAACCAGGTCGAGTTTGAAATCTTATTGTTTTATTTTTTCCAGGAAATCATTTGTTGTTCACTTCGCAAATAAATCGGCTTATTATTCCCGTTGTGGTTTTAATCCGTGCACTGTAAGAGTACAGACTAGAGCTGGGGGTCAATGTCTCCAACCCAGTGAGCAAAATCTTCAAAAAATCTCTTTGGAGGAGTGTTTTTTATTGAAACAGCAAGAGATATTGCTTGTCATTCCTGTAGAAAACAATCCTCCTCATAGACTTTTTGACTCGCTCTCAATTCCTGTTCTGGAAATGGGACTTCAAACGTATACTTCAAACGCTAAAAAATGAACAGCGAGAAAAAAGTGTTTTAAAGTTTTTATAAGATCAAGAAAAAAGTGCCTATATGCCTAAAAGTTCATTATGTATCATCAGGGATATGTAAAAGCGTAGGTATCATATTATAATCGTTTGTATATGCGCTTGCTGCTATCATTTTCATTTGTATGTATACCTTTATTTCCCCGCGTATAAGCCCCCTCCCCTATGGAAGCCGATTGTCACATATTTTTGATATTCTTAGTATATCAAATGATATACCTAGTATATCAATTTTTACTATGAATATCGGCTGATATTCGATGTAATTAAAAGCAATTACGATATATATGTAAGCAAAATAGATATAAAATATGTTCTCGATGTTACAAAAGTGACGATAATGTTCTATTTACAACAGATCTCAAACATAACAAGAAGCGTTAAGTCTTGAAGGTCAGCGCTAACATAGTTGTTCATGTTATGATTTGAAATTGGATAGACCCCTGTGCTCACACTGAAGACGATATTTGCGTTTACATAATTCACAGCGCTACCATCACAGATCCATGGCATAGCGGTTCTGGCACTTAGAGGGAGAGCAGTAGTACATTATTTTATCATTTGGGTGGGATGTTATTGAAGATGAAACTGCGCTAAAGAGTTAAATAAAAGTATTTCTGGATGTTAAATCTATATTTTCATTTGGATATCACATTTCGGACTGAATAGTTTGAAACAAAGTATTTTCAGGCAAAGTAATTTCAGACAAATTTTGACCCTATTTTCGCAAAAGTCCTTCAAAAATTTCGGACAAGACACAGGCATAAAAAAGCAAAATTCCTTCATATATTCATGTACATAAAACAAAAAAGTTAATAACTCAATATTTCAATACTACTTACATTTCTTTCTCAAGACCATATACCTTATCGGTAAGAAATAAGTCGGCAAAATATTTCGCCGGCAAAAAAAATTCGTCGGTAAAAAAATTCGTCACCTAAATAATTTGTCACTTTTTACCGACGATTTTTTTGCCTGGTTGTCTGAAAACATCGATTCAATTTTCTTTAGTTGTGTATATATATATATATATATATATATTTTTTAAAAAAGAAGCACAATAAATACTGATTATCAATCTATAATAATTGGTAGGAATATTCATCGGTAAATATTAATCGTTGGTAAAAAAAATTCGTCGGCAAAAAAAATAATCCGTAAAAAAAAATTTCGTCGGTAAAAAAATTCATTTTTTGTCAACTTATTTTTTGCCGACTTATTTTTTACCGATAAGGTAATTCATGTAACAGAAGAACATTCAGCAAAAAAGAGCGAAGATCTTTCAGAGATGGACAAAATGGTTTCCACTGATTATGAAAATGATGAAAAATAAAAATAAATACTGTCATTAATCTTGTTTTTAGCTCACTGACTGACAAGCCCTTATTCATTTTTCAATCTTTTCCAAACTAAAAATTTCGGACGTTCAAAACTTTTGGACTATAAAAACTTTCAGACGTTAAAAATTTCTGACTCGTCCAGTGTCCGAAATTACAAAAGTCTGAAATTATTTGAAGTACCCTATCAAAAACTAGAAACAGAAATTACTAACAGCATGAAATTTTTGCAGTTTGGTAGAAATCCAAAATCTGTGAAATTAAAATGCGGCAAAAAAGACTTTAAAATTCATATTTGAAAATAAAAAGTTTATTAAGAAAGTTTATAAACAACTTTGTGTATATTTTGGTCTTGTATTTTCATTGAAATTCATATTTAGAAAAGGTCAAAACAGTCAAACTGCAAAATATATGGTTCCAAAACAACACCGATGGAATTAAAATGCCAAAAAAATTTGTCGCTGTTAAAATGCAGTAGAATTAATTTATAATATAAATTCCCCGCCACTTATTTACTGTGGATTAATTTTCTGTAGATTGAAATTTGTGAATGATGAATTCTTCAAAAACTATATGGACGATATAGTTTTTGTCATCCATTTTCATTTTCATGGTTTTTCAGCTGTATATATATTAAATTTTGCAGAAAACGTTTTGAAAATATATGTGTGTTTATTTAATTTGGAGGGGGTGTAACCTTGCACCGTTAAGAAATCTCTGTGGATAAATATTCTCTGTTTTTCTTTTTAGAAACTTTAGTGAGTTAAATTTACTGCTAAGCATCCTTCGCATCGCTAATTCACCGGCGACACTTTCAACATTGCTTCGTTTGTAAATATCTTATCCAATCAGATCTTGAAAACTTTTGCAAAGTCATCATTTTTTATTATCTTATCTCCCATATTTGTTTACATTTTCCATACCTTGCGGATCATGCCAGAGATTTGTGCTGCTAGAGATAGAGGGGCACTGAATTAAAACTTCATCCTATATTCAGGTGGTGTGTCAACAATAGACTTACAACCACCAAATTCGCTTCTTTGGACCATCTATATCAATATAGTTATAGCGTTATGTTTATATTCCATACTCTCCCCTACAGACTCTGAATATGACTGTAATTCTGGCTAATATAAGTGTAATGTGTATTCTTCAAAGAAAATAAACGATATTGGTCCGTATGGTATTCTCTTTCCACTAGCGCAAAAGTAGGACCACAGACAAAATTGCAACCAATTTGTATCTCTTGTGTTGAAAAAAAGAACATCATTCAGAATATATCGAAAAGGCAAGAGACCCTGGGTTCGAGGTTGATCGAAACCTCTCTGAATTGAAGTTTGCAAACGAATTTAGAGAAAATATTCACCAGCTCTCCAAAATAATCCCCAATATCTGATTGCAAAACAATTTCAAAAACCCTGTTTTAATGCTCTTCTTAATTATATCAATGCTATCTTAAAGGTTGCAATCTTGTCATGTAAAGATTATTATTGAACAGATCAAAGGGAAAAAAATTGGAGAAGAAGATGTGATAATAGATTTACAGATCAGGAAATTTTCTAATGATTGGCAGCTTTCAGGGCCGTACCAGGGTTAATATTTCAGGGAGTGGGGCACAATAGGAAAAAGCCAAAATATGTAATAATGCCTAATCTTGTCACCCAATTATCACCAATTATAATCTTGTCACCCAATCTTGGTAGGAAGAAAATTATTCTTAACGGTAAATTTATACTATTCCGTGGTGAATATTTTTATACATCTTTAAACCAAAAATAACTTAATTACTTAAAGGGGCTACGACATGAATCACGTGATTTCTGTGTTTTTGTTTACTTTTTCCCACGGCGGCCGTAATGTTATCGCATTTCAAAATACTCATCGAATCTGCAGACCAACTGGAGGAACCAAATTGGACGTACTTTTGAGCTAGCGAAAAGAACAAGTAAGTTGGTAAAGGTTATTTTATTATATAGTTATTATATAATTATATTTTATTATATATTATTATGTTTATATAGCTATTTTTATTCTCTTAACTCTGTGTTCATTTCTTCTCGCCTCAAATCGAATTCATAATATCACTGATTCGTGTCGTAGCCCTTTTAAAATGCACAGAAGATGAAAGACTAGAGAAATCGAGAAAACATTTATTTTCAAAGTATGGGTTGTGAAGTAAACAACGTGTACAAATACAAAAGAATTGATCTGGACTATTTTCTTCATCACAGATGAAACAGTTTGCGTGCTTATACTATAACGCTTCTCATTGGCAGTTTGTCTTGAATGACAGAATGAATTTTTGAACAGGAACGAAGAAAAAACAAAGTCTTCACAAATCCCTTCTTCTCCCAGTTGATACAATCACGTTCTTTAAAGGAGAGGAGAGGGGGAGGGAAACTGGTTTAAATTACCTCTACCTGTAGTAATTACTAAATCGTTGGTATTAGCCTCTCCGTTATTGATATAAACCTTATGTCAATAAGTTAGTTTCTTGTGAAACATCCTAGTTATGAAATCTTACTGTCGTCAAGGCAGCAAAAGAAGATAGAATTTTTTACAGCTATCAAATTTTTGGCTTGCGGTCAAAACTGTGTTATTTTCGTCTGAATTAACAAGTACTATTGCGCAAAAAAACATTGTTTTGTGTTGCCTCGTTCTTTCAAACAAAAAACAAGAGTTTTTCAACAAGCTGGAATTTCAGCTCGGAGATGAAAATTCTCCGTTATGATTAGCACCCACTTACTTATTTTTTTTACTATAAAAATCAAATGGTTCAAACTCCGAATTCTTCGATCGATTTTTCTTTGTTTTCACAATTCAATTTGTTCAATTCTTCGATTGGTTAATTCGTTGCTAATATTCCGTTTCACAAGTCGTCGAATATTTATCAACAATTCGTCGAGTGGATTTACAATTCGTCGAGTGGATTAATAAGTCAATGAATGGCTTCAGAAGTATACGCGTGCGAATTATGTCAAAAGATTAGTTCTGTGCGGAATGGTTCGTCAAGTCGTCGAATGTTTTTTCAAGTCATCGGTACTTCGTGCGTATGTTATTATATGAATAGAAGTTTTCATGTGAATTTTACATGAATGTTTTGGTTTCTTGACCACGCGTGTGCTGAGCATATTAGCTAGGAAACCTCTAACCTAAGTCTCATTATTATTATTATTATTAATTTATTTTCAGTTGGTAACAAGGATTAAAATCATAGTTTACAAAGAAACTAATATAAACCAACTTTCCAAATAATAAAATCTAAAATCTAGTTATAAATGAAAAAATGAATAAAAACTTAGATGTGCAGTAAATTTCAGGTCAAGTGCATAATAGGCAGTTGCAGGCTATATCCGACAAAGAATTCAATTTTCTTTTGAAGCTTGATAGAGAATTCGAGGACTTAATGGAAGCTGGCAGTGCACACCAAAGCAAGCTGCCTCTGAAAACAATAGAATTTATGCCATATCGTCTGGTTTTACAAGAAGGCAATTTTAGAGTTGACCCTGATCTTAGGCTGTAAGGAATTGACTTTTGTTCAAAAATATTCCACATAAAATTTGGATTCATGAAATTCAAAGATTTAAATATTTCTATAAGTAAATATCTTAAATTTCTAACATGAATATTAACACCTTGGTCTACCTCCAATAACTCATCTAGTGAGGCATTAAAGTTTTGGTATGTTGCCCTCAATGCGCGTTTGTGAACTTCGTTCACCAGTGAGTTACTACGTTTGCTACAGAACATCCAAATTAGTGGGCAATAATTGAATGTGGAAAGAATATAGGCATTACAAAGCCTTTTTGCACATCTAGTATTCAGGTTTGATCGAATGCGGAATAATGCCTTCACTTTCTGAGATGCGGTTTTGCAAAGCGTTTTAACATGCGAATCAAAATTTAGTTTGTTGTCAATAGTTACTCCGAGTAGCTTGACAACATTTGTAGGTTTCAAGGTTAAATCATTAATATTAAAAACTATGTCGTGAGTTTCTTTTCTTCCCATAAACATAATCTGGAACTTTGCTGGGTTTGCTGCCATTGAATTTACTTTGAACCACTCCAATAGAATTTTGGTTTCTCTCTTAAGGACATCAAGGACTGTGTTTTCCGCGAGATCACTGGTATAGAGGGTGTTATCATCAGCAAAGTTACAGATATCTGCCTCAGAAATGAAAAGAAATATATCATTAATGAAAATATTGAACAAAATGGGGCCTAAAATAGACCCTTGAGGTACACCTAATAACATTTCTAACCACTCACTTACAAAAGAATCAATTTTAACCCTATGAAATCTCCTAGTTAGATAGTCATACAACAAGCTAAGACTTTTTAAACCGACTCCGTAAGCCGCAAGTTTAGCAATTAAAAGGTCATGTGGAAGACAGTCATATGCTTTCGACAGATCCATCAGTACAGTACCAACAATTTCACCTTTGTCTAAACTATTTTTCCAGGATTTTAGCAATCTAAAAAGAGCGTGCTGTGTTGAATGGCATTTGCGAAAACCACACAACAGTTTAGAAAATTTGGTTTCAAAAAAGTTTCCAAGCTGTTCGGCCAGTGCTTTCTCGTACAATTTAGATATTGTTGGTAAAATGCTGATGGGTCGATAGTCACCAACTTCCAGACTGTCACCCTTTTTTGGAATAGGAGTTATCTCAGCAAGTTTCAGCTTGTTTGGAAATTTACAGGATTTAATTGATCTATTAATACAATCTCTTACAACATCAGATACAATATTACTTGATGACTTTAATACACTATTTGGTATAGACCCACTGGTTTTCTTTGTGCAATCCAACGCCATAATCAATTTACTCACTTCAAGAGATTCAATCTCCTGGAAATCAAATGTCGGGCCACGCCCTATGCAATTTTGGATTTTGACAATACTGGGATGTCCTTTATGTTTCTCTATCGCTCTTAGAACCAGGTCCTGGATTAAAGAGCAATAGTCTTTATTCCATTCAAAAAGATTTAATGAGTTTGTTATGCCGTTAAAATGCACATTGAATAATTCAGCCACCCTGGTTTTATCCTGAATAATCTTCCCTTCATGTCTAACAAGGTGCTCATTTTCAACAGAGCTCTTATTTGAAAAAAAAGGTTTGCATAATTTCCAAAAGTCTTTTGGTCTTTCTTTGGAAGATTCCATTGCTCTGTTGAAGAGTTTTTGTTTGGCAACTTTATTCAGTTTGGTAACCAGATTTCTCTGTACTTTATAAGCATGAAGGTCTGAGGAGCAGTTGGTTTTGTGGTATTTATTCCACAACCTAGACCGTTTCATAATGGCTTTTTTGAGATCTTTATTCATGTGAGGTTTTTCGTTTCCTCTTATTAGTTTCCTCTTCTTTGGAGCATGCTTATCAAGTACAGACTCAAAGGTAGCTTCAAATTTGTCATAATCACCCAAATCAATATTTCTACCATAAAGTGCTTCAGCTAGGTCATTATCAAAGTTTTGTTGTACAAATTTTCCGTAACACCTATATACAACATTTTTTGGTGACAATTTAGTATAGGTTGACTTTAGAATCGTGTAAATCAAGTGGTGATGATCACTGATCCCTGTGTTAAAACTTCCAGTAGAATGTAAGCTGTGTTTTTGATTCGACAAAATCAAATCAATACAGCTTCCTTTTTCCGATTTAAAGCAGGTGTTAACATTTACATGACAGTATAATAATTGACTGTCCATGAAGGATATCAGGCTTGGGTTTTTGGGATCAGCATTAAAATCACCAATTAAGATACACTTTTCAAGATTGTAAAAATCGATAACTTTAGATAGATGTGACAAAAAGTAGTCAAGATTTTGTTTGGGAGGTCTATATATAGGAATTACAAGCCATTTCATAGTTTTAAGGTTGATTTGTAAAGGGATAATTTGAACATCTTTGGGGAGATTTAAATTCTGTAGTCGTAACGAAGGGAGTCCTTTCTTTACATAAACAAGTATACCACCACTCCTGTCACTGATATCGAGCCTATATGGTGATTTATAACCAGGTATAAAAAATTGGGCATTTGGAAAAGACGAGTCCAATTTAGTTTCAGCTACGGAAATAATGTCAAAATTACCCCCAATACATTGAAAAAGATCTTCAACCTTATTTCTTATTGAATTGACGTTTATATAGCCTAATAAAACATTATTTTTGTTCTTTTTCCTTAAAGTGTTTAAAACTTCATACCTCGATGGGCGACTGCAGCTTTCCTCTCGTCAATGGTTTCCTAAAATCTTCACAATGTTTTTCGCCATTTTCGCTTTTCCACTTGCCGACAGGTGTAATCCTTTTCTCCCCAAGTCTTTGAAAGTGACGTTAGAGTTATCCATTATGTTGAGCCGCAGTTGATAAAGATGTTCATTAAAGTGTTTGATTGTGAGAGAGGCTTTTCCATTATCCAAGCGTGGGGTGAGGGAGGATATGATGACTTCTCAAACCCTCTTTCCCATAATAGAAGATAAGCATTAGTAGAACATGCCTTACTAAATATTTTTTGTAACCTTTTTTACGTCTGGGTCAGTATAATTTTGGGGTTTGGAGGCACTAAGAAAACTGTTTCTCGCTCACATAAATTGAAATGGAGCAACTCAAGTTTCCCTGCGCTGAACAAAAGTTATTACGGAAAAATAAATCAATCATAAATTGTTTTTCTCTCGCATCGTCATTAAACATCATCAATTCATCTTTGTATAAATAAGTAAATGTGAATAAATGTAGTAAGCTTTTTTCGCTTGCATTTTGAAGTTGGTCAATTTTCCCCGGCGCCGGCGGGAAATAGAAATTTCGTGTAACATGACATGAAAATTATAACCTCGTGTGTATAGATTTATAAACACGTGTAAAGACGACACTGGATAATAGTAATAATAATAGTAAACAGTAACAAATATTATACGCGTATACTTCTGAAGCCATTCGACGACTTGTAAAACCACTCAACGACCTGTAAAATCACTCGACGATTTGACAACAATCGCACGCGTATTATATATGTTACCTATCAGACGATTTGAGAAACCACTCGACGACTTGTGAACAATCGCACGCGTATACTTCTGAAACCACTTGTAAAACGGAATATTGGCAATGAATTAACTTCATCATTTTTTTTCAGAAGATTTAAAAGGTCACCTCTGATTTTGATGGATGTTGACAGACAGATTTACTTCATTGTGGGAAAATATATTATAACTGCCCTTCGGTTTGTGTTTATTAATTAAGTAAACATATCTATGATGTAATCTTAAAAGGGTTAGTTTTCTTTACAAACATAACATTACATCGAAAAACCATCCAGTTATCATAGCTACAGAGATCAGGTTTTAACTGATTAGCTGAAAGTCACACCACTACTCTAGAATAAGGTCAACAAAAGGGTCGACAAATAATACTAAATTCACGGTTTACGAAAGAAAATAGGATGGGTTGCAGCAGCTGTTTGCGTAGTGTGTAGATGGCATCTTGAGTAACTGCAAACATCAATCGAAAATGGCGTCGCTTGTGCTCCACTATGAATATCTTTCGGAGGCAGATCTGCAAGGGTTTGACCATTATAAGGTATTTTAGAATTTTTAAAAATATTTCCAGGTGTATATATATGTATATATATACATATTAACCTGTTAATGGCTAAAGCAACGACCCGTTCAATTCACATTTAACTACACACAGACAGACAGCCTAATCAATTTCTATTTAAGAGAGAGAGAGTGTGCAGTGTGTGCCATTCAAACATTTTCGTTCTTTGGAGTAAAAATAAGTAAAAATAAAGGGGTAAGCAAGTCAACTGCTGGCCAAGGCTAAGAAAACAAAAGAAACTTCCAGTCATGCAGACAGTTTAACAGTTTAATGGTGTGAAAGTGGTCTATAAGCATAAAAATGTAAACACGAGATTCATCTACACCCACTTTCAATGTGTATCTGATATGTTTCATGCTATATAGAGTGAATTTTGTTAGTGAGTAAAGTTAGATGCACTGTAGCTATAGAAACATGGATTCTATTATTGCATATCACTGTTTTGATACATCTCAATAATTATTTGGGCTGTCCCACATCTGCCTCAAATGGATGTGTTAAAGTGGAGGGAAGTTACATATTAGTTTACCGTTGAAATTCCATTTAGATGCAGGAAATTTTTGTTCACAAAATTCTTGTTGCTGATTTTCAGTACAAGGTACTCAAGGACAATCGTTATTTTAACCCACAAATTCACATGTACCGATGTACAAATGAGCAGATAGCGAAATTCGCATCATGCCTGACCTTTCATTCATGGCTTCTCCTCGGCTTCTATTTCTTTGATCACTTCATTGTTTTAAGCACCACACAGGGTATGGTGTATGATGGTGACTTGTTTGTATACCACAGGAGAATCAAGCAAACAAAGTCAGTTTCTATTCTTTGTTCTTCTGTGTAGAATAAAAACAGTGAAATTTCAAATATCAAAAAAGTTAGAGACATTGTCAGGGAGTGAGTTTTATTTCCCTCAGTCATTGTAAGAACCTTGCACACTCGGTCGGTACTTACACCTCTGGAAATATTTTCATGTAAAGCACTCCCCAAAGCGGTTATTATTGTATTAATGATAAATTCATGTGTCAGCATTTGGTGGAACACAGTTTCATTTAAATTTAAAGTACCATCAGATATATTATGTGTCATCTTTACCGTTAATCATAATTTAAATTTTAACACTGACACTGTAGTTTACAAATATTTATTTTGGGCACCCAAATATTGTGCCCCCAAAAATTGATAAAACAGATTGTGGACCAGACATAAAAAAGTGATGAAGTGTGTGTGAGATAGACGATTTCCGAGGTTTTCTTTTTTATGTTTGAAGTTACCGTCAGCCATCTGCATGCAACTTTCCTACCGCATGAAAAAGCTCGTTATTTTGAAAAATTTCATTATTTCTCCCATGGCGAAGAGTCTTCAAACAGTTTGATAATCACATTATCAGCATGAGAAATTGATGCAAAAAAACAAAGAAAGAAAAAAGAAAATATTGTCTTCTATTGTGTTTCAATCATATGATCATGTCTTTTATTGATATTCCTATCTATTTTTTCCTGTTTATTATTTGCTTTGCATCTATGCTACCATACATGTCAAATGCTCAGAGGTGCAGTTATAGTTAACCAGAAGTTATCATGGGTGTAGGGCAACATAATCAATAGTGAAAAATGAACATTTTCCACATATCATTTACTTTTAGAAATGAAAAACTGAGGCATGACTTCCTTTGGTCTTATAATGCATAAACTCCTAATCATCATCTAATGAAAACAAGGTATAAACATGGTTGCCAACGAAAATTTTCTTTACTGCTCGAATTTTATACTTTCTGATCACAATGACCACCAGAGTTTGAAAAGTTATTTTTAACCATGAAGGTAAAAGTTATTTAAACAGTCGTTAACTGCACTTAGTAGTACTTATATCTATTAAATTCTATATCATTAGAAGTATAGAATTATGGTATAAGACGAACATTATTGCTTGCTGAAAAGACACTGTGATGAAGGGTATTTGTTCTGCATTCTTGCCCGCTAAACACAAATCTTGAATACACTAACACCAGGGGTTTTTTTTTGCCATTAATTATTGAGAGCCATTATTAGTAGTAAGGAATTTAGAATAGAAGAATCTCCATAGGGGCCTTTAGCAAAGATTTGATGGTGTAATAGTGGTTTTATTAGCAAATGTAAACATTAAAATTCATCTCTAGATGGGATGGATTTTTTTAGCAAAATCAAGAAATTCATCATAAAGCAAATCATATATTAATGATTTTGGTTTTGGTTCTTTCAGTACAAGTCAGTCGATAATTCACCTTTATCCAATTATGTTATGCATCCATTTTGGAACCAATTGGTCAAGGTAGACGTTTTTTTGTTTTTAATGACACTTAACGTCATAATTTCAATGTTTTTTTATTACACGCTTTACACCCTGACAGGCCTTGTCACGAGTTAAATACCTCTCTAGCTCTAAAATATGAAAATTATTTCTCTTTTCAACAGCTTATTATTTTTCCGGAATCTCAGTGCAATTCAAAACCAATTTTTTTTGGCGAGAAAAGACTTCTGGTCGAAGCCAACAAGCTCATCATAGTTAATTCACAGCACAAACTGAATTTTTGTGATCACTTACCGTAAAAAAAGAACCATATTTATGACTTAAAAATGGCAAATGAAGGTACAGACATGATGCTCTTTGTAAAGATTCAAAGCACAAACATATTTGTTTCTTAAATGTTTTTTCTATTTTACAATTAACTTAAGAAATTATGAAACATTGCCCAATATTGGAACCTCAAAGCCAGCCTTCACACCAGCGATTAAATGACCAGGTTTGTTGTCCTGAGCTCTGCGCGAGTGCGAGCGGTTACTCTGAATTCTCATGTCAAGGCCTAAAAAATCAAACGAAACACATGAAAATACACAGAAAGTACTATATATTGAAGTAAACCATAAAGTTTTCAAAGGAGAGTATTTAATTACGTACCAAGATACTTGTGCATCTTCACTAAAATCAATGGATATCTTTCTTCTTTAGTTAGTCCCACTCTGGGTTCCTGCAAATCTGTTGACGTTAAGTGGTTGGCTTATAACACTTGTTTCATTTTTACTTATATCGTATTACGATCCTCACTTTAAATCATCATACACACCTGGTGAAGAGACGGTACCACAGTGGGTGTGGTTAGTTGCTGCATGTTTCATATTTATTGCACACCAGCTAGATGGAATTGATGGAAAGCAAGCTCGCCGCACCAATTCAAGGTAAATTTTGTAGTAGTGAATAGTGTTTGTTAGTTTTAGTTTGATGGTTTGGTTGCGATGCCTTATGTTATTTGCTTCATTTTTAAAAATTTAGCTCTCCTCTTGGGGAATTATTCGATCATGGTCTTGATAGCAGCACTGTCTGGATGATGGGGATTGGAATTTTGTCAATTTTTGGTTGTGGCGAGAAAACAGCCTACCAATGGGAAATAAGTTTCATCGCAATTGTTGTTTTATTTGCCTTTTATGTAGCACATTGGGAAAAATATATAACGTCTGTCATGTTTCTACCATGGGCATACGACATTTCTCAATTTGTAAGTGTTTTCAATCACATGTTTTGGTTATGGTATGGTCTTCCTATAGAGATATATTGAGACCCTTTTCATCCAAACATTATATAAATTATTATATATTTTAGTGGCTGGCTGGTTCATACTTACTTACATATATATATGGCCCAGAGTTGTGGCGACAGACCTTTTTCGATGGTACTGTAGGATTTCCATTTATCTTAAAAGCCTCTTTATACTGTAAGTAACAAAACGTTATTTAGTAATGGTATATTCAAACCTTTATAATTTGACTCAAGCATACCTTGATGTGTGTGGTAGTCATAAACCAACGTTTCATCTCGTATGTAATTACTGGATTTTTTTGTTTACCCCATTGTGACCAAAGTTCATAGAATAAAGAATTGATTAGGAAATTATTTCAAATCAGCGGTTGATGTTTGTGTTCACCTTTATGGTGCACACCATCAGCTGTCTCTGTTATATGTTATCAGCTGATGAAACAAAGCCATTTTAAGCACTCCTGAAAGAATCAAGTTTCCATGATTGAAAGACAATAGTTAATGATGGACACGTGCCAATATAGGTGCACAAAACTGAGAAAAAGACATGTTAAACATTTTTTCTTTTGTTGTGACTGCTATTTCCTGACCTGTTATTTATTCTATATACATTGCAGTGACCTATCTATAATATTTATTATATTTCTGGTTTAGTTTTAGTTCTCGTCTTCTGTATACCAATGAGCTTGTATAATCAGTTCAGGTAGCTACCATTATGTTTACCATCAATGAAATCCAGTTTAAAAAAATATGGAGAAATTGTCATCTACAAATCTGAAAGGAAACCTCTGTTTTTTATGATACTAAAGTTTTGGTGTTCAAAATTCCTTTATAGCGCTCGAAAAGAGATGCCAGAAGACTGCAAAGGTATCATTGAAGGTTTTATGCCACTGGTTTCACTTGGTTCTGTCACTGCTCTGCATCTTTTCTATGGTTATATTTCATCTGATAATGTTGTACAAACACAAGTTCGTTTGTACTTGGTAGCATATGGCATTTTATATTCTAATATTAATGTGAGTCTGTTTATTTACATTTTTTATGTGTTTCGTAAACAACTTCCATTTTCTCTTGTTATTCCTCTTGTTTTTATTTTAATTTTTTTAATTTTTAGTGTCGATTGATAATTTCACAGATGTCTGGAACCATATGTGATAGATTTAACATTCTTGCCTATCCATTGTTTCCAATGATAATATTATCTAAGTTCCAATTGGTCAGTGACTATGTCTTAATAGTATCTTATGTGACATTTTTGAGCATTGCTCATCTCCATTATGGAGTTATTGTGGTATGTAGTTTATGTTCATTTCGTAAATTTTATTATATTACTTCTAAAGCAAAGTTAACCTTAGTTCCTGAAACACACTGTATCCAGATCGTAGGTCTATAAAGCATTTGTTGGTTCTATCTTTTTAACGTACTTTTTTTACAATTTCTCTGAAGGTGCGACAAATAGCTGATCATCTCAACGTGTATTGTTTTACCGTGGGCAAACCTCCTCCAAAGAACCTTAAGAATGGTTATGTGAACGGTAACTTTAAAAGTGTATCCACTGATAAAAAACTTGCAAAAGATTAACGAGAAGGTGGAACAAATATACCCATCACTGTTCTAAATCACTAAAAAAATTATTCCACTGAACGAAGATGTGCAACCATTTCCATAACATGGTTCAAGACTGTTCTGTTCACGTGATTTAGCAAGCCTGTGATTGGTTGGTTGGTAGTATTATTTCAATGATGATTGGTTTGTTGAATGAATACACAATGAATATAGTTAGGATTTTTATTTACTTAGCATTCGTATCAATGAGAGTTTCTTATGAATATAATTTCGATGGTACGTGATTCTCTACGTGGGTAGGCTGTGTTGATTATTCACCCTGCCTATACTTTATAGTTAGTTCCAATTCTAGAAAATTTTGCCTCCAAATAGGTTGTAAACAGAAGATCTATCTCTTTTCGTGATATGAATACTCTTTCTTGTTAAGATCCTCTGATAAATTTATTCTCATCTCTTTTGTTTTCCGTTCAAGTTCGGCTTGTTAATTATCCGTCATCCATCGTTCTGTCGTTTGTGTGTGAACCTATTATGATTCATGATTGTTGCCTGTTGTGTTCATAGACCTTTTCATTAATGACGTCACAACATCCAATCGCCTCGTTTTCACCCTAAATATTTGCGTTGTTTACAAAGTTTATGCTTAAAATACACTGTAATCCTTATATTGGAGACAAGGCACTATTGGCAGGCAGTGACGATATTTATTTGTACAAAGAAAACATAATACTGTTGATGTTTCTTCTAAGCATTTATTTCCTAATAAACATATCACATCCACTAAAAGATTACGGTAAAATATTTGAAAGAAAATATCAATACGCTTTTCCCGAATTTCTGTTTAAACGTCGATATATTGCCACACTGTCCCTCACAAACCTCGTTTTGATGCGTTGTATTATTATTTCGTGAATTGATTACAAAATTTGCTTAGCTGCAAATTGGTGTAGGACAATTTTCAATAATTTTTCAATACAGAATCTAGGACTGTCAGGGCGACCAAGTCAAAATACAACAGATTAACAGAAGTTCGAGAGAGGCGTATTGGAGATATCTACAAGGAAACATAAGAAAATGTTCATAACATATTATCCCACTGTTTTCGATATCTGCTCTTAAAGATTACTGTCTATAAAGTTTACAACGCGATTAAGGTTTTTTTAAATAGTGTGTTTGTCTAACAAGATACCATCATAAAATATTTTGGTTGAAAGTCTCTTTATTGTTTAATGAACGACGCACAACAATGTTCTCGTTAACCCAGACAGAAATTGCAGAGTTTGGACCGCAAGGTAGTGATGATCGAGTCTTGTTAGACAAATCTATAGTACAGCCCAGTGGGCAAAATCTTCAAAAAGTCTCTGTGAAGGAGTGTTCTCTATAGGAATGGCAAGGTATATCTCCTGCTGTTACAATAAAAATACACTCCTCCACCGAGACTTTTTGAAGATTTTGCACACTGGGAGGTTTGCCTGTGGTTGAATCTGTTTCGATAGTTCGTTAACTGTAATAGGAATTTGACGTGTTGTTTCAACGAATCACTAGGATCTCTCGCTTATGTATTTACACTTTTCAATATTTTTTATGTTACATATATTTTCTTTTTGTTTTGCATTGCAGCTGATAAAATTACGAGGTTTTATTTACCCACCCCGTGTTCGATTTTTTGTATACTCGCAAACTGTTTGTGAGAGCAATTGTATTTATATATAGAAAAGAACGAATTTTTACTTATTTTTTAAGAAAGAATAGTTCTATTTATTACTTTGTTTGGAAAAAAAATTCTGGATATTATTAGACGAACGTAGTTATTTTTTGAAATCCCGTTCTTCCCATGTTCCAATAAACCAGCTGCCCGGGTAAAACATTTTTACCAATTCTCATTCAGTCTACTGCACAACGAAACTTTACGTGCCCGCGTAAGATAATTAGCTTTCACGAAGGGTTGGTGGCATTTTCATGTCCAGTTCTATCGCATGTCTAAACAAACTGCGTAGAACACAAAAGATGTTCAAGGATGAACACCCCCCCCCCCCCCCCCCCCTCCCCCCAAAAAAATATGTCGAAAAAAACCAACGCGTTGAATGGCGCCCTTTTTCCTTAAGCGTGTCTTTAGGTGACATACGTTGCACCGAATCGGGTTTTTTGTTTCAAAGTGCTTCCAGTATTCCAGGAAAAATTCGATTACCTATACTCAGGTTACCATCGAAGATCCATTCTTCCATGAATTCATAAAATGATTTCCCAATTGCTTGTACCATGATGTAAAACCATGATTAGCACATTTCTCTTCATCGTCGTTTTCAGTTATAGTAATTTGCTATTCTAAAAAGAAAGAAATGAGATAGAAGCCCAGTTGTAATTAACCGCTCCGCTAGAACACGGGAATGTATACGTACTTAGCGTTTAGTGTTTCGGGAGGTATCTGTAGCACATCTATCAAATGCTTATTTAATTTTTCAAGAACCTTTAAACCATCCTAGATATTAATTAATCTGTGACTTACCAATAAGCGATGCGCTTTGTCTGTCTACTGTTGTGAATAATGTGGATAATGATATTATAGCTACTATTAGGCGTATTTTTTTATTTTGAATCTATTACAACGTGGATGATTTCCATCGATCGGTACATAGCAACCAAGCAATCAAGGTTGTCAGATTGTTAGGCTTCGTGCCCTGTCTTTTTCCTTATCTGTTATTTCTCAAACCTGATCACCTCACAATGGCACCCCATGGCCAATTATTATATCGCGGACCCCAAGTGACGTCAGTTATCCCCATTGATTATCGAGATATTTGCCCTAAAATGTCGCGTTCTATTTATGGTGCAATGCAATGTGCCATTTGACGTCACGCGACTACTACAATACTAATCGCTATTATAATCACAACTCAGTTACGCATGATCTCAAATTTCACCATATAATTTTCCATACACACATTTCGTCCCAGTCCTTTTTACCTCAGATACAATTTAAAATTGGATGCACGGATCGCGATTGAATATAAAAATCTTATCTTGACTTCAGTATCAATAAAAAGAGATGCCAAAGAAAACGTTACTTTCCCCCTCAATCGCAGAATTATGTTTTTTGGCTGAAAGTCTGTTATTTTTGTTTGAAAGAACGGGGCATTACGTTAATCCGGACAAAAATAACAAAGTTTTTAACGAAAACTATTGGTGATCACATCTTGTAAGACAAATCTATATTATTCTCTATTACAAGTCTAAACCGCCTTTTGTTGGGTTTAATAGACGTATATTACGTCAGAGGAAATTTCACCTCGTTTTCAAGAGGTTCATTTTTGTTTTTTTTGTTTTTTTTGTGTTTAACTTGTTTCTTCTTCATTTTTCGGGGAAACACTTTTCATTCAAGAAAATTGAATTGTATTTTGTATTTTCTTGGCTGGAAATTCATTATCGAGTTGATTAGTTAACAAAGTTGTATAGGTTTCAAAGCATGTATGTTTATAAATTCCCTCAACCGTTCTCTTGTTTTCCTCTCATTTTTTAACTGCAAAGAAAGTTTTTGTTAAAGAAATGTTTTAAATTCATTATTTCCTAGTATTTTTTTTTGTATATATGTTTCATTTATTTTACATACATACATGAATGAGTGAAAATAAAGTGTTTTGATTTTTATAATAGATTTTTATAATACGACGTCGATCTTTTAAGATGAAGGTAGCAAAAATCCATAACAATGTTCACATTCATGCACCTTTTCCTGTTTGAGATTCGCAACTTTTTGCAGCCATAACAGAAATGATAATAGACCTTTCTCGGATTTCTGTTTTAACACTTATATTAGCTATATCAAAGCTTCGCCTCGTTTCCATGCATTTTAATGTTTTCCTGGAATTCATAATTTTATTACTTACTGGAAAGTTTTTTCTGTCTGGGTTAACGAGAACATTGTTGCGTATCATCTCGTTTTTGAAAATGAATATAAGAGACTTTCAACCAAAATTAATTTTGTGATCGCAAAATAATATGTTCACAGTTTCACAATGTCGATATGTATTGGAGCACTATTTAGTAAAATATAATGTTTAGGGTTTACGAATTAATCTCATATATGTGAACAAAAAAACCCACAAAATTATCAATATTTAAGCCATTTATTTCTCGGAGAGCGAAATTTTTACATCAAAATCGTGTTTTTATAATCAAATTCGTCGAAAAATTCGCTCTGCGCGAAATATTCGGCTAAGTGGAAAACCAGCTATATAAATTATAATTTCGTTAGATGGTCAAAAAGTTTACGCCGTATATAAATGTTGCCGTTCTTGGTAATTTTCAATGGTGTTCTGTGCCTCAAACCGCTGGCCAGCTCAAGTACAGCTTGTTCATCATCGGCAGCCATTCTTTGTGCACCTACAGAATGTTTTAGTTGTTGTAACGATTCTCAGGACAGCTAGCTTTTCACTAAACAACATCTTGGGTGTGGTTGCATACATGGCGTTAAAGTTATCACCAATGATCTTCAAGCAGTTAGACAGTTTTTGTAAGTCAGCATCTTGGGCGGTGATATTTTCCACCCCCTCCCCTTTCGTCTTTTTGATTGTTTTACAGCACTTCATGTTTATAACCATGCTCAGAATATTATCCATCTTCATATGAATAAATATAAAGCACTTCGCTTTTAAAAAGGTAGAGATATTTTCGTGCGTGAAATATTTTTCAATCGTTTTTTGTTTGTTTGTTTGTTTGTTTGTTCGGTTTTTCTGTTTTTTTGTTTTCAACAGTATGAACACGTGGTACGTGTATTTCTTTTTTTCGTTTTTCGTTTTTCGTTTGTTTGTTTCGATTTGTTTATTCAAAAAGAAAGATGCAAAATAGAACAACGTCGTCAGACTTCGTCTGCACGATATTCTCCGCTCTTAAAATATTCATCATTTTCGTTTAAAGAAGAAATTATGTCATTTTCCTTAGCAGAAGCAAAATAAGCAAATCAACTGATAATTGATGATAATGATGAAGATCTAACGTGCCTAAAAATCGAATCTGCCACAATCACAATCACAATAAGCTATCAGTGTGACCAGGCACTGAGCAACCAATTATCGTGAAAATAAATAAAATACAAATACAATCAAATAACTAGATTCTTCATCCGAACCTTACGTAAGCACCATTGGGCCAATTCATTGATCAGATTGTGGTTAAAGGTTAAGGTTAGGTAAAGGTAGATCTCTCATCACATCAAATTTGCCTTTAGTTATTTGGAAGAGAGTTGATAATCAATTGGATAAGTATATTGGAAATAGTTTCTTTTTTTTTTTATCAAAAATTCATTCTAGAACTAACAAGGAATCTTAATAAGTATGCTCAATTAAAGAACAATTTAATTAAGAGGATACAAGGGAGGTTAGTTCATTAATTAAATAATTATATGGCAATAAATTACAAGAAATAAAGACAAAATAAAATACAAACAAACAAACAAACAAACAAACAAACAAACAAACAAACAAACAAACAAACAAACAAACAAAGTTTTCAAAATCCAACCTCTTTCCCAGCACTTCTTGCCTTTTTGATGGCCATCATAATTCGTCAGAAAGGCCAGAATTGCTGGGAAAGAGGTTGTAGGAAGCATTGCCCGTAACATAGTAAACTGGAAATTTCCTGCATACTCGTCTTTCAATTGCCCTTAAAAAACTTTCTTTTTTTATCAAAACCGTTTATATCGTCCGATCGGAATATTTTATCATCAGTCACTGACTTATGTCATCGTCTCGTCTTTTTGTAAGAGCAGGCTTGTGCGTATACCATTAGTCATCAACAAGCTATTGTGGGTGGGTTTCATATTATCGATATGGTCGACATTCAGTCGATTGACCGACATGTTTTCCTTCCTCAACACTCGCAAAATATCGCCATACATCGGTAAGTTGATTGTTTTGATGAAGTGTAAGTATTCCAATTCACGAATTGTGAGTTGCCGAGTAACACCGCCAAAATTATCTTTATCCATCGTACATAAAACGAAGAGGCAAACATGTGAAACAAGCTTTATGAGTAATCCTATGATGGACACACAGATACTGATCACAAAAAGAAACCAGAGAACGATCAAAACGTATTGATACAACACATTGGGGCTGATCTCACAAATGAATTTGTTGGTGTTCAGAAATGAGAAGCGCACTTCCTTTAACCCTTCCGTTATTTCGCAAAATCCCATTGGTGGCAGCAACAAATTGCCAGGTTTAGGTAATATGCGTGCAGTGCTGTAGTCGTATGCTTGCGTGTTATTGAGAGCGGACCAGTTCAACCATTTAACACCGTAACTTCGATAGTTGTAATTCAACAAGCGATTTGTAAAATCGAAACTTGTTATGTTTACGATGACGTATAAAACTTTTACGCCGATGTTTAGTAGTGTCGTTAGTTTGAGTTTAGTCGTGCCGCCATTCATGGAACGGTTGAAGTAACTTTCCGCGATTTTCAAGGCGTCAACTTGGTCGGGATGGTTGTGTTTTAAACACGACTTCAAACTAATGATGTCAGGGTTGATCACTCGAAATAAAATATACGGCATGTAGTACAAGATGGCAAGACTGGCGATGAAAAAGGGAAAATATTGATACTGGACAAAAAAGATTTTTGTCATGGGTCCACAACCATTTTCGAGGAGATTGGTTGCTTTATTTATTCGGCGACACATTTTCCCGTTTGGGTAAATACCGTCTAACTCCACATCCTTTGGTAAGCCATAATAACCCGATTCCGACATACGATCGATCAACTCTTCGTAAATATAAAATCCCTGAATCCAACATGCACTATGCACAAACTCGTGAGACATGTGCATTTTCGACGAAACGATACAGGAGACTTTATCGCTGAAGAAATCCACGCTCATTATAAACGACGATATAACGAACATTTTGACCATAAATATCCGACTGAATTGGTCCGTAATGTCGTCATGACGGAACTTCATTTTGATAGAAAGAACATCTTTGAGACTTCCGGTTATCAGTGACATGTTGATCAATTTTTACTTTTCTTTCTTAGTTTCAATAAGTTAGTCGACAAATGAGATGACAAAATGTTATGGAGTTTGAAAGATTGTGTTCATTTATAGTTTCGTTGTATCAAAATTAAATTCTTTTGAGTAAATTTACGACAGGGGGATTTTTGATAATGTTTATACAATAACGCATTCACGAAAATCAATAGCTACACAAAAGAGCACAAAGACATGCTTATTTTTCTGCCTTCATGAATCGAAAACGGTATTATGTAAATATTATCGAATCTTTATCTTCATCCTCTAAATTAATTTCATTTTTCGTCTCTCCCCACCGCAGATGTTTTTTTGAATTCAACAAAACGTTCTTACGGGTGTATTCAAAAAGGCATCCGTTAGGAAAGCTTGAAAACGTTTCATTTTGTTACTCTTTGAGAAAATCGTATTTGACCATCTATTCACGGCTTTGTCTTACCTATTGCGAAGCGAAAACAAAGTTATGATTCAGCCAATCTATCATAATTTAGGCTGGCTTCTAAGCTAATTTCACAATCACTAAATGGACAATTATAAACGTCATTTTGTTATGGTATTATTCTTTCCAGTTCTGTGTGTGTGTTTTGACTAGAAAATTATACCTATTCTTGAACTTAATGAGCCGAAATATCCAAAAAAGCAATGAATAACGTCACGTTTCTTCTGCTGACCGTCAAGGGTTCTGTCTGGCTCATACATGGTTGGCCCGTTGTCAAAACAAAATTCAAAAAATATGGAAAAAATGGAAGGATTAAAAGAAAGAATCTTTTAACATTTTTTAACAAGGTTTTTTTTATATAAAAATAGCAAAAATGCAAAACTCGACGATTCGCAAAGGTGCAAACGTGATGCTTATAATGCGTGTGTGTTGAGAGTATGCGTGTGTGTTGAGAGTATGCCGTCGTTGGTCGATGGGTTTGGGGTTCAATATAAAAGGGCATAAAATGAAATAATGTTCTTTCGGAGTTTTTGTTGCATGGTGACGATGATATTTGACTGCAGAAACGTCATTGATAAAGTTAATCCGGACACAGATGGTCATCTTCCGGCTTTAACTTAATACGGGCCTAATACGGACGTTAAGCATTCCATAAGAATCATGATACGAAATATCTACTTTTATCAGAAAGTATGAGCACTGATTTTGCTGTGTAGTTTGGGTTAAAATAAATAACGTTTCCCTTAACTTTATGGTTTTCTTAAACTGATATGCAAAGTCATGAGCAAATTAACCATTGTTGCTCTCGTCCCCCTTTTTCTTTTCCTCATTAAAAACCCTCAAAAACATTGTAAATACCTTATACAAGAAAAGCAAAATTAATATACAAAATAAACATTCTTGGATTCGTTAGCTAGAAGTTAAGCTAAGTAAAAAGTGATTGACTAAAATGTTCAAATGACTTTTCTTGTACCTTTAAAACAGAACAACTAAGAATAGCTCGTAACCTCGTCAAACCTGACTTTCTTCACATAAAAGCAATCTTACTTGGCATAAAGAATGTTAATGTTGAGCAGGTCATTGAAATGGATAAACCGAAGATTTCAGAAATTAGAGCAATGCAGTAGGCAATGCGAAAGCGTTTGCCTTCTAAAAAAATCATCGAGACTCAAATTAATTATTACTGATACTTGAATAAGAAATCCAAAATTAAAAACATACATTACATTAAGCCAAAAACTATATCAAAGCTAAGTTCATAATCAGGTGTTTATGATTTGTTATTTTAACATGAAGTTTGTGGATGCTAATGAAAAGGTGTAATTAAAAAGGGACCAAAATTATGAATGAACCGCAGGGTGAAATTTAGAAAAAATACGCAAAGGCAAATACGTAAAAATGATTGGCTGCTATGAATGTTAATATACCAATCAAATTTTTCTTTTACCCTGTTCGGTTGTTTTGTCTACAACATAACAAACACATCGCATGAATTGTATAAACTGCTTGCCGATGTTTGGGAACGCTATAATTGGCAATACCGGTTTATTCAGCTTGTTCTGTTTTTGTGCAAAGAATGTAAACCAAGTTCGATTTTCTATTCAAATCATTAAAGCATAAACACAAATGAATCACATCAGGGGGTAACAGAGCCGGCGTATATAGCAATATATAGTATACTCATATAGCAAAAAAATAGAAAAGGAAAAGGCAAAAAGGAAAAAGAAAATGAAAAAAAAAAAAAAAAAAAATTGAGTTGAGTTTCGAAATATCATTTGTACTTTTAAAAATCCTCTCATGCACTAACAAATTAAGAAATATTAAAAGTTGATTTAAAATACTTCACAAAATTATGCTGAAAATGATTCGAACTCGTGGACACCAAAGAGAGAATTCGAACAATCTTCAGAGAGTACCGAATGGTAAATGTATTAATGTAAATAAGTTTGAACACATATTCAGATAAAAACAAAAGCAAAAAAGGAAGAACCCCTAAAACAACAACAACAACAATAAAATAAACATTAAAGGTTAAATAATAATAAGATTTATTGAAAACAAAAAAATTCAAAGTATATTTTGCATTAATATTTTTAATTAACCCCCGCGACTATCACAGTTTGGTTTATTGTTCAATCTCAATTATGAATTGTTGAAAATCACTCGCTTGACCGAACAACATTAAACACAAGGTTTAATTCAGTGATCTAATGGATTGCAAATCTAACATGAACTATCGTGCAAAAAGTGAGCTCCATCAGCTATAAACTTTGCAAAGCCTTCAAAATAGAATTATAAGTTAAACGCAAAATGGTATGATTTTTTTTTCTTGGAAAAGAGGAGAAAAGATTATTGCCAAGAGATGAAGAATTGAATGTTAAAGACATTTATGACATGGTTATACATTACACATGCATATATACTAGAGGGAGCTGAATTAAAAAAGGTGCATTGATGGGTTTTTTTTTTGTTAGTCTTGATGGAGTGATAATGGCTTATACAAAATCGTTATAATTCCACAGGCTTTTGGATTGTTTAACTTTTACATAGGTCTCCATTGCTCTACTTTTAAAAGCGCTCTCTTTCTTTTCCTATGGATATTTCGATTTCATCTTTTGAATGCTATCGTTGAATTCAAAGCTGATACATTCTTCTTTTATGTTTAGCCTGTTAATGTTACCCGAGTATGATATTGCATTTCAAATATATTTTACTGTTTTGCTGCATCGTTCTTCTTCATGGAAAGAAAAAAGGTAACATCCTATATCTTCAGTTTGTTGCTTTTAACTCTGCAGTAGCTAGTTTCGTTTGGATATCTCGTAGAATAAATTTGTACAAATTTAAGAAAAAAAATGCGGAAATGTTTACGAAGAAGAGATTAAAGGTCTAGGATTGTGATAATGTTATTCACATTCTTGAATGGAAGAATTGATTTGAGTGAATCGTTACTCGTGAATTCCGAAATATGATGGATCAGTGGAAATAATCTATTTCTTATGGAATTTTTTTATACCATATAACGAGACTTTTCATAAAAAATTAACACGTATTATTTTCGTCCTCTAGGAAAGCGTGATTTATCCGACTTAAAGGATGACCCAATCCTAAGCTCACTATTTGACAGTGACGTCAAAGAGACACGTAAAGACAGATCTACAACCTTTAAGGATGAACTGCTAGCTGCACAAAAAGATAAAGCCAAACATGAGCAGCTTAATAGAATTTTGTTTCCAAATAAACTTGAACAGAGGCGTGAAACAGATCCTTTGTCAGAACTAATGAACATGAATAAACAAACAGGTCCCCCTGAAAGTTACCTGTGGAATCTGAACTCTAATGAAAATATTAATAACAATGGCAATACAAACGAACGATTAAGTGAAGTTGCTAAGCAACTGCCAAGTGGACAAACAAACGTGAATAGCATGGAAAGTTTGCAATCGGCGGCCGTCAATCCTGCTTTGTTTCAATCCAATTATGTTCCGTTGCCGGCGGAAGGCAGTTCTCCGCAAATAGTGCCTGAAGGTTGGTAAACTTCTTTCTACGACTTATTTTTTCAAGTTTCTTGAAACATCAACATCGTGTGTATCGGGGCTTGGTATTATGTAGTCTATTTTTCTCTTGCCCTTAAACTTCATTCGTGCAAGTTCTGAAGTCCTGCGAGAAGAACCAAATCAATTGTTCAACTTCTGATATTTGAAGGCTACACTGGAATCAAACATACATTAACATGTAAAAAAAATAACAATAATTCTTTTCAGCTCGGCGTTCCTATATTTCCATGTATCCAATCTTTAACCAGTATCTATGGCAACGTAATGCGTACCCTGATGTTCGGCAATTCATGACGAATAATGCTAGATCTTATATACCTATAACGCCATATACAATAAATACCAGACTAAAAGATATACCTCAAGACATACCTCAGTTTACAATTGGTAATCATCATTTTTGTAACGATACGCAAAAAGCAAACAAAACTATATATTTTTTCACGCACAAACGTCATACCATTTTGAGGTTATAAAAACTTAGAGTTTAGAGTGGGTGTTTGGGAGTGGGGGTGTTGGGTGGCAATTAAAAGAAAAAAACCGAACAAGGGGAGGGGGAGGTGGTGGGTCGAAATTTTATGCAGACGTACTTCTTGAAATACTCGATTAATATCCGGCAAAAAATTTAGGGAAATTCACCAACTTTTTTTTAGAACATAAAAGAAGAAAAATAAAGGGAAATTAGAAGTTCATCTACATGTGTTTTAACTGTTCATGTCTAACATTTTTTGTAACATTTTAACGTTTTTGAATTTTAGTAAGTAAGAAAGACAATATCCCTCAAGTGACACCTGGTTCGATGCAATCACCAGAAGTTTTGAAATCCAAACAAGGAAATAAAACAAGCATGGAATACAAGAAAAGTCTAATACCTCTTCCATTAAATCCATCAATCACGAACAGTGCTCCGTCCAAGACGTCGTATCCAGTGCAGTTAAGAGTGAATTCTCCTAATGAGAAATTAAGAGGAATCGTTCCACACGTCCCAGAATATGGTAAGAAATGATATCGAAACTTAAATAGACAGTTCTTTTAACCTCTTTTTTCGTGTACTTTTATATAAATCGGCTATGTATTTTAATTGGCTATTAAATTGGGGTTTATTTCCAGGGGAGACTGTAGAGTCTATTCGACGTGTCCAACAAGCGTTAAACTATCGAAAAAGTCTGATTCCTCAGCAACCGTCAATTGCACCAAACCCTTCTGTTTCAAAATCAAAAAAATCTGCAATTCCAAAAAAGGGTGCACACAACAAAAAACAACAATCTTCTAAGAAATCTAAAAAGCCAAAGAGCAAAGGGAAGACTTCCGGCGGGAAACAAGAAACCAAGGAACAGCGCCAATTCATTCCATCTCCACCTGTTCAACAATTTGCTGCGCAACAACAGTTTGTCCCGTATATAGCAAATTATCAACAGCAAAATCCTTTCTCTATACAACAAAGTGTGCTTCAACCCTATATCGCTCCTCCAAACGCAGCCCAGGTTCAAAATATGGACGGTTTACACACTAGACCAATAATAACAGGTAACATTTATGGAACGGGGCCGTTTATTAATTCAAAAATAAAGGACGAGTGTTGTTTTTTTTAACAATTTAGTTGTATCCTTTTTTGATTGATTTATTGCTTATTCCGTAGCAGAGGAATGTGCCGACCAGTACAATACTTGTACAGATTTTGCTAAAAATAATTATTGTACAAACTACCCTGAACTAATGAAGATACAATGTCGCAGGTCATGCGGACACTGTGGTATGTGGTTTATTCGATATCCTTCAACTATACTGACAAAATGTAACAGGTTATTTTTAACTAAATCAGCTGAATAAATGATGTCAGATATAAATTTATTTGGTGAATTTATTTAGTTCCATTGCAAAGTCAGGCTGCCATCAGTCAACCAGCAACACAACAACAACAACAAGTAGCGCCCGCCATGATCCAAACATCAATGCCCGTCGCACAACAAACAGCGCCATTAGCAGGGCCGGCGGTACCGGTTCAAAACGTTACTGCACCCACAGTTCCTGCAGTTGAAGGTGGAGAAACAAAAACACTGTCAAATGCAACAAGCCAAACAGATGATTCTGACGGTTCTGGTGAAGCTGATGTTGGATCTGGATCAGGTAGTGATAACACAAATGGTAAGTTCTCCAAGTATCCGATTGGTTAGTTACAGTTCTCCAAGTATCCGATTGGTTAGTTACCTGGTTAATTTGCTATTATCTGACTCGCGCGTGATCCAACTGTGATCTAAGGTGTGAAAATAAGATCAGTGAAAATCTTGATTGATAGCCATTCTAGTCAATTTGTATCGTTTAGATCAAGCAATACCGTCCTCATTAAAACGCAGTAAAGAAGTGAGTAGCGCCCTGGAAGCAGAATCTGGCTCTGGAAGTATTACTGATGCTGAGTCTGGTAATGCAGAAAGTGGTTCTGGAATGGAAGAAACAAGTCGGTTTAAAGGAACGCCAGTGACGGAGAACTCGAAGAAAATGCCAGAGTTAAACGGAGCAAAAAGAAGTAGAATCGAAAGGCCAAAGATTGTCGCAAAAATTGTTCCCAAGGCAGATTTTGGTGAATTCTCATTGCCCACTAAAAAGAGTGTTATTCCTACAAACGAAAACAATGATGATGATAGTGGATCTGGCAGTGGGTCTGGAACTGAGTCTGGTGATGAGTCAGGAGCAGAGTCTGGGGACTCAGTTGCTGGTAAGCTGGTATTTTGCATCAACGTAAAATGTATATTAAGAGGGCACCTCATAAAGCGGACAATGCACGGTTAAGCCTCTTAGTATCATTCTCAGACCAACTAACATCTCTGGTGAAACTCTTATAAAAGTGTTTGAAAGAACGAGGCTGACCCTAACACTCAATGACCCAAACAAATTTTACAAGATTTACACCACGAACTTTAGTGGTCTGAAAATGTTACATTAACTGTATGTGAGATATAGATTGTCAGCTTGAAGCAACACGGTTTCAATGAAACAATGGTGTATAGAAATTATTTTAGGAATCTTTCAAGGAAGTATGAAACGAATGGACGTAATAACTCCTTCTGTAATACCCTACAGGTGATAATATATAATAAAAGTGGTTTTGCACTTTTTAGAAAAGAAAAGTGCTACTCCTGTGACTAAAGCCACACCAATTCGTGCGAAACCTACGAAAAAAAAGAGCATCCCAAAGAAACCTTCATTACCAGGTGCCTACCCGAAGATTGATCTTCGAGCCATCGCTTCTGCTCTTGCTCATTACGAAGAAGCAGCTCTGGAATTAGCTGGAGAGTACCCCAAACCTGGTTCAGTTGACCTAACAGAATATACACGTTCGTTCATACCCCATCCAGTGGACAAAGCACAAGAAAACGTCAACAAATACAAACAAAATCTTCAAGTTGCAAAAATACTGACCGACGAAAGAGCAAAGAAATCAGCAATTCCAAAATACTTGAAGTTGTCCAAGGATGCTTATAAGAAAGAGGAAGCAGAGGAAAAAGAATCCACCGATGCAGATAACTTGGATTCAGTTCGACAAAGGTTTATTATACCAGGCGTGGAACCAACACTGAATGATTATTATGCGGAAACTGGAAAAATAAATCCATTTCAAAAGAAGCACAAGAATTCAAAGAAATCTAAGATCGAATCAAATGTGTTTGTTCAGGATCCTTACGAGTACATTCGCAATATGCCGTCAGGTGCGTCAATGGAGCCGATTGTTGATCCTAAAGCTCGCTCAACCATACCATCAGATCATTCATATCCGCTCTTTTTGATGAAAGTATCGCCAGGAGAGAAAAAATACATCGACGAACCTGGTATTAATACTTAATTCTTATGTTACCCCTTACTTTTATAATTCATTAGTTATATATTTGTTCAAGCGATGCTTTTTTCATCTCTAATTAACTTTCCATTTTCTTCGCACAGCTACCCGTCGCGGAAAAATTAGAAAACTGAACGCTGAGGGGCTTCCGGTTTTTGAAGATGAGAAAAAGCCAGTCGCTGTACCCAACCCAGCTCCAGCTCCGCAACAATACTTTGCTGCACCTAAAGTAGAGACTGTTCCATTTCCCATGCAACCTTCCAATTATTTCATGCATCCTCAGCCGCCGCCACTGATGCAAGCAGCGCCGCAAGCACGACCAGCACAAGAGGCAGTTGCCATTCAGTCACCATGGGAAACCAACATCGAGCAAATGACAGCTCCAAAACCGAGTGCTTTGTTTGCCAATGATGAACCGGTACAACCTGAAAAACAGCCTGGAACTAATTTTTTGAGTGAGTAAATGAATCCTATCGCTCTCCTCCAGCTCTGCTCGTCCCTTCAATGCCTACAGAGAACTGATACATGTCCATGGAATAGGAAAAAGCATTTAGGACAGGGTGTATATGAAAGAAACCCTTTTTTATGAACATGGCAACTGTCTTTTATATTTTCTGAGGTTGTGATATTTGTCTCGCACGCAATAAAAAAAACCGTTGTTGGTTTTTACAACTAAGTTTCTTTTGTAAAATAAGGCAGAATAAATTTTAAATAAAGTTCTATTTTTGAGTTCTTCTCGTACATTGGTCAATCCGATGACATGTTGCTCGGGACATAAATGCGTTGACATCGCATTCTATCACGACTGCCATCTATAGGTTAAAGTAACAAGCTGCGATCATCACCAGTTTGCTGTGAAAACTTTGTTATTTCGGTCTGGATTGAACGAGGTATTGTTTATGTCATGCCTCATTGTTTCAAACAAAAAAGAGAGACTTTCAACCAAAAAGTATAAAATATATATATAAATATAATAAATATATATATAGGAATAAATTGGAACAAACATGAATTGAGAGATTAGTGACCCGATATTGAGTTAAGTTCCAAATCTCCAAAAGGTCCAAGAAGACGCTATAAATCAATAGATACAACGAACTTTGGCTAGATGTATCCCTTCTTCTGGGGTGTAAGCAAACGTTGTAGGGAGCGTTTCGTATTATTAATGTATATTTTCTTTTTTTAGGGAGCAAAATGTTAAGTGCTTTTTTCTCAATGAAAAACAATGATGACTCCGAGAATGAAGGAAGCGGTGCGGGTGGTTCCGGAGATGGCACTAGACGAGGTAATGACAATTTTTATTATTTTTTTTAATTATATGTAACATCTTATTTCACGATTTTTAATTAGATACTAGATACTAAATGCATATATACTTCGCGAGGGGAAAGAAATGTTGATCACCCTGCTCTCAAACATTTTTTACACGACAATAAACGACACACTTTTCACACGACACTGACGTCCCTTTTTCATACGACACTGACGTCATTTTACAATGACTTCACACGACTACACAAACAGACACGTTTTAACTTGCATTTCTTTCCACTTGGTTGTATAAAAACACATACCTTGAAACCACCCGTGCAAGATGTGAGTTTGAAAAAAAAACCCGACAAAATCAGCCAAAACGAAAACAAGACTAAACTGCCATAAAAGATAATAATGACGTCAAGAAGGAGAATCAACATTTCTTTGACCCAGTCAATTTCTTTGACACATTTTTTACTTCACTTAAAGAAAATTTACTAAAATTTTAGATTCGGTCGCAGAATATGGACAAATGTTTACTCCGATGGTTTCCAAGAAATAATAGCTTTAAACTGACGGACGGGTGGTTTCAAGCTATGGATATTCATAAAAAGTCCCCTATACAAAACGAAACAAAATAAAATAAAATAAAAAACAAAAATTATGATATAAAAACATTCACGTAAAGAAATGCATGCTTTAGATTGTTTTTGAAAATTTTAATTTATTAATTTTTCTTAGTTTCTGTATTGTCCCCACAGCTATGGATACCATTTTGTAGATTTTGGTTATTTGTCACAGGTCTAGTTCCAAGAAACCTTGAGTTCCTTGTCTAGTTCTTCCGGCTTGTACGATTGGTCTATTCAAGCATGATTCAATATATTGCCTTGATGATTTTAATGAAAATTTGAAATTTTTGAAATATTTGGAAAAAAAGATAGACACAATCTTAGTTCTGTTTTTGCCTCGCTTAGTACAGTCGTAGCTTGACTGATATATGCATGTTTACAAAATTTAATGTTTTCATTATGTGTTTGATGTAATTGGATATTGTTTGATGTGATATTTTTTCTATTTTTTGTATGTTTTTAATTAAAGAGAAATATATTATTTTGTTTCATAGTGTGACCATGCACAGTTTTATTTCGTTCTCAAAACCATTTTAAAACAAACAATTTGCACGAAAATGTAATTGTATGGCCATATTTAAACGAAATTTTAACTAAATTTCATCTCACCACGTGACGTGTTTATTCGTTTTAGGTCAAATTCATGAGCAGTTTGAAGGTTCTGGAGGAGGGGAGTCTGGTACCAAGAAAACAATTACTTTACACAATTTGTTGTTTAATGAGAACGGAGTCGTTAATAAGGAAATCTCAGTTGCTTCTGGAAAAGCTGCTAACCAACGCAAGTCGCAACAAGATCCTTCGGCAAATTATTTGCAGTCTAATCTCGCTGCATTGACGCCCGAAAACGGTAATCCGAACTTCGAAGCACAATCGGGATTAACGTCAGGGCGTTTGGGGGCGCAGTTTACTATGAATAGAATGAGTAAAACTCAAGAGACAAATTGGGTGAGACCAAACGCTGAATCTGAATTAGCTTCAGCAATGCCCGAATCTAGCAGCACAACGCTGGAGACCTCACATGGAGGTAAAGATCATTTTCCTCTTTTTTGAGAGAAGATGAGTTTTGTTTTTTTCTATAAATGAAACACCTGTTCCATTTACACATGCTCTACTATTGCCTCGATAATTACTTTCACAACACATACACGACATACAAAATGACAGGAACAGCAGAAACCATAAATTGGGAATATTTTGTTCATTCTTTCGACCTTAGTTTCTTTTCAGCCGTCTTCGAATCTAAGTTCTTCTCCACTTTCAAATTAATTTCCGCTGTTGCTCCTAAAATTCTATAATAAACATCTTGACTCAACCAGAGCGCTCTACATAAACAAACGTACAACATACAACAACAACATCAATAACAACAAACGCATGAAACAACAACAACAACAACAACAAAGAACCATTTACAGATTCTAGTAACGTATGCTGGGAAATTGACATGACCGCATACGACGTTCAATCAACACGCTCGAAATTTGTTTGACGAAAAAGACAGGATGAGAAATCGATAACAACCGTACATACGTCAGCACGACAACCGACAAATTGGTAGAAAAAATTAACACAGTCAACAAAGAATTTCAATGTCTTCTAGATAATCTTGAGAGTGTCGACGGGGATGAGGACGATGAAGGCGATGACAAAATTGAAGGAGATGACACAGAAGTAGAAAGATCAAATGTCGGTGTACAACAAAGAAACGAGCAGGTTTACACGAGTGAAACTGACGAGAAGAACAACAGCGAAACGGACAGTGTTTTCCCGGAGCATCCATCACAGAAAGTAAAACTAGAACGTAATAGCCCTTATCACCCGGATCCAAAACTATTTCATGTCAAAGAGTTTGTAAACGAGAATAACCAACATGAGAATGAGCCAGGTCATTTTCCACGTTTCTACACTAATAAAAAAACAACTGGTATACATAAGGACGAAGAAGTTCAACCGCCGATTTTGAAAAGCTCTAAATATCAATACCACCAACAAAATAATGTAAACACCAATCGAGATCCGTCAAAACAAATAACAATGCCTGAATTTACGCCCGAAGAAATGCCGCCTCTCACGGACCTAGTGAAATCAAAAGTTAAAAGTCAGAAAGTACATATGAACCAACCAGCCACATTGATCCAAACCTCGGTACAACAGTACAATAAATCCAAAAAACACTACGTTTCAGTCGATCAGGATGAAAGAAATGAAAATGATCAAACGTCTCGTAGTAAAGTCAGCAATTTACAAATAAAAGGAGATCAAAGATTTTTTCGAAAAAAACATGCAAAAACACATTTAAGAGATTATGATGTGAACACAGAGGACACTGCAGTAAAACCCAGCGTATCAAAAATGTCATTCTCTGAAATCGAGAACTCCTTAAAAACAAAGAGGAGAAACCCGATGATCTCATCTGCATCGCAAAAACCGAAATTGATGGCGATGGACTCCACACATCAAGGTACAACCACTCGGCAAAAGAAAATTTCTGATAAAAATATTGTCAGCAATGGAGTTTACATCGAATCATTAAAACAAAGAAAGTCTGAGGAAATTAAGAGAGAGGCATACGACGAAAACGAGGACGACGTTGACGACGAGGACGACGAGGAAGAAACTAATTATGACGAATAATGTCAAATATTTAAACGCAGGATTTTATGAGAAAACAAAATGATACATCAAAGGAAAAAACTAAGAAAAAATGAAATCCAAGAATTTTCTGGAAATTCGATTTGTAAAAACTATTTATAGTATCGATATATTTGAAAATATAAGCGAGAGATTTTATCGTGAAAATTTCTGTAATTCCGTCAAGAACAAGATAGAGAATGAGTAAACACAAACACAACATTTATAAACACATTCAGATCAACAAAACAAACAAACAAACATACACACAAAACAAAATAAACAGACAAACAAATATTACAAAGACAAAATAATAGAAAAAGAAAAAGATCCAAAACATTTGCACATACATTTCAACAAAAACAATAATAACAACAACAATAACAACAACAACAGCAACAGCAAGGTCCATATATATGCATCAAACAATATCAAATTTACCTATAATTACAACGTGCATTTACTTTAGTGGACCAGACAATAATATTATATTGAAAATTAAATGGGTAACTCTTCATTTTAGTTCAATCAGCAGAGAGCAGCTCGTTATTATCTTCCAGTAAGTATGATTACTAACTTGGTTAAATTGAACCATTCACAGAGAACAAACCACCTCTGGAAAGACATACACAAACAAAACAAACACACAAACAAACAAATAAACAGAATCACATACACACAAACAAACAGACATAGATACATTCTTTTCTTAAAATAGTCTTTTGCTTTTCTATCAGTGAGAATGCAATCGTCAAACTTCATCGAAGATCAAAGACCAGCATTACGTAATGTTGTCCCACGTGCACCATTGATAAAGAAAAAATTGATGCAGGCAGTAGGAAGCAGCAAGGCTATAATCCCATCGCATATTTTCACTGAACAGCAGCAAATGCCAGATTTCCAACAGCAACAACAGCATCAAAGATTAGATGTCATTCAGAAACCAACCCTACACACTGATACTAACGTTATGAAGGGGAAATTTAACCCTAACAATTTCGTCAATCTGGTCACGGAAAAGTTATCAGCTCCGCAATTGGCACTGGCCTCTTTACAAGAGAAATCTGCAAAGACATTATTGACAGAATTCCCGAGGTCACCATTTTCAACACTAAAATCCAATATACCGTATGCCGAAAACTCTGCTCAAAAAAATATGAACAGATATGGGGCTTCATTCGGGCAGACTTGGAATGATAATTTAGTCGCTAAAAAGAACTTCATAAACGATATAAAAAACAAACAAGATATGTATTCATGGAGACAATACGCTCCGTTTTCTCATACACCACAGTTCATACATCAGCAGCTTTATGACCGTCAAAACCCAATGATGACGAATGTACTTAACAACGAAAAGAAATCGTTGTTATCTGCAAAAGTTGGCGCGGCACAATATGCTATCTCAAACACACCAATTACTGGCGTGAACACAGTTACTAGTCCTATTGCCAACTTTGTAAATAAACAAGAAAATAACGGTAGGTTTAAAGGGACTGGAATGAAATATCAGTAAAAACAAACAAACAAACAAACAAACAAACACAAAAGTATTTAGGCCATATATCTTCCGGTTAGCGGCGTTGATTTTACAGGATAAATTGCAATTATAACATGATTTATTTACAGGTCAATATGCGGGTTGGAATTATTTGGTTTCAGCACCTAGCAATATTCATCCACTTTCCTACATTCAAAAAACCGAAAACCCAGTTCGGAAAAATTTGATCAAACAAAAACCTGGTTAGTAAATTATTTTTTCTCTCTATCCATCTGAGATTTAGTTTGAGTTTTATATTTCATAATAAATTTTCCCTTCAGATTTGGATTGTGGTGACAATTGGGAAGGTGCCCAGGGCGATTTCGGGACATTTTGCTACAAAGAAATGACGATGAAAGCATCTTTCGACGACGCTTTAGCCGAATGTCGTCGTTTAAAGGGCGACTTGTTCAGCGTTCTCAACGCGTACGAGAACCGATACTTAGAAGACAACATTCATGAGAAATTCTGGATCGGTTATCGTGACAAAGGAATGGACGGCAATTGGAGCTGGACGGATAGAAGCAGCAGTATTTTCACGAGTTGGGGGAAGGAAGTTGGCAACAGTGACAACAGGCGACATGATTGTGTATTCCTTGATGAAGAAGAAGGAAAATGGAAAGACGAGTCTTGCTTGCAGAAGAAACCGTTTCTTTGTAAAAAGAAAACAGATAGTAAGAAAAATCTTTTTTCAGAAGAAGAATGGGAACGAAATAGTTCTCTTATCTCCTAAATGTTGTCGTGCATGAAGAAGCATAATCATAGTCTTTAACTGGCCCTTTTTTGTAGATTGTCCAAAATCTTGGAAGAATCTTAAATTGAATTCAGCCCGTGGTTGCTACAAACTGTATACACAGTCGAAAGACTGGGAAGAAGCAGAGTCGGCGTGTAGGCTAGAGGGAGCGCATTTGGCAAGTTTAACAAGTGAAGACGAACAAACAATGGTGTTTCAGGTAATAGCTAATAAATGTTAATTTTTTTTTCTAACTTAGCACATCTCGCGAAATGTACACATAACACGCAATGATACAAAAATAAAGAATAGAACGAAAAATACGAGCAGGACGGCTGCGCAACATAACTTTTCCTTAGAAATACAACGTCCAGGGAAATGTTGCCTCTTCCTTCTGATGTAGTATGCTAGAAGGACACCAAAGACAAGTACAACGGCGAAACAAACAGAAACAGCAATGAGAACAGTGTCTGTTCCTTCTTCTTCAACAGTGACGTCACAAAAAAGCCCGTCAAATCCTTTCAGGCACAAGCATTTGTACGACGTGTCATTTATGGACGAGCACAATGCGCTATTTTTACAAGCATGCTCTATACAGCTGTTCGTGTAAGCACACTGCAGTTGATTTCTGTATAAGTGAGGGATGCTTTTACCATATAGCTCTGATGGTGTGACACAGTAGCCTTGGATCTCACCATTATGTCGCAGTCTTTTAAAGTTTGTCTCGGTTAACCAACATGAACAATGTATAGGATTTCCCCTGAGATAGATCTTTCCATGTACGGCGGTGTCGTCAAAAACACTGTCGCTAATCTCCTGCAACAAGTTATTTTTCAAGTCTAAAACATTCAGGCTCATTTTTTGAAAGCATTGATTATCAAGGCTGGTGATGATGTTGTCATGGAGATAAATCTGCTCAAGATTTGGAAGTATGGTGAAGAGGTTATTACGAACCGATTCCAAATAGTTGTACGACAAGTCGATCTCTTTCAAATGAGTGGCTCCCTGGAAAGTATTTACGTACAAAAACTCCAAGTCGTTATGGTCTAAATATATATACTTTAAACTCGTCATTCTTGAGAAAGCATTGTTTGTTATTTTACTAATCTTATTGTATGACAATTTAAGATTTTCCACGCTGGTACTACCAGAAAAACTTGCCATATCAACAGAGATGATATCATTGTAAGAAAGATCGAGCTTCTTGATATACTTGTAACCTTTTGAAACTTCTTCATCCACGCTACTGATTTTGTTATGGCTCAGATCTAACATTGTCAGCGATGGAGTATTCTCATCTGCTCTAAGAGGAGCTGTCTTAAGATTGTTTCCACGAAGTTTCAATATTTTCAAGTCTTTGAAATCCGATAATAGTTTCATGGGAAACGTGGTCAGGCTATTATAAGACATATCCAGGCTACTTATTGTAGTAGAGAGATTTCGTAATACTTTATCTAACTCTTCATCGGTGATGTTTTTTCGAGTACATATCGCGACGAAAGCGTTATTTCTCGAACAGGCGTTGGTACAAGTCACTTGTTGTATAATTACCACAAACGATAACAGGACAAACATATGACGCAAATTAATTATTTCCTTCAGCAAAGAACTGTTGGCGTTGAAGTCTATCATCGTGTATTTAATTCCATCGAGTGTTGGAAAAAACTTACTTGTTATAATATAAGCTGTAGTTTATTGGCTCGTATTTTCATTTTGATACACAAATAAATTTTTCTTTTTACAGGGCTTTGCAAACAAACGATTTAACTGCTTAAATCAGCTCAGTATATGACAGTGTTGTTGACATTCAAAATTGTTTTTGTTTTGTTGTTATAAGGACATGTAACTCCGTACATTTAGGTACATTCTTCAAAGTCTTACTGGATTGGTTATAATGATCAAGATAGTGAAGGTGATTGGATGTGGAGCGACAGATCGACGTCATCTTACGAAAACTGGGATGAAAAGTCCCCAAATAATGGCGGAGTCAGTTGCGCAGCCATGACGAACGGGGGAAAATGGAATGACGAACCGTGTTCGGAGAAGTTAAGATTTGTGTGCAAAAGAAAAGGTCCAAAACCTGAAAAACTGGATGGATTGGATAATTCCGGCATTCTATTACCTATCGCAAGACTTTTAAAAAGTGATGATACAGCACCTAGTCACGTGTACGATGAATTAGCCAAAAATGGCCCAAAACCAGTAGTTCCGATTTATTTTTGGCCATTGCTCAAGACAACAAAAGCGGGTATGACTGGAAATCGACCAATGGTAGTTCACGGTGATGTACGAAATATCCCGGACGGTATTGCGTTAGATGGTGTCCGGTCGAATCTAGATGCCGGTGACTTCCACGGGAAATGTATCACGGATCCCGACAAATGTCCAAAAGGATTTGCAGTGGCTTTACAGGTACGGGGTCTCAGCCAGAAGGCTTGGTTTTCTTTTAGAAAATTATCAAGAAAAACATTAAAAACCCTTTTTGTTATAGATATTCCTTGATAATAGTGTGTCAGGTTACAAAAAACCTCACTGCATAATTGACACGTCGGGTGGAGGAGATGGGTTCACCATATCCATTTCTAACGATAAACTGAATTACAAAGTTACCTCCGGTGAAGAAGTCTGGGAACTAAAAACCGATTTCGTAGTAGGCTTATGGCAGGATATTGTGATGACGTGGCATAAAGGGAAAGGGATTTTTGTTTATGTGAATGGAGCGTTCAAAGATTCCGAAAGCGTGAGTAAGAAGGGTATGGATCGGAGTAGTGATGGTACAACAAGGTTAACTGTAGGACGTGAAAACAAAGAAAAAGGACCTTACACTTGCGCCAAGTAAGTATTCAAGGCTGGTAACGTTTTTGAAGGTGTCATAATGAACTCTGAAACGGAAACATGAACGTATATATTTATAGCTACTTAAATCTTTTAATTTGAACACAACGTTTGCTTTCCATTCCGCACTTGAACGGTTTTTTATGATGTGATTTGTATCTTCTTCGAGCATTCTTTTCAGTTCCAATTCTCATTTTAGAATGGTCTTAGCTTCCGTAGCTATCTTTACCAAGTTTTTATCAATCGAAGACGTTCCTTACGTTTTTACTTATGGCAATACAGTTGTTGCCACATACAGATGGCTGATGACTGGAATGAAAGAGTCTCTCATACCGGAGGCGCCTCCAGTCGAAATCAAAGAGTCTGCAAGTATGTTCTATAATCGTTCTCTCCTCTTTTAAACGAAGGTTCGGAACAAAATGTAATCAAAGTTTGCAAAAACTTTAACACGTTTTGCTTCCCAAATTTAGCTGACGTTGATGGCGGCATATACATTGATGGTGAGAAGGGATGGTTAGAAATTGACAATATAGATTCGATCGTATACAACATAGGGAAAGCCAAACACGGTTTTTCCATCAGTTTCAAAGTGAAATTCGATCAGCGCGTTCGCGATTACAAGGAGGAACGATACATTTTGGATAGCGGTGGTCACACTGGTGGCTTGGAAGGAATATCTGTTTATATTGTCAACGACAACTTATACTTTCAAGTTATCAGTAACACACAAGAAGATGTGATGATTTGGAAAGTGCGAGTCCCTATTTACACCGTCAGATGGCAACGTGTCGTTATGACGTGGAGACTTGACAAAGGATTGTGGGTGTATATAGACGGCGTTTTCAGAGGATTTACGAAAATACCTTCCATGGTACCCGAGCAAACAAAAAATGTTCCGAAACAGTTTTTGATTGGGCGAAAAATTACCCAAACTAAAAACGCTGGTGCTCAGTTTGCCTTTGGATCGTTAGCAATATTTAGTCGTTATCTAACTAGACATGAAACAGAAAATATTTTTGGTGGAATCGGTAAGAAGATTATCAATAAAAGAGTTTATCATTTTTCTGTGGCTCATATATATATATATATATATATATATATATATATATATATATATATATAATTATTTGAAGAAAATGATGGAACTGCCACTCTGGCTAAAAAAAATAAATAAAAGTTCAGTTTATCGATCTACAAATTCTCAAAGAGTTTTGAGAAAAATTAGATGTATTGTGGGGGGAAAAATAATGATCTATGTTTCTTTTAGATAACCCATTCCCTGGTATTATACGTGAAGTTTGGAAAAATACTCCTGGTGAGAGTTTATCAGGTTTAAAAGCCAACCCGGATTATCCAAATAATCCATCAACGATAGAGATCATCGAAAATTTCGATGCGCCGTTTAACGTGGAAAGTAATTACGGCTCAAAACTGAAAGGATATTTCATTGCACCGGAAACCGGAAATAGTACATTCTATCTATCGTGTAGCAAGCAGTGTCAGTTATATTTCAGTGCTGATGAAGAATCCAAAAATAAAATGGAGATTATTTCGCTGACCGAGTCAACTTGGCATAACCAATGGAACAAGTACGGACGATTCTTCTTATTGGGAGGGCGTAACAATTAGCAGTCCAATAGAAATAGAAATTTTCGTTTGCCTTTATGCCCCTAGTTTCCTCAACTGATTTTTTTCTGCTTTAAAAAATTTAACAAACATCCTACTCCAATCCAATTTTTTTCCTTTCATAGATATAAAAACCAATCATCGAAAGATATTTTTTTGGTGGCGGGAAAATACTACTACTTGGAAGCCATACATAAAGGCGTTGACGCCAGTGATTCTTTAAGTGTGGGCGTACGTATGCCAACTGGAAGATATCAACGACCAATCATAAAAGAGAATCTCCAATGGCGTTTGCCAGGTGAGTGTTTTTCCGTTACATACAAATTTGATAATGTTTAATCGTATCAATATGAAGAAAGTCCTTGAAACACAAACAAACAAGTAAACAAGACAACAAAAACACAAACAAACAAAAATAAAAGCGAAAAGCGTAAAGGCCGTTTTTCATTAGACCCGCAACTTCCGTGGCGGAACATATTCTGAAATTAATCATAAAAGTATTTTTACCTACACCGCAGAATTTCTGTCCGTCATATATGTTGACAATTTCAAAGCGAGTGGGCGTTGAGAAGCTAGAATGCTAGCGCCTGAACGCTGGTAGCCGTGAACACGAACGCTCTAATGGAAAATAATGGATCATTATAGATTCAAATTTCAATTTATTTTTAAATTCATCATCCAATTTTTACAAACACAGGTAATCAGCATGCTGGTCTTATTCGAGAAGTATGGTACGATGTGCCAGGCTATTCAATCTCTGACTTAACGTCGAACGCAAACTTCCCTAATCGACCATCGAGTACAGAAGTCTTGGATAAATTCGATGCTCCATTTAATTACGCAGATAATTATGGCTCCAGGATTTCAGGCTATTTCCACGCGCCTGAAACTGGAGATTACAGGTATCCCTTTTTCGTTCTGAATGTTTTTTAATACACCTTTCCCAAATTTCTTTTAAACGTCGATTTTTAAATAAATAGTTTTCTAAAATCGGTTCATTTTACGGACTGTTTGATCAAGTGATTGTTTTTTCATTCTGTAGGTTTTATCTTTCAACGGACAGCAGTGGTGAATTATGGATTAGTTCTGATGAGAGCGAATCAAATCTTGTCAAAGTCGTCACCTTGAACGGTTGGACAGACCACAACCAGTGGCTCAAGTAAGTGTTCTGAGGTTGATTTTAAAAAAGTCACATACCTGTCGTATTTCCTCTAACGCCCGGGCTGGTTATATATGGTAGTGGGGTGAGTGGTAGTCGGGTGCTATAAAGAGGGTATGCGATATTTATATTCGAGAATAGGTTGGGCCAGATGTAATCGTGTGAGTTAATAAGCTATGAGTTTCCCTGTATATCTTTTAGTTTTGTAATTCTAACTTTATCATTCTAAACTCTTTTATTTACATACAGATTTTCCGATCAGAAATCCGATAAAATATTCCTTGCCGCTGGTCGTTATTATTTCATGCGCTTATACATGAAAGCAGAAAAACTTGGCGATTGTGCTTCCGTAGCTGTTGAATTTCCCAGCGGACATTTTGAAGGTCCAATTAAGAAGAAACATTTATCATGGAAGATCGTTAGTGTAAATGACGGACCAGGACCAAAGGAGATAATCGAACGTAAGTAATCGATTTTGATTTAATGTGCTGATTTAAGCAAGGTTATTTTTATTGTTCAGTACATTAAGGAAATGATTTTTATTTCATATGCAGCAACGCCGAAGCCAGTTGGGTTATTTCAACTGAACGATGCTTCTGTTAAAGATATCCTGTTGCCAGGCAACAATAAACTCGAACTTGGTGATGTTGATCTCACAACTGGTCCAGGGGGTAAGTGATCTCTTCTCCACAGAGCAACACACAGACAGAGCTAAACATCGTACATCAAAAAGGCACGAGTTCGAGGTTGAGAAATTGAACTAATTTTCTTTGCTTCATTCAGGACTAAAAGATGACGCCTTCATGTTCAAGGGAAATAAGTCTTCTTACATCGAGATTCCGAATGATGGGAGACTGGACACTAAAAAATCAACCACTCTACTCGCAAGTATATTTCCAATGGGCAATGACGGCCCAATCATTAATTATAAAAAAGATGGTTGGGGTGTCCACTTATGGCAGTTTAATCGAAATCAACTTTTTGCACGGTTTGTCACTAAGGATGGTTTAATGTCAACACAGCCTCTCGGTGCAAAAGTTATCGAGGTAATTTTTTGGAATGATAAGAAAAAATTCTCTGGATAAAAATAAAATGAAAGAAAGTTCAGTTGGGTTATGTTATGTTCCATAATGTTTGTTTCTGAATTAATTCGAAATTCTTCTTTGCAGATGAACAAATGGAACCAAGTTGGCGCTTCATACGACCATAAATCTGGTGTTGCGCAACTTTGGCACGACGGCAAGATGGTGAAAAGCCGAAACATCGGCCAAGTGGAGCTGCTTACTAACGCCTCAATACGTCTTGGTGCCAGAGAAGGTGACGACCGATACTATAGCGGGAAAATTTCCTGCGTCATCATATTTGATAAGGCTTTGAAAGAAGAACAAATTGGTGAATTACGTCATTGTCCGAAGAGTAAATCCAAGCAGCAAAGTCCGATAGAAAACGATGAACTGACTGTGTTTGCGCAGGGTTCTGGAATGGCCCCTGATATGGAAGGTAAACTAGATTAAAAACAACTTTAGATTTTTAAAAGATCGGAACGTGTAGCGGGTAAAGTCTGAAAAATGGATAACGGTTGGATAATCGGGAGAAAAAAACATTGAGAAATAAAGGATATATTTCGCACTAGATTTCCGATAAAAAAGGAGTGAACATATATGATTTTATCGCTTTTGTTTCTTCTTGTAAGTGCGATTTTTCATTGATTTATGATTTCTTCTCATTTTAGAATTTGACACTGTAGAAAATCGCATTGGGGATGATACAGAGGAAGAACTAACTGGTAGGAATGCTTAGAGCCTTCTTCTGATGGATTTGCAACAAGATAATGAAAAATGGTTCCGGCGTCAGGGCATCAGCTAAAAAAGATGAGCTAAAAAAGGACAATATTTTCTTTTATCAAAACAACAACAACAACAAAAAAGCATTTTTATTTTGAAAACACAAATCATTAGCAAAAACAACTTTCTTTTATGAACGTTTAACTGGTAAACAAAAAACAACAACAACGAATAAACAAAACCAAAACGTTAACGAAAACAAAGAAAACAAAACAGCTATTCCAGTGAAGCGAAAGAATGTTCTAACGGTATAAAATGAGGAACAAGCATTGGGTTGGTCTGTGGGTGGGTGCGGCATAGTGAATTGTGTTGGGTTTTATAACTCTATTTTTAAAACGGGGGAGATCCAAACTAAAAACGTTCTTGCGCTTCACTCCACTTCTCACAGATTTACTTTGAAAAACAATTTTGAGATTTTTTTGAACGCGACAAACGAAAACTTGAAGGTTTATTTTTAGCCTGACACCGTTACGAACGTTATCTTGATAATAGACTATTATATTTTGTTTCGATATCTTACATTAACGTTACGCAAGACCTAACTTTTACTTTCCATATAGACATGGCTCGTTATGACGTATTCTCTATATGACAACATTATCATGCTACCATTTTATATTTTCAATATATTTACAACAACTGATGACTTGTACCTTAATATCGCAGTCTCGATACCATATATATCTCCAACTCAGTCTGAAAGCTTCTTATACAGACTTTTAATTGATGCAGAAATTGTTCTTCGCATAGTCACGTGATATCATCACACCATCTTGCACGTCAAGCATTTTTTCCGTCATATTGACTTTTACTTTGATCTTTATCGGTGGTTATATTGTAATTCTCGTGTCCAAACTTGTTGCATTTCACGAAATAGTCACGTCAACATAACGACAGAAATTCAAGAATTTTATAATGGCATCATATCTTTTGGTTACTTCCAAGCACACCACACACAACACCACACAACAACAAACACACGACATTCGACGCATTTCCGTCATATCATGTCGTTAATTTGTCATTCTATTTCTTTTTTATGAAAAACAAAAGCTCGTGGAGAAAAGAACAAAGGTAAGTACGACCATGCTCCCGTCATCGTATCACGTCATATAAACACGTCATGAAAATACTGCATTACTGCGACTTTCCATATCACGTCATGTTTTGTGCATGTTCTTTTCATCCACTTTATTGTCGTGGTAATTTTTTCTCAAAATAAGATTATAGTCTCAATAAGAAGTCTTTTTTGAGAATGTCGTGGTCACACGACAACAGCCTGGCAAATACAATGCCATAAGTGCATCAAATACTTGTCCACGTGACCGACTCTTGTATAGATTTATGGAAATCTATCTAATACTATGTATTTTTTGTTAAATTTTAGCAACAAAATGTGACCCTAATCCATGTAAAAGTAACGGCATTTGTCAGGATGACGATAAGAAGATCGACGGGTTCGTATGTCATTGTGCTGACGACTTTACAGGAAAGCATTGTCAAGGTACATTAATAATTATTATAGTTTCTACTATTTTTATTCAGTATCATAGAAACACTGTGTTGTCATCATAGGCTAACTTAGTCATTGACTTACTTAGTCTGAAATTGTCGACTAAGCTCTTCACCTTAAAGGCGTTTCTTCTTCCGTTAATCTTTAAGCCGAAAGTTCTTTTGTCGAAGACAAGGCAGACAATGTCTCGGTGTGCTATTTTTATTGTTGTATCAAAAAGTAGCACTGTTTTTTTATTTTTCGTTGCATCTTAATTTTTCGCCGCGACTTCCATAACATTAGGTGCTACTGCGTATACAGATTCGGCTTTACGTTGTATGTAATATTCGATTCACTCTTGTTTAGTATCAAAACCTGCTGCAGAAAATCCTGTCGTAAAAAGAACAGAAATTCCAAAGTCTTATGAGCGCAAAGAGCAGACAGCAGCTTATACGAAAATAAACTCAACAGGTAAGAAACGCCATAAACATAATTTTCTTTACGATCTTTATCATCTGATACAAGTATTTCTTCACGAGTCAACTTTTTAATGTTAGATCTGAAGAATGGTAAAAATCCAGACGAAAGCAAAGAAGATATATCTCTTTTGTATCAAAAACTTGGATGCTACAAGGACGATCCAAATTATAGGGACTTGAAAACGAAAGTGAATTTGAAGAAAACCAGTCAGGAGGAGTGTGCAAAAGCATGCGCGTTAGAAGATAAAAGTTTTTCATATTTTGGTCTACAAAATGGCACCTCGTGCTATTGTGGAAAAAACTATGGGAAATATGGAAAGCTCTTGGATGAAGAGTGCAGTTTGAAATGTGAAGGAAACAACGAGGAAAGCTGTGGAGGAGAGCACGCTAATGATGTTTTTTTCTTTGGGCTAGGTAGGAGGTTATCTAGGTGTCATTGAAACTATTTTTTCTGTGGAGAGTTCTTTTTCCTTGAACAGAAAGTTAGAAACTCTGGCTCATAATATTTTTAGGAACGAATTACACAGTGAAAACATTTACTGGCCGTAAGCCCGGTGCAGGTACTGATGCAAAAGTATATTTAGAATTTATCGGAGAAAGAGGAAGTTCCGATTTCCGACAACTGGATAGCTTGATAGAAAAATACGAACCTGGAAGGTATGTGTTTCTTTACCCTTTTTTGGATTTTTTTCGGGAAAGTGAAAAATCATATCAATGTTTTAAAAGGGATTCTCTTTTTTTAAAAAACAAAAACAAAAAAAACTTGTAAAGACTAATATACTAACAGTATATTGATTGATTGATTGATTGTTTTTAGCGTCGATCAGCAGACCTTCTTACTTCCTGACTTAGGAAAGTTAAAACGAATGAAAATTCTTCACGACAACACTGGAACTGCGCCTAGCTGGTATTTGGAAAAAGTAAGTTCAAGCCGTAAATTTATCGTATTGATCAGTAAAACAAATTCTCCTTACACGCTCCATCAGGGGTGCTTCTTGGCATTGTGATAATATAAGCCACTGATTTTCTTTTGTTATAGGTTCAAGTCACCGACGAAGAAGGTTCTAGTTACGAATTTCCTTGCAATGATTGGCTAAGTGATACTCAAAGCGGTGGAAAATTAGAAAGAGAACTTCAAGCGCGGTCAATTGTCACATTACCGACATGACCGACATAATAGTTGACCACTCCTGAATATCTTTAGAGAAATTACGATACTTCCGTCTCGAGCCGATAATAGCTCTTCTTTTTACATTGCAAGTATGCTCTTTTCTGCTCTTAAAGAATACTCTTGTAATGTACACTTTCCTTTATATTTTGTGCAATGTCTAACACGAATCCTGCAGTAGGGGGATTTCATTCAGCCTGTTTATATGTCTTGATGTAGAGAACGCATGCGCATTTTGTAAATATATTTTATACATATTTTATATATAAACTACTTACACAAGTGTGTGTCATAGTCATTAGGGAAATTCTCTGGTCTGGAAGCCTGTTGTCAAGTTCTGTTATTGATATCTTTAACCTGAACTGTAATATTCTGTATTCACTTTGATCACATGACAGTAAAATAATAATTGAACCATTGGTTGTAGTTTGTCATGTGACCAAAGTAAGTACCCGATAAAAACCGACTACAGTCAAATCTCTGCAGTTCGAACCTGTCAAATTTGAACTCTCTATAATTCGAACTAATTTCAGGGTCCCTTCACCTATGGTTTCTACGTAAATGAACCTCCGTAATTCGAACTCTCCATAAATCGAACCATTTCTTACGGTCCCTTGGTTGTCGAATTACAGAGAGTGTACTGCATTCAAAAAGATGGATAATAAATGATAATAAGTGCTCTAATAAAATGTTTCCAGACCGGGTAACGAAAGACTATGGTCATTATATTATCACACAAATGTGTCTCAGTAGCTGTGGCGACGTTTCTAAAAAATACTAATACTTAAACGAGAACGTGTAACGACGTGGAGATAATTCCTGATATGCTTTATAACCCCATACGATCCGATATTTTGATACGATATGTGCCGGGAAATTTATTTCCAAAGGAATGAAAAATACAAATGTTTTGGAAAATGATAACACCCTTATCAAACAAAAACTTTGTTGGGGTAAAATTTTCGCCGGACCAAATTTTCATCGTTTTTTGTCCTAACCTCGACCTGGGTTCTTGTTCTTTCGAGAAGGCAAGAAAGAGCCCATGGGTTCGAGGTTGTTTTTGTCCGACAAAGTTTTGCCCGATAAGGTACGTCCCTTTCTTGCTATCAATTAATTGGTGCAATAAAAAACAACAAAGTGCTTGTTAAATACAATTTGAGACTAGTTCATGTTTTACTTGAAATAAGATGACCGAGCGTCATAATGACGGCATCCGGATAATGATACATTTCGCGGTAAAATATGTTCTAGGAATTAAAGCTACACTTATTTATTCAGCTCTTTAATACGAGAAAATTTAAAGCTTGGCTTACATTGCCCACCAATTTATAGTGTTTGTTCTTTCGAATTACAGCTGGAATTTCAACGCAGGGTAAAATTTCGCAATACAGTAGGCGAACACCCAAGGGACTAGATGCTTTGTTCGAATTAGCGAATGTTCAAATTATCGAAAGTTCAGGGAAAAACAAGAATTTGGATATAATGTCTTAGTAAAATAGCATTTTTTACAACTTTTTAAAAAAACCGTTTATAGTTGTTTGTTTTTTCGCCTGAGCGAAGTGCTGGTTATTATGCGATCCACGTGGTTAGCATAGGACTGAACTATTTCCCCATCATCTGTAAATAAGGAGAATTTTTTCATCATTTCTACCATTTGCAAAAGTTCATTTCGGTCAGGACATTCCACAGATTCATCTTCAACTTCGAGTGCGCAATTATAGCCATCATTTCCCATTGTTTTTTTATTATAAGCGAATTAACGAGCATATTTTAGCCTAGGGACCGAAAAAATTGTTCGAATTAGTGAAATGTTCGAATTATCGGAGTTCGAATTAAGCAGCACAAAATATAAGACTTTATTAAACCAAACTCAAAGGACTTGGAAATTTGTTCGAAATAACGAAAGTTCGAATTATGTGGCATTCGAATTAACGGATGTCTACTGTATAAACAGAATGTTTGGCTAGTACAATAAAATGTTTAAACATAGCTTTAGCCAGGCTGACAAGTAAGAGCGTTTATATGGACACTTTCAATTCAGTAGGTTGCTTGCATTCAATCTGTATATCGGTTATGAAGCGAGGCTAAAAATATCAGGGCTATCCCTGATTTTCACCTCAGGGCAAATTTCGTGGTTACACGTGGCAAATTTCAGCCCAGGTTGAATTTTCTCCATATAAACACCCCCTTAAATCACTTTTCAAAACAACTGTAGAAAGGTTCGCCAGAGCATCTCTCAAAATTCACAGTACTTCTAGTAAGAATATAAATACATGCCGAATCTCCACTGACACTTTTTGGGAGCGTTCGTCTGATGAATTCACGACGACACATGCGCAGAAAGAACAAATTTTCAAAATAAGCGTTCGTCACAACGAAAATTTTCAGTAGAATTTGGTTTCTAGTTTTCGTGCTGCGAAGTTTTCCACAGATATTCTATCCAATAAAAAAGCAGCGTTTTCTAACCTGGAACCCAGGCTTGTGAACAGACCCTAGCTCGAAGTTGCAGCGTTTTTAATTCATATCACAGATCGCAATTTAGAAGAAAGAATAATTGATAACCAATAAGAAGAAACACAAAGTGTCATTTTTATTCTCATTAGAGGATAGAAACCATTTTGTGGATGAATTATTTCACGTGCTTTGTAGTGGGATGGAATTAGGAGAAATTTCTACAAGTAGTTTCTACTTGTGGCTATTGGGTTAATTACGAATAAAATAAGAATATATACAATAAACTCTCAGTGGAAAAATGAAAATTCTAATTTCATAATCGTAATAAGTTTAATAAATTTTAAAAAACTGTTTTTTTCTCTCAGAATTCATTTTATTCTCTATGTGAATAAAAATTTAAACTCTTTGAAACCTTCTTGTTGGAACACTTTTTGAATTTTTTTTTGATTACACTTAATTCCCATCGTATGTTGAAACTACGCTTTAGTAGACGAACTCTACAAAAACAAGCGTCACTGGGAGATTCTGTTTTGTTTATGAAATTGGGATATCTTTAAAAGGATCAAATTAAGAAGATATCAAAAAAATCGGATAATTATTTGTCGTTGTTCATTTGATTATGATAACATGGCGTATACCTTATGACAAACAAGCTTCTGACGGAAAGACGAAGCATACGCGTGTAGTTGGAGAATCTACTCTGTGTTGAATATTATGGTTGCAAAAGAATATTTTCGTTGCAATCACTATGCAGTCCCCTCATTATATTGCTATAATTACAATATTAATCTTCACTCATCGCTCAAAGGAATTTTAATACCGGCTTATACTTTTAAGTTCCTGTATACACGTTGGAGCTTGCAATAACCTTATTAACACGCTTCTCAAAATCTCTACCTAACCCGAAAGATTGTGCCACAACTCAAGTTTGAATCCGAATTGAAGACAAACAAACATACCACTGTGTCGAGCTAGGGCTAGACCTTCTCTCGTGCAAAAATGAATATTTTATGTCATCTCTGTAAAAAGCTTAACATTTTTGACCGAAAATAAATTCGTGAAATTAAGCAAAAATCGAAATTCTTTTAACATTTAAAAATGCTCAACAATGCCTTTTATTTGATGCGTCATTGGCTAAAATCCGATTGGTAGATCAGATATGACATTACATTTATGTAATAAGTGCAAATATTTTCGACATACACTATTGATGATCGCATCTTTTTACATTAACCTATTATAGTATCATAGGATGCACGGATATGGGGTGCCAAAGTGGACAAAAATGGAAATCTCATTAAGATTTGTCATATCTCAACAAGATTGGCCATATCTCAACAAGATTGGTCATATCTCAACAAGATTGGTCATATCTCAACAAGATTGGTCATAGCTCAACAAGATTCATGGAAATTTTATCATGATTCACGAGCTTCTTTAAGATAACGGAAATACCATCAAGGAAAAACTGTTGTTAATTAAATAAACACCCGCTTTGTAACTTATACGGTCTGTAAAATGTTTTTCAAAGAAAGAAAACGCGCACAACCAACACTAACACGGCGGTGACAGAAGTAGAACAGTTGTTGCTGCAAGGGATAACTGTGTACCAGGAGTTGAATAAATATCGTTTTGTGCAAGATGCTATAGTATCAGAAGTACTTACAAACCGTGCTTACGAATTTATTATCTTGTTGGTATCATTTCATATGTGGAACGACTTAGGTTCGCGTGTTCATTTAACCACAGAAATTATGATACTTCTAGGCATTGACAAGTATATGAGTTAAATTTGTTAGGTAATTTAAACCATGTGTCAACTGCCTTCTTGTTCGAGAGGAAGGCCAAATTTTTTCATTTCTGAAGAACAGATAAAAGCTTTATGAAGTCTTTGAGCTTGCCCACAATGTCGTTGTTGTGATCATTAGCAGCCATGTTTAATTGTGGATTTAGCAGAACAAACTTGGCACAGGACATTCTCCGCGGGTCATGCATTTGATTGACAGTTTGCTCCTTTCGCTTGATGAGATTTTCTCACGCTTGACAAGATTTTCTCATCAGGATGACATTTTTGGTAGACTTGGGGTATTCAAAATCTTGGTGAGATTTTGGTAATTTGCCAAAGCTCCACCAATCTTGATGAAATATATCAGATCTTGATGAGATTTCATTGTCCACTTTGGCACCCAATATGCAATGGCATCTTCGACACGTGTAAACAGGCTTTAAACATTCTAAGCTTTGGTTTAATAAACGGGCTAAAAAGAAATAATTAAATAATAAAAAAATGCTCATAAAATAATGAAATATGTTTTAGTAACACAAACAATCTATCCAGATGGATTTTAATGGAATTTAACAGTACAAGAATGGCAGAACACAAAAAGAAAAAATTTTTGGTTAAAACGTTGACTGACTATCGTTTAATGATACTGTTGCACTACTATGTGATAGGTTTTGTTGACGTGGGGTTTTGGTGGACTGTTTGGAACATAGCTGATGAGTTATTCGGCAAGGTGGAGATAGCAACAAACGGTGGCTTCACATTTATTAAGGGTTACGCTTTTGTGATAGCCGCAAATCTTTTGTATGTGTTTGCGAGGAACTTCTATAATGCATCTTTTTCGGTGTATCGCAGCTGGACAAGAGTGGAAATTTACAAAACAGTCATTGTGCGAAATATTCAATACGCTACACCACAAACTCACGTGACACCTTACTTTAAACACCGTTTGTTGTTATGCATATGTGTTTATTTGCTTACTATCGGATTGATACTAATATGGAGAGGACTGTTCGGGTTTTTTGATCACGTGATCGAAATACTACACGATCAGTTGGGCGTTAACAAGGTACTCGGTAGTATATGTTTTACTGTACTGGCGGGAATGACACTACCTTTGACGCAAACAACTAACGCCATTAACTTGTGTCCTACTCACAAGCTTTATCAGTCTGACACAGTTGAAAATATTGACGACCGATTCAACTATCAAACGCTTGAAGAGCTCGACAAAGAGACTGGAAATGATGCAACTTCCTGCAAGTTTACACCATTCGAATATGACTTCGATTTATGTAAATATTTGACATTGAAATGTTTTCGGAGAACATTGCACCATTGTAAAGGAATCGGTGTCAATTTACCTGCATCTGCTGATAACCCATTTTTTATACAAAGCGAAAACGTTATTGGCAAAAATAACTCCGGTATTGGAGCACAGAACTCCATAGAAATGAAACTTTATCCGACGTGTGGAGAGAAAATTCAAAATGCATGTCGGTACGAAGTTGAAGATCAAACGATCAGACAATGCTCGAGTTGCAGTAAATATACCAAGCTTATGGCAATATTAGGCTTCGTAGGAACACTTCACTTGCGCCATGTTTTTCTGAATTTGTTCGGCGGAATGTTTTGGAGTAACGTTTGGAGAATCTTTGATCTCATCATAAAGGATTTTATAACAAACAGTAACGCAGATCTGAAGACATTCTGTTTGATCTCGTTTTCATGTCATTGTCTTAACCACATGGTGCTGTTTCAATTGAAAGAAAATACTACACGTTTGCAATGGAAAACTGTATATGAATTTCTGTGTGGCATCAACACCGTCTGTTATTGGGCGTCGACATGGTACACATGGGATCAGATTGCCACAGCTGTAGGTAAAGATGCTTAAACTATATTTCAGTACTTAAGTGAAAAGATGTTGGTCATTCGCTATGATGAAAACAACAATATGTACTCAATTTTTGTTTGCACCGTCAAAACAAAAAGATTCATATTTCAGACCAAATAAATCTTATATCTGCGAAACAAATTAGTTTGTCTCAGTCTGGTTCATTTGATTTAACCTGATGATAAAAAATCTCCTCATTCTTTTGATATAAATTTTTGTTAAAACCGAATATGTCAACTGGCCGCATTGGTAGTGTGTTTAACCTGAATATTTTGCCATGAATGAACACGCCAGGAATAATACACGATTAAGCCAGGTTCACCCTAACGCGAATTTAAAATTTGTTTTGAATTTTCAAACCAAATTTGTTAAAATGCTTTCTAAATTAAAATAACATCTGTTTCTTTCTAGGTGTAGATGCTTTGCTCACACAAATCATTGTACACTTCTTATCCATCGGAAGTCTGGCAATATTTGGGTACTCCGTAAATGTTGCTTTGTGATGATGAAACGAAATAGACCTTTAAAAACCTTCTCTATCGTCGTTTGAAAATTTACACCATTCTGACATTTCGAAATCTGTTCTTGAAGACACCATCAATAAATTACATACTATGTTTGTGGAAGCTTAGAGACTGGTTTAAACGATATTATTGCCTTTTTCCTGTACGGTCAATGGATCTTTAAAGAAGTAAACAGCAGTGACGAAGTAGTTGAAACAATTATTATATTAACCTTACGACCTGAGCATCAGTCGATGAAGTTCGGAAGCTGCTTTGATTCGAAACGCAAAAGTAGTGAATGATGGCTATCATTTCAAAGGTTTGACAGCAATATGATTAATAGATATATTTTATGAATTGACTGGATGTTTTTGCATGTAAATGTCATCATAGAAGCACAAATTGAAGCAGTTACTTATTTCTTCGGAGATTTAAAATTTAGAGTAATTGGCAAATCATTCATCCAGATTAATAATTTCATTCTACTGAAATAATAGCTTTTTCCAACGATAAAGTACCTCTATTTTGTAGGCCAAAAATCTTTCGTCGAAACCCTTTTTTTTAATTGGCTTTTTGCGATATTACAACAGGACGTGTTCTACATCGTATTTTCTTACTGTCCAAACCTAGCATAGGATTACTATACCACGTCCGTATTAATTGGCGTAAGAGAAAATGGTGGACATGTTGTAAGTGGAGAATTAGGCAAAATTTGGACCGAATTTCAAAAGTGCTTCCATTTCCATGTAGAACAATTCAATAGTGCTGGTTTTAAGTTTGTGAATCATTTTTCAAATTTTGGCCAAAAGGGGCGTTTTGGGCAAAATTTGGACCAAACTTCGAAAATGCTTCAATCATTTTTCATATTTTGGCAAAAATAATAAATATGGAGTATTATTGTTTGGTTACAATAAGCTCACTTGCAGAAAGCGTTAGGCCCACCCGGGTACTAGTCATTTGATTACTTACCTGACCTATTCTGGCATCGTTACGTGCCAGAAGGCTGAAGGTGGGAAAGAACCCCCAAAAAACAAACACAAATAGCAATTACCTTTAATCAAACTGATAAAGTTTTCGATAGTAAATAAAAAAAGAAACAAAGAAACAAAAACAAACCAACAACATAGCTTTGTAACAACATTTGTCAAATATATATGATATAATATATAAAAAAAGAAATGTCATTCTCAAGAAAACTGTAACTTTCCTTCTTCATAATGTGAATGTGAATTTGAATTTGGTGACGGAGGACAGCCATAGTTTGAAATAGCCTGTCGGTGATTGTTGGAAGGAGACGTTTGTGAGTTTCTCCGAACACACTTCGTGATAAAGACACGTTTTAATTCGCGTTTAAATCGTTTATCAACTAACGTATACACAATCGGATTGACGGCTACATGGAACGAGTACATCATTTCGCCCGTGTAATATATAGCATTGTAAACAGTTGTCTTAATGTTAAGCACACCAAATGTATCAAAAATAATCCATTTTAGTTTATTAGGTAACGTGAACAAGACAAATACAAGCAAAACGGCCAATAGCGTGACCATAGTTCGCCTGTTATCGTGAAGTCGTCTTGTGTTTAAGTTTCTTTGATGAGAGTTGGTGCTTGATTTTAAGTTCAGCATGCTGCGGTTGAGTGACTGAAAGATCTTGTAATACAATACCGAGATGGCCGTTACTGGTGCGACGAAATACACAATAAAAATAACCCAACTGTAGACCACTGAATCATCTCTCTTACTCCAATGTTCGCTACATAATTGTGACTTTGGAGCAACTTTTAAATTCTTGACTCGGATTGTAACTGCAACTAATCCTAGGATGATGTTCGCCACTATAATAACGTACATTTTCTTTGTTGTTAAGACCTTCACAAGTGGATGGACTATGCCAATATATCGTTCTATTGCTATGAGGAGGATGATGCCAACTGCTAGTAGTGCGCCAAGCGACATGGAGCTCTGTAAAACTTTACAAGATTCTTCTCCGTATAACCAATGAAGGGTCCAGAACGTCGGCAATATGTAAATAAAGTTCAAAATGGCGAACAGCAGATCAAACAATGCTAGAATATTTACCAAGTGTTGATGGCGAGTTGTTTTTTTACCTTTTGTCTTTCGAATTGTTATCACGAGTAAATTGCCGAACACACCGATGAAGCAAGCCACCGTAGTAACACTAGCAAGTGCAAAGTCTAATGATGTCAAATGGACGTGAAGATCATCTTCGATCGATTTACAAAAGCTTTCCTCCATTCCGTCAAAATCTGCGAAATGAAATTCATCGCACGAACAGTTTTCGCCTTTTATATCAAATATTTCGCAGATTTCCTCTAACGTGTTGAAACTAAATTCATAACCACCATCACCGCCACTTGTTGAATTGTTAGTTATCAATGATGCCGTACTTGTTATGCTTTGCGTGAGGTTACCTGATGATGGTGTTGTCAAAACCATCTTAAAATTTCCACTTCCACTCGCGAGTAAATATTTGTTCACCTTTTTACTATTTGGTAAACAAACAGAGAATCAATGGCGACTTGCGAAAAAGTGATGTGGCAAAATAAAAATAAAAAAAAATCATGAATTAAGTAATTATTCATTGTACAATGGGAAAAACTAGGAGCAAGAATCCCCCGTTTTGGGCCTTTAAAATGACTGAAAAGAAATACACGAAAAGAAAACATTATTTAAGAAAAGCAATGTAAAGCAAACAACAATGCGTTATTTATTCAAATTTTCTTTTTCTTTTCATACAAAGACTCCCTGCTTGATTTCACCCCCTGAAAAGTTAGTTAAACCAGCTTGTGTTCATTTCGGAACACCAACTTCAAAAAATGAAAATGAACTTCATACAATAACGGAAGAATAGATATTATTCTACGAGAACGGGTTTAATAATTAATAAATTCATCCGTTTTTCTCTCGTTATTACAAATATCCAATGTATTTTTTAATTCATGAGTTTATTACATTAACAATATTTTTCAAGCAACAGTGGGAGAAATGTGACACGATTTACGTCAAAACTTGTTCAGAAAAGCTACATGATTGCGAAACATTTTGAAAATACAGTCAAAAAATATATATTAAAACTTATTGTGGAAATACAATAGTTACTGAAATTGATTCCAAATGAAAAGTGGATTTGCTTCGAAATTCTTGATTGAGAGTTAAAAAAAGCAAAACAGTCAGCCACCAACTTCTTCTCCAGGAACACTTTCCAGTGCCCTTGAGAAACTGGATTTTTAAAGTTCTTCCGTAGTTCTAATTAATTTCTCAAGTACTGTTCGTTTAAATCACTTTAATCTAGGATAATCGTTTAGTATTTTCATTAAAATAGAACCAGCAGACCTGTGCTATCCTCAGTTAAACCTCGTACTCAGGTCTTATGTCCGCTTTTTGACAGAACGGACACCACAGAGAAGATCCTGGTCTTGGATTTAGCTTGTGTTTGTTGTTGTTGTTGAAAAAATAAAAGAATTGAAATTAATTAGTTAAAACAAATTTGTTTAAATGAAAAAAATTAACCAAATTGTGAAATATCAAAACATCTTCTGGATCATAGTCATAATTTCTTGGTCTAAAGGCAAACAAAATATTGTCAATTTTGTCTTTGATACTTTTTCGATAGACAAACTTTATCTTGCATGTGCTTTGATCGACAAATTTCAACCAACGTTAAATAACTATATTTACTTTCATGTGATAAAATGCAAAACCAATTACAAAGACTATTTATGTTAAAATACCGACCGTAGAAGAACCTGACAAGAGAATTCCAGACCAAGGAGATTTTTAAATGACTATGCTTGGATGTAATAAGTAGTTTCCAAGGAAACAAAAATACTTTGAAAGTTGCACGATAACAATTTGCAGCCTTTTATAACAATAACGTTTTCCATGTTTACTGTCGTTCTCACTTTGCTGTGAATGTGCTAAATAGATGAATCCAATGTTTACATTTTGCTATTAAGCCACTTTTACACCATCAAATCTTTGTTAAAAACCTTTTGCAGATTTTCCTACAGAATTTTTTATTACATATGGCACCATATTGCTCATAATGGCACAAGACTTATGGATTTCAGTATTTTATTTAAGGTTGTTCAACATAAGCTTGCAGAACAAATTGACCATATATGTTAAGTAAAGAATATTTAATATGTTAAACATTAGATATTTGATAGCTAAACGTGGAAATATATCGAGACAGTATGCACGTATAAGGAATATTTTATAAGCAAAACAACGCTCAAATTTGTCAGAACACGAAGCAACAGCCCAGCAAGAAGTGGATTTGCCAGCTAGGAGGATAGATTGGCCCAAAAAATGAAAATAATAAAAAACAAATTAATAGCAAAAACTAAAATAAAACGAGAGTAAAGAAGGGACAATTTTTTTTTTGCTTGTTGATGAAAGAACTCACGTTTATAGCAGTTTGTAGTGTATATATCATGGATAAAAAATTCACGAATAAGAATAATAAACATATTTAAAAGATTGACTGGCTTAAATAAACAAAAACATTGGTCCACCTGAGTAGGCAAACACTCAAATTTGGTTAAAAATATTAATGTGCAACACGCTCTAGAATTATTGAAACAAATGAGATGTGAGATTTTATGTTTTAAAGGCACTACAAGTTCACTATTTTTCCCATTGATATTTATGCCTCACTAGAAATGAGTATCATAAATATAATATAATTATATAATTATATGTGTATACAACCCTTTTTACTATATTTTTACGATGAACTGCAATATTTTCATTTCATTGGAATGTTAAGAACAATGAATTGAAAAAAATGGAATAGTGTGCTGAGTTTGAAAAGAAAGGACGGAGAACGACAGAGTTCTGATGAGATTAGTTTCATCGCAACAAACTATGTTGTTCCAACTAAACCTCCTGAACTAGGGTTTCCAGATCCTTGAGACCGTTTTCAATTAGTTTCAACAGAACAGTTCAACAGAGTTCAACTGAATGGCCGCTGACTTACACCGGTTTATTGCCATTAAATATCAGCGGGGCCTTTAGCAGAAAAAAGAATTCAGAGAGGAGAATCTCAACATGGGTTTTACAGTTAGATCACACACATCTATGTGCAAGTTATCACGTGATGAAAATTACTCAATATATGAGTTAATTTCGGCCTGCAAACCCAGGGTCTTTTCGTCTCGTTGTCGTTATCTTTGGAGAGACAAAAACCCAGGGGGTTTGAGGTTAGGTTCAAACAACAAACTGTTGATTCCAAAGGACTTTTTTTATGGATCATTAGCCTGTAAACGAGAATTATATTTGTTTACAGATACTACAGTAACTATTTTCCATATTCAAAGAACAACACATTGAAGACACAGATTATCATTTTACAAAAAAACCCACTGATTGTCTTCTATTTATTTGGGCTTGGATAGAGTACAGGCTTTTTTCGATTAGTTTCCTAAGTTTCTATTTGCCTCATTTTCCAAGTGTTTTCCAGGCTGGTTTAACTTAAAGGCTGAGGCTCTGTTTAGCAGTTGGTTTTATTCCTTGACATATCGTGACCCTCGTGTTGCTTATAAAATTTTCCTTAAAAAAAAGCATGTATGTAGATATGTTGACATAAAGTGTGCAAGGTTATTTTTACCAACCACTAGTAAAAATCAAGCAGATTCGTTGCAGCTTATATTTTTGCCATTTTGAGGCAAAAGTTTTGTTGCGCTTACTAGATATTCTCAACCAATGAGAAGTCCTCAAAACTTCCAAAACCACCCATAACTTAACTTAAGATTAGAAGAACTACCTGTCTCTTTGAGGTAGATAAAGTGTAAAGGACAAGGAATATGTTTTTCTTCGGTATGATTTAAAACCTAGGGTGGTACTTAGGTTCTGATGTCTTTAGTGAATATGATCTTCTCGTGCTTATAAAGGTAGTATTTTAAAAAACGTGTAGCGATTGTCGTAGTTCACAATTCCATTACTATCTATTAGAAACCATCTTTCAACCAATTCAGTTACGTCTGTACGCAATGGTTAAAAACAGTGTAGACTTTCCAAAAACCTAGAACAAATGAAGGGTTTTTTTAGACCACCTGAGCGAAGCATTCCTTCAAATAAGCATATCACACGGGGTATACAAGGGGTTCTTACACTTCGAATAAATGCTAGTAGAAGTGAAAGACATATACATCTGCTTCCATGTTTAGAATGGTTTTAATGTTGCTCAGTTAATTTTGCCTTCATGTGTAGGTTATCATGAGATTTCGATACTTTTACTATAGCGTATTTCTATGATCATAACTTATGTACCATTTTCAGATTATGAAAGCTTTCGTGGAGTAAACCTTGTGAAGATGTGTTTAGGTAAGTGAGAGCTAGGGGTCAGGTTATTATGTCTCGTTCTTTCAAATTTTTTCATAAGAGTTTACATTGGAAAGCAGTAGCTTAACGTTCTTACCGTGAAAATGACCGATTATACGCCCAAACCAACGCCCAAGCTCGTGTAAAACCGTGGAGATTATTGTTAAAGCTTCCAAGCATTAATATAAACATGAAAATAGGCTTGAACATGGTGTCCTCATCTGGTTAGGTTTTGAAGAAATAATATGAATTAGAACGGGATAATTTCGTTGTAAATATCATATATATTACAGATTTACTTGAGTAGTCTAAAAGCATTAATACGCTCTCTTACTGTGATTAGATGAGCAAATACCAGGTATTGATAGTGGCCAACATTACTTTTCTCTAAAATTCAAAATGTCTTGCAACGGTAAGTAGTATTTCATTTGTACAACACGTTCTTTTAATCATTTTTATAAGTATGGTCAGTATTTTATATAGTCAATATTTCCCTCATTCAAAGCGCGCCTATTTTTCTTTTTTTGATTCATTTAGGAACAAAAAAAATTCAGGTGGTGACAGTCTCTTCTGTTTGTCGATATTATTATCTGGCATCATAACACCCCTCTGAATGATCTAAATGAACTTAAAGAAGATCAGATCTGGGTTTTACCAACTTATCCGATCAACAGTTTTGCAAAAGAAAACATGAGAAGATACTTTTTAATACACTTACACGTGGGAGATTAATCATCAGCGTGATTGGTTAATTCCATTCAAAATGTATTTAGACCTTTTGTTATTGTTTTCATTGTTTGTTGTTACTCGCGTGTTCATGAAAAATAATGATTAAAACATAATAATAAAAAAAAAAAAAACGATGGGAAAACTGAAGGAGAAGGAGAAACTGAAGTCTTTACTCCAATGTTCTATCTTTATGCAAATTTTATATTTAATAAAGATTCGTGTCATGTTAACTATGCTTTCTTGCAGTTCATTAAAATGATCTTTCAATTTGGCGATAAAGATTCCTGAAAATGTATAATTTCGTAAAAAAATAAATAAATGATCATCGAGACTATTTTTAAAAAACTATATCAATAAAAATCAGCAAGAATTATAAATGAAAGATTTTAAGTTTTTTATTTCATGTCACTAATGGAGGAAGGCATGGAAACCCCCATAAAAATGCAAAAATTTCATCTCATATTTGTGCGCAAGCACTTTTAAATTATAACGTTGTATATCTATTCTCCTTTATTACTCCTATTTTTCGACGTCGTTTGAACGTTATATTGACGTCATTACAGCGTCTGACGTTATCCCGACGTTAAAACGACCACATGTACCTGGTGGAAACCTTTTAAAAATATTCTTTAGTAAAATTTTAAGTTCAACATTTCTTAGTGTAAATGAACTGAACAACTGAGGCTATTAAATGGACAAACAATCAAACAGTTTCTTTAATAATTTATATAAACCATAGAATAAAAAAGGAGGAAAATATGGAAATAAACGTTTAAAACCTTTAAAAGGCACTGAAGGAATTTTTATATTTATAAAAACTTATTAAAATTCATTAGCCTTTCAGGAGACGTTGTATTGCTTTTAATCAGATTTCTGCTTATTCTTATGTGGCAGGAGTATAAACGAAGCGTTCTTTTTTTTTCAAAACATTTAGATCCACATAAATAAAATATGGGGAAATTTCTGATTTATTTAATGTTTTTGCGAGAGAATGGTCACCACAAAAATGATAGCTTTTAAAACTTTTTATATTTCGTGGGATACATAATTTAAGCTCCGATTTCTAAAAAAAAAAAAAAAAAAAAGATAAAAAAAGGTGTGAACGTTTCAATCCCATCCCTGCAAAGGTCTGCCTGTCATTTTTTTCTTTTTTTGTCCGAATGTGCCTACGCCAAAATAAATAAAAATAACAAAAAATAACAAAAATAACAAAATAATAACATCAATAACAACAACAACAACAACAACAACAACAACAACAAAACAAAGAAACAACAACGATAACAAAAAATATATCTGTTGGTTAGATTTTCAAATTTTGGCGCCAACGTTTTTCTTAAAAGAGTTCTTTTAGGGATTTAATTTCTTTTTCATTCTGTTTGCGATTAATTTGCTTTTTGTTTCGTTAATTCTCGTCCATATCACAGGTGAGATTTCACAATAAATATTTGAGCTTGTTAACCCAGTGAGAGGTCAAAGAAAATGCGAATTTAATAATTTTCACAAATTGTAACTGATATCATGTTTTTGTCCTACCACAATGACTCAATGATCTATAATTGAGTTGGTGAAAATCCATTTTCAGAATAAAAAAGATCCGAAAATGTTTGAAGGTAAAAACAAAAATGGGACATGATAAAGATTTCTGCTCTTTTGGGCATTATAGAGAACGTCAGAAGAAATTAGTCCTCGCAAGATTATTCATCCGAATAAATTTCTTTCGTGAAAGATAAAAAAAGCCAACAGCACTTCAATTTAGCGATAGGACAGCATTATGATTCATATTTTGGAAGTGTTTTGAAATGAGAACAGGATTTGTTTTTCATTCTACCTTCATTGTTTAAATCAATGATTTTTCTCTTATTGTTAAATGTGACAAGTAATGTGCAACAAATGAAATTATATAAAAACAGGGAGAATAGTATATATACTTTTTCTTTCTTTTTTTATTAAAATATCTTATTTTTAAGTACAATTAAGGATCGATACTTATTTCATCATGTCACGCAGTGTCATTAAATTCCATTGACCAATCAGATTCGTTAATCCTTACGGTTTCTTTTTTCTTTCTTAATTTCAAATTTTCTTCCATTTTATATTCAGCTGCTTCCAAAACAAAAAAATATTAGAATATGATACAAAATTCCTATTTTGCATTGTTTTCGTCTGTTCTTATAAAAAAACGACATCTTCACATCAGCTGACATTATTAACTGCTTCGACAAGGGGGACGCAATGCCTCGCTCTTTCCTCGTGAAAAAGACAAATTATAGCAAAGTAAAGTACATTAGCTATGAAAAAGGTATAGTACATAATTTTTATATGTCATAATTGCCATTAATCACAATAGCTATGTGCAAAATTCAAAATTCTAACCGTTATCTTCTGTAGGTGATCAAGTCCTTAAATTTTCTTCGGTCCAGAAATGCGTAACCACAGGTGACACTATACCCATGACAATCATAAAACCCGTTCCTGTCTCCCCAACTACATTTGTAAAAAAACAGGAAGAATGTAACATGATAGACTACCAATGGAAGTTTTCACAGCCAGAACTATTCGCCGATACTTCATCAAAAAAGGGATACGAAAACGCAATGAGGTTAAAACTACTCTCCCAAGAACGTAAAAGCAAAGCTTTAGGAACTGACGTGAATAACAACACGAGTGATTCCCACATTTCCTATTGGCTGTACATGGGTAAAAACGAACGAATGGATGCCAACAACAAAAAGCACATTCAAAAAGGAAATGCCACGAAAGAATTTACCTGTCACATTTGCGGCAAAGTTTTTAACGCGCATTACAACTTAACAAGACATCTGCCAGTACACACCGGTGCTCGTCCGTTCAAATGTAAGATATGTGGCAAGGGATTCCGACAAGCCAGCACGCTATGTCGACATAAAATAATACATACGCAGGAGAGACCACACCAGTGCAAGGAGTGTGGGAAATGCTTTAACCGTTCTTCCACACTGAACACTCACATGAGAATTCATTTGGGATACAAGCCTTTCGTTTGTGAAATATGTGACAAAGGTTTCCATCAGAAGGGGAATTATAAGAACCATCGGCTAACACACTCACAGGTAAAGCCTTATAAATGTCACATATGTTCGAAGGCCTTTCATCAGGTGTACAATCTTACTTTTCACATGCACACGCACAACGATAAAAAGCCGTACTATTGCCAGTTTTGTTTGAAAGGATTTTGCCGTAACTTCGATCTGAAGAAGCATGTACGCAAAATACACGGAAGCGATCTAAAATGTCAGCCGAGTAGTGAACAACAACAAGGAGAAATGGATTCCACGAAAAAGGAAGACGAACTTTTAGATAACCTCAATATATAGCATTGAAAAGTATCACTGTAATGTAATAATTAAAAAAAAAAATAATATTGAGCGGTTGTGTGGTAGGTGTGATTCATCACTCATATTTTGTATGTAACGTGGATTATCCTTAATCCACTATTTTTAAAAAATATGTTCAAAGCTAAATTATTTATTCACTTAGAAAGACAACTTTTCTTTAAAAGATACTTGTCTAAAAATACTGTACTTGTCGCCCACCCGCGTTCTTCAATTTTATTTGGCATATTTTTTTTCCATACACGTTTTCTGTTTAGGAAATCATTTAAGGGAAATCATTGCATTGCATATTTTCTAATTTAAATAACAAATCGAATGTCACACAAAAATGAGAAAAAAAGTTTGTTTACAATTTTTTTTTTGTATTATGAAGCAAAATAATTTCGAAGTATCAAACTCAAACGGTCTTTGCTTTGTCATTTTTACCAATTAATAAACGCAACCTGGACCTGTACTTCCGAATCTCGGGTTTTGTATTTGTATGCACAGATGTACAAACAGGTAGTATCCCGTTAGCATCACTTAAGTTAGACTCAAAATGGCAAAAAATAAGCAACAATGACCCTGACCGATTTTGACTGGTGCTTCTAAAAAAATTGAGAATTGGTCAACACTTGCCTTAAAAAAAAAAAGTGTCGGGAACTGATGCTAACAGACGTTGTTTTAGTTTATACTGGGTGTGTTTCATTCGAAAATCCATATCAGGCAGTACGGAGTTTCTTTGCTCATATATTTTTTTGTTTTTCTGTAGCTCTTCTGATTGATTTAGTGTCGGACGGAAAAATCGATCATGTCACAATTACCTGCGTTTTCCACAGTTTTAGTAAGCTTAACACCTTATAAACCTATTTCATTTATTAATAGCGTAATAAGGTGTATAAAATACTCGCATTTTTGCAAAGTAAACAATGCATCCGACTGGGACCCGTTACGGAAACTAGGATTCAAATAAAAATTTCAGTTTTTATTCACAACCACAACATTTGAAATATTTTAATGGCATGCAAGGTTCAATATTCAAACCGGAAATATGTGCAACTATCGAAGTAATCATCTAGCAAAAAGAAAAACCATTTTATTCTGCCCATTCGCCGCAAGATTTTTTCAGAATAAAACTTTTTTTCAGCAAAAAACGTGGTAAGATACTGTTAACTCTTTTTTTACCAGATCAGGTGCAATATGTGTATATGAAGTGTTAAATCATCCCATTCAAAACTGGAACTTTGAAATCTTCGCAATACTTCCCTGACTTGCGCAATTTTACATGATATTTGTTTTAGAAGAAACCAAAGGATCAAAAAAGTTGAGAAACTTTCGGTACTGGACTTTTCTAAAATTCCGACATTCCGTCCGACATTTTATTGTACTGTTATCATAGCTAGATAGTATTAAAGCTTTGTCAAACTTAAACGTTCCAAATTATTGTTCAAAATACAGTTAATACCCTAGCAATAAATATATCTCAGTTTTTCTTTGTCTCTATCCGGAATTTCGATAAAATGAAATACTGAATCAAAAAATTTAAAATCATAATTTTTATCGATTCCATCCGACATGAAAATAAAACTACAAATATTTTTTTTTCTGCGTTTGGTATTGCCTTTTTTCAAAACAATCCAACTAAATAGGCCTATACATGACTCACTAAACGCACGCAAACGCATGCAGGCTCACAACGATTACTTATCAGTCGTTTTTATCGGCTGAAGAGTTGTCGATTTTTCCGTCCGACATTTAATTACTAAAAAAACAGCCCCAGGGGCAGCTATTTACAACTTTGTTTTCTCAAAAAAATATGTGCTGTCCTCCAAAATGTGTTGGTAGCATGCTTTTGGTCAGTCCTCTTCTGTCAGTTTGCACAGTCTTCGGCAAAACTATAATTGCATACAAACTCTTTTGGGATCTCGTTCACATGGCTTATTTCTAATTTTTGAAAACTTTATTATCAAACAGCGTCTATAAATGGATTCCTTGTTTATGCAGATTCTCCTTTGAAACGATGTGACACAATATGGCATTAGATAATTTTTCTACTTTTCGCTTGTCTACCCTTAATAACCGTCTATATCGTTGTTCGTAAGGGATTCAAGCACACGCAATATCTTTACCCAAAGATTACTTTGCATTGCATTCGAAATAAAGCACTTGCACCAGTATTTATGTTTTGGATAAGCGTAAATAGTTCTTGAATTTGTTCGGACCGATTTTTTTATTTATAATTATTAAGGTCTCTGAACCTGAAGTATATGCCTAACATACTTATTCAGCCTTGGGACATGCATAGTATATGCTTATTTTTTGGAGCAATTTGAGCCTTGTATAAAAAGAAGAGGACAGTCTTCAAATTTAGTAATCTGAAGGCCATCTCCAATCAACAAGACTTTATTAATTACTTGAGCAGAATTGATTCGGTGTTCGATATTCACGACCCTTAATAGTGATCGACAGATTAATACACAAGCTGAGAATATGAAAAACTTGTCAAGGAGATTGAATGGTTATGAGAGCGAAGTAATGCAATCACAGAATAAGAATTCCACGGATTTTTTTTGTCACTGCCCTTCTCTGAAGTTTGCCCTAACGTGGGATAGTAAGAACGTCATATATTCCGATTTGTACTATTTATTCATCTATGTTCTCAAACTTTTGCTTTCAAGAACGAAGCAAATAAGTACACAGATATTATTTCTATTGATCTTCCTGTGACGATCCACCTTCTTTTCTCACCAATCTCCTGATATGTCGGAAATATGTTATCACGAAACCACCAATTCCCTTACCGAAAATACGTAGATTCTTAAATGCACCTTCATTATTCATTGCCTAATTGACTCTCTTTAAAAAAACTAATTAAAATGAAGGTTTTATTTTAGCGGCAACTTAATTTCTGCATTGACCAATGCTTCGTGCGCTTCTAAATAGAATCAAAATTCATTTGGTTATAACAAAATGAATTTTTGCATTATATTTATACTTTGTAATTTTCTACACTTCTTACCATCTACAGCTCGATTTGCTGCTTCTATGTATTCGCCTTGTTTATCCAATTCGTTTGGCAACTCAATTATTGACTTTCTGGAACCAGCTAGAGATGAAAAAAGAAACAAAAGCACAATTTATTCTCGGTATGAAACGAAGAAAGGTTGATAAGTTGGTTTCGATTAAGTAACAACATACTGGTATCTCCAGATCCACTTTGGTCTTCTTCTTCATCATCTTCATTGGCATCAGGGAAGTCGTGTTTTTTTGAAGCAGTTTTTTCCTCTAAGGTTATAGAATTACTTCAGTGAACAGTACACCAATATTAAGCAGTGCATCGAACAAGAATAAGGAACATCCATCAAGTTCGTTCATTCTTTTTGGCGATATCATAAATGACTGTTATTCCTTTAAACTCAAATTATTTCGCCATTTCTAAAAATCAAATAACATCAACAACAGTAACTTACTTTGAAGACTTGATTCACCCATCGGTGGAACTACTTCTGGATAACCAACAGCAGCCAAATTGTCTAATGCTTTTTCTGCAGCTAAAAACGATTGCAAAAGTTTATCCTCTGAAACATTCCTTACATGAAACAATATCGGTTGAGATCTGTGAAACAATTTTTTGTGACATTAATGGGACAACATGGAACCACTACTACTTACCATTGACGGCTTCACTTGCAGCTTCAGCATATTTTTTGGCTAGTCCAGGATCCTTTTCACCTTTTTCTAAAATGGTAGAGTAAACGCGAAAATGATATAGTGTACTCTATAAATAATGGATTGAAAGGATTCATCATTGTGATGAAAAAACAAGTAATATATCAGCTGTGGCGAAACAAGAAACTTGTGTGGTAATATTGACAAAAGAAGGAAGTGGAGATGCAAAACTGGTAATTTGTAATTATGAAAACAGATAAAAGATTTGCTGACAAAAATAATCATCCTCATCTTTTTTTCTACATGCTGATAGTAATAGCTGGTAATTTCTCCTCTTTTATTGGACTAATCTATAGTCAATTATCATGGACTATAATTATTCTTTAGATCTGTAATCTATTAATGTTAACCTTAAATTTCATGAATAAAACCACACATACCCAATGGTTGGTAATTAGGTTCAGGTAATGGACCAAATCCTCCTAACTCAGCTGCCTTGGCTAAAGAATGATAAAATGATATATAATAATAACAAAATAAAAGTCTTTTATTCAAGTATTTAAGTATTATCGAGGCAGAATTCATTGCTGAACGATCAAATAAAGAGAACAGCGAGTAAGTATACTTACATAATGCATGGTGGGCAGCTAAAAAGAACAATGTAATAAAAAAACTTGGTAACATCTTTCAACATGAGATTGAAAAATAATACATAATAGGACCGTCAAACCGTTTTACTTAGTTTTAGCGTTCCCTTATTCCAACGTACCTGCTACAGCATCACTTGCAGCTAAAAGGCAACAAGAAATCAATGATAGAAAACAACAAACAGCAACAGTGTTCTTCTGCCGAGTTTACGAAATATTACATCAATAGCATTTGAAAAGAAATGCATCAAAAGCGCTCAAAATTCAATGGAAGGTTTGAAATTTATAAAAAAAAATCAAAATTATTATAATAAAAAAAGACTTAAAGGTACCAACCTTTTAAGTATTTTATTCCTGGTGTTTCAGCCTCTGGAGTACCACTTTTTGCATTGCTCTTCGATTTGCCACTTTCTAAAGTTTCTGCATCGACTAAACGTAGGCAAAAATATTGATTTTAAAGCAATGGGTTTTAGTGTATTTTGAAACTTTTTATGTCAAAAGAAAAACCGTAGTTTCTAATGACTATGTCTTTTTTTTCTAAATACGAATCTCTTTGCGTTTTGAATGTAAAGACGCTGTTTAAACTGCATGATTTGAAGTTGTATAAAAATAAATAAAAAAAATTTGACTTACCAACTGCTTCTGCAGCAACTGAAATAAAAAGTGAAAAAGTCAGTCATCTTTAATTCACCATGACAACGACAAGAAAAACATTAACAACAAGAAAATGTGACAAATATTTACGTACCATCGATGGCAGCATTGGCAGCTAAAACAAAATAATAATAAAAAAAGAATTAAATATTGGATATATTTTGAAACCACCGTAAGCTGTCTTGAAAGAATTGTTTTGTTTGCTGTCAAGTGTGTACTGCATGTGACACGATCGCGTGTGTGTGTGTGTGTGTGTGAAAATGCTAAATCAAATGATTTTCGTCAAACTTTAGTCGCTCACCTGCTTTTTATTTTGACCCTATATTTGTTTTCCAAGACCATTATACCTGATTTGTTGACAACATGGCAGTGAAACGTTTACGTCTTTCCCGACCGCTTAGGGTGGTTCCAACGTTGAAACAACGGGGAAACAAAAAGGAAACAAAGACATTTATGAAAAAATAGAATTATTCATTATGTATTAAATATACATGAAACATATTCATATATATATAAACTGTGTCGCTATTCAATTCATTTTCTATTTAATGTTTATTGCTTATTACTTGAAAGGTATTTCTTGGCGTCTGATACAGGTTTTGGTTCGCCCATTGTTGCTGGTGCAGCTAAAACAATTAGAGAGAGTACATATTATTTTGTATGTACTTTCACCATAATCTTCAATGCAAGAAAACTGTTTTCATTTGTAACAATATTAACATTTTCTATAACACAAGCCCTGTCAGTCGTTTAAAACCAAAAAAATACATAGTGCAAGTGCACTGCTTCATTCAACGCCAATCTCCTTACCTTTTTCAGGGGAGTTTTGGCTTTGATCTTGAGAACTGCCTTGGGAACTATCTACATTCGAGCTTGCCTTAACTTTTTTTTTATCTTCGTCCTCATCATCATGAGCTTTGGCGTTAGCTTTAACTTTCTTTTTATCTTCGTCCTCATCATCATGAGCTTTGGCGTTTGCCTTAACTTTCTTTTTATCTTCGTCCTCATCATCATGAGCTTTGGCGTTTGCGTTAACTTTCTTCTTATCTTCGTCCTCATCATCATGAGCTTTGGCGTTTGCGTTAACTTTCTTTTTATCTTCGTCCTCATCATCATGAGCTTTCGCGTTTGCGTTAACTTTCTTTTTATCTTCGTCCTCATCATCATGAGCTTTGGCGTTTGCGTTAACTTTCTTTTTATCTTCGTCGTCGTCTTGTGGTTTTGCATTGGTATTTACTTTACTTTGGTCAGGAACTTGTTCTTGAGGAGATGCTGTGTTTGTTTTCTCCATTGTTGACTTTTTGGCACTTTTGTCTTAAAATCAAAGGTCACAGATGTTGTCTTTTTCATTCGCTCTTGAAATTTTTCTCTTTTGTACACAGTCTCTTACAATATTAGTTTACTTCTCACCTGAATCATCATCATCTTGTGTATCTTTCTCATCAGTTTTGGCTTTTGAGTTATCTTGGACTACTTTTCCGTCTTCCTCTTCTTCATCATCTTTTTCGTCATTCTGGGCTTTTTTTCCTTCTGCTTCAACTTTTTCCTCCTTTTGTTTATCGTTTTTGATTGGTTCTTCATCATCTTCATCATCATCTTGAGCAGCAGTTTCTTTAACATTCTTTGTTTTCTTGGTCTTCTTAATCTTCAAAGAGTGTTTCTTGTAAACATGAACGCCGTCAAGATGACCAATCCCACCGCATCCGACACCACAAGGTGCACCGTGGCCTCCTCCGATACCTCCCCCGATACCTCCTCCGTAACCTCCGCATGGAGTATGGCAAGGTGTGTGAACGTATCCACCTTCGTATCCGTGTCCGCCATGGTGACCTCCTCCGTGGTGGCTACCAATACCTTCGTGACCACCATAATGGCCACCGAAGCCGCCTTGACCATGATGACCAGCAGCTCCATAGGCCCCATGATGTCCACCACCGAATCCACCATTTTCTCGGTGTACTCCACCATGAGAACCTGAAAAAAAAGTAATTTTCCAAGTTCAATTTCATACGGCATTGTTTTCATGAAAGCTGTCCACATGGACTATTTCAATCATTAACAAGACAGGACGGAAACTTACCAATGTGGTGAACACCATGTGTTTCTACTTTGATGTCCTCACCGTGATCTTCGTGGTGTCCTTTTAAAAAAAAAGTATTTCAAATCTATAGCCGTCAAAAGATAGAAAGCGTCAATCAATATTCGTTATGTAAAAACAAAGTGAAGAAAGGACAGTTCTCTTGTGAAACTCCGAATATTAAAAAATGAGGCAGTCGATACCTCCGTAAGCTCCTCCGTGTCCACCGGCGTGATGTCCACCAGCAGCGTAACCGCCATTATGATGACCGCCACCAAAATGTCCACCATATCCCTGATTAGCATGGTGGCCTCCACCATAACCTAAACCCGCTTGATGATGTCCACCACCGTAGCCGTAGCTGTGCGGTGCGCCTCCCCAACCATATGGTCCTGAAACACAATGAGTAAAGCTTAGTTTCGACTCAAGTTTATTGAAGTTCTTTCTGGCAGAATGTTTTACTGCAACTAACTACACCTTTTCGTCCTGCTAACAACTTTTTAATTAATTACGTCTCCTTTAAATTAATAAAACAAAAAATATCGTAAGGCGTATTAAGTTTTCCCTTTAACCCGACATTTCATTTCCTTGTTTGAAAATTTAAAAATTAAAGGATAGTCGAGCAAAAGAATAAACATATACAATCTGGTTAAATTAATATTGTTATCATTGTTGGATATCATAATGAATTTTTGGAAATTGCAATTGAAATCTCACTTCAATACATTAAAACAGACTTACTGGCATTCACAGCGACTGCCACAACACAAAACAAGGCAACTGGTGCAAATATCATTTTGAATCTGAAAAAGAAAAGGAAGAACTAACATGAAACAATGAAGGAGAAACCGAAAGACAGAACAAAATGGGAAAGGAAACACTGAACAGACACAAGAGAATATAAGTCACCTAAGTGAACTTCCTATTTGCAAGTCGGTGGGCAGAATAGCCAACCACTACGGATGGAAGCCCAAGGACTTAAAACTCCCCGTTACTTACTTACTTCAAAGGTTTTGCCTATCGAACAAATACCATGTATGTTAAAAACTGAGGAAAACTTGGATGCATGAAACGAAACTTTTTAGATAGAAAAGACAAAAAAATAGATCTAAGAAAAAGGAAGCGAAAATAAAATTTACTTACCTTTCTGTACAGACCCGTTCCTTTTGGTAATAAATGATAAATGTTCTTAAATTGGGTGATTAACTTCCAGCAGTTGGTCGCAGTTACACCTGCGAGCATTCCACCTGCCAAATAAAGCTTCTTGCAATTCATAATTTGATCATTGAGCATATCACTCACAATTTTTGACCGTGTATTTGCGAGTCCTGCTCACGTGCACAGCAAGGCTCTTTAAAAAGATCATAACTCCATTTGAGTAAAGCTTGATTGCTTAACCAGCGGCGAGTAGCGAGCACAGCAGGAGAAAACGAATCATGCTCATTGTGAGTTTCTTTTCGGTAGAGCTGATTGATACCATTACAATAACTATTGCTTTGTGTTTTTTTGGGGAGGACACTTCAAGAATAATACACTATTACAACAAATGAAAAAGTGTTTTACATTTTTCATTTTTGTATCAATTCAATTCAGTTATATAAAGGAAATGCAGAAACGGAGAAAAATAGAAAAGGAAAGGCGAAAAGTTCAGCGGCAATAATTTGTATAATTTTGTATAATTTTTGGGCTCCAAACATGAAAAGAATACTGAACAAAATATATATATATATAAAAATTCTAAATAAAAATATGAAACCTCCAATGAGAATATAATAATTTAAAAAAAATTATATAGAATTTAATTTAATTCATGCTCATTTTCAGTATAATTTTCATCAAACTATCAATAATCAACCTCGTCCCCAGAGCTTCTTGTCTTTTTGATATACAAGCTGTGGTATCCATTAAGAATTAGGTTGATCACTAGTTGAATCGAGCTTTTCTTGGAACCTGCCAATTAAAATTGATGCACTAGACAGATGTTTTACGATGGGGGCCGGGATGATTTGCAAAAATTGAGCATCAAACACATTTTAGCTTTTTTAGCTTCATAGTACTATCTTATTCTATTCTGGTAAATTAACGATGGCCTAAATTAACGATACACAAATTAATGCGAAGCAAATCAAATTAACGGATAAAAACCTAGTCGGTTACAAATGGATCATTTATTACCACAAGATTAGTACTGTTTCGTTGTCCTTTAAAATGTTAATTTATTCCATCACCCTACTAACCTGCCACGATAATTCTGCGACCTTTTTCATGGAGCAACAAGGAAAACCACAACGTGCTTATCTGTGTTTCGATATTTACAATTTTATTTACAATTTTCAAATTGTAAACCAATAATCGCATGCAAATTATGGGCATTACACACGTTTTTCACTGAGACTTCTGCGAGGAGGAATATCATGATGATAATGATCATATATTTGTCGTCCATCATTAAAGGGGGTGTTAACCACACTTGATGAAACAGAGAACTGATACGAATGTAGTTCAAATCCGTGTAGAATGATTAATAATATTTTCCACTGTTGACATGATAATAATGACTATCCATGGCCAATATATATATATATATATTCATTTCTTTCTTTGACGATAACAAAGCATATATACAATATAGGGTTATAAAAAATACGCTAATCAAAGTCAACAGAATATATAAGTTGTTGATGATGTAGACACAAAAGTAAGGAGTATACATTGTCGCTAAGTATATTGTCATAATTCTCGATTAATCCTACACCTACCAAGTACGTTTTGCATAAGCGACATGGACATCTGTCAGGCTTCCATAGCTTTATTTTTTGTTTAAATACCAAGAGATTTTCTGCATTTTTGATGTGGGAAGGAAGGGATTGCAGATTTTTGTTCCAATATAGGATATAGTCTCTGTACCATATGATACAGTTTTGGGTGTCTTTTGAATAAAATCATGGTTATGCCTCAGATTAATGTAAGGTACTGAAATTTTGAATACATCAGACATTATATCTGGATTTAGTCCTTTTTTTTTGTTTTGTAAATTTCTGTTAAGAGAGCTCTGATATTTTGATAGTGGATTGTTACTGAGTTACCTCTTTCAAGAAGCTCGTTAAAACTTGAGATATGATATTCTTAACGCTCGAAAGTGTAGGCGGTTTATGCGATTATTCATTGGACGACTGTAATTCTTCCAAATTAGTGGACAATAGTTAAATTGCGAGTGAATGAAAGTTTTCATAGCTATGCGGACTTGGCTGTTCCCATGTAGGGTGCAATTCTAGCTAGACCATGTAGTTTTTTTAGATACAGTGTCACAAATTATATTTAACATGATTTTCAAAATTTTTAACTACTTTGATTCCTAGTAAAGTCTGTTCGTCAGAGGTATTTTTTAAGGTACTTCCTATTTTTGCAATAGTATTTTCATAACCGCTAAATAGTACATGACATTTATTTTCGTTAACTTTCATTCCGTTTTGATCAAACCATAAAATAATTTTAATAGATACGGTCGCAAAGCTGCTACATTAGGTAACAGCAATTTCGTTGGTCGATGTAAAAGTAGTGCGGCTTCTTCATTGATTTTAAAGGCAACAAAGAAACTTCACGAAAATGTTGTTACCTAGTATACACACTTTTTTTATATACGCCACACAAATATTTTGGCCGATGCTCGATGTTGTTTGAAGACAATGTGTTGTTATAAATATAGCAAAATCTGACATCTTGATGATCTCGGCACATGTGCATGAACAATAACAACAGGTGAGAGACAAGAAAAGGAATTGTTGTATTGTTTGATCTTCATAAAAGCAGCAAGTGAATTATCGTTGGTCATAAATATAAGCTACGATTTTTGTTGCTTTTAATGATTACTTTTATAGAAATAACTGAAAGGCCTGCATCCGTAATGATGATGTCAGCATGAGGTGGTACCTCCAGCGGTATTTATAACAACACATTGTCTTTAAGTTTCTCTCTTTTACAGGCTGGTTTGTTGAATACTTGCTGACTATCTACGCGAAAAGACCACATTTGCATGTTTGTCTATTCACACATACAGTAGAATCTCTAACAGCGGCCACTTCTAGGAACCTAACCTTAGTGGCTGCTGTATATAGGTTTTTCGGTAAAATGATTTTTGCATCGTCTCGGATAAACTATCAAAATATATTTTACCTGGATAGTTTTTCGCATGAAATAGTTGCCAGGAGACAGTGGATGAAATGAAGAATGCGTTTGTATTTTTATGATTTCTTTTACAAAGAGAGTAAAATTAATGGAAAAACTTTTATGATTCAAAACCCCTTCTTATATCTGACCGTCAATAGAGATCAATTTGTTGATCGAGCCAACGCAAAGCTGCCGTTAGACCGTTAATTGGAGGTGGCCATTTAATAGAGAGTTTTGCATGAGAGTTTGATTAGAAAGACGGCCGGGACCATTTCGTACTGGCCGTTGATTGGAGTTAGCCGTTGTACAGAGGTGGCTTTTTATTAAACCAATGGAAATTTTATTACACGTTTCTAATCAGCAAGCGAAAAATATGTCCCTTTTTGTTCTTTTTATTTTAGTGTTAGGTTTTGTTCTCAGTTTATTTGCCTGGGCTGTTTCTTAGTAGTTCTTTTTTTGTTGTTGACTGATTTAAGCTTCATGTTGCTTATAAAATGTTGCATATAAAATGTTGCTTATAAAATGTTGCTTATAAAATGTTGCTTATAAAAAGGCGTTTATATCCTACCCAATGCTATTGTACTGCAAATGAAGGCTTGGAATGCCCTAAGGACCTTTCTCCTCATTCTGTTCTTTCCGAACTGTAATAGATGATATAGATGAAATAGATGAAACATTATAACCGTTAACATTACTAAGGTGGTCTGGTGATTATACCGAATTTATTTCTACTACTTTAGTTCTTACATTATTCACTATTATAAATGATTCACATTCATATTTAGTCAAAGCTGATACCAATTCATCTTTGAAAACCTTTTTGCTACCAACAATGCATAAAATTATTGCTTTGACTAAAAAACAAAAAAACATTCGCCTCAGCCAAGACTTGACAAGACATGTCTTTTTATCTACAATAATTTCAAATCAAGGTTATAAAACTCCTTTGCTTCTCTTCCCATATCATCCGTAGCTGATAACGCCAACAGATTGAAGCCTTATCACGCACTCTGTTGTCGTAGGCTCTCTTCTTTCCCGTTCATTGATATCATAGGATTGTGTGATTTTGTTTCGACAGTAATAGTTATTATTTGGGTTGCAAACATTATGTACATGAATGTCACTTGTCATGTCTGCCAGAAACCACGATAGCTCGTTGCTCAGTCCAAAACTTTGCAGCGATGTTTAGGTTATAACCTCACATCTTAACAAACTTCGCTTAGAAACGAAGCCGTCCCATTTCAAATTTGGTTGCAAATTATGAAGATGAAACCTCTTTTCTTTGCAGTATATAACCCCAACCTCGCCCCCAGGGCTTCTTCGCCTTTTTGATAAGCAAAACGACGGCGAAAGAAAACCCTGACACATGCCGAAAAAAATCACTCAAAATATAGGTGATTTTAATTTATGCTCAGTCAAAATAAGGTGATAATTTATGCTTTATCTACGTCATTTATCTCTTATTCCCAATATTTTTTGAAAATCTTTAAACCAGCAAGCGAGGTATATAAAACATTTCTCTTCGATAAATAAGATTTAAGCCAGAGGCGTATTCAGGGTCAGTAAAAAAAAAGTGTCGTTTAGATTACTTGCACGTTTTCCTTTTCTACTTTAAATGACTAAACTCTCCTCCACAAATTTTGACTGAGCTCTAGCAACGCCTCTGTAAGCATCAGACAGACTAATACAAAGTAATAAAAATCTAACTGTTTGTTGAAGAGGGGCGTTTAAAAGATCAGGGCGTTCATAACCATAATATTTTTGGTTCTGCACATGCTCAGTGAAAATATACCGCCCTGATTTTTCCTTCTGGGCAGTAAAATATCTTTGAGTGGATAACCATTTTGCGCCATTTGTAAGTGGCGTCTACATTATTTGATTATTTGATCCGATTTTATCCTTCAGTACAAATCGAACATTGTAAACAGAGAATTTGTTCGATTTTCTTTGTTTTCACAATTCGATTTGTCGTAGAAATCAAAGTCTGTTCAAGTAATCGAAAACCCACCATTTAATAATAATAACACCAGGGGTCTCAGGTCAGTTTTTTATATGGATACACATGCTCACAGATCATACGCATCGAAAGTGAAAGCATTGTAATTCCTAATTATTTTGATGAAGGTATGTTGAGAGGCAGCATAGAGGATGTGAACATTAATAAAAGCGAGTTAATTGAAAAACTTAAACAATACATTTATAGCATTTATAGCAATTTGATAAGAGCTTCGCATATGTTAATATTTTAGCAAAAAACAAAACAAGAAAAAGGAAGAAAAAGTGAAATTTGAAAATAGTTATTTTCTTTTTCTGTCATGACTGATTATCATTTTCGATTTGTTATTCTTAATTTTGATTTTCAGTAAATCTTTTTGATTTTAATAAGTTGTTAAAGCTATTTACAGTGACTTTTGCTTCCACGAGAATGATATGGTATGTTTTATTTGATTTGAAGTTTTTCTCTGCAGTTCCCTGCAGGTAAATAAATGTGCTACTTCATAGCTAGCAGTATGTTCCCGGTTAACGAGATGTTGGAAACCTATGAGATACTGAATAGATTTATGATACTAGAATATGATATCGAACTCTTCAACTAACAACAATGGCTGGTACTGTGGGGGAGTCGTTGGGTGTGATCCACCACTGCTTTTTTTATAGCAGTTGTTTTATTTTTGCAATAGCTTTGTGAATAATTCATTCATTTTTTGTCTTTGTTCATCATTTTAAATAAACATAAGCTTTTTTGTCTTCTATGCCCCCTATTGAATTTCATGGCATCAGCCATTATATAATAACTTCCTGCTTTTTCTAACCTTTTCCATGAAAATTTGCCTTGTAAATCAATAATCAATTTATGTTACACCAATAATGTTATATACGATGTTACCAATAAATGTAGTAACTTAACAATAAACTTCACAACAATAAAATATTACATCAATAAATGTTGCAACATTACCGATGAGTATAAACAATAAACGTCACAAATTTGTTAGTCTATTTTTATGCTCAGAGGGCTAGAAAAAACTTTTCAAGTGCTCTGGTGATTATTGTGATTGGAGCTTGCGATTTTATCCAGTAGATGTTATTATCACTTCCAGAATAATTCGACATACATAAATCTTGGCAAAAAGATTTTGTTTTAAATGCAACCTGACCACAGTGAATCACAAGAAAGATGTTTTTATCACTCGATGGGCATTGACCGCTGACTGCCCTTTTTTCGAGCCCTGTGGTAATCTTATATATATTTAGAATGACATTGTAGACTGCACCCTGATACCACTAAACTTATTGGCTGTGGTGTTTCACAAATTTTTATAGGAGAAGGATGGATTAGTTATATTATATTATATATATTATATACAGGTTAATCGTAAAAAATGCTAGTTCAACCAAAATTCATTGTGTTTTTTTGTAGTATATGTCTAGAACATTTCCGGTAGTTGCATTATTTGTTTAAAATCACTTCGTGGTTTTTTTTAACTTAACATTAGCATTCAATATTTAAATAAATAAAAAATTTTTGGTAACATTTATGGTTAGTTAATTCTCTATATTCTTCTCTCTTCTGTCAGGATGAAAAAAAATTAAATTTGATTGAATTGATTTGATTACAATTTTTTGGAGATATATTAAGTGTTATTAGTATTATAATTAAAGGTAAAAAATAATTTTATTGTTGTAGTCACATTTTATTATTAAATATGTGACATTTATCGTTGAGTTGTGACATTTATTTGTGTAACAATTTAGTTCGCATGTCACTAATTCTGGTTGTTCAAAAGCTTCAGTTTAGCAGTATATTTCATGCAAACTGCTTTACTCATTGACTTTCTGGTGTACACATTTTTATATGATTTTTTCTTTCTTAGGAGACTACCCAACTTAATAGATCTTGATTTCTGACAATATTGATATAATTCAACAATTGATAGTTATATAACTAAACTTAATAGTTTAGTGGTTAATAGTTATATAATTATAAATTAAAAATTTTTATTGTAAAACTATAACATTTTTGAATAAATTACCTTAAAGCCTGTTTTGCAGGAGTTTTTAAGTTTGTGGTCAGTTTTAGAAGTTCTTTCTTGGTTTTCTTTTGTGAGTCATCCTAAATTGAAAATGCTTTGCTTTTTTTTTAAATTTCATAGCTTTTTAATTTCTTTAAAGAATATTAATTTCACAAGGTTTTTAATTTCGCAAATTTCTTCATATAAGACAGTTGAAACAGTTGAAACTTGATTTTTAAGGAATGTGTTGTCATGTAATGTTAATAAACAGGTAAGCGGGGGTTGTATAATATTGATTAACCAGTTTCTATAATCACAAAATTATGATAAAAAGTTATAGAAATGCTACAAACAACAGATAATAAAGATTGCTCACCAACATATAATGAATTCAAAGTATACAAAAGGAGATGGTTGATTTTATTCATTTATGCTATTAGTAACTTCGCTAATTCAGTTTTGTATGGCTGTATTGTTAGTATCAATGACATTGCACGGAAGTATTGGAATGTGAAACCATATATCATTGATTGGTTATCAACTATATTTGTAGTGATTTTTATACCACTTGGTTTACCAACCACCTATATGTTGTCATCCCTTGGTTTACGGACTGTTATGCTTATCGCTTTAAGTTTAAATGCAATTGCTACGACTTTACATTTTGCTGGCCATCAACGCAATGGGTTTCCTTATTACATGACAGGTCAAATTGCTGCAGCATTAGCGTCTTCTCCCTTATCTGTTGTCCCCACAAGAATATCCATGGTCTGGTTTCCTGAAAAAGAATATGCCATAGCTACAAATATTGGTTTAGTTTTGAATATATTTGGTTCAGGTATTGGTTTCCTCGAACCTACACAAATGATACCATATTCAAACAACTTTGAGGAGGTTCAAAATGGGATGTACAAAATGTCTCTTTCACATTTGATTTTCCTGAGTATTTGTTTACTGTTAGGATATATGTGTTTTCAGGAAGAACCACCTACACCTCCTTCATATGCAGCAGCTTTTTCGAAAAAGAAGCAGGAACAGTTTACTTTTGTTAAATCTTTGAAGATCTTGCTTTTTGATAAACAATTTAACATGTTGGCTCATTCCTTTGGTGTATATGTTGGAATGTCTACCTTTTCTGTGGTAGTTTTAAATGAAATGGTTAGTGGAAAAGTTATTGAGACAAATATTGGTTGGATGGGTTTTTTAAATAATTTTTTTAGTTGTGTGGGTATGTTGATTGCAGCTGAATTGACTGACAGATATCAATGCTACAAAAAGCTATCCTTGGCAATTTTTACAGGAGCATTAACATCTTGGGGCCTGTTTATTTTTGCTCTGTGGTTTACCAATTCTGAATTAGCCATTTTTTTCACTTACTGTTTAGTTGGATTATTTGGAAGTGCATATATAGGGGTTGGTCTGGAACAAGGTGTTGAAATGACATACCCTGTTCTGGAAGGTACATCAACAGGTGTGATGCTGATTTTCAGTAGTTGTTATACGTTTTTATTTGTCTTTGTTCTTGGAAGGTGGATTGACTATGGAAAGATTTATCTGGTCTCAGTTACTACTATAATTATATATCTTATTCCTTTTGTTCTTTCTTTCTTCATCAAAACAATTTTAAAGCGTAAAGATGTTGAAAGGCAATATAAAAATACAGAAATAAATAATTGTTGAAAAAATGTAAATCAATATGTTTTTTTGTGTTGTGTTTTACTTAAGTGTAATGGCATTCCATAAGTGTAATGTAAATGTGACTCAAACATACTGCTTGTTAAGTGATGTCTTTCCTGTATTTAAGGTTACATTATTTTATTTTTGTACACTATCCTTCCTGCTAAGTATTAGTAACCAAGTTACATTATATGAAAATATATGAAAAGATAAATGGTTTTGTTTGAATCATTAAAATTCCCAGTATATGTTGTGCTTCAGACTACTCTACGTTATAAGCATTGTATTAGCTTTACTCTAACATATTCCAAATTTTATTGATCATAAATATTTTTATTACTTACAAAAAAAGTCACCAATTCTTATGTTGAGCTTGATACTCTTGATTGGCTGAAGAAGTGTCCAGTGAACTTTTTAATTTAAAATGTAGGATATTTTCTTTCGGTTTCTATATTTATGTATATTTATTTAATGTTTACAGACACTGAATTTATGACAGTTTGTGTAGACCATTTGATAATAAAATAAAATATTTGTTATCCTACATATTTTTATGTACATCTACAATCCACACACAAAATATTCAAATCCAAGCTGAAAATGTCAAAGGAAATACACGTTTTCATTTTATAAGAACCCTGAACTCTGAGGAAGCCTTCGAAGTTCTTAACTTTTCTACTTTGAAAGCTTTTTAGACCAAGAAAGGTATATTTTAAAATACGGCGCAAAAAGAAAAAGGATGAATAATTAAATATATTTGAAAACGTAAAATGTAAAGAACTTCTGATAGAGTTTCTTTTTTCTTTTTCTTGTTCTTAATATGTGCTTAAGTTATACACTATTCGAAATCCATCTTCTAATATTGAGTTGATACTCTACTGTTGTAAACAACATGATGATAATATTCTTGTGTTTATACACTATTCGAAATCCATCTTCTAATATTGAGTTGATACTCTACTGTTGTAAACAACATGATGATAATATTCTTGTGTTTATACACTATTCGAAATCCATCTTCTAATATTGAGTTGATACTCCACTGTTGTAAACAACATGATGATAATATTCTTGTGTTTATACACTATTCGAAATCCATCTTCTAATATTGAGTTGATACTCTACTGTTGTAAACAACATGATGATAATATTCTTGTGTTTATACACTATTCGAAATCCATCTTCTAATATTGAGTTGATACTCTACTGTTGTAAACAACATGATGATAATATTCTTGTGTTTAAGTTCCTAAGCCTCGATTGTTCTTAGCACATTCTTAAGTTTTAGACCTTTGAAGCCTTATGTTTTTACATCCTTTGTTCTTATAAAAAAACGTGTATCTCCATTATATTTACACATTGATACAGGGATTGCAGTTAATGCCATTTTTGTGTTATGAAGAGTGTGATTTTTAGTACTCTTCTATATTTTCTAGGGTAGTTTTTGAATTTTTTCAAAAATATCTTTAAATTCGTGTTGATCATATTAAAATGTCATTCCCCTGGTTGAAATCCTGACCGGAGATCCTTACCAAGATCCTGCAAGGGATTCAATTAGGATCTTACAGGCTCTTAGCAAAGTTACTAGAATAAATAACCGGTTAGGAATTTATTTCAAATCAGTATTTGATGTTTTTGTTCACATTTACGGTGCACATACACTATCTGCTGATTCTTTTGAAATCTTTTGTATATTATCAGCTGATGAATCAGAGTCATTTAAAGCACTCCAAAAAGAATCAAAGGAGAAAGGTTTCTTGATTGCAAATGCACTGAAATTTCTAACGAACATTTCAAATTTGTTGGTGCTCATTTTAACTAGTCTCTTTATTTTGAGTTCTGAACCCTGTACTTTATTGTCAGAAACTTTTGCGGGAAGAAAGTTTCGCAGTTTCCCGGAGTTTTAATCGGAAAATAGCAAAGTTAAATTTTTCGTGAACAGCGAAACTTTTTCATTTTCTTTAGAATTTGTTACAATGGCTATTGAAGGCTTTATATTTCGAAGGCTTTATATTTCGTTTTATTGAATTTCGTTTTATTGAATTTGGAATTTTGTTCGTTAGAAACAAAGAAACCAACCAATAACAAAGCAAGCAATAATTGGAATATCAGCTAAACAATTAACCAAATTCAATAAAACGAAATATAAAGCCTTCAATAGCCATTGTAACAAATTCTAAAGAAAATGAAAAAGTTTTTTTCCAGCTTCTAGCCCAGAGTTACATAACTGAGATAAAAGCTGATTAAACATTTTCTCTTGTTGCTTTTGCTAAATTCCTTACAAGTATTTCTTCTATGCACTTTCATCCTAATTAGGATTTCAACCAGGGTTGTTATGAAAATTTCATTAAAACTCCTTTATCACCTTTCCTACAAATAACTTCAAATAAAAAGGAAGCAAAAACTTGTACATAAAATAGAAAATTACTCCAATGATAATTAAACATCCTTTTCACTGTAGCAGGTGAAGTTATTAAGCCGAAATGCTGTTTTTTATATGAAAATTGTAAATTCATTGCTTTTGCTTCATTTTTATCGGAATGTTTAACATGGACGTTCAATGTTATATGGCTCAAGGGAATAAGAGAATGAACTTGCAATATGCCATGATAAATGCCAAATATGAGCAAGATACTATTATTATGCTCAGATTTTATTGTTCAATTTCACTGTGTAAGGCCTAATATTTCATAATTAAAAGATTTTGCGTTTGTGGGACCATGCTCATGTTAACTGTTTTCTTTTCAATCCAAAAAGGACACGAAGGTTCATGAATGAATAAGTGCACTTTATTAGGTAGATTAAGTCCACATCTTCATCAATCATCATTCGTGCAATTATGATTTTATTAAATGAAAATGTTCGAGCTTCAAAGTTTGTAACTGTCATTCTGTTAATATAGGTTAAAAGTTAAAAAGATGGAGAGGAAATAGATGTAGTCTGTCAATATCTTGCTTGAAGAAATCAATCAGATCTGTAGCTACATTGGCATTGTTGGTTGCTGTTGTTGAATAAAAGAAATTTTGAACTGCCAATGCTTAGGAATCAGAGATGCATTCTATCATATTTCTACTTGTTCCAACAAGTTAATCTTTCTGATTCTTTATAGATGTATGAATAATTGTAATATGAAACATTTGAACTTGGTTATATTCAGAAGTTCAATTTTTCTTTTTTATATATTTCTCATTAATAGCTCATCTTTTTGGCTACCTTTCGTCATTTAGAATCGTGGATATATGGATATCTCGTAGTTATTATCATGAGAGATTTGGAAGCTTCGCCACTACGAAATGTTGGTTCCCGTGCCACTTATGAATTCAAAGTATACAAAAGAAGATGGGTGATTATATTCATCTATGCTATAAGTAACTTCGCTAATTCAGTTTTGTATGGCTGTATTGTTAGTATCAATGACATTGCACGAAAGTATTGGAATGTAAAACCGTATATCATTGATTGGTTGTCAACTATATTTGTAGTGATTTATATACCACTTGGTTTACCAACCACCTATATGTTGTCGTCCTGTGGTTTGCGAAACAGTTTGCTTGCTGCTTTAAGCTTAAACGCAGTTGCAGCGTCTTTACATTTTGCTGGTTATGGACGAACTGGATTTCCTTACTACATGGCTGGTCAAATTGCAGCTGCATTATCATCATCGCTATTAGATGTTGTACCTGCAAGGCTATCTATGGTTTGGTTTCCTGAAAAGGAACATGCAATAGCTACAAATATTGGCATAGTATTTGGTGTTTTTGGTTCGGGTATAGGTTTTTTGCAACCCACTCAAATGATACCAAACTCAGACAACTTTGAGGAAGTTGAAAGTGGGATGTATAAAATGTGTCTTTCGCATTTGATTTTCCTGGTTATCTGTTTACTGTTAGGATATGTATTTTTTCAAGAAGAACCGCCTACACCTTCTTCATATGCAGCAACCGTTTCAAGGAAAGAAGAGCAACAATTAACATTTTCTGAATCTTTAAAACTTCTGTTTTACAATAAACAATTTCACATGTTGGTTCATTCTTATGGTGTGTATGTAGGATTATGTTCATTTTCCATGGTTGTTTTTAATGAAATGGTCAGTGGGAAAGTTAGTGAAACAAGTATTGGTTGGATGGGTTTTTTAAACAATGTTTTTAGTTGTGTGGGTATGTTGATTGCAGCTGAATTGATTGACAAATATCATTGTTACAGAACACTATCCTTTGTGATTTTTTCAGGTTCATTTATATCTTGGGGGGCTTTTGTTTTGGCTGTGTGGATTATCAATTCACAATCTGCCATATTTTCCACTTATTGCTTAGTAGGTTTTTTTGGAAGTGCATATATGGGAATTGGTCTGGAGCAAGGTGCTGAAATGACATACCCTGTTCTGGAAGGTACATCAACAGGTGTGATGCTGATTTTCAGTAGTATATATTCTTTTTTATTTGTTTTTGTTCTTGGTAGAATGGTTGATAAGGGCAGGATATATTTGGTTTGTTCAATTACTCTGGGGTTGCACATTACAAATATTTTCTTTGGTTTCATGATAAAGACCATTCTTAAACGTACAAATATCGAAACTCAATATGCAAACGGTAGGCATAATTGTAGGCAAATTTGAGGTAGGGGCCTAATAGCTAGATGAAAATACTTGTGTCTCAAAAAAGCAAGGGTTTTTGCACAATTCGAAAAGTTTTGAACGGCTTTTCAAGTTTTTTCCAAGACTGCGACCACAGAATAGGCTTATTTGACACTTTTTCACGTTCTTTTTCACGTATGATAATCCACTTATATCTTTGATGTGTTGGGACCATCTATAAGTGATGTGTGTTGTTATTTCAATACCTCTGAAGAAAATACTAAAATATGTTAAGTAGAGAAATGCATTGTAATTTATAAAGACTTGAATTTAGGATTTTATGAAATTAGGAAATTATAATAAAGTGTTTTGATTAAACAATAAAATTTGTTTGGAATCTAAAGTGAATAATAAAGTTGAATTACTTAGTGAAGGCCTTAATGTATACCCGTTGTATGAAGAGTGTTAAAAGCAACGCATGATGATTTTTTTAACCTTTTCCTTATGAATTTTAACCAATAAATTGTTTTTACGTGTTTCATGGAACGGGAAGCTTTTTCGTTAAATTTGAGTCCTCACTAACTTACTGAGGCCAGGGAGAAAGAACTTACAAAAGGTTCAAAATAATATTGACCAGTACATTTGACGTTATAGTTAAACCCCTTTATAGCGGACATCCCATATAGCGGACACTACGTTATAGTGGACAGTTTTTGCAGGAACCGATTCCTTGAATTCCAAACATCTTCTTAGCCTATTCTTCTTCTTAATCTCTTCTTAAGAAGTGTCCGCTTCTTTTCTGTCCCGATGGCGTCCTCTATAGAGAGGGTTCAGTGTATTTTACTCTCGATGCAGATGTTTGTGTTTTAGTGCAAAAAGGTACAAATAAATCCCTTCCGATCTCTTTCCTTCAATAGGAATTCTTTAGCACGACAGTATTTATTACATATAATTAAAACTGTATATCAACTATTGTCTTCATACGTGTAACCACAATAATATTCTGTTACGCGTTTATTAAAATAGTCTGTTAAATATATTTGTAATTGAATGCAAAAGCCAAAGATGAAATGGTTTTTAGCCATCCTTGTAGTGCCATCTTGCTCTGTTCAACTCCTGCTATGCGAGTTTAAAGTAAGAGTCATTTCTAAAGTGCGTCTTTCAATCAAGCTTAAGAGAATCAAGAGTCTTGACTCATATAAGTTTTTTGCTTTGTAGGTGAGACCACCTGCTTCTTATACGGAATGCACGTCCCTCCATTGTGATCACTGCTTGTTTCATATATATATATATATATTATATATAGGTTAACTTATTACTCTGGTAATGAATGCAGTTTTGTCTTCTAACAACACCACAGTCGAGTTCAAAGTTTACAAATGGCGATGGGTGATCTTGATTATATATGCGATTAATTGTTTTGCAAATTCACTGCTATTTGGTTGTATCACTGCTATTAATAATATTGCGTACAAGTACTGGAATGTTCCACCAGAAATAATCGACTGGTTGCCAGAGGGTTTTGCAATTATTTACGTGCTGATTGCTTTACCGGCCGCGTATTTCATGTCATCATTTGGCTTACGTGTCTGTTTGCTATTTGGTTCCAGTTTGAATGCTATTTCAACAGCATTGCACTTTGCGGGATATCAACGTGATGGGTTTCCTTATGTAATGGCTGGACAGGTTGCAGCAGCCTTGGCTGCTGCTCCATTGCTGCAAATTCCAACACGTTTATCAACAGTATGGTTTCCAGAGAGTGAACACGCTAAAGCTACTGGTGTTGGAATAATATTTCCGATATTAGGTGCTGGAGTTGGTTTTCTCCAACCAACACAAATGATACCTAATTCAGAGAAATTAGCCGAAGTAGAAGCTGGTATGTATAAGATGTTTTTATCTCAAATGGTTTTTCTTGGACTGTGGTTGATAATTGGATATTTATTTTTCCACGAGCATCCACCTACACCTCCGTCTTATGCTGCAGCTTTCACGAAGAAAGGTGATCAGGAATTTACGTTCTATGAATCTTTAAGCTCTTTGGCTTCCAATTGGCATTACAACATGTTAGTCCATGTATTTGGTATCTATTTTGGGGTATATATATTTTCCGTTTCAAGTCTGAACGAGATGGTGTGTAGGAAGGTTGATGATGTTATTATCGGTTGGATGGGTTTTGTAAATAACACAACAGCCATGATTGGTATCATCGTCAGCACCCAAGTAATAGATCGGTATAAGTGTTACAGGCTATTATCTGTCATTGTAATGTTTGGAGTTTTAGCTTCCTGGATAACATTCACATATTTTGTAATGTATGGAGACTCTCGACTTGCCATTTTCATTAGCTTTTCAATTGTTGGACTGTTTGGTACATGCTACTTCGCAATTGGATTGGAACATGCAGCTGAATTAACGTACCCTATATTGGAGAGTACTTCAAGTGCTGTTGTGTTATTAGTTGCAAACCTATATTCGTTTATTTTTGTTTATGTTCTTGGTAGGTGGGTTGACGAGGGTCGGATATCCCTAGTGTGTTACATCACTATTGGTTTGTACGCTTTTGTTTTTGTATTAACCTGCTTTAACAAAGCCGAAATGAAACGGCACGAAGTGGAAGCGAAACATCAAATGGATTTGGAAAATCAACGGGACATGTTAGCTTGATGCAGAATTGATCCAAATTCGTTTCGAAGAATTCTTTCAATTGTTTTATACACAAAAGGGATAGCATCGTTGTTGGAACCAGTAGCCCAATCATTGCAATCATATGTACATTCGCAGTAACCGAATCTTTTAGTTCTAATTTCTGTCTATTTTGGCAACTCAACACCAGCGATTTTATCTTTTATATGGTTATCTTGTTTTTCTTTTCTCGACATGTCTGACTGATTTACAAGTACTGCCAAGCTTCTGTCATCTTCATGTGAATGTTTTTCAAAAATATAATTGTGTAATTTGGTTTTGTGCCTGAAAATCCCCATTTTGGTTGGTAAATAAAAAAGCCCCTCAATATGCACACTATTAAAAATGAAAGGTTGCGTGTCAGGTTGGAATAAAATTTGTGAGTCTTTAATCAATGATTTAAAAGCGCTTGTGCTTATTGCGATTTCGCTTGAGAAAAAATATATTGTATGAAGTAATGATTTAATCACAAAATGATATAGCAGTAAATTAATTATTGGATTTCTGCGGAAGCAAGAAATACATCAATACCGTCGGCTCTGTTTTCATTTTTTTTTCTTTTTTTACTGTCCAAACCTCGACAGTTTTTCGTTATTCGTGTATTCCGTTACATGATTCTTACATTATACATTATACCTATGCAGTTTAAAGTTTCAGTTTGGACAAGAAGCGTGGTTTTTGAAGTTTTTGAAAGAAATGAATGTGGAAAACGTATTAAAAAAAGGTTTTGCTTTTAAAAGGTAAATATTTAGTTTTATTAATATTATACTAAGTTATTAAGTTTTTTAAAGTTATTTACAAAGATTTTTAAGTAGTTTAATACATTTCATCTCATGATGTGGGCTGTGCCTATACTCTTCTGTAAAGCTCTGGATATGTACAGCACAGCTTCTACCGGGGAATTTCAACTTTTTGATATACGATTTAGACATAAATCTCTCTCAATAAAGTTTATATTTGTTCATAACTTATTATTTTGGAATTTTGACCTCGATATTCTCTCCTTTTGTTTTACGAATGGCCAAAAACTTTTATATGGTGTATATAAGGTTTATGCTCGCAAGAAAGCATGCAGAACAAATTGGCCTTGATAATAGAAATCTTTAACATGAAACATTATTTAAATATTTAATCACAGAGAGATTTAGCTATATACAGTGTGTCCACAAAAAAGCGGGTCTCTAACTTTTAGGAAGCATATCTTTTGTTCTTTTCACTTATTTTTTGCGGTTTTTACACCAAATGAAAGATAATTTTTTGCTCTTTCTAATCCTATGTCCCTTTTTTACTTAAAAATATCTTATAGGTATCTGTAACAGATTTTAGCATGAGAACATGCAATTAAATAGATAATGATCAATTAACGCTTGCTTGAATTGGAATTAATGACTCGAGTAATATGAAAAGTCATAAAAAATAAGTGATTGTTGTAAAGTTGTATTTACACTGAAAACACATACTTTTTTACAAACGTGAAAGACTTCGTTGCTAGAGACCTTTGACAAAGATAAGAAGAGTAAAGGATACTCTCTGAATAAAAACTAAATATTCAATTACATTCAACGTGTCCGCCGGTTCTTTGAATACAAAGGTTTACCCTGTTTCTCATTTCAGTAAATGAACGTCTTATCATTAGTTGGTTCTGTCTCAATAAATTCAGTTCGTCCACTATTCTTCTTCTCAATTTAGTCGGATTGAAAAAATGAGGGCCAATTATTTCCCCATTGTCACAAAGGCAAACCCAAACACGAAGCTTTTCGCGCGAATTACTCTTCTCAAATTTAAAATTTGGAGGAGGCTGACCTTTTGGCGCGTAGCACCGGACGTTTTGTGTGCTGACCGTACCACACATATGGAAAATAGCTTCATCACCGATCACAATATTTGGAACAAAAGGAAAATTATGTGCTTGCTGGTTGTGGTATCATCAGCTGCCTGACTTGCTGGATATTTTGTGTTCTAACAGTATTCCTTCTGCCACTTTTTTCTTTGTTTAGGTTATAACTTGTTCCCTCATTGTCATACTTCTTGACATTTCTCTGAATTGTACTTCTTGAAGGTGGATTTCTGCCAGGAAAACGCTGTCTAAAAGCTCCAATAACTTTTTTCTTCATGAAATTTTCTCACGATGAACCCTCTTTGTTGCATGATTAAATAAACTTACAAGTTTTCCTGCTTATATAGAATTTTGACAAAGCGTTGGGAATATGAAATTATAAAAACATAAAAAAGATTTTAAGCTCACTTTACACAATGAACAAAAAAATTGGTGATCTTTACAGAATTTCGTGCTAAACGTAGCACAGTAGCATCCTGAGCAGTAATTGCAACGAAACAAAAGGTTAATGGCTCATTAAAAGTCCGGTTTATTGATCATTAAAGAGTTAATGACCGTATCGAATGAAAAAGTTCTTCGTATTTTCTTAAATAAAAAATACCACAAATGAAAAATTATATTTTCAGAATCCTTGAAACATTTTCTTTCTAACGCTATAAATATCGCATTGATTTGATAAAGATTTAAAAAGTTATATGCTTTTAAAAGTAGGGGCCGGTTTTTTTGTGGACACACTGTTGTATATATGTCATAATGGAATTCATCTATCTATTATGCTGTGTATATAAATTTGAAACAAATTTGAAATGCTTCGAAACGTTTTGCACGCATACCCTCTAAATTAATTAAAAATTAATTAACGTGATTCCCTTATGCAGGATTTCCACTTCACTTTTTTGATACGCGTGTCAGCACAAAATACGGTACGGTACATTAGACACAGTACGCATAGGCGTATTCAGGGTCAGTCAAAAAAAAAAATATCTTGAAAAATCTTTATTTTTCGTTTTCTTGTCCTCTAAAAATACCATCCTTCATTTTTTGTATAACTTCTGTACTTTCGTTTCGTCGTGCTTGCTGAAAACAAAATTATAAGGCCTTGGAGCTACGAAAACTTCGAAAATCATCTGCAACGCGAGCATCAAAACAAGTCACTTCTTCTTCACGATCATTGAGCAAGGGTAAAATTTGCAGACCAGATCAAGAATTAGCAGACACGACATTTGGCAAGCTATAACTTGGATAATCATAGCTAATATTATTTGTTTTGCGTTATATTGCTTTCTTTAATAAAGTAACCTTTACCAACTTACTTGTTCTTTTCGCTGGCTCGCAAGCACATTCAATTTGGTTCCTCCGGCTGGTCTGCAGATTCGATGAGTATTTTGAAATGCGATAACACTACGGCGTCGTCCGAAAAAGTAAACAAAAACACAAAAATCAGGTGATTCGTGTTGTAGCCTCTTTAACTGTCGATTAGATTACTTGCACGTTTTTCTTTTCTACTTTAAATGACTAAACATTCCTGCCCAAATTTTGAGTGAGCTCTATTTACGCTTCTATTTACGCCTCTATTTACGTATCACAAAAAAAGTTGGATTCAATTCTTTCTGTTTTGGTATGCGAAGAGAATTATTGTCGCATATTTCCAAATTACAATCAATGCCCATCCTCAAAGAACAGTACGTGGTGACACGCGTATTATTTTTTGAAGTGGAAATTCCGCTTTAATTATATTGACACCTTACGATACCCTGTTAACTTACTCGCATAAAGTTTGAAAGATATTACTTATGTTGTGTTATAGTTGGTCTTCTATTATTCTCTATGATCAGCTAGTATAAAGCTGAAATCCTTTTGCCCATGAAGGCATCTAGTTATGGTTTACACGAGTTGGAATAGTTTGAAATGAAAGGATGGAATTTTATTGTATTTCAAGTTAAAAAGCTGGAAAAACATTTTTTGGACCTGACTGGAAAAGGCTAGATTTTCTACCATTGTCCAGCACACCAAAAATGTCAAAATAATAACTCTTGACTTGAAATCTTCCTTGACATCACCAACAAAGTTAAATAAAAAACGCTTAAAAAAATGAGTCAAGTGATAACAATAATGACGTCATTAATGCGAATAAGTTAGACCAATGCTTAACTTATCTCTAGCGGTCACTTAACTAACAAGTTGACTGTCGAAGGGGATGAAGAACCATTGAGATAAATGGATATGCCCCAAGGACGTTAAAATTTCCCGTTACTAACTTACTTACTAAACACAGAATGTTCAAACCCTAATAATTGAAGAAGTACTTGTCTAAAACGCAAACATTTTTGTGTGTTGCACATATTTTACCACTGAGTATTTTATCGACTTATGCCAAAAGATATACATAACATTTTAGCGTTAATTCTCCGTTAACAAAAATAACATATTAGAAGGTAAAATCAAGGTAAAATCTTGTGTATTAGAAACTTTTCGGTGAGAACTCTTATAAAAGTGTTTGAAAGAACGAGGCAAAAGTTGTTTATAAACTCGATCACGCAAACAAATTCTACAAGGTTACACCATGAACTTTACTGATACGAGATTTTACCTTGAACTATATGATAAGAACTGCTTGATTACTTACTGATGTGAAAATCACTTTATTAAGGTTTGCGTAAGCCAAAGCTACTTGCTAAGTTGGCAAGTCACATATCAAAAGCCTAGAGAGGATGCAGGAGAAAGAATGACGATGAAACGGGACTACATTTCACCTGAGTTAAACACCTGTGTTTCATACCCACAAAAATTAAAAATTTTGAGTCTGAATTTGCTGCTTCGATATCCCAAATAAGTAGCACTTTGCCTACTTCATTGCTTCGACCATCCCAGAGTTTTATGTGATTTTGTAATGTTTGAGTTGTTTTAATCGAGTCACGAAAATTTTTCTTGTCTTGTTTGGTCATATCATTCACCGTTCATATCAGACACGATGCTCAGCTCATTTTGATGTTCAACATTTGAATTTTGTTTATCTTCCAAAAGAAAGAAAGAAACGAATCGTAATGCCATGCGAGATTTTTTGTTGTTGACATGCTTCACTCTACTCTACCCATGCTTAATTTAAATTTCTTTATCTCAACAAATTCTTGCATCGTACCTCGTGCTTCAAAAACATTTTCATCTTAGCATAGCGATATTTCGGTATTGTTCTAAAACCAACAACATATCCAAATGAGCAAGAGATTTGTGGAAGATCGACATCTAAAAAAAGGTTTAAGATGTGTCATGATAATAATAGAGAACTTAATTTCTAACTTAATTTCGAGAGAAGCACATTTCGAACGCCAAGAAAATATTCTATATTGACATGTATAAAAATAATAACTCCAGCAAAAGTCGTTGTTGACATGCTTCACTCTACTCTACCCATGCTTAATTTAAATTTCTTTATCTCAACAAATGAACTTGGTATTAAATCAATTTCATGAGCAAATCGAATGTCTAATGTTCGAAACTAATATTTTCAAGAAAAGAAAATTCGAAAATGTATTGAGCTTATTAAAAGAAGTGGAAAACATTTTTGAACAGTATTTCCCGTGTTCTTATTACATTATTGCAATGTAAATGATTTCCAAAAGAACAAAATCAAGAAGTGGTAGCAAACACAGGTTCAGGTTCAGGTTGGCTTTGCTATTATTAAACGGCCCAAATTACGGGGAAACTTGCAAATTACAGACTGAAGCCGTCACTGTGTTGTTAGGCTGGTTTCATATTCCTTATTTACAGGGAAACAGGGCGCAGATTTACGTTGAATAGAGGATTTCCTCCATACCATCCGTTGAACTATATGAGTACGTGTGAACAGGACTTCAAAAATAGCTTCAAAAATGTAAGAGATAGCATCAGAAACCAAAATAACAAACAGCTGAATATAACTGTAAGAAACGCCTCAATCTATAAACAATCTACTCGATAAATCTGTTAAAATGTAGAATATAATCTTCCAATTTGAGGGAAATACCAGATAAAAGTTACAAATTAATATTTTGGCTAGAGTGAATATATTATCTAGAGGTTCATTAGCTGTTTAAGTTTAAAAATGAAACCAGCACTATTGTTCTACATACCAATTTTCATGAAAACTGAAGCACTTTCTGTATAACTCGGGTTTACACAATTAAAAAGTTCGGAACGAATACCCATAGTGAGGTCAGTTAGCTTAGAAAAATGACACAATACTTCAAATTTGGACAAAATCACCAAAATTAGTACAGGTGTTCAGAATCTCTCCCTGATACGAAATTTTAAGGAAGACACGTTTGTAGGTCAACAAAACTGCTTATGTCAGCAGTTGGATTCACCGCGCAGTTAAAATAATGGAAAATATTCTACATCTACATAATTACATAGCATACCATAGCATACCATAGCCCCCCTCCAAAAAAAAAAAGAAAAAAAGAAGAGAAATTCTTCTCATTACGATGGAAGGTGGCTAAATGTCGTCATTTGCGTCATTCTATGATTAATTTAAGCTGACCTTTTTCAGGGAAACTTTGATGGAGATATGATCGGAAAAGTGAATTTGGTGATAAACTATAACGTTATAATGATGTTCATTGACAGATTTTTTAATATAGAAATGATCAAGAATAGAGCCAAATTGCTCGTAGTCTCCTAACATTGGTCGCTTGGATTGACATTGAAATCACCCGTTATAATGTCTATTTCATTAGCAAAGGTGGTAGATTTTGCAAAAGCTCATGAAAAGTCGACATAGTTCCATCATTTCTGCCGTATAAAAGCAAAGTTCTAAGACTTTCATTTTGTAAATTCAATCGATAAATAAATAATGACCCAATTCGACTATTAATCAATTTGCCAGATACATGCAAATTTGATGTTAACATTATCCTTGCTCCAACTTTTCTTAATTCCAAACCAAGACCATTGGTTTGGCTTTGACTCTCATGTTTAGTATTCTGTCATATACGTGGTTTGGAACCCCTTTAGGCACTTGGTCAACAGCTTGAACATTAAATAGAGTATTGCTCTAACATTAAATTATTATGTTATCTTTCTGGTTCATTTTCAGTAAATATATAAAGAGCTTCTTTAGGATAGTTACTATTCTTTTTTGAAATAAATCTTGTCTTTAAAATATTTTCATCAACTGAAGTAAGATTTCCAATCTGAATATTGTTCAAAAGGTGAATAGCGGCGATACCCCTTCGTTGGCGCTACCTCAGTAACCTCACACATTTTGAATGCCCGCCACAAATGATAAATGTTATATATTTCATTGTGGCAATCAGCGAATACAGGCCATTACAGCACAGGAGATAACTGATATAAAACTGATATGCCAGCAAACGGTTTCATGCCAGGGTATCCAAAAATATCTAAAACTAAAAAAAATATTAAAGAATACGTTTTTATTATCTCCGTTACACTAAACTGTATTTGTGCATCGAATATTGCCAACAACTGGTTGATCGCAATTCTTCTTTTTTCTCTCCATGTTGTTGTTTTGCTTTGAAAATAATGAAGAATTGTCAGAATAATATACAGACCAGGTAACTTTCCACGGTCAGTAAATTAATGGAGGTGCGAGTAATAAATTTTCAAAATTAAAAAAAGATTCTGGTTCGCATAATTCAAAAGCATGTAACACGCGGTGAATTCCCTTAAGTCTTTGAACTAAAAATAAGTTATACACTGGGTAGTTCGGTATGGTATTTCGGTTCGGTATTAATCTCAATGAACATATTTTCCTTATCAGAAATTGTGGGAACTTGCAGTCCCCTGCGACCAACAGGTATTCCAAGTGCAGAATGAATAGAATTTCCGCTTATATGACTTGCAGCAACCCCGGTTGGCGCCAGCATTTTTCTAAATTTTTGGAACGGTAATTCCGCACACCGGCGATGGATTCTAAGAAAAAACAGAACTGACGGAGACCAAGCAAGAATGAAATTTAAGCGAGGAAGAAAAACGGTAAAAAGATTGCTACGCAAGGCTAAGCGGGAGTAAAAAAAGGCCCCATCTAAAGTGAAAGATAACCCAAAGGCGTTTTGGAATCATGTACGACAAAAGCTGAGATCAAAATCTGGAGTTGCACCGTTGCTTGGAGACCCTAACGACAAGTCGTCTACTAAATTTGGTGATAAGGAGAAAGCTGATATCCTGCAAAATCAATATTCGTCAGTATTTACCAATGAGTCGTGCGGAGACATTCCATCCCTAGAAAGGCGAGCACCAGCTGAACTTTTTGATCTTCAAGTCACTAAGGCCATGGTCGAAAAAGAAATCGAAAAATTAAACGTGAATAAGTCTATGGGACCAGATGAAGTCCACCCATGTCTGCTCAAAGAATTGAAGGCCTTCCTAGCTGAACCGTTAACTGCGCTATTCAACAAAACAATCAACTATGAGTGTATTCCCAACGACTGGAAGAAAGCCAGCATTTCTGCAATCTACAAAAAAGGACCGCGGAACCTAGCGGAAAACTATCGATCTATCAGTCTCACGTCTGTTGTATGTAAGCTTATGGAATCGCTTGTTAAGCAGTCCTTGATGTCTTTCTTCAAATCGCAGAACCTGCTTTCATTAAAACAGTTTGGTTTTATAAATGGTCGGTCCACTGCTACGCAGCTATTGTATTACCTGGATAAGTGTGTTGAAACGATTGTCTCGGGCAGAGTTGTTGATGCCATCTACTTTGACTTCGCCAAAGCCTTTGACACTGTACCACACAAAAGATTGCTAACTGAGCTCAAATCATACGGTATTGAAGGTAAGATACATGGCTGGATAAAAGCTTTCCTAGAAAACCGCTAGCAAGTTGTTACAGTAAACGGCCAAAAATCGTACTCAGCGAAAGTAGTTAGTGGAATACCTCAAGGAAGCGTGTTGGGTCCTGTTCTCTTCGTCGTGTACATCAATGACTTGCCAGAATCCACCTTGGCAGACATTTTACTCTTTGCTGATGACACCAAAATCTTTGGACCCGTAAGAAGCAAGGAGGATGCCACGGCGTTACAGAACGATATCAACAAACTACAAGACTGGTCAGAAAAGTGGTTGCTAAAATTCAACGCGAGCAAGTGTCACGTACTTACGATTGGCAAATTTGATAACATCAGGTACACTCAAAGGTATGAATTAAACGTCGAGGAGTTGGAACACGTCTTTGACGAAAAGGATCTCGGAGTGACGATCGATTCTGAGTTGAAGTTTTTGGACTACATGAATATAAAAGTTACCAAAGCAAACACAATGGTAGGTCTCATCCGAAGGAGTTTCGATTATCTTGATGGTCCATTATTTCGTCAACTGTTTATCACCCTGGTCAGACCCCACCTGGAGTATTGCCAAGTCGTGTGGGCGCCTCATCTTCAAAAAGACGTCAATGCCATCGAAGGCGTACAGTGCAGAGCTACTAAGCTAGTTGATGGATTAAAACACCTCAGCTACCCAGAAAGACTTCGAAAACTGAACTTACCGACACTTGTCTTCAGACGATGCAGAGGCGATATGATTGAAACTCGTTTTACTACCGAGCGGTAAAAAAATGGAACAATTTGCCAAGAGACGTGGTAAATGCGGAATCTATCAACTGCTTCAAAAATCGACTCGATGTACACTGGGCTGACCATCCGCTTAAGTTCGACCACCTTGCATACAAGATCGATTCGTAGAGGCTTTAACAGCCTGAGAATTTGTATTTCTTAAATAATAATAATGAAGTCAAATGATTGATTTCATCATTAGTTGGTATATCAAGTCCACCTGTGTTATTCGGATTTGGATTGCTATAGTTTGCATTTTGGACTTGAAAATCTGTCATTCGTCGTAAACTACACATTTTTCGACAAAATCCTTTCAAAAAATCCACGCAAAAAAATTATCGTTCCTTGCAATATATACGCAGTTTTTTTGTCATTTAGGGACGACTCATGAACCATTTCATTGAACACCCCACTTAGATGAACATGTCTGAAAAGGGTACCCGGGTAAAAATAAAGAAATTTGGCCGAAATGGATTAAATGGCATATATCAAAATGTATGGAAATATTAATAAAAAGTAAAATTCGCGAAAATAAATCCACGTGAAATGTATTAAAAAATAACTCGAGAAAATAAATCCACGCGAAAATTTTTTTCTCCTTTAGGGGCCAACGCTTTTAGAAACCCTAGTCATATTTATGCTTATTTGATTTTAGAATGCTTGTGGTGAACAGAAAGCAAGAAAGACATAAAAATCACGTGGAAAATATCGTCAAACCTTGTGGTTTCTTTCAAACATAAAAACTCACCCCTCGTTTTTTTGACATTTTAGGAGTTAAGGTAATATCCCATTTTTAGGGTGGTGGTGAGAGATGCACGGTGGACTGTAACTTACAGAGAAATCAGAATCAATAAAAAGTTTAAGGGATAAAATTTTACTTGCAATATGCGACTACGTTTCGCAACTTTAATGAAAAAGACTATTGTTTACGTTAGGTATGTTAGGATATCCAAAAACAACAGTGCGGTGCTTTATCCACAAGCCTTGAAACGGTTGTTTAGCTTTTGCTATTTTTCCTTTTTGCTGTCTTATTTTTATCATTTTACTCGCTGTGCCTACTCTGTGCCTACGCTTGGAAGAGCTCAACATATAACATCCTGAACTGAAACCGTTGAGCTATGATCTTATGATTCCAGGTCCAGTCAACAAATTACATAGCGTAATTTATGGTGGCATAAATGAGGACAGCATATTAAAAGCATCCTTGAAAACAAAAGGTGCTGCTAGTACATCAGGATGGGATGCTGATGACTGGCGTAGAGCTCTATCAACAAGAACAGACTTGAGGAAAGTAATATCCAACTAGCAAGGTCGTTAAACACAGAGAAGATACCAGATCCAGAGAGCCTAGAAGCTTTATTAGCCTGCCATTTAATACCGTTGGATAAAAACCCAAGTCTTAGACCGATAGGAATTGGGGAGGTTTTGCGACACATAATTGAAAAGACCGTTATGTCCTGTGTTAAGGACGACATTATATAAACCAATGGTAATATCCAAAGATGTACTGGTGAAAACTCAGGAAATGAGATAGCTGTACATTCAGCTGTAAAGTGAAATTCAATGAAGGCGCCAGGCGCTACTTCAGATCGATGCTTCAAATGCCTTTAGTTCGATTAATAGAGCTGCAACTCTCCATAACATCGACATTCTATGTCCAGAATTTTCGACATATATCCACAACTGCTACACCCAGTCTTCACGCTTCTTCTATTTGTAACTGGTGGTAAAGAGATAAAATCGAATGAAGGCACAACTCAGGGTGACCCTGTCGCAATGGGAATGTATGCCAGTGGTATTCTACCCTTACTTCAGGTGAGAAACAGACATCCTATAAAAAAATCGCTTATGCTGACGACGTTGCTAGCTTGGGAAAACTTACAGGTTTGATATCGTGGATGATATCATGAAACATGGTTCTAATATTGGTTATTTCCCAAAGCCAAGCAAAAGCTGGTTGATTGTCAAAAGGGAACACTTTGAAGAAGCGATTAAGATTTTCGAAAACATCACTAAAGAAGGAAACAGACATCTAGGCGCAATTATTGGCAGCGATGACTATAAAGCAGCATACATTGAAAAATAAAGTCGAAAATTGGATAAAAGAAATTAAAACGCTATCGGAAATTGCTACAACATATCCACACGCTGTATACGCTGCTTATGTAAAAGGCTTTCAACACAAATATACTTACCTAATGCGCACTGTCCCGTGTATAAAGGAAGAACTTAAACAATTGGAATATGTCATTAGATATCAATTCATTAAAAGTCTTCTGAAGGGCTACGAAAGCAGTGATATAGAGCGACGAATGCAGTGATATAGAGCGACGAATGCAGTGATATATATATAGAGCGCTTGCTGTTTTCCTTACCAGTAAAATTTGGTGGTTTGGGAATTTACGATCCTACGGAGAGACACCAGAATGAATATGAAAACTCCAGAACAGTGACAAAATCAATGGTGACGAAAGTTATCAATCAAGACGAGATACACCAAAAATCTATCGAAAATGAACAGCACAAAGTGAAAAACGATCTAAAAAACGATAAAACAAGAAAGAATAGCGATATCTTACAACGTGTTAGAGAAAATCTAATTGCAAATCCAACCCGTATAAGAGCTGGAAGTGTCTCTGGAAAACGGTGCATCTAGTTGGCTGTCAGTATTGCTATTTAAACATCAACGGTTTCTTCTAGATAAACAATCATTTTGGGACGCGCTGTATACCAACTCATTATGTATGCAAAGCCTCTTTTACTTTAGAACATGCATTGTCGTGTCCAAAGGGGAGGCTTTATCACAACGAAGTTAAACAGCGGAAATATTATCCGACGTATGCAAAGATGTGAGAACTGAGTCAGTATTACAAGAACTTACTTACCTACTAAGGTCACAACTTAGAGGATCACGGGGCATGAAAGATCGAGTGAAAGTCCAATCACTATCCGGTACTGACCTAAGAGTTGTCGTGGAGGAATCAATGATGAAGCAATAAATAATAATGATGATAATAATAATAAAACCCCGTAATATTTGTGTTGTATATGTATGTAAAAAATGTACTATTTGTTTAATATCTCGATAACCAAAATTAGCCAAAACGTATCGTCATCAGACTATACATGTCAAATGTATAGGCAATGCATGAAACCGAAAAGAAATAGTTTAACGATATAGTTCTACAGATCCATAATGTTTCGTTTACTCCCCCTTAGTGTTCTCGTCAATGGGTGACATGGGAAGAGAGAAACCCAAATTTTCTATTTCAAACTCGCTGAGAAAATATTGGAAGCAGGGCAAATTAGTAGCTAGCACCTTGATCCGTACAAAATTCAGTTATGCGCTAGTGAAAGCCAAATATATTTGCATCAGAGGATCGAGAAGCTGGAAACAACGAAGCAGCTACCACTGAAATGGACTTCAGTGCTGCAGTAGAGGAAGCAAAAGTTTGCTGGAACAAATAATAGACGAAAGAAGGAAGTTTTTTCTACTTATTTATTTTTACTCATTTACTTATCCACGGATATTGTACTCTGTGTGAACTCTCCCAGTAAACGGAATGTCGGAGTAAAATACAATTCAAAGGCAAATATCGTGATAACTGGGGAAAACTGACGTATAATTAAGGTTTCTGTATTTTGGCCACGGGTTCTTATAATATGTGGCAAAACATTGGGGAAGGGAAACTGTGGCGTCACTAAAATCTTTAAGCGACGATATCTCCGTAACGTTAGGTCGTCAACATGCAATGCCATACAGCTATTCGAGCTCTATGACGTGTACTACTTATCCTTTGCAATTCCGTGATTTTATTTTCCGTCACTGTTTGCGAGAGGAGAAACTCGGACTGATTGTAACTTAAGGTTACTGTAAAGGAAAAAAAAAACATTGTATACATCTTCCTATAAATTTTCATATGCAATAATTTCTTAATCTGGAAAAAGTCTCTATTGGTGGAAAAAAATGGATAAAGAAGTAAATAACAACAATTTTGCAGAAAGCTCATCTTTATAACTCAACATAATGTTTTCCATTACATTTTACATCTTTTCAAAAGCAAAAATATTTCAAGAATACCAGTAAATAAAATACCTGTATAAAAATGTGTGAAAAATCACGTTCTGAACGGCGTTGATTCATTATAGTTTTTGTACAACAATGGGGTGTAATCTGTAAAACACACTATACTAGTTTGTTTTGATAATATTGTGCGTCATGTGATGAATTGCCGATACCATAGGGCGCTATTTCCTTTCCACTTATATGTTTTCAGTTTCACACTGCAATCCATCCCAAACGAAATTTATACACATTAGAGAAAAAAAATCTTCCAAGAAAATTTGTATATTTTCTTATGGTCTGAGAGAAAAAAGTAGAGAATATTCAACGATAATAATGTTTAAGGTCAGTTTCCATTAAGCGGAATTTTCCGGGCGGGCGGATTTTTTCGCCTATGATGTCATTTGTGCATGCGCAGTGAGCCCAAAATATCGCTCGTAGAAGTCGAGTTTGTCCGCCACTAGCGGAGAAAAAAAGTTGAAAGCTATTCTACTTTTTTTCTCCGTTCACGGCGGACAACCAATCAGAATCGAGATTTTTGTCTTGATATTTTGTTTTGATTTTTCGCGGGCAGCTCTGCGGCAAAGAAAAATGGCTGACAACAACAACAATCTCCAGCAAGTACATTTTGATTTTCAAGACAAACAGCAGTTATCTACGCTTGTTCGTTTGTATGAACAAGGTTTATTAGTATTGCCACAAGGGCAGGTATTAGAAGAGCAAATAAAACTTTCATCTTCTTGTTCTTCGACATTTTTATCTGCTTTTGAAATTCCCGCTCTTTTTCAAATAATATTTACAATTATATTTTTGGACCAATCAATGGGCAGTTTTTTTCCGCTTCAGGCGCACGCGCTGAATTCCGCTCGCAATGGAAATCGATGCAAAAATTCCCGTTTTCCAAAACAACCGACCAACGACCAACCGACCAGAAAAAACCGACCACCGACCATCTGACCATTAAAGGCGCGACGCGGTCAAAAAATTTTTTTTTTTTTTAAATATATAGAAATTTAAAGTGCGCAAAGATACAGAGTCGATTGCTTTTTCTGTATTTTTTTAAAAAATATCAAATTTTGTAAAGTTAAAAACGAATAACATAGAAACACTGTTCTCTTTGCTAAAAAAACACCATCAAGACATTTCTTATATTTCTTTGTCTATAAACAATAGAAACTCAGTTGTTAGTCAGGGAGCATTCTTTCTATGCACATCTACTGATGGATAATTTTTGGACAACAAATGTGACTGGTTAAAAAGTTAACATGTTGTACAAAAATTTCAAAAAATTTTCAAACGTCTTGAAAAAATCTTTATCTTTCGTTTTCTTCTTGTGCTCTAAAAACAATCCTTCATTTTTTGTAAAAACACAGAAATCACGTGATTCATGTCGTAGCCCCTTTAAGCTGGTAAACTAGTTCGACCCTCTACCACAGTGAATATTTTGGAACGAAAAAAAAAAACATCTTTGAAATCAATGATCAAAGTAAGAAGGGTAGTAACGTCTCGCCATTGTACAAAAACAGGAAAGAACCTCTCATTTGTTGCTGTTTTGGAATCACGTTAATTTTTTTCTGATTTCAGTCGACGTACTCCCAATGAAGGAAAGTTTAATTACATTCAATAAAGCGGCTCAGATACGGAATGGAAAAATACTTGAAACAACGTCATGGTGCTATTCTTTCCACTCTCTGATGAAGTCTTCGAACGTTCTTCGAACTATTAATTTTTGAAACCTAATCAAATTCTTACGTAAACATGTTCTTCTTAATATTTCCTTTGGGGAAAGACTATTGACTATCAATAACAAAATTATACATGTGAAGCTTCACACAATTAGCTAATATTGTGTTACTAATATAGTCGAAAAGATAAATAGTCTGGGGGAAATCCTCTCCATGCAATGTATGGTAGAGATTTTTTATGCTTCAAACAAACCTTCTTATAACCCCTGAGCGTCTACTATGTGAAAATGTGCCAAGTATATATTATTATTTACTGTTGTTGTGAATTACCCTTCTCAATGGCAATGAATTATATAATATTTGATCTTTTTAGCTTTTTAGCTAGAGGTAAAAAATGACTGATGTTAAAACTTTATTACCACCAATAAATGCTGGTTTCACGAAATCAACGTCTGAGTTTAAAATTTACAAGAAAAGATGGTTGGTGCTATTTATATTTTCTATTAATTCATTGGCAAATGCCAGTCTATTTAGTGGTATTAGTGCAATCAATAATATTGCTAGTAAGTATTGGGATGTCAACCCTAATGTTATTGATTGGCTACCAAACTCTTTTGTTATCATCTATATATTCATTGCATTGCCATCAGCGTATATGATGACATCTGTAGGGTTACGTGTTTCCATGCTGATTTCCTCAAGTCTAAATGCCATTGCTGCTGCCTTACATTTTGCTGGTTATAAACAAGAAGGGTTTCCATTCATAATGAGTGGACAAATAGTTGCTGCATTATCAGTTGGAGGAATACTACAGATTCCGCCGCGGTTATCCACAGTCTGGTTCCCTGAAAAAGAACATGCCCTTGCTACAAGCATAGCCACATTCATGAATATATTCGGAGTTTCTATTGGCTTTCTTCAGCCCACACAAATGGTACCTGATACAGATAATATAAGTAAGACTGAAAATGGTATGTATGGAATGTTTCTATCGCAGTTAATTTTTCTTGGAGTTTGTTTGGTATTAGTATATGGATTTTTTGACGAAAGTCCCCCAACACCGCCATCATTTGCTGCTGCCGTTACAGAGAAAGATGGTCATGTTGTATCATTTATGGATTCTTTGAAGTTATTGGCTCGTAATAAGCACTATAATTTACTTGTGCATTCATATGGTATATATTTTGGCATGTACGTTTTCTTTTCTGTTGTTTTAAATGAAATGGTCCACACAAAGGTCTCTGTTCCAAATATTGGTTGGATGGGATTCATGTGTGAATTGTTTGGTGCTGGCAGCATTTTAATTTGTGGAGTGTTTATAGATAAATTTCAATGTTATCAAGTGTTATCAATGGTGGTATTCTTTGGTGTAACTGTTGGATGGACTGCATTTTCGTTGGTGTTGTTGCATACAAACTCAACAATTGCAATTTTTGGTACATATGCACTTGTTGGTGTTTTTGGAATACCATATTTTGCTGTTGGTATTGAGCGGGCTGCTGAAATGACATACCCAATTCCAGAAGGTACATCCAGCGCAATCATCCTAATGGCAGGGAATCTTTATGGGTTTATCTTTGTTATATTCTTCGGTGCATGGGTTGATAAAGGAAGAACTGCGCTGGTATGCTATATTACTATTGGATTGTATGCATTTGCTTTCATCCTTACTTGTTTGACTAAAACCGAATTGAAACGTCAATCGGCAGAGAAAGTTCATCAGCTCAGACCTGATGACACTATTGACGATGTATCTGACGAACATTTGAGTGGTTTGGCTTAACACAAATTTCATTTTAAAGTTTATTTTCTTTGTTTAGTCGTTAACAAACTTACCTTTAGGTTTACTTATTTTTGCATGCATTTATTGTACTCACAAATAAAATAAACCAAAATTCTGTTGTCAGTACTTATCTTGTTGTGTCTATCTATTTTTGCATTGATATCAAGCATATGTGTATTAATTTTTGTGAATGACAATTTAAAGAAGATTTTGTGTGTATTTAATTTTGGGAATTCACCCTAAATTTGCAAAAAATAGTACAGCCGAAAATTGGTTTATTCTTAAAGGTATTTTCTTTCATATATATACAGTTATTTCAAGTTGTTTATACTTTCACATTTTTAAAATAAATTTCTTCAATTTTAAAGGATTTTTATAATTTAATAGGTTTTAAATAATGATAATTCCTGCATAATTATGTCATTTTTACCTCAAGTTCTTTCTAAACATGAATTTTAGATTTTTTATCATATTGACACGTGACAGCACTCAAAGATAAAGTTTCTTTGACAATAAATTTCTTCGTCGAGGTTGTCTTAACACAACACCTGAAAATGTTAATCATTATAGATTTTATTGATTTCCTTATACTTTTTACAGTTCTTGTCAGAAAATAATATTATACTTCGGGTTAATATTTTTTTAAATAACAATTCAGCCACAATTTAGAATGTATTTTTTATTAGATAAGGGTTTTTTTGTATCTTGTATTATAAAAAAATGAACACTTTTATTATCATTTCTAAGGTGCATTCAGACAATATTCTTTAAAGAAATTGAGAAGACATGACACTGTTCTCTGTTATTCTTGAGGAAATTATTGAGTAATGACAGAAATAGTTTGTAATATATAATTCTTGTCAATCAATATAGCTTGCTAACACCTACATAACAAGTGGAAATATTTATATGTCAGTTTTTTACATACGTCCTCTCTATGACTTCGTCAAGAACAGCGCACAACCAACATAAATCATTCTGGTGATTTTATAAGCACTTTTTTTATATACGAAACCTAATAGCAAAGTCCCAAAAGTTTCTTATTTTTAGTGTTGGAATGCCATGCTTTTAGCTCTAGAAGTTTCTTAATGGGAATTTTTAATTCTTTGAGACAGCGGCAAGAATAACTTTAAAGTGACCAAACATTTGTTGAAGCAGTGGTGAAGATTTTACGAAAGTCTTTCAGTACTCTAGGAGCTGGGGTGGGTTGAGTATGCAAGTGTATGTATACTCTGTTTATTTTTATTTTCTGAAAATATATGTTGAAACAATTTCAACCCACCCAAGCTCCTGCACTACAGGTAGAAATCACTGAATGAATTGTCAAAATGAAATATATACACGTTGTTTTTTTTCCATTTGTGAATATTTTTTATTTGGTGTAGATTTAATTTGCCGAACGATCGATTATCTCAAATTTAGCGTGGACTTAATTTTCTACTCGCTAAAATTTGTACGAATAAGGTTGTTTGTTATAAAGTGTTTTTTTATAAAAACAATCGTGTGACGAGTTTAAAAAGAATAACTAAACGTTTATAATATCAATGTAGCACAAAAAGACTCTATTTTCAGGTTTCTTATAAAAACAACAACTTCGCTTCCATTTTTATTATTGGTTTTAAATTTTGACATTTTTCATTATTATATATATGTTGTTAAATGTGATGTTCTAAATATAATGGTTAATTTGACAATCCTAGCTTTTGTTGTCGTTTTTTAATTGCGAAGTTATTAGTACTGCATCTGCTCGTCGAAAACATTTCAATTATCTGTATATCTACTTCCCTGAATGAATTTCTTTTGCAGATCTTTCTTTGCTAAGATTTTTCGATCCGCAAGGCATATTTATCCAATAAACATTTGAACCAAGCGATATTCGATGTTCGATATTTACAAGTGAAACAGGTTTTATTTCCTGTAGAGTAGCCGGTCAAGTGTTTATTATATTACACGCTGTGCACTTTATTTTTATACGCACATAAATAAACAAGCGAACGATTGCTTATATAATCAGAAGTAGCAAGCTAAGCGAAAGTAGCAGTACAAACAACTTATGAATCAAATGATTTGGAAAATAATGGTAAAAGCAAAGGTGCAACCTTTACCCCACAAGTAAACAACAAGACGAAAATTTGAAAACATCATAAGAATTCACATGGGTATAAACGCATTCATAGACCAGTTTCTTTTGTGTTGATATTGTTGATACCATTGTGCAAGAGTATAATGATAGAATGTGCATCTTAGATCATCGGTTTCCTAATTCAACGATAGAGAAGAACCGCGACGGTTTATTTGTTGTTTTGTTTGCGTTTCATTAAATAGGTCAGTAAGTGGGAAAAGAAAGAGATTAGCCAATATTTACGGCTTTATAAATCCCGATGATATCACTACTAAAGGCGGTCTGTGTGATTTGTGCCCTCTGTATCTTTCCACTTGTGTTTAAACATGCGATATCAAAAAACAATCTTGTCGAGATAGATTCTGTTTCTGAAAACTATTTTCATGATTTATCATCTTTCGAGTTCGATGACTGTATGAAAACATTTATGAGGAGAAATCTGATTCTTTTCACCATCATAATAGTCGATCGATGATGTTAATCGGTTTTTATAACAATAACTACTTTTTCCAGTAATTTCACATGAATACAAATTTCACACCGTATTTCTTTGCAGTTGTGCAAATAGTGGTTGACAATGTGTTTTTGATATGACGATGTGGTCAAGTGAGTGAGCGTGCAAGGCTTTTGCTAGTGTGATTCTTATGATAAAACTGCAGTGATATCGACACGATTGTTAGTGACTATCGCTAATTTGCTTCAAGGAGACACATTTTTAAGAACATACGTATTTAGAATTTAGTTTGAAAAGAAGTTACGGCGCCTGAATTACTTGATATCACAAATGGTGTTGTGACCCCAGAAGTTTATTGGATGGTAAAATGAACGCATTAACATCTCTTTTGCGCCGCCTTCTTTTGCATTCTTATTTGAGTTTGTGGAGGAGAGATTGGGCAACTTGAGCTGAGTAGTATTATAATATTTGTTCATCACCACACAAAAATTTGTGTTCATCAAATAACTTTTTAAAGCGATATCTCGTGAAGTTCTCTTCAACATTCTTTTTCTGCCATTATGTTTTTAAGGGGAATTTTCTTGATCGGGTTTAACATTTGTTTGGGTTAAGAAATGAAATACATTTATCTTATATATACTTGTCTGAATTTGTTGTGTTTTTTTTAGTCGTAAATAAATTTCGGGGTACAATTCTGATATGACAGCGTTAGTTGGTGAGGAAAAGTTAGGAAGTGCAACTAAGAAAATAAATAAAGAAGACAAAAAGCCTTTACTCACAAGCAAAGACAGAAACAGCAGTACCACGGAGATAAAAGTTTACCGAAGTAGATGGCTTATGCTGTTTATATTCTCCATGAACACTATGGTAAATGGCATGCTATTCATGGGTTTGAGTCCTGTCAGCAGCATTGTTGGCCCTTACTTTGACGTCAAGTCTGTTGTCATTGAATGGCTATCGAACATGTTCATGCTTGTTTACGTAATGGTTGCCCTTCCATCGTCTTACGTAATGTCCAGATGGGGTATTCGACCCATTATTGTAATTGGAGCTGGGTTAGATAGTGCGTCCACTGCTCTCCGTTATGCCGGCTACAAGAGCCAACATTTCCATTTTGTCATCATTGGACAGGTGTTAGCTGCCGTCTCTTTCGGTACAATGATGCAAATACCAGGAAAGCTATCGCATATATGGTTTCCTGAACATGAACGTGCAACGTCAACATCAGTAGCTGTGTTCATGAATATTTTTGGTGTCGCTGTTGGCTTTTTGCAGACCACCCATATGATCATTCCTTCGTCAGACCCTGATGTACTCCAAGAACATATCAAGCGATTTTTTCTTTCACAAGTTCTCTTCTGCGTTGTGGTGTTCTTTTTGACTTTCGCATTTTATAGGGAGCAACCAGACACGCCTTCATCCAAAATAAATGAAGACAGCAGTAATAAATACGGGTTTTTCCAAACACTGGCAATTCTATTTAAAAATCCCTATTTTTTCTTCATGTCACAATCATATGGTATTTACTATGCGCTTTATGTCACTGTGTCCATTTTACTCAGTCCAATTCTTGTGCAGAGCTTCGGGCAAAGCTATGCAAAGGAGATTGGGTGGATGGGTTTTACTTGCGATTCAGTTGCCATATTTAGTTGTTTCGTAATTGGTCTTTGGTTGGATCGTTACCATCGTTACAGAGCAATGGCTGTTTTTTTGAATTTTTCCTCTACTATTGTATGGGGCGTGTTCGTCGTTTTATTTCTGAAGACGTCATACTTTTACGGAATGTTTGCGGTTGTTTCCTTATTAGGGATGGTTGGTATCCCGTACTTCGCGTGTGGAATAGAACAGGCTGCAGAAATGACATTTCCCGTGACTGAAGGGATCTCAAGCACGGTGCTTTTGATTTTGGGTAATCTATATGGTTTTATTATGGTGCTAACGTTGGGGTCACTAACTGAACATGGCAGGGTGAATATAACGTTATTTGCGATGTTGGGCTTTTACGTACTCTCCACTTTATTGTCTTGCTTTGCGAAGACAGAGTTAAAGCGTAAGCATGCAGAAGAATTTGCTGAAAAACTATCAAAGAAAAAAGTAAAACGCTGCCTTACAAATGGATGGGTGAACATAAAATTCAAAAAGGAAGACGTATAAATACCCTGAAAGTTGTCATTGGCAATTTATCCCGTGTTCAATTGAAAGACAATATTATAATAGTTAAACTGTCTATTTAATCAAATCCTTACGTTTATTTAATGATGACCTGAAATCACGTTTTCAATTATTATTTTTTTCAGAATCTGAAGCTTTTGTAATTCGATCTACAAATATTGGATATAGATTTGAATTAACTTTTAAGACATACTTCTTGATATTCATCATTGATCTACTGCGCACAGATCAAAGCTATACTGATGTTCACTTACGACCTGATTATATGAAGCAGGTTTGCAAGCCGGCACCAGCTCGCTATTATATGCCAACCACCAGAAGCGTAGCTAGAGGTCAGTCAAAATTTGTGGAGGAGAGTTTAGTCATTTTAAGTAGAAAAAGAAAACGTGCAAGTAATCTAATTGACACTTAAGACTGAAAAGAAATATCATAACGTTGGACTCCTCCACTTTTTTTGACTGACCCTGAATACGCCTATGACCAGTTTACAACCTGGGAAAAAATACTTTTGACAGTGCTTAGCTACCATTATTGTTTAACAGTTGACCTATTTCGCATGCGCCAAGCCGTTTCTGTCCCGGCATAAACTAATGCATGAGTCAGCTCCAAGCGGGTTGGAAAAACAAGCCAGCTCGCCAAGTAAGCCAACCAATATAATAAAATCGAAACTTTTTTTGCGACCAATCTTCTGCAATAGCCGAGTTGTGTTCAAATAAAAATAGATTTCCTTTTAAACGAGCCAGCATCGCCTCATAAAATCAGGCCCTTAGATCGTCAACACAAGCTCGTCGATAAGAATGACTCAATTTGCTGGTTATAGCTACTAATCACAAATCATATTAAAATTACAAAATAGGGATAGTTGAAGTCAATTTTTGATTTTTGCTCAGTTGTGTCCAGATGAGATATCATCTTTGCTCAGTTGTGTCCAGATGAGATGTCACCTTTGCTCAGTTGTGTCCAGATGAGATATCACCTTGAAATATTTGTTTGATAATTTGAAAATTTTCCCCGCTTTTTTATCTGTTCAAAAGACTTCCCATTCATTGGTAACGGTTGTCAACCATATGTTTGAAACGAACAATGTGCGTTTCTGTATTCTATCACCCGGATCGTATGAAGTAAAAATTGGATATATTAAAGACACCTTTCAATATCGTCAATATTTCATTGGGTAAAATTACTCCCAATCAAATTTCATATTAGATTGTATTGCATTTTGCAACCATCTATCTCCTTAAGCTTGTTTAAGTCACTATGATGAATGATGAAGATTTAGCAGGGCCGTAGCTGAACACCATCCAATAATTTTTCATCCACCAATTTTTCGTTTTCTGGGTAACTAAAAAGATATCCTGAAACAAAGAAAGATAAAATTAAAGACGTTTAAAGCCCCGACCCCCATTTCACACCGGCCTCTGAAATTTTTTCTTATCGTTAAATTAATGTCTGAACGGAAATTTAATAAGCTTAGCACAAAAACCACAAAATACCAGGAAACTTTTTTTCATTCTCCGAAATAAGAGCCATATGCCATATTCGGAAATATTTTAATTCGAGAAATCTCAAACAAAACTTCACTTATTTCGCTATAACTCATACTTAAATATACTGTAAATATACAGTGTGTAAATGTAACATGTTGTCCAATACATACAAAGAGAAGAAATGTAATATTAATAACTCATATTTCATTAATAGTGGTACGTTGAACAGCGTGTTTCACATAGGGGCGAACTTCGAAGGCAAAAAAAGGAGAGGCGAAAAGGTATCACATATGATCACAATCATATAACTAGTCAAATTCAACGTTGGACTACAGGCCAACGTTAAACGTCATTGACAATAATTCTGAAATACTGTGTTTCACATAGCCGTCTTTCTTCAGTCTTTTGAAGAGACTGTCGTTAATTCCATTGTTAGCGGCCACTACGCCACTCCGGGGATCTTAAACTGTGCGAGCCGAATGGCTTTGTATCAAGACCATATTCGAGCATATTCGATCTTGCAGTAGAGTATGATATTGGCTTGTTATATTTACGCAGACAGTGTTTTTGGTCTTTCCTGAAGAAAGTTACAGCGATCTTTAGGCTCTCTGAAGGTACGCATGAAGATTAAAGTCGTTTAAACCTTTAAATATTAAGCTTTAACCCACTCGTTTTTCTCGTTGGTGGTATTGCAAGAGAATGCCAAAATTTTACAACAAGCTCGCAGAATTAATATCTGAGAAAAGAAAAGAAACATACTCTATCACTTGCACCTGGATTAGAAGAAAAATATGTTTTGGCCTAATGAAATCCATACATTGTTGCATTAGGGGGAGTCGAAACATGTACGGAATCAATGATATCCCCATGAACGTAAGGCCCCCGCGTACCAGTGAAACAATCGCAAAAATCTAGATAGACGAATATTTTAATGTATAAGACGTATATTTCAATGGTTAAATAATAATGCTTGTACCCCCCCCCCCCCCCCCCCCCCCCCTCCACAAAAAAACAAAAACAAACAACAACAACAACAACAACAAACCATTATGTTAAAAAAATTTAGAAAGTTTAGCTCAAAACCACAAAATGTCAGGAAACCTTTTTTTATTCTCCGAAATAAGAGCCATGGCGTGTCTGGTCTGTTTGATGAAAGGAGACACTACTTTATTTTGTTCTCAAGTGTTGTGTAAGAGAGTTTCACATTTAAATCAAATGAATGTACTTCCCTTTTATTAACCACATTATTTATATATTCGGCCCTTTTGGCTTTTGTTTTATATAAAAGCATCTAGTCGTCCCAGTTCTACGGGTTTTACAGGTTTGTGCTTTCGCAAAGCATCATCAAGTGTTCTATATTTGGGAAATTTTTAAAAGAGATGTCATGAAGAGGCATGACAAGACAAACAAAGGCAAGGAGAAAAGTTGAGATGTTTATAAAATAGTTTTTTTGATTTTACTTTTTTTTTTGTTTTTTTATTAAGTGCAGTTGCTTTTCATCACTAAAAGCGATTCTTTAGAACTTCCCGCGGGTTTCCGGTGCATGATAGAATGCTCTAATTTTAAGATAAGTGCTGTGTTTGTCCTTCAAAGCGGACTTCATGAAAGTGTTTTTCCATGCCAAACATGCGCAGTAGATTCGTGCTAAATTTCGCGCGTATTCACTTTTACGCATACATTCATTTCATTTGTATTACTACTACTACTACTAACCATTTATTTCAAGTTGACAATTTCGAAAATATATAAATTTTTGAATATTTTACAGTTAAAAAATAGCTATACCATTTTCAATGGCATGCTAATCAAAGTCAACATAAATATTAGAAAAAAACAAAAATTACAAATTGACAAAATTTAAACAAATCTAACAAGCACAATATCATTCATTAGATACTTATTATATAAATCCTACGCCCACTACGTATGGTTTGCAAATACGACACGGGCGGTTTGTAGGTTTCCATTTTCTTATTTGACTTTTAAATCTTTCGAGAGACTTAACCTGTTTCAGATTTTGTGGTAGTCCGTTCCATGTTTTTGGTCCAAGTACTGCAACAGATTCTTCACTAAATACACTTTTAACACAGGGTATTTCAAAATGGCCGCTGTTGCGAAAATTATAAACAGTGTCTCCTTAAACAGTTCTGAAAATATTTCAGGAGAAATTCCGTTTACAACTTTAAACATTTCTATGCAAAGTCTTTGAAGGTTACGGTGATGTATGCAAACAGACCCATCTTTGTCCAGAAGTTCCTGGAACGAAGATTGTTTGTCATTATACACAATTTTAAGGCATCTTTCGTGTATTCTATTTATCTTGTTATGTAATTATGTTATTTGTAAAGTCAATTGACAAAACATACGCTAGAAAACATATAGTTTGCACAGTCGCAAACTAATCAAAATCAACTTGAACATACGCATAGTATGGGTATACTGAAGTGTGTACTTTAACATTTTTACAAAAAAGCTTTCTTTCGATTTTACTTTTGTTACATAAAGGAAGAAGTGCTAGTTAGAAACGAGTCCAGCCCTGGGTTGGAGGTAGAAGAAGATAAAGACGGAGCCACCTTTGAAATATATTTCATATATATACATAGACAGTATACTTGTCGTATAAACTTTAAGGTTGGTTTGTTTTACAATAAAAACCTTTTGAAGATTAAAATTAGTTTTACCTTTTCCAAAAAGCTACTGTTAGAGATGCGCTTTCGTTAAAATTAACACGATTGAAAATAATAAGTTATACCTACATAACTTTCTTTTATAGACAACGATTCTATGACTAAAAAATAGGCTGCACTTGATTCAACTTTTTTCCACCGGCCAATCAATCAAAATCTCGCATGTGACGGTTACAAGGTTACACGGTTGCTAGGAAACTAGCATGTGACGGTTACAAGGTTACACGGTTGCTAGGAAACTACAAGCACAGTTTTCGAACCCAGGTACGTCTTAAAATATTTCATTTGAATATGAGGAACACTGATTTGTGCAACAAAATCGATCTGTGGAAATATCTATGTAAATCTGTCGCGATAATGAATAACATCAACTCTTGGTTGAGTGAAATAATAAACCTGCTCGGATAGAATACGGGTCTCAAGAATACAAACTTTAAATCAGAAAAATCGGACTGCAAATAGATCTTAATCACCACCTGATCATGGACCAAAATTTCGTTATGTTACGATCCGCTTTATTGAATGATATGAAGATTTCTCATTTGCTTCTTTCTTTTCAATTAAGAAACAATTACAATATTCTTTTCCTGAGTTCATTTAAGATTTCATTATCAGCATTGCACTTATCTGTGGTGGCCGAGAAGTGCCAATTTACGGACATAAAAAAAAAATCCAGACAAAAAAATAAAATGAAAAGTTAGAGATATGAAGAAATTGTGTGATATGGTGAATCCTCCAATAAACACCCTCTTTCTTTTAAAAGTTGTCTGTATTTTCAGCGCCACCCTTTTAAACGCCCCGCCAATAAGAGTGCAATTAGTGCAATCTCGGGCGGACAGTAAATCACGACGGAATGAGTCGTCGTCAAAACGTTATTAAACGATAGTTTCTATAAAGCGGGGACGTTCCGTAAAGCGGAAACCTTTTTCAGGAAAGAAACAACTTTCTCTCCTTTGAAATAACTGTCTCTAATGCGAAGGGATAAAAAAAACTTAAACTAAACTTAAGATTTAAAACGTAATAAGATAATATTTAAAGCATGATAATAAAATTATTTCTTAAAACTCTTTTATGGCTTCCTCTTATTCCCATCGTTGTCTAATGCATTATGGTATGGTCATATTTCATATAAATTTTCCTTATGACTTTGGACGCTTTCAAGAAGCGAATGATTTACACGCTTTAAATCAGGAAAGCCATGAAAGATGTTCGTGCAGAAAAGAAGAAACTATTACGAGTGATGACGGGGAAGATCTGGTTATATGATGCTGTCAGATTGGATAACTAACAGTATTTTCTTTGCTCCGTGTGAAAGCCGTGTGTCTTTTCAGTTGGCTATCATACCAAATTGCGATCATCAATAGGTTGCAGTATAAACTTTGTTATTTCTGTCTGGGTATCGTATCTTTCCAACGATGAAAGACTTTCAAACAACAAGTTTTGTGATCGTTAAGTTGTATATGTCTTCTTGTTTTGCTGTTAGACATGAATTTACATGACAACGTAGGTAGTGAGACTTTACTCGTAGTGAAATGTGTTTCCATCAACACGATACCAAGTTAGTTTTTGGTTTATTCTATTCTACTTTTTATTTTATTTTATTTTTTATTTTATGTGCATATCTCGAAAATTTCGATTTCCAAAATTTCACTTAAGAGTTTACGAGTATTCTAAATAGTGCCAGGGAGAAAAGAGAAAAGGCTTAAAGGAAGGTGGCGTATAGCTGAGGGGTGTTTAGAAGAAATTTTTAGAAGGCCTGCTTTGATGAGGAAGGTTTCCCTGGGTACCCTACCTGAAATAAAAAGACGCAACAACTTACTAGCTAGATATAGGGAAAATCTTCCAATCTTCCTACATAGCATTTACATCCACGTAGATAGAGACAGTTCTCTCTTTGCTAGCATTCCCTAGCCGAAAAAAACGGAACCGAAAAAATACAGAAAAAGAAATTTTGTCTGCAATTTTTAAATTTTTGCCCGCATTATTATACATTTTTTTGTCGGCAATTCTTATTTTTTTGGGCCGCAGTTTCTTAATTTTTGTCCGTAGTTCTTAAATTTTTGTCTCCAATTGTCGTATTTTTATATTTCTGTATGTATTTTCGATTTTTTTTTTGATTGCATTTGTCACTTTTCGGCCACCGTGGTTATCAGATTCTTTAACAAACTTTTCAACAGATATTCAAGATTAAATCCAACATCATTATCTTTATCGCTTTTGTTATCATAGACATTTATTAATAGAGATTTCGTTAGTTTGTCCACGAAGGCGTTTTGCTTAATAATATACTTTAAGCCTTTTATGTTTCAGTAAATTTCATAGAGACTATTTTCTAGTTGTATAAGTTGAACAATAACAAAATTCTCACAATTGTGTTTTTGGATGCGATGGTTATTAGTTAATAGATGTTTCTTCCCAAAGTGTTGCTCCGATGGAATAGCTTTTGTTCAAATGACATTAGCGAAAAAATTGTTTTGAGAAATCTGTGACTCATACAAGTCGAATCTTTTGAAAATTGACAATTCTTAATTTAGGTTAACTTTGGATGATCCAGTTTAATAGATTCAATAGTTCAGGAGATATCGTATTTTGAATTTCAAAAATATCACTTTTGAGAAAACGTAAGTTAAAAAAAAACTAAGCACATTAAATTTCATAAATTCCGGTTCAAAAATTACCGATTTTCGTGGGAGGTTATTACCAATTTATACGTATTAGGCGCGCCTTGATGATAAGTCTTGATAATAATCTCTTAGTATCCTCGGTAGCAGATATGCAATTATTTTCGGAGGTGTAAAATACAGCACGGAAACTGTCTGGTTATCGGTCTGTGCTGCCGTTCGAACTTTGAGAAAATGTCCCAGAATTTCTTGCAACACGGGCTTTAAAGGGTTCAGGTTGTTTGGGAGCTAATGCAGGGCGTTAATTGACATATTACTTATGGTGATTCGCTTATCTGAAATTGATTCATAACCTTTTAAGGCTTCCGTTCGTGATCGTTGGCTGTTCCCTGTCGGTTGACTCAAGCCCGGAAATGCGTATTGACTAAAAGCCAAAGTTAATGGTTTCAAATGGGCTGATACACTGCTTCCAGGACTGAGACTCGAACACGGGTCTCGCCGTTCGCACACGAAGGTACTAACTGCTACATCATTATCGCATAACTTATAATTATGAACATTACGAACATTTTTGAAGTTTAAACTCTTATTTTTATTTATTTTTATTTACATTTTTCAGGAAAGGGGAAAAGACAGAGTTTCGCTACTGTGCTAAGTGAAAGTTTCATGTAAACTGATATTTGTAATAGATCTTTTAAACTAATAGGTTATCCATACATACTATGGAAACCTCAAAGACACAATTATTTTTTCACAGTTTATATATATTAATAAAAAATTTGGTAACTTCCTAGGAAAATACATCTTTTGCATTCATCAAAGTGCTCGATAGCTCGTGATGACGGCAAATTATGAGTTAAGGTTCCATTCACACTTGTAAACAATCCCATTTTTTTGCAGTAGTCATGTTTACAAAACGACTTTGGTGTATACGTTTGCATGACTCCTTCATGTAAGCCAATCTAACTCGTTTTCTTACTGCTTTTTAAAGTGAGACGATCAGTATAATTCCACGTTAATTTTTATTTCACAAAATAAGTATGAATTCGAAATACGAATGGAATACCCCAAGAGCTCTTAATTGAGCTAGAAACCTATCACCAGAACTGATATTACTAATTACATATTCCTAATTACATTAACAATAATCTATGTTAAAAATGTTTTCGAAAAAATAACATTTGATGAAAACAACAACAACACTACAAACAGCAAAGGATCAATGCGAATTATACCCATAATTCTTCGCCTGCTCAGTAAACACGTCATCTTGTGGGCTCACACTATGGCAATATCTCTCTTGGTGATATGAGGAACTATTGGAATGTTCCCTCTGTGTTGATACGGTCACGCCATCTGATAGAAAGCGTGGTGGAAATTTACTATATCTATCTGGTGAAGGGTACGTAATGTGACTTCGTGAACTTTGAGAACGTTGAAGAAGACTGTGAAGAGGCGGTGTATTGTCGAATTCGTCTTGACTCATAGAAGCATTTTCATTAGTTGAAATACTATCATCGTCTCCCGAGTTGCCTTGGTAACTTGGACTTTCGTGACCAAATACATACCTTTCTTGCAATTGCGTTGAGAAAGATGGCGAATCGCTGGAGCTGTTATGGCAGGGTGACATCTCACGATTATAGCCTGTGTTCATACTGTTGAAGATGGATTCTTTATTCAAACCGTTTTCTTTCAAATAGCTGAGAAAAAAAAAGAAACTTTCAATTTCTTGGTATAATATCCAAACATCAAATATCCCGCGTTTTATCTCCAACATTTATTATTCCGCGTTATCTCCGACATCTTTTATCACTCTTTCTGCGATGAAATAACGGCATTAAATTACAAATCTTCTTAGATTATTATGATTATCGATGGATTGTAAAAACTGACCGACGAAATGGATACATGCATGTCTAACCTTCTCCAGAAGACACACAAGGTCGTCTGAATGTTATATAGACGACGTTACAACGAAGCGACGTCGTATGTGTGCTGGGAATTCAAACAATTTTTTTGAATTATTACACAAGACGTGAGTCCAATTTAAAAAAAAATTATCATAATCCCGTGGTTTACTTACCAGACTAGGCAGATACCGGTCTGTGTTGCGCGACTAATTTGTGATATACTTTTTGGTTTGTGTTTTATTTTCAGTTCTTCTTGAAATTCAAATTTTGTTTGACTCGTCTTTTGCGTGTTTCGTTTCAATTCGAACAACTCATCGACTAACATTCTGAAATTTTATATGAAACAAACATTAATTTTAACATACACCTTATTTGTCGAATTAAACGAAGAAAACAATGATGCATGAAATTGACAAGAGTTATGAAAATCTGGAAACTAAAAACATTTTCAGAGAAAAATGGCAAAATTTCGGCTAGTTGACGAATATTTTTTGCCGATGAAAATTTTTTCCAAAGAATTTTTCATAATGGAAAACAATAGAAACAACAAAATGACGTTATGATTGATTTTGAAACTTGTGTTGAATCTGGCAAAATCTTCAAAATGTCTGAGTTCAAACTGTTTCTTAATTAAAATTCTATAAACGATAAAATTCTAATAACGAGACATAGGAACAAATGACGAAAATTACCCAAACTCGCCCACCCACCCTCCGAAGAATTTTTGGACGTTATAAGACTATTTTGAAGGATTCGACTTATTGTCAGACGAAATTTACAATATTTGACGTTATGCTAAGGTCGTGTCACAAAAAAGCAAAATTGAATAAAAAGCACACAACTTTACTGCAAATAGAGAATGTTCTTGGCGCCTACCTGATATTGTCTTCCAGTTCCGTCACTTTATCTTTCAGCAAATTTTTCTCCTGCTCTCTCTGTTTCAGCCTATATAGTAAGAAAAGTCGAAAACATTTTTCCAAAATAATTATTAATGTCAATTTTGAATTTTGTGCCAATTCTTTACAATTGAGTTGTATACTGTCAAACATGAAGAAGTAAGTACATATTTTTTTGTCTGGAGATTATGAAAGTTGACACAAAATCCTTGTGTCATTGCCATTGTAAATTGCCAAGTGTCATTACCATTGTAAATAGCGGTTATCATTTTTTCTATTGAGCTTATCCTGATCTTTTCCCGTACCGTTTCATACAAGTTTCAAGATTCCTTTATCGATACTTTGAGTCTCCATTAACAGAGGGGTTTTTTTCTGTTGGATTTACCTATCACGCTATAGTAACCGAAAGTCTTCAATCTTTTTGAGGCTACCAGGATTAGACTTCTGATTTGAGTTCTGCTAACCATGCTTCTTTATAAAGTAACCAAACATATAACACGTGATCATGCTATCCAAAACTGGATGTCACTATTAATATTTTGTTCTACCGATTGTATCCCGATTTTTATAATAGTTGTTTCAAGTTCTATAGGTTATTTTAAACTCTCCTCAATTCATGCATGATAGACCAACACGATTTGTAAATGACTTTAGTTCGATAAATTTTGGACTACAATTAATTGCTGACTGTGACGTAAGCGATGACGTTGACCAAGAACGTTTGGCAGGTGGTTGACAGAGAAAAAAAATTATCTGAAAGACATGTGCCATTGAAAATGCCAAATCCAAACTGCCACCATCATAGCAACTATTTTGCTTAATCATAATTACTGATGATTGTAGTTCATCAAAAATCATCAATCAAGTCGAAACAACACATCGTAGTAGTCTGTCCTGTGTATAATATTTATTTTTGTGCAGTGCTGACATTATGATGAATCAGACTTTGTTATATTTAACTATGACGGAAGATTGCCTTTCGATGAATCAGCTGTGGAGTTGATTAAAGACAGATTTTGTATGGTCATATGCTAGGATTTTGTTTACCACACAGTTCTGCAAGTTACTCAGAATGTCTTCCGCAGAAGACAACAACACTTATAGTACTCGTGTTTGGACCAGTATTTCACTTTGACCTTAAAAATCAACTGCCTATTTTGTCATTGTTGTTTTTATATTCGTCTTTTGAAATTAACTTTAATTCAATTTTTTTGTTAATTTGATTACCTACTATAAAAGCAGTCCATAATTAACGGTCGACAGAATTAATTGTAGCTAAAAATCTTCAAATACTACCCTTTCAGATAAACACTCTAATGAATCAGGTTGTTATCATAAACATTTATGTGGTCTGCTATATTGACATTAATAAAACCTACTTTGCTTCTAATGAGTCGACATATTCCTTTTTTCGTCGCCTGCTTTCTTGTGCCGATATCTATTATGGTGGTGAGGATATGGATGAGTTAAAAATCAAAAATTGTAAAAAAAAAAAAGTTGAAGAAAAACGAAGCTCACCTTGTTTCTCATTCTTCGCCTTGCTTTCTTCAACTCTTCTAAATCCATCTTCGAAAAAGAGAAATTTGTTTTAGATGAAAGGCCAACAATATTAATGACACAACATGCGTTTGGGTGGTCAACAAAAAATCATTAGACAATTTTCACCTTGACAGTCATCTTTTTGACTGAATATAAAACGTTTGGTCACAAATGCAAAAAGATTGCTTGCCCTTTTTGTTGGTCAATAAACAATATTTAGTACACAAACATTACTAGCTTCAAAATGATTTTGTTTTGTTTTGTTTTTGTTATTTGTCGACATAAAGTCAGAACTTATTCAACAAATCCACTACAGAAGAATTTGATTGAGCATTTAGTTAAAGGAAATGGACATCTTTCTTCATACTTCAACAGCTGCCCTCAAACAATTTAATAAAAAGCAGGACTTTAAAATGATGCCATGAAACAAAACATCCAGGCCTTAGTGCTGTCATTCCTGATTTAGCAGAAATGCGCTATGATAGATGCAAGACTTCATAACAACATAAAAGGAAATCGAGGAGGCTTTATCACACGATGTTGTTTAAGATCAAACTGTTACAAATTTTCAGGTGATGATGGCTCGGATTTATAGGTCGCAGTCGGTCAGGCTTTATTGATTCTCCATGTATAAAGAAGTAGATAATGATAAAAGAAAAAGATGTACCATTGGATAAGGCTGTGTAAGGTAATCTCCTTCTTCTTTGGATTCTATGTCTTCAGAGCAGTAGGATGTGTTTCTTAAAGGCACCATGCTCACTACGCTGTCTCTATTGTCATCAATGCTTGTGTTCAACACCAAGGGCTGTATCGAAATGAAATAATTATTGTTCTTAAAAGGAAAGAATTCCTTTAAAAAAAAAAAAACCCACAAAAACATTGATCCTAAAAAACGTTTGTTGAAACAACATTATTGAAAACAAAGAAAATACGCGTACTTACAAGAAATCACATGCGCTAAGTCACGGGAGTGTTTTACAACGGGTGATCAGTTACAAACATTTTTGAAAGTAAAATCCTGACTAGAAATTAATTGCTGTTATCAATTCATTAACAGGCAACTTTATTGCAGTTTATTGTTTTCGGTAGGCCATTGTGCACGAAAATACGCCACATCAATTTGAAATCAAAACATGTGAGCGCTCGCTGTTTGTTTGATGAAAAACATCAATTTTTGTCAATGTTACATAACACATATAACACAAAAACAACAACAATAAGAATCTCCCATTGTCAATCCGCCCAATGTTGTTTTGTTTATGATATATTAAAATCCAATTTTTATCGATTTTGTTAACTGCAGATTTCTCTGTTGAACTAATGCAATAAAATTGCGTGCTGTGAGTCATCCAAAAATATATGAAATCCTTAGCACAGAGAAAACTGTTTGTTTGTTCGATTTTCTCTGAGGTCGATATACATACTTTATAAAGAAAAAGCTTTTAAGCTAACAATGATAATTAGAACTCTCCTAAGGGTGTTCTTCAACTGGCAGTTTTGTTTATGATACTAAGCTCAGAGCATTAACGCCGTTATAGAGTCAAAGTCCACAAAAACCTTATTTTAAATACTCGATTGAGGCTAACCCCAAAACATTCTACTCCTGGATAAACAACAAGGATTCATGACTCCCTACATCAGCTTGTGGATAGCTCTAATTTTAACTTGAATTTGTTTTTTTGTTTTTAAAGATGTGTTATTGTACAAGTCTTCGCATACAATCTGTCCACTTTACAACATTTTAAATTATCGAAAGCCTTTATCTTGACCAGACGGTTATTTGTCCTCATAAAACATTTATGAATCTCCTACATTCGTGGCAAACATGCATATAAACAAAGAAATTCAAATTACTAAATCGATAACGTTTTCAAAACAAATTTCGAAATTTCAAAATGGTAGGCTAACAGCGATCATTTTTTTGTATTTACATATCCAGGCAAACTACAAAAAATATCAAAATATGAATATCGAAATGTGAATCTCATTTATTGACAAAAACATCTATACATTATGAAAACTTATCTTTGTTTTTTTTGAAGTTCTGAACGAATTCCCCAACGCGAAACAACAAACCTCAGTTTGAACAAGACCTTTGAAACGACTTCAGGCAATAAATTTTGTTGAAACATTCAAAGAATACCAACGGACGTTATAACAATAGCAAAAATCAGTTCTCTTCGAAAACAGAAATGATGTCAACTTTACTTCAACTTAACAGTCATACTAAGAAAGGCCAGTAACTATGTTACCTGTAAAAACCCTGTTATCATATCCACCAGAACAGTTCTTGCAATCGCCTTGTTAGTAAAAGATTTTTCCAAAAAAGGGAGGAAGCATTGAGAGAATAAAAACTGCAATAACACAGCTTTAAATTGAAAAAAAATGGAGAAAAACCTACAATATTTAAACTCTTGCATAAGAAACGTGGATCTGATTTAATTTTCCTCGACACGCCACCATCTTTAATTATAAATTTCTAATAAAGCTCGTGAACGGGTTGTTATTGAAAACCCTATTCATTCGTAAACAACGTTGAAAGGAGTGAGTGTTTACATGGACCAATGAGATCGACGATGTCAACAGCCTCGATTTCAGGTGGGATACATAATGGAGGTTGGTCGTCATTTTTCCTCAACATAAGTTTTGAACTTGCCTTTTGAGCCACATAGGTTCTCTAAGCTTATGTCGTTCTGATGTTGCAAGCAAGGCAAAATTGGCTTTTGTTTTGCTTCCATTTTTGCTTTTGTTTTGCTATATCTCTGATTATATATATAACTTATTTTAACTGTTTTTATTATATGGGATGAATAGCGATTCTTGTAAATGGGTAAGCCCTGAAATATAACATTACATTACATTACATTACATAAGACGTATATGGAAAGGTTTCGCAATGCAATTTTTTGCAACTTTTAATCTATAAATTAGGGAAGAAAACACCCAAAAAGTCTAACACTCTTCAAACAGGGGAAAAGATGGAATGCTACTATGACCCCAAAAGTGTTAACTCGTGTTAGGGGAATTTCAACAAGATATAACTTTGGAGAGTTCTTGAAAATTATTTCTTGAAGTAGAAGTAAAAGTTATCTATTACTTATCTCGCATTTTGATACTCCAATAGAACCAAATCACACGAGATTTATCCAAAGTATTGGTTATTTCTTTTGCTCATAGCCAAAAGCAACAGATGTAAAAAAAAGTCCAAGAATGTCTTTCTTTTCATAATTTCAAAATATTCATGTTTTTTCTGCTGACTCATTAGGTTTAAAATGGACTAAAAAATAAAAATAAAAATTTTTCCTATCAAAAAAATAGTCCCAGTCAATTTTTATTTTATTTTACCTATGTATCTATTTCCATATTTCTCTATAAATTTGTTTTGCACCTTGTTTGTACAGGTCCCTTATAAAGAATGGTAAAATGTCCCTTCACTTTGCCATTTAACTACACATTCTAAACAATAATGACCATTAATCAAGCCTATATAACCCCCACAATCTCAATTTATTTCGTGATCTTTAGGCACTTGTGGTAGAGTGTTCGCCTTCAGTGCGGGAGGTCAGGGTTCACATCCTGGCCGAGTCATGCCAGCGACTATAACAGTGTGAATCGATCCACTCAGCTTGAGAGCGGGATTGATATCTAAGGGGGTTGTCTGGTTGAGCGGTTGAAGCATACTTGCGGTTTCCGTAGCCCAAATGGGGGCTTTAAATGCTCTGGGACCTCCGTCGCAGGACCCTCATTGATAACAGTTCTATCAGAACTGAAGAGGCTATCCTGGGTAAACATTAATAATAATAATACACCAAACACCTTCTAACTTCAAGGTACAGGTCTAATTCACAATACATTATGACGGATAAAGAAAACGGGGGAAATTGACTAATTTCAGAGGGTGGTGACTAAATTTTCCCCTAAATAAGTTTTTAGTTTACCGAACCTAAATAAGGTCCGACTAATAATTTTTCCCAAATGTCCCCTAAATTTAATTATTTTTTCTCAAAATTCGCCAATCTTGCTCCAAAACCACTTACAAGCTATTTTCTCTGTAAAAGAAACAAATTTCGGATTTCTACAGGACAAGGATTTAACAAAAAATAAAATATATTGCACCATTTGTAGCAAACAACTACTTTTTATTTGGAAAAACATTCTCATTTTTACAGAAACCAAATCAGGTTTCTAAACAAACGAACAAACAAAAAACAAAAGCATCTAACCTACAACTTAATTTTAGCCGGGGAAAAGTGACTAATTTTAAGTATTGATGATCAAATTTTCCCCAGACTGATAGTTTTCCCTGCCTAAATTAAACCTCGGTTTCCTTTTCCCCGATATTTCCCCGATATAAGGTATGGCATAGTCATTAGAAAATTCCCTGACAATACGGTTTGCTCTGGACACGTTTATGACACTCCTATTTTACGCCTATTTATCACTTCTTATTACAACCAATGCAACGTAATTATTTACTACCTTGAAGAAACTACATTGAAAATAAACGAAAATAAACGAAATTTTTTATTTATACAAGAAACCAAGTGTGTGGATTTTGTTTTGAAAATACAGCCAAAGAACACATTGTATAATTGACCATAGGTGCTTGAATACGAAAAAACGTGAGGGTAATTGGCCATGAAGTAATTACATATATCCACTTCTCTATATATTTTTATATTTTTATTTAGTTTTATTGCTTGTTTGTTTGTTATAATATCATATAAAACATAATTTATTCTTCTATATCCCTTGTTATCCTTCTTTTTAAAAGATATTGATGAGAGATGATACAAAAAAGAATCAACTGTTAAAGGTAACGCTATGCACCACCATGCTCATTGGTGCTTAGAAAGAAAGTGGGAAAGGGACAGAGAATACTCCTACCCTTCGCTATGATTTTGAGCCTAAGGTGATGCTCAGGTTTTGCTTATCTTTTTAGTGAATTTGAGCCTGAATTTCAAGAATAATAACATGAAAATTCTCAATTTTGAAACTTGATAAAAATTAACCTTTGAAAGAACCTATAAAAACATCATTAGATTTTGAATGCTCACATAAAAAAAACATTTCAGGTATCATTAAACATCTCATCTCATCAAATCCTAAGGGAAATTGACGGGAAGTATGAAAGCAGAGTCGATAAAACAGTAAAGGTATATTAAGGGTTTTCCTCAAAACTTTCGACAGAAATTGAAGCTCAACGTCCATTTTGAAGATATGGAGTCGATATTTCAGATGTTTTAAATTGTTGTTAAATGTGTATCTGATTTTGTTTCTCAATGGCATAACCTTCTGTAAAAGATTATTTCGGTCTGTAGCATCAAATGTCACAAAAGGTATATTTTTACCAAAAAAAGAACAAAAGAAACCTATTGATTTGATGCTAGTATATTTTATAACATATACATTTTGGTGAACTTTAAAGATAATGAACTGTTATAAATAGAACTGACGGTTGCAGTGTGCTGATGTCAGCAGTGGGAATCCCTCATTAGAACAATAAGAAATGGGTCTGGAAGGAGCAGCTGACTGATTACAAAATGGCGAACAAACGAGGTAAACAAATGATTGGCTGTCTAGTAGAGATTCCCTCGTAGAAAACTGCTTAGTTTTCTCAGGACCTTTTTAGCAATTCATTATCTTTAAGTATTCTTGTTATAAACCCAAATAACGAAATTTCAGTTTTGGAGGAATGTCGCCTGTGACGTTTAAGGTAACAAACAACATTGTGAAAAAGAACTTAAAATACCCTCAATATATTATCATTCTTATTATTATTTTAATATACTTTTGATCACTGCCTCATCAAAAGTGACAGCAATTTTTTTCTAATTATAAACTTAAACGCTGAAATTTGATCTCACTGTCTTTAAAAGATTTTGATTTTTTTGTTTAAATAACAGACGAGTGGAAAACATCCCTGTATTTGTTTCCTTCTTAAGTCATTTTCAAAAGCTGCGAAAGTGAATATAAGTAAAATATTCTAAGATCTTATTATCCAGAATTGATATGGAAGAAAATATTCTTTCTACAATGATAAAAAAACACCATGTGATCTTTGTCTTTTGCCATTTCCCCAAATTTTTCATTGAAAACGAATATTTTAATAGGTTGCAAATGAACGAATCAAGTTGGTAAAGATGCGCCTTAAGGCCTGATTTCACGGACATATTTTTTCAAAATAACATCAAAATAAAAATATTTCAAAAATATTTTAATGTGAAACGTTATTTTGTGTATAAAAATAATGATTAGATAACGAGCTGTTATAAGTAGAACAGAGGGTTGCAGTGTGCTGATGTCAGCAATTCCCTCATTCGAACAATAAGAAATGGGTCTGTTTTTCCTTAGTTTAAGATCTTGAAAAAATATCCCACAATCATCGATCCGCGATAACAAATTTCTCCAGGTATTCAGATTACAGTAGATTTATGTTCAAAAGAAAAACAACATGAGTACTTACATAGTTGTTGACAAGATATTCGGACAATTCAATCTCAGATGTCGATGATCCTTTCCTTTCGAAATCAGGATACAATTTGGAACCCTATAAAAGACCATAGTCAGATTTTTAAAAGGCCGTTTGTCTGAAAAAAAGGGCATAATGATAACAAAACTTTAGAAATAATGCAATTTCAAACACTTTAATTATATAAAAGGATATAAAAATTTGGTTTGCATTGACTTGGTTTTTTCCTCTCGAAGCACCATGGTTGTGAGTTTCATGAACTCATGCACACAACGCTTCCGCAGGTCGAAAATTGAGAAATAACAGACCATATATCATTTTCTTTTTTAAATTATATCATTTTGATAGAACTTATTAAAAAAATCAATCAAAAATTTAAGAAAATAATACATTCAATTTTATGTAATCAGTGTTAATTGTTATATTGAAAGGGGAACATGTTTGATGGATGGATGGAAAGAGTATGCATAATTTATAAAGTCCTTCAATTGTTACATTTTTCCCACCATCTGACCTAGCAGTTACGCAAAATTGTTACATTTTTTCCACCATCTGACCTAGTAAAACAATATGCTTGACATTTTGTGGTGAATATATTGAAATAATACGGTAAGTTGATATTGAGAAGTAAACACAATATATATAAAGTGTAAAGAGGCTCTTGAATAGATGGGAGCGTTAAATTAATGGATTCCTGAATATTGAAAATCCTTTCTTCGCATCGAGTAGGACTCGGCGTTTGAACGAGAATCTTCGTTAAAATTCGCGAAAAATTCCAAAACACCAAAAGACATTTTCAGGTGATAAAGAAAATCCTAATAAGGCTTTCTTTTGGACCAATTTGGTTTCAGTACGATTTCATTCATATATTTGATGATGACATAATTGTGATGTCGTTTGTAACTGATGCCTGTGACATAACGATTGTAACACATCGTTTAAATGTCAATGCCTCGTGACCTGAACGTTGAAATGATTCTACAGTACTTGAAACACGTCACTTTCTGATAAGCTCGTTACTTCAAATGTTAAAACATGCGTATCTTTAAATGGATTTGCAATATACACGTCACTTTCGAAGCTGATAAGATCGGTACAAGATTACTGTTTTGTTAAAAAATTACCATTATGACAGTGATGGTGTGCTTTCATCGGAATCCTTAAATGGTATGTCTATTCAGAAGTGCGTTAACAAGATGCGATCATTAAACATTTTGTTTGAAAGTCTATTTTTTGTTTGAAATAACGAGGCATTACATAACCATTACCTTGTTTAACCCAGACAGAAATAACAAAGTTTTCACCGCAAACTAGTGATCGCTCTTGTTACATTAACCTAGTCAGATTCTTCTCAAATGTTAGAAAGAACAAATTGGATGAAAGCCCAACGCAATGTTGCATTTCTTTGCATGTAGTTAAAATCTATCTACATGTAGATCGTGTCTGTTTTCATAAGAAACGTAGCGAAAGGTTTAGTTCCAAAAGTTTCTTAATTTATGTGGTAAATTTATTTCTAAAAGTATCTGAACGAGTTCTTATTTCAGTAATTATAATTGAAACACTGAATTTAAGAATGTGTTTCATGCAATATCCAACTATACGGTAAATAAACATTTCAATCTTCCAGAATTACATTAACTCTATTAAAGTCTTCGATTTTAAGGTTTTAGATCTGTAGATTCACAAAACAAGACAAACTTACTTAGTTCTTTTTAGCAAACTTTCGTTGATCCTTTCCAACAGCAACTGAGCTCAATGTAGGCTCTTTGCACTTTTATATGGAATGTGCCTTCGCATTGTTCTTAGTCACTTTCTACAAATACGTCATTGGTTTTACGTAAATGAACAATCACCAAATGTCATTATCGTATTAAATTACATTTAAAAGAGCGAACGTGTATTGATGATGTTTTGTATAATATTATAGAATCAGTTCATAACGGATGTGAAGCTTGGCATCCTAAACAAGCTTATGTTAATATATTTATTCTTTTGTGGAACACGGGAGATTTGAAGGATTTATTAGAAAGACGCATTTTCATTCTATTAATAAATTAAAAGCAAACCTTTCTAGAAATGAACAATAAATTGTTAAAACCGAAAAAGTTATTATATAAAAAAAACTATTTTAGGTTCATTTGGATTCGTCCTTTCTCCAACCCTCTTCAACAAGTTTGTACAAATTCAAATTATTGATTGCCAATTATTCACGTTAACATATTGTGCATCTATCGATTTCTCAACTAAGGTTCGTGGTAAAATTTGTTGGGGTCAGTGAGAGTAAGGGTCAAGTTTTGTCTCCTTCTAATCAAGAAGTAAGCTGGTTAGAACTGGGTAGTGTATACGCTATTAATTAAAACTTCATATTTTGCGAGAGAATTTATCAAGAAAATATGCTCTTACCGAGTGGACAAAATCTTCAAAAGTCTCTATTGAGGAGTGTGTTTTTAATCGAAACAGCATGCGATATTGCTTTCCATTCCTATAGAAAACACTTCTTCTCATAGACTTTTTGAATATTTTGCCCACTGGGTACAATCAGAAAAACATAACGCTGGTGGTGACCTGTGTCAAACTTAAACTTTATCACAAGTTTTGCATCATAAGCCTGAAATCATACGCTTGTTGCGGCTTGTCAGACCTTGTCCTCAAGTTTTGCGTCATAAGCTCTTAAGAATTGACTTAATATAAGCTTGTTTACAACTTATGATATTTAAGTGTTTAGATAAGTATTTGTCAATATTGATGACGGATCATGATAATAACAAAGAAGAAACAGGAAATGTTGACTATGAAATGAAACTTGTTTATTGCAGTAAAAAAATTTCCAGACTACCTCCAAAAACTACAATAAGTTTTCAGAAAAAAAAAGTTGTTTATTTCACTGATTACAGAACCATCAACGTGACAGCATCCACGTGGCAAATTTCTGACGTTTTTGTGCGGTGTCAGTGTCAATTATCTATTGTTTGTTGAAGTATATAATTGTTTTAAAGAACAAATCACAAATGTGAATATAAAATTACAACGAAATCCCAAAATATAAGGGAGATTTTTTTTTTAATACTTTAAATTTTGTGATAATGTTTATCGAAGTCAATATTTTAACTTTTATTTGAAATTCTACGGAGGAACTTATTTTTGGGGTATTTTTTTCACATCATTATATCAAAATACGCAACTTGTCTTTAATTTTATAATCGTCTTTGTTGTAAAGCCATGCCAATATGCCAGATCATAACGTGTACTGCTATTATACCCATAAATTCGTCATCATTCGAAAATCTTGTCAACAAGTTTATGACATAAATGAGACGTCTAGTCTCGTCTAAACATGTTCTACGTCCATGACACATCATTTTTTCCGTCTCAAACGTAGTTCAAATTTGGGATGGCCACATATACGCAAATGCGATATTGATGATAATTCTGAGGGAAGTAATCTAAGAAGTTTCATAACATTTATACAGCATATGCAGATCTACAGAGTACGTCAAAATTTGTGGAGGAGAGTGTTAGCTATTAATACATAAAAGAAAAACGTGCAAGTAAGTCGATTGGTGGTACAGACCGAAAACAGAAAATTATGTTGATGTACTCCTACACAATTTTCAACCGTCGCTGTACAAGACTTATTAACAGTCATTCACATTCTTTCGATAATATTCAATTCCAAATTAAATCCAAATAGTTGTTTGATAACATACATGTTTCCAGAAATTTTTTTAAACATCGATGTTTTACCAAACTATCCTACCCCGCCTCGTTCTGATTAGATATTTTGTTGAAAATTATCACAAATTATCCCACAACGATTTACAGTTATGCCAAATATATACCTTATTGGTTCTTTTTACACCGGCCCAAATTTAACACCGGCCCCTTTCACGCCAGTCTTTATTGACGTTATTTTTGAAAAGCCAAACTCTCACAGACAAACATCTAACGCCGACGCTAATTTCTATCCGTACGCCGGCCCTGCTTACGCCAAGTCATGAATATTAACGCCATTAAAGGCCGGGCGTAAAAATGGGCCAATAAGGTCATCAAGTAATTACCGTGAAACAATATAACGCAAGAAAGTATGCTTCCCAGTTCTCACAATCAGAAAAACATATCTGTGTCAAACTTTCTCAGTTTTTGCGTCATAAGCTCTTAAGAATTGACTTAATATAAGCTTGTTTACTACTTCTGATATTTAAGTGTTAAGATAAGTTCTTGTCAATATTGATGACGGATCAATATTTAAAGCTCATTTTACATTAGGTGGTCGGCGCGTGTTACGAATAGAAATTTTAGAGGGAAAAATATATGGCGGATTCAGCAAAAATCTGAATGTTCTTCCCGCTAAAATTACATGTTTTCGCATGTTTTTCCAAAATGGTCTCGATGTATCTTCTAAAACCTCACTAACCTCACTAAACTAAACGATTAAAAAGTAAATTCAAAGAATTAAGAAAATAACCTAGTTTCCAATTTTATTTGGTAGGTTTATGAAGTTATAAGCACTAGAAAATACATTTTGTCAGTTCAAACAAATTTGAAAAAAACAGCTTTTTATAAAAATGTAAACAACGAAGCGGATCAACATTTCATAAGGTAATATGATGCCACTTGAAAAGAGAAAAATAATAGAAAGTTGGTCTGTCGGGAAGACATGAAATTAAAAGGAAAATTTATAAATTCTCTTAATAAAAAGTGAGGGTTTTTAGGTTAAGTTCTCGTGATACAGACTGATTTTGTGTTCATTCATTAGCAAGAAAAAAATACTGTGAGTTCCAGTGAAATTGTGTATTCTCGTGTTACATAGTATAATGGAACACATCTGTTTTTTAACATGGCTCCTCTTCTACTTTGTCCTGATGAAAACGATCATAAACAAACGATTTTAATGAGGCATGTAACCGGTTATGAAAGTTTAAAAACATTAATTTTTTTTAATGAACTTTTTATCTAATTGATGTATTATCGTTAACTTCAATCTTTTAATTCCAACTAACCTGATAGATTAATGTTAACAATTACTTGACGTCGATTGCTCATAAATGGTCATCATTTGAAGTCAAGCAAATGGTTGCAATTTGGATGTGAAAATTTAGAGGAATAACAAGATTTCGTCTATTCACTTGCCATTTCTTGTTTTGCGTCAAATATGACATCACTACTGGAATCAATAAATCCACTTTGCATTTCCATAAAGTGGCACTTCAGACAATCATATGTCATGATTCTAACTGCCAATGAATACAATGCCTTAATGATGCTTGTGTAAAGAGTATATGTTTTAACTACAATATGTTTTGAAATTTCTTGGTAATGTTCTCAACTCGCCAGCGTACTGAGTTGATATTTCATTGAACCTAATACTGATGCTTTTTCTTTTCTATCAGCTTCAAGCAATTGTTGTGTAGAAGGGTAGCCCAGTAGAATGTCGCTTGGACGTTATATGGACGTCTTTACAACGTTTGGAAACGATTTCGTGTGCCTCCTCCTGGGACGATATATCAAACAAAACTTTAAGAAAATCTTTCTGACTTTTAGGAACGTTCTTGGGCTATGCATACATGACTTAACGATAATAATAATAATAACTGCGTAACTGAGGGCGTGTATGTTTGTATGTTTGGTATTGCACTGTAAAAAGTCATTTGCCGTTGATGGTGATTTGTCCTTTACGTTTTCGGACACTGGTTTTGGATAATTTTTCATGGAATGCTACTGCAATTTTATTCGTCCTCCATTTATTCTCTGCCTAAGAGAGTTATCTCTTCTCTTTAGCGTTTTAGATCGGTTTTTCCATTTGGAAAACACTTGATCTGGTGAAATGAAAGACTAGAACTTTACAGATCAGTTTGGTTTGAATGGGTTAAAATTTAAAGGAAAACAAAACAAAACAATTAATTATTTAGCTAGAAATATTATCGCTTTATTTTTGCAATGAAATATGGTCTCTATTCTCGGGTATAAAATAATATTAATAAATTCTCAAACATTTATGAATTAGAAATGCTACCCAGAGAACGACCGTTCACATCTATTTTTTTTTTAAATATAATAATAATAATAAGATTTCATTTGTAAAATTTATGCATTGTTATCATTGTAGCATAATCCAAATAATTTTGTGTTTCTTTAATTTAACTCCATTTCTGATAAAAATGTTGAATCAGTTTTTGATTGCAATCCCAATTGTATTCGAACTAAGTGTAAAACGTGTTTTGCAAGAATGCAGAGTGAAGACTGCTTAGATGATTGTACTAGAAAAATTGTCCATCTTATCTCCTTGATATATTTATTCCGTATTTGTCGCTGACTTATCAAACTGGGAAGCTTTATTGAGTTAAAGAATAAAGTGGGTTGGGTTTTGGAATTCTTGAAAGGCAGCTTATGAATTTAGAACATAGGTTGACATAAATAGATACTATGAAGGACTAGTTTCGGTAAAGAGATGTAACTTATCCCCAATAACAAGCACAAGAAGAATGAAGTGTGTTGGGTTTTGCAATTCTTGAAAACCGACGTATCAGGTTATATCATATTATGGCTGATAGTATAATGTACTAGTTTCTGATAAGAAATGTCACTTATCCCTATTAACAAGCACAAGAAGATTAAAGTGTTTTGGGTTTCTGAATTCTTGAAAAGCAGGTCAACAACTTAGACAATAGGTTGGTAAAGCTAGATACTATAATGTATTAGTTTCGGTCCAGAGATGTAACTTATCCCCACTAACAAACACAAGAATAATAAAGTGCGTTGGATTTTTGAATTCTTGATATGCATCTCACAAATTTAGACCATAGGTTCGCAGAGCTATAATGTACTCACAAGAAGAAGAGAGTGTGTTGGGTTTTGGAATTCTTGAAAAGCAGCTCACGAAGTTAGACCATAGATTGACAGGGCTACATACTATAATGTACTAGTTTCGGTAGTGAGATGTAACCTATCCCCACTAACAAACACAAGAATAATAAATAGTGTTGGGTTTTGGGAATTCTTGAAAAGCAGCTTATGAGTTTAGACAATAAGTTGACTTCAATAGATACTATAAAGCACTAGATTTGGTACAGAAATGTAACGTATCCCCAATAACAAGCACAAGAATAATACAGTGTGTTGGATTTTTAAATTCTTGATATGCAGCTCACAAATTTAGACCATAGCAGAGCTAGATACTGTAATGTTCTAGTTTCGAAACAGAGATGTAACTTATCCACACTAGCAAGAACAAGAAGAATAAGATATGTTGGGTTTTGAAATTCTTGAAAAGCAGCTGATGAGTTTGGACCATAGGTTAACTTAAATAGATACCATAAAGCACTAGATTTGGTACAGAAATGTAACGTATGCCTCTTATAATTTTAGACCATAGTTTGGCAGAGCTAGATATTATAATGTACTTTTTTTGTACAAAAATGTAACTTATCCCCACTAACAAGCACAAAAAGAATAAAGTGTGTTGGGTTTTGGAATTCTTGAAATGGGGCTTACTAATTTAGACCATAGAATGGCAGAGCTAGATACTATAATGTACTAGTTTCGGTACAAAGATAAAACTTATCCCCACTAACAAGAACAAGATGAATAAAATGTGTTGGATTTTGACTTCTTGCAAAGCAGCTTATGAAGATAGACAACATGTTGGCTGAACTAGATACTATAACGTACTAGTTTCGGTACAGAGATATAACATATCCCCACTAAAAACACAAAAATAATAAAGTGGTTTGGGTTTTAGAATTCTTGTAAAGCAGCTCATCAGCTTAGATCATATGTTGGCAGAACTAGATGATATAATGTACTAGTTTTTGTACAGAGATGTAACTTATCCCACTAACAAGCACAAAAAGAATAAAGTGTGCTAGGTTTTGGAATTCTTGAAAAGCAACTTATCAGGTTAGATCATATGTTAGCTGAACTAGATAGCATAATGTACTAGTTTCTGATAAGAAATGTCACTTATCCCCATTAACAAGCACAAGAAGAATAAAGTGTGTTGGGTTTTGGAATTCCTGAAAAGCAGCTCATAAGGTTAGACCACAGATTGCAAGAGTTAGATACTATAATGTACTAGTTTCTGTACAGAGATGTAACTTATCCCAACTGACAAGAACAAGAAGAATAAAATGTTTTCGGTTTAAGAATTCTTGAAAAGCAACATATCAGGTTATATCATATTATGGCTGAACTAGATAGTATAATGTACTAGATTCTGATAAGAAATGTAACTTATCCCCATTAACAAGCATAAATGAATAAAGTGTGCTGGGTTTTGGAATTCCTGAAAAACAGCTCATAAGGTTAGACCACACATTGCAAATGCTAGATGCTATAATGTACTAGTTTCTGTACAGAGATGTAACTTATGCCAACTAACAAGAACAAGAAAAATAAAATGTTTTCGGTTTAAGAATTCTTGAAAAGCTACTTATCAGGTTATAACATATTATGGCTGCACTAGATAGTATAATGTATTAGTTTCTGATAAGAAATGTAACTTATCCCCACTAACAAGCACAAAAAGAATAACGTGTGCTGGGTTTTGGAATTCTTGAAAAGCAACGTATCAGGTTATATCATATTATGGCTGAACTACATAGTCTAATGTACTAATTTCTGATAAGAAATGTCACTTATCCCTATTAACAAGCACAAGAAGATTAAAGTGTGTTGGGTTTCTGAATTTTTGAAATGCAGCTTTCGAAGTTAAAACATTGAATGGCAGAGCAAGATACTATAAAAGATTAGTTTCGGTCCAGAGATGTAACTTATTCCCACTAAAAACACAAAAATAATAAAGTGGTTTGGGTTTTAGAATTTTTGTAAAGCACCTCATGAGCTTAGATCATATGTTGGCAGAACTAGATGATATAATGTACTAGTTTTTGTACAGAGATATAACATATCCCCACTAAAAACACAAAAATAATAAAGTGGTTTGGGTTTTAGAATTCTTGTAAAGCAGCTCATGAACTTAGATCATATGTTGGCAGAACTAGATGATAAAATGTACTAGTTTTTGTACAGAGAGGTAACTTATCCCACTAACAAGCACAAAAAGAATAAAGTGTGCTAGGTTTTGGAATTCTTGAAAAGCAACTTATCAGGTTAGATCATATGTTAGCTGAACTAGATAGCATAATGTACTAGTTTCTGATAAGAAATGTCACTTATCCCCATTAACAAGCACAAGAAGAATAAAGTGTGTTGGGTTTTGGAATTCCTGAAAAGCAGCTCATAAGGTTAGACCACAGATTGCAAGAGTTAGATAATATAATGTACTAGTTTCTGTACAGAGATGTAACTTATCCCCAATAACAAGCACAAGAATAATGCAGTGTGTTGGATTTTCAAATTCTTGATATGCACCGCACAAATTTAGACCATAGGTTTGCAGAGCTATAATGTACTCACAAGAAGAAGAGAGTGTGTTGGGTTTTGGAATTCTTGAAAAGCAGCTCATGAAGGTAGACCATAGAATGACAGAGCTACATACTATAATGTACTAGTTTCGGTAGTCAGATGTAACCTATCCCCACTAACAAAAACAAGAATAATAAATAGTGTTGGGTTTTGGGAATTCTTGAAAAGCAGCTTATGAGTTTAGACAATAAGTTGACTTCAATAGATACTATAAAGCACTAGATTTGGTACAGGAATGTAACGTATCCCCAATAACAAGCACAAGAATAATACAGTGTGTTGGATTTTTAAATTTTTGATATGCAGCTCACAAATTTAGACCATAGCAGAGCTAGATACTGTAATGTTCTAGTTTCGATACAGAGATGTAACTTATTTACACTAGCAAGAACAAGAAAAATAAGATATGTTGGGTTTTGAAATTCTTGAAAAGCAGCTGATGAGTTTGGACCATAGGTTAACTTAAATAGATACCATAAAGCACTAGATTTGGTACAGAAATGTAACGTATGCCTCTTATAATTTTAGACCATAGTTTGGCAGAGCTAGATATCATAATGTACATTTTTTTGTACAAAAATGTAACTTATCCCCACTAAAAAGCACAAAAAGAATAAAGTGTGTTAGGTTTTGGAATTCTTGAAATGGGGCTTACTAATTTAGACCATAGAATGGCAGAGCTAGATACTATAATGTACTAGTTTCGGTACAAAGATATAACTTATCCCCACTAACAAGAACAAGATGAATAAAATGTGTTGGATTTTGAATTCTTCCAAAGCAGCTTATGAAGATAGACAACATGTTGGCTGAACTAGATACTATAACGTACTAGTTTCGGTACAGAGATATAACATATCCCCACTAAAAACACAAAAATAATAAAGTGGTTTGGGTTTTAGAATTCTTGTAAAGCACCTCATCAGCTTAGATCATATGTTGGCAGAACTAGATGATATAATGTACTAGTTTTTGTACAGAGATGTAACTTATCCCACTAACAAACACAAGAATAATAAATAGTGTTGGGTTTTGGGAATTCTTGAAAAGCAGCTTATGAATTTAGACAATAAGTTGACTTCAATAGATACTATAAAGCACTAGATTTGGTACAGGAATGTAACGTATCCCCAATAACAAGCACAAGAATAATACAGTGTGTTGGATTTTTAAATTTTTGATATGCAGCTCACAAATTTAGACCATAGCAGAGCTAGATACTGTAATGTTCTAGTTTCGATACAGAGATGTAACTTATTCACACTAGCAAGAACAAGAAGAATAAGATATGTTGGGTTTTGAAATTCTTGAAAAGCAGCTGATGAGTTTGGACCATAGGTTAACTTAAATAGATACCATAAAGCACTAGATTTGGTACGGAAATGTAACGTATGCTTCTTATAATTTTAGACCATAGTTTGGCGGAGCTAGATATTATAATGTACATTTTTTTGTACAAAAATGTAACTTATCCCCACTAAAAAGCACAAAAAGAATAAAGTGTGTTGGGTTTTGGAATTCTTGAAATGGGGCTTACTAATTTAGACCATAGAATGGCAGAGCTAGATACTATAATGTACTAGTTTCGGTACAAAGATATTACTTATCCCCACTAACAAGAACAAGATGAATAAAATGTGTTGGATTTTGAATTCTTGCAAAGCAGCTTATGAGGATAGACAACATGTTGGCTGAACTAGATACTATAACGTACTAGTTTCGGTACAGAGATATAACATATCCCCACTAAAAACACAAAAATAATAAAGTGGTTTGGGTTTTAGAATTCTTGTAAAGCAGCTCATGAACTTAGATCATATGTTGGCAGAACTAGATGATATAATGTACTAGTTTTTGTATAGAGAGGTAACTTATCCCACTAACAAGTACAAAAAGAATAGAGTGTGCTAGGCTTTGGAATTCTTGAAAAGCAACTTATCAGGTTAGATCATATGTTAGCTGAACTAGATAGCATAATGTACTAGTTTCTGATAAGAAATGTCACTTATCCCCACTAACAAGCACAAGAAGAATAAAGTGTGCTGGGTTTTGGAATTCTTGAAAAGCAGCTTACGAATTTGGACCATAGAAAGGCAGACCTAGATACTATAATGTAGTAGTTTTGGTTCAGAGATATAGCATATCCCCACTAAAAAGCACAAGAAGATTAAAGTGTGTTGGGTTTCTGAATTTTTAAAATGCAGCTTTCGAAGTTAAAACATCGAATGGCAGAGCAAGATACTATAAATCATTAGTTTCGGTCCAGAGATGTAACTTATCCCCACTAACAAATAAAAGAATAATAGAGTGTGTTGGATTTTAAAATTCTTGATATGCAGCTCACAAATTTAGACCATAGCAGAGTTAGATACTGTAATGTACTAGTTTCGATACAGAGATGTAACTTATCCAGACTAACAAGCACAAGAATAACAAAGTGAGTTGGGTTTTGGAATTCTGGAGGCTTACTAATTTAGACCATAGAATGGCAGAGCTAGTTACTATAATGTACTAGTTTTGGTACTAAGATATAACTTATCCCTACTGACAAGAACAAGAAGAACAAAATGTGTTGGATTTGGTATTCTTGCAAAGCAGCTTATGAATTTTGACCATAGTTGGTCTTAACAAGATACTAAAATGTACTAGTTTCGGACTAGAGAGGTAACTTATCACCAATAACAAAGTTTTGGAATTCTTGAAATGCATTTTACGAAGTTAAACCATAGAATGGCAGACCTATATACTATAAGGCACTAGTTTCGGCACAAGAATAATAAAGTGTTAGGGGTTTTGGAATCCTTATAAGCAGCAAAAGTAACAAACTTCAGCGCTATAATAGAAATCCTCTGAAGAATATATTTAACTTAAGAAAAACTCTATATGTTGTGACATATGCAATATATGGACGTTCGGAATCCCGGAGTTACGAAACCGAGTTACGCATTATGGCGTCTCAAACCGAGTTGGAAACTTGGATATTTCATGTTCATTAAGTTCATTATTTTTTTAGTATTAGTTATGAGTAGGAAAACTGTAACTTCATTATTAAAATGTTTTGCTTTCTAAGAAAACATTAGCATTCAATGATGAAAAAATGAAATGAGTGAAGTACCTATTCTATGTTGTAACGTAGGTTACAACCCAATTTTACTAAGAATAGAAATATAACAGAAAACATGTGATCAAAGTGAGTGCAAAATAAGCTATACTGTCCAGACCCGAGAGTTTTCTAATAACAATGTTTTTATTAATGCTTGTGACGTGCAAACAAGTATCTTTCCTGAACCTCGGTTGTAAATTATAATTTTATAAAATAATTTTTTATTATTATTATTATTATTATTATTATTATAACACGTTTTATAAGAACACTGAAGCTCAGATTGTACCAAAAAAATAAGAACCCCGTGGTCAAAATCTTCAAAAGTCTATGAGGAGGAATGTTTTCTATGGGAATGCCATGCAATATCCCCTGCTATTTTAATAAAAATAACACTCCTCCACAGAGACCTTTTGAAGTTTTGCCAACTAGGAACAAGATAAAAACAAGCTGAAGCTCAGATTAGGTTCAATTCAAAATAAGAACAAAATAAAAAGTTGTCCCGATAAAAAAAAAATATTTTTCACTCAAACAATCCCGATAGTATTTCAAACCTGCGCACTAAATGGGTTGAAAAATATGAAAGTTTATTAACAGTTAAACTTTCTACCTAAACTTTTTTCAAATAATAGCCAGGGAAATTCCTTGCCTAAAATCGAACGCTTTGTTTGCATACCTTGTAAGTAAATAACAAAAAGGTTAATGACTGCTATTGTGAGCTCAATCTGTCACGAGTGTAAAATAGAAATAAAATGCACCGGGCCTTAAACTTAGATGATTAAAAACAGGAATAAGAACATTTAAGCTCATCAATATTTTACTGGTTCTTATAAAAAAAAGAGTTTATATCAGACACAAGCCCATCGCTTTGGAGAATAAATACACTCCAAGTACAATTAATAAGGAGGCTAACGATTGGTTTAGCTCTAACGTCACTAGTTTGCCGTCACAACTTTGTTATTTTTGTCTGGGTTAACGAGAACACTGTTGCGTAATGCCTCGTTCTTTCAAATGAAAATAAGAGACTTTCGATCAGAAAGGTTTTGTGATCGCAAAATAGAATGTTCACAATCTCTTCTGCAATGGTACTTTCCTCCATTATTCAATCAGTAACAAGGAAAAAGAATATTGCAGTTAATTTAGATTACCTTTTCATCAGTACGGTGGTGATTTTCCATTTTATATGCCAACCTCTCCGCAACGCCCAAAATAGATCTTTTTTTCTGATGATACTACAATTTCTCTAAGTAAATAATTTTTCGCGAAGAATTATCTGATGCATTTCAAATCATGCACAAACTACACGTGTTGCCATGCCGAATTATTTCAAACTTGATTGCTTACGTGGTTGAACATAATCTGCAAAGAACAGCGCTGTTCTTTGTTAGGAATATGCGCCAAAATGGCTGAAAAGATAGCTTGCCTTATTTTCCATGTGTAGTTACCTTCAAAGAGGTAACTTCTCAGCTTCTTGTTTGTTTCAACTGCATTCTGGGTTAAAGGTTCTTTTCAACGTAATTTTATGGTCGCAATTTCTGAGGGGGGGGGGGGGGGGGGGGGGGGGATCTGAAACCCTCTCAATAATGTTTCACCCACCATTTTTTTTTTAATTTCTGGGAAACTAAGAAGACTAAGAAAGACTAAGAAAATAAAAATTAAAACTATTGACTATGTCTTCGCCCTAGACCCAATTTCACACTTCGCAAAAATTATGAGACAAACCCCCCTTCCCCATGTTATCAATGTTGGTGTGAATGGAGCTTGTCAGTGGAGCTTCTGTTATGCTGGAAACCACTATAGAATATTGAAATAACATTGTATGTGTGTGGGATTTGTTTGTTTGTTTTTTTGTTTGTTTGTTTGTTTGTTTGTTTGTTTGTTTGTAAATTTATTTAAAGTAAGTTAATACAAATTATAGTTTTACAAATACAAAGGTATAGGTAAAAACTGGAGAAAAAGTAGCTATGCAGACAAAGTTTTAGGCATATATAAAATTATAATAAAAGACAACATTTTGAAATTTCAGTTAATGATGTCTTAAATTTAAAAGTACTCAAATTGCTGTTTAAGAAAAAAAGGGAAAAAAACTCCCAGATTTCTTTTAAATATAAACAAGTTGTCACATGTCTTTATATCACCCAGAAGCCTTAAATCCTTAGGACCTATAGGTCCTAAGGATTTAAGGGAATTTGATCCGAAAACCGTTGTTTTGGAGCACGGCATAACAAAGTTTAATTATGTTTTCTTACGGGAAGATCACTTTCATGGAGTAAAAATATCTTTTTCATAAAAGGAGGATTTAAAGCATATAGTGTGTTATATATATATCTTCATTGAAAATATTCCTGATTTAGTTAACAGATCATCGTATGTAGTCGGGTAGTCATTGTACCAACGCTTTTTTATGAATTCTTTCTATCTTATAAGAGAACTTTTCGCCTAGGAGGTGGAGTGCTACAAGAGGGGACAGTTGAAACTAGCATAACTGGTTAATAGGACTTTTTTCGCATGAAAATTGAGAAACATCGAAATAAAACGTTTAAAGGCATACCGAAATATGCAGACCAGAAATGTTTTTTATAATTATTATTTTGAACATATAATATTTATTACTCGCGCCTCCATTAATTTACTGACCGTGGAAAGTTAGCTGGTCTGTATGTTATTCTGACAACTCTTCATCGCAAAGCAAAACAACATGGAGAGAAAAAGACGAATCACGATCAACTTATATTGGCAATATTCCATGCACAGACACAGTTTAGTGCAAAGAAGAAAAATAAAACGTATTCTCTAATATTTCTAGTTATGATATATATAATTCTTCAAAACTTTTCTTCGTTTTATCTATCTTTTTTTTAGCAATCCTCACAAATACTCTGGTAAACTTTTAACAGAAGTTTCTCTTGAAAGCGTTTTATTCTAAACGGTTAGACATAACAGCTTTTATTGTATAGTATAAACATAATTGTAATGCTTTAGAAGAAAATTCACACTTTAATACTAAATTTATGGTGAAAACAGGTTAGAGCTTTCTGTTTGTATATTCTCTCGCTTAAATTTTAATTTCGTGGGACCCACGGAAGGTACCTGGCTTCTTCAATACTTTCTGTTTATTCATGTACGAAATATTTCGTTGCATCACGCAGGGACCGTACATACTTTTGCTTGTAAATTGTCCTCCTTTTTGGAGTCACTAGGATTTGTTATTCACCCATCAAAATTCGCGACATTTTTGAATCTAAATAACTTTTTAGCACTTTAACCGAATTCGCTGACCTTTGGTGACTTTTACTAACTTTTATAAAGGTTTCTAAAATTAAAAAAATGAGAAAGGTGACCACGCCCTATTTTTTCCGGGAGTGGGTATTTTTTTAAGTTACCCTTTTGTTTCCTGATTGAAATGTACTCAATCAAATTCATTTTGTAGTGAATTGAACTTTTGTGATTACCAGTTGAACTTTGGAGTAATTTACGAACTAGTTATAATAATTTACTGACCAGATTTTACAATTTACAGACCAGATTTGTTATTTTACGGAGCAGATATTTCAACTACTTTGGGAAGCTGTTTTTGAAGGTTGTTCTATTCAATTGCATTATCTGCTACTTTTTGTGCGAGAGAGCCCTTTTTTATCTTATTTCAATCAGTTGAAATAACATGTAGCCAGATGTCCGTAGCTATATTTCTCAAAAATGTTTAAAAATTTTCTAATTTTTGATCAATCACCAAATTCTCCTAACATTAAAACAATTCTTACAATGACCTAAATTTGGGCATATTGTTGTATTTAGATACAAAATAATGTTAAATTTTGCTAAAAAAATAGTTTTATCTATAATTTATGCTTTTCAAAAACTTATATTTTATAGACAAAGTATTTTGTTCATTCAGATGCAATCAACCTTGGTACCCATACTTGGAAAAGCTATTAATAACTTAACCTAACATTTTCCTTCTAGCCAGTCACAACTATTTCTACCAAGCAACCCATCTGTTCTACATCCACTCCACAAGAACCTGGAACTGCTTGCCTGCTTGGTATCGACCTAACAAATAGCTCTGTATGACAGGAAGTGCTATCAATTATAATGAAATCATGGTTGAAAGGGACAAAGAAACAATATAATCAATACATCCCCAAATGAATGAAATTCTATGAATAACGAAGTATCAGTCCTGGCACAGCGGCAGTTTCAGATGGAGCAGAATGCTTGGCAAATCTATTTCTTTCTACAAATCTTACGTACTCTACGATGGGAACTGCCAGACCAGCTTTATCAGCAATGCTGGGGGAAAAATGGAATATCATTTGGTAAACATCCTTTGATTAAGGATTTATAAAGATAGATCATTGTTTCCAAATTATATGGTGAGGTATGATGTAGACATTGAATTAAACTTGAAAAAGCAGAATTTACCAAGTCGATTCCATTAAGAGTTGCAACTTTATCAAGCGTTCTTTGGGGCCAGAGTTCACAAACTATTTATAGCATGAATATTGATCATTATGGTGAAGAAATCGGATAAGAGTAATTTGGTGGTTTCTGAAACCACCGTTTACCGTCAAACGGTCCCACTGTCCAACATTTACAGTCCCACCGGTCCCACCTGCAAGTTTAAAATTTTACAGACCGGGCAATAACAAATACCGATACTAATACACCGACCGACTTGAAATTTGGTACTGCGACCAAAAACATTATTGGGACTCGAATGAGGAGACCTAAATTTGGTACTGATAACATCATGATGATGTCATTTTTGAAAATACTATATACTTCAATAAAAAGATCTTGAAATTTGGCAAGAAGAGGAGGGACGTTATTTGAACTTAAATAAAAAGACCTAAATTTGGTATTTAGTACTGACGTTTCGAATGGTTTTTGATTAGATATTAAAAAAGTTAAGTAACAATGTGTGGAACAGCGATGGAGAATTTTCTGGTTATAGAAATTGGTTACTTTATTTTTGTGAAGAGAACGCATGACAAAGTTTACTTATTAGCATGAGAGATTTAATTTTTTAAAGAATAACTGATAAATAGTGTTTGCCATTCTTCTAATACATGTGCTATATAACAAGTGAAGGATTTACAACTCATTTTGGCGGTCACCGTTAAGGCATGAAGCCCTGATTCTGAATGTTTGATGGTTGAAGCTGTAGGAGATCACCAGGAATCGAAGTTTAAAATCAAAATGAACGTATTATTTAAAAATTTATTTCTGATTGGTTGTTACGATCTCAGAAACCAATAGAAGCATGTATTTTTAACTGTACTTGAGAGAGTTTCAAAATTGCTTTTGTTAAAATTTAAAGAACCTGAGGCGAGCTTTATTTGAATAGATTTATAGAAGTTGTAAGTCCTTCCGGTATCCTTGTTCAGAGTCTGCTGAATCTTGATGGTAACTTTTCAAGTCCTTACAAAAACTTCTCTAGCCAATTAAGAATATTTAGGAAAGATACGCTCGTGATGATGAAACACTGTATTAATCAATAACTTGTCCAATTTGCACTTTCACTCAGTTTGGCTTATAGAACTATAATCTCTGCCACTCAGATGTCCCAAACTTGATTAGAATGATAGGCAAGAGAACGTGCCTGCCAAAAAATGAGAACAGTATCAAATCCCGGTCTTGGAGTGCTGCGAATCATCATAAGAAATAACAAACCCCTCATCATAAATTTGCGAAATTAACGCTGAATTTGCAAGGAAATCGATTTACTACTAGTAGTCCAATCAAATTCCTTGCCAAATCAGGAGGGAAATTAATGATGCACATTTTTTCGAGAAAACATTATCGTATAATTTTCGTATTTCAACCAATCCTAACCTCTCCCTATTTGTTTTCATTCTTATGATATTTTATTATTATATTTTCTTTCTGACCTGTTCTCTGGACTTCGTTGTCAGCTCAGCTTTAGATCATTTGTTTGGGTTTTAAGTTTTTATTAAACAGTCTATTAGTATACTTGATATTTTTTGAATTTTTAGTCCTGTTGTATTTTTAAAACCTGAGTCTTGACGAAAGAGCAATTTTTCCACGATTACTGCATCAACAACCTGTATAAATATCACTATTATCAATATTACATAAGAACTGAAAAGTAAAGAAATGAATATGATTTCCAGTCATGTTTAGGTAGTCCCACCATACGAAGTTAATGGAGGTGTGAAACTGTTGTTCACTTTACGTATAATTTCCATAAGAGCTATTGTTATACTATAGGAAGAAAACAGCAGTTATCTCATCATTTCTCTTAAAACGATAGAATATGATAACATACATGCATCAAGAATGTGACATACCATGTTACATTTCCCATCCATCAATAGTAATTAACTATTTCGTTAAGACATATCATATATGAATTAAAACTTTTGCAACAGTTTTTTTCTCCAAACAAACCTCTTTCTATATCTTTTAAATTATCGAATTGTACGAGTTTTGAAAGGATGCGACACATTTTTCGCAATAAAACTTAAATGAAAATGCATAAGATTTGGCATCAACTGTCCAATATTCTACTAATATTATTGTATAAAAGTACCTATCGGGGTTAAGGCTTTTCAAAGGGAACCTAATTTTTTCTTCTTTTCTCAGCATATAGCAGAGATAGCAAATATTTGGTTCTACTCGTCGCTTCCAAATTTTCTACCTAACAAGTGAGTGTTTTTAAAGGCAATGAAATGGAAAAAGATATTCTTTCCTGTCCAAAACTCCCAAAATCATGGACGTAAACGATCAAAAGTTTTGCCCAAGGTCTAAATTCTTGAATCAAAAGATAAATATGTAATGCAGCAACTTTTCTTTTTGACTTATAAGGTGTGACAAACGTCTTATTACATATTATAAATAAATATGTAACCAGTAAAGTTAAAAAGACATTTATTTTTGACAATGTACTTTAGCTTCCCACTGTTTTTTAAATATAATTCTAAATAAAACTTTCAATTTTTGCACATAAAATGCAAAACAATGCTAGATTTAAACCAATAACTCTGTTAAACAATTTTACTGTCAACATCAGTATTTGCACAATGTTTTTTGTGATTATGATGTGCTACAAACCATTTGGTCTTGTATTTGGTCCTACTTTGGCATTAGTGGGAAAAGAATACCATATGTGCCTTCTTCAAATTCATCATCAACCCATGGGCTTATCTGCGTGGAGGGCTTATCTGCAGGAGGATCTGTGGTCCCATTTTGACGTCAGTGGAAAGGGGATGCTTATCTGCGTGTGAGGAGGGGGGGGGGGGGCACTAATGCGCAGAGAAATACGGTAGATTGGGACCAGTAAAACGATCTGTCTTGACTATGATAAAGAAGAAATTGGAAAGAAATTGGTTTTAGCTAAGTAGATGTATATAATAACCGACAAATCTAAAGTGAGATTACAAATGAAAAAAAAAAAATAACAATAATTCTAAAATGGGATTTAATAGTATCTATCAATCAAGTTATTGAGATTTTCGTCCAATAAAAACTTTTCCATCTCTGTTTTTTCAAGACAAAACTCTACCATCAATGCTTTTTCATCATGTGATGGGAAAATCCACATTATTCCAGGTACATACCTATTTTGTGGAATTGCCACATGGACTGGTTTTCCAAATCCGAAATCTACATCGTAAAAAGGATATCGTGCCAGAGAAGAAATCAGTATGTCGTTATTCCATACGTCTGCGCCAGGGAGACAACGCGAGTTCTGACTCTCTAACCAATTCAAAATATCCACAAGAAATTCTTTGGTCATCACTGGGTAGTGCTGACGAATTTTTAACGCCAATTCTTTCAGCGGCATTTCAAGGATATCTCGAGTGTTCAATTTTTGACAAAGAAAAGGAACACAGTTTCCAAAATAGCTCTCTGGTAACAACAATTTCTTTCGTGAGTTGACGACCATTGCGCACATTGATGTCTCAAATTTCTTATGCAGTCTAGCTTTCACAAGAGCTTTCCAGAAGACCGCAGATAACACATCATTCTTGGACAAAAATTGACCATCCTGTAGATCCATGGAAAACTCTTTCTTGAGACAGTCCAGTTTATTTAAATCGATAACAAACGTGTAAGAAGCATTCTCTGCTAGAACTGGCATCTTTAGTGGTACGTTAGGAATCGCTACGTAACCATAATCAATCATATCTGACGGCTTATTCCCGTCTCCAGATATCAGCGAGCGATCTGTGTTGTTGACGTACTTCCCTACTGCACCAGAGCTGTTAGCGCATCCCCAAGCATTTAGGAAACGAGTCATACCATCTCCATCACTTAAACAATGATTCATGCTGGCAACTAATAACAACGAATTGTCCGTCATATTTATGAACTGAACCACCAAAAGATAATCTTTTTGATCACCAGATGCTGATTCGATATGGAACATTTGCATTTCTGGGAGTTTATTCATTTGAAATTGACTTTTTTGCATATCGTCTAAGGAGAAATTTGCGTTTGATCTAATCACTTTTACTCCATGGTTATCATAATGCAAAAGTAAATCTCCCGTTGATTGAAACTCGGTAGTGCCAGCAACTTCTGGGTATTCAGCCAAAGCTATTCTCAACCCCTTAATCATATTTTCATATGAAATTTCGGAACCATTGTTCTTGTAAAAGAAACAAAAGCTAACGTATATGTTCGGCTGAGCTCTGTCTAAAGAGTTCAACTTTTCGGTATAACTTCCCTGAATTGTCGGTAAACAAACGATTTCTTCTGATGTCTTCGTTATTTCCATCGTTTCGCGATTTCAAGTATAAACTGTTTTTCAGATAATTGATATATATATATATATAATATCTATTATTGTATCTTTAAATTAAAATTCGAATCTGTAACTATGATGTGTCAAAATCCGTGATCTGTATCTGCAAGTTGTACGCCACCCATTCTTATAGAGAATTAATATTGCTATTTCAGCAGTTTGATTTGTTAACCTAGTACATTTTGTTCACTTAAATTTTGCTAACGAAGTTGTCTGTCTGCTTGCGTCATCTGTGGTTTGGTCTACATTATCCTAATTAGGAATTTTAAAAAGCAAAAACGCGCTTTCGATGCATAAAAAAAATGGTTAATGATTTTATTAAAAAAATAAATAAAGACGAGGTAAATAAAATTTTGGAGGAATTTGAGGAATTTGAGGAATTTCTATTAAATGAGAGGAATATTAAAAACCGATTACCTAACAATTTTTTTCAAAACAAACACACGATGTTGTTGTTTTTTAAAGAATACTCAACTCTGATGAAACCTTCGAACGTTCTTAATTTGCATGCTCACAATCACGAATAGATTGGATCAACAGTAGAATAGGTTTCCATTTATGTTATAGAAACGTTTGTACAGCACAAATTTTTATATGGACAGAGGTGTTTACATGAAATTAAGGCAACATGAAATGGCGTTCCAGCCTAAAATTGTTCTTAAGTTATGCGCTATTGAATATCTATTGATATCTAAAATTAATATGAATATCTATGAATATGAATATAATATGAATATCTAAAATTCGATATTCATCTTCTAATGCAGTAGAGTTTGTACTGTTGTAAGCAACAATTATAACAACAATTATAATATTCTTGTGTTTGACTATTATAATGACGTTTTCTTGTAAAATGTAAAAATGTTTTCTTAAGAACAAACGTTCCTAAGCTTCGAATATTCTAAGCATATTCACAGTTTTTAGGCCTTTGAAGCTTTATGTTCTTATATCCTTTGTTCTTATAAAAAAAACCGTGTATTTATAGATAGAAAACACAAAATCTCTATTACGTCATTAGGACGTGAAAGGATAATATTTCATATTGTAGAAAGAACGTGAAATTCTACGAGGCAGTTGTTTAAGGATATTTCCCAACCTTGTCTCCAACCTATATTGTGAACTTAACATTTGTTTTTTTTTTTACAGAATCCTATAAGGTTTTGTTCCATTCTCATGGACGTCCTCGTTATCAAAGCGTTTTCCCATAATTATTTTTTGCATTCTCATGTTATTTGCGAAAATGGCAACAAGAAACATGCAATCATGCATTTCACATCTAACGACAACATTTTTGTAATCATTCAGTTTGTCTGTTGTTGTTTTTTTGCGTCCTACTAATATTGTGTAAGTACCATGAATACTATCGAAAAAAATGATATTTCGTGTTCGCTGAAATGTCAATTAAATTGGACAATAAATAAAATGACAAAATCCAAAATTTATGTACTTAAGTACTTATCATGCAGAAAACTACATTAATCAACAGTAGAATAGGTACAGCACAATTTTTATGGACAGATGTGTTTACATGAAATTAAGGCAACATGAAATGGCGTTCCTTTTACTTCGAATGTCGCCTCAATACTCATGTCGTGGCGAATATACAGATGGTGACCCGAAAGATTTACACGAGGCATCTTTTGTTTCGTGATTGTGAGCATGCCTGTCTTTCTGGACCCACATGAAAATGAACCCAACATGAATTTCATATCACCTCTCACATTTTAACAGTATCTATGGAAATGTTTGAACAAGAAATCTTACACAAATTTCACTCCAATTGGCAAAATTTATATCTTCCCAAAAGACAGCTGGTCTGTATATTATTCTGACAACTCTTCATCGCAAAGCAAAACAACATGGACAGAAAAAGACGAATCACGATCAACTTCAATTGGCAATATTCCATGCACAGACACAGTCTAGTGCAAAGAAGATAAAAAAAACGTATTCTTTAATATTTCTAGTTATGATATATATAATTCTTCAAAACTTTTCTTGGTTTTATCTATCTTTTTTTTAGCAATCCTCACAAATACTCTGGTAAACTTTTAACAGAAGTTTCTCTTGAAAGCGTTTTATTCTAAATGGTTAGACATAACAGCTTTTATTGTATAGTATAAACATAATTGTAATGCTTTAGAAGAAAATTCACACTTTAATACTAAATTTATGGTGAAAACAGGTTAGAGCTTTCTGTTTGTATATTCTTTCCCTTAAATTTTAATTTCGTGGGACCCACGGAAGGTACCTGGCTTCTTCAATACTTTCTGTTTATTCATGTACGAAATATTTCGTTGCATCACGCAGGGTGTACATACTTTTGCTTGTAAATTGCCCTCCTTTTTGGAGTCACTAGGATTTGTTATTCACCCATCAAAATCCGCGACATTTTTGAATCTAAATAACTTTTAACACCTTAACCGAATTCGCTGACCTTTGGTGACTCTTACTAACTTATATAAAGGTTTCTGAAATTAAAAAAAAGAGAAAGGTGACCATGCCCTATTTTTTCCGGAAGTGGGTATTTTTTTAAGTTACCCTTTTGTTTCCTGATTGAAATGTACTCAATCAAATTCATTTTGTAGTGAATTGAACTTTTGTGATTACCAGTTGAACTTTGGAGTAATTTACGAACTAGTTATAATAATTTACTGACCAGATTTTACAATTTACAGACCAGATTTGTTATTTTACGGAGCAGATATTTCAACTACTTTGGGTAGCTGTTTTTGAAGGTTGTTCTATTCAATTGCATTATCTGCTACTTTTTGTGCGAGAGAGCCCTTTTTTATCTTATTTCAATCAGTTGAAATAACATGTAGCCAGATGTCCGTAGCTATATTTCTCAAAAATGTTTAAAAATTTTCTAATTTTTGATCAATCATCAAATTCTCCTAACATTAAAACAATTCTTACAATGACCTAAATTTGGGCATATTGTTGTATTTAGATACAGAATAATGTTAAACTTTGCTAAAAAAATAGTTTTATCTATAATTTATGCTTTTCAAAAACTTATATTTTATAGACAAAGTATTTTGTTCATTCAGATGCAATCAACCTTGGTACCCATACTTGCAAAAGCTATTAATAACTTAACCTAACATTTTCCTCCTAGCCAGTCACAACTATATCTACCAAGCAAACCATCTGTTCTACATCCACTTCACAAGAACCTGTAACTGCTTGCCTGCTTGGTATCGACCTAACAAATAACTCCGTATGACAGGAAGTGCTATCAATTATAATGAAATCATGGTTGAAAGGGACAAAGAAACAATATAATCAATACATCCCCAAATGAATGAAATTCTATGAATAACGAAGTATCAGTCCTGGCACAGCGGCAGTTTCAGATGGAGCAGAATTCTTGGCAAATCTCTTTCTTTCTACAAATCTTACGTACTCTACGATGGGAACTGCCAGACCAGCTTTATCAGCAATGCTGGGGAAAAAATGGAATATCATTTGGTAAACATCCTTTGATTAAGGATTTATAAAGATAGATCATTGTTTCCAAATTATATGGTGAGGTATGATGTAGACATTGAATTAAACTTGAAAAAGCAGAATTTACCAAGTCGATTCCATTAAGAGTTGCAACTTTATCAAGCGTTCTTTGGGGCCAGAGTTCACAAACTATTTATAGCATGAATATTGATCATTATGGTGAAGAAATCGGATAAGAGTAATTTGGTGGTTTCTGAAACCACCGTTTACCGTCAAACGGTCCCACTGTCCAACATTTACAGTCCCACCGGTCCCACCTGCAAGTTTAAAATTTTACAGACCGGGCAATAACAAATACCGATACTAATACACCGACCGACTTGAAATTTGGTACTGCGACTAAAAACATTATTGGGACTCGAATGAGGAGGCCTAAATTTGGTACTGATAACATCATGATGATGTCATTTTTGAAAATAATATATACTTCAATAAAAAGATCTTGAAATTTGGCAAGAAGAGGGGGGACGTTATTTGAACTCAAATAAAAAGACCTGAATTTGGTATTTAGTACTGACGTTTCGAATGGTTTTTGATTAGATATTAAAAAAGTTAAGTAACAATCTGTAGAAAGGCGATGGAGAATTTTTTGGTTATAGAAATTGGTTACTTTATTTTTGTGAAGAGAAGGCATGACAAAGTTTACTTATTAGCATGAGAGATTTAATTTTTTAAAGAATAACTGATAAATAGTGTTTGCCATTCTACTAATACATGTGCTATATAACAAGTGAAGGATTTACAACTCATTTTGGCGATCACCGTTAAGGCACGAAGCCCTGATTCTGAATGTTTGATGGTTGAAGCTGTAGGAGGTCACCAGGAATCGAAGTTTAAAAACAAAATGAACGTATTATTTAAAAATTTATTTCTGATTGGTTGTTACGATCTCAGAAACCAATAGAAGCATGTATTTTTAACTGTACTTGAGAGAGTTTCAAAATTGCTTTTGTTAAAATTTAAAGAACCCGAGGCGAGCTTTATTTGAATAGATTTATAGAAGTTGTAAGTCCTTCCGGTATCCTTGTTCAGAGTCAGCTGAATCTTGATTGTAACTTTTCAAGTCCTTACAAAAACTTCTCTAGCCAATTAAGAATATTTAGGAAAGATACCCTCGTGATGATGAAACACTGTATTAATCAATAATTTGTCCAATTTGCACTTTCACTCAGTTTGGCTTATAGAACTATAATCTCTGCCACTCAGATGTCCCAAACTTGATTAGAAAGATAGGCAAGAGAACTTGCCTGCCAAAAAATGAGAACAGTATCAAAACCCGGTCTTGGAGTGCTGCAAATCATCATAAGAAATAACAAACCCCTCATCATAAATTTGCGAAATTAACGCTGAATTTGCAAGGAAATCGATTTACTACTAGTAGTCCAATCAAATTCCTTGCCAAATCAGGAGGGAAATTAATGATGCACATTTTTTCGACAAAACATTATCGTATAATTTTCGTATTTCAACCAATCCTAACCTCTCCCTATTTGTTTTCATTCTTATGATATTTTATTATTATATTTTCTTTCTGGTCTGTTCTCTGGACTTCGTTGTCAGCTCAGCTTTAGATCATTTGTTCGGCTTTTAAGTTTTTATTAAACACTCTATTAGTATACTTGATATTTTTTGAATTTTTAGTCCTGTTGTATTTTTAAAACCTGAGTCTTGACGAAAGAGCAATTTTTCCACGATTACTGCATCAACAACCTGTATAAATATCACTATTATCAATATTACATAAGAACTGAAAAGTAAAGAAATGAATATGATTTCCAGTCATGTTTAGGTAGTCCCACCATACGAAGTTAATGGAGGTGTGAAACTGTTGTTCACTTTACGTATAATTTCCATAAGAGCTATTGTTATACTATAGGAAGAAAACAGCAGTTCTCTCATCATTTCTCTTAAAACGATAGAATATGATAACATACATGCATCAAGAATGTGACATACCATGTTACATTTCCCATCCATTAATAGTTATTAACTGTTTCGTCAAGACATATCATATATGAATTAAAACTTGTGCAACAGTTTTTTTTCCAAACAAACCTCTTTCTATATCTTTTAAATTATTGAATTGTACGAGTTTTGAAAGGATGCGACACATTTTTCGCAATAAAACTTAAATGAAAATGCATAAGATTTGACATCAACTGTCCAATATTCTACTAATATTATTGTATAAAAGTACCTATCTGTGTTAAGGCTTTTCAAAGGGAACCTAATTTTTTCTTGTTTTCTCAGCATATAGCAAAGATAGCAAATATTTGGTTCTACTCGTCGCTTCCAAATTTTCTAGCTAACAAGTGAGTGTTTTTAAAGGCAATGAAATGGAAAAAGATATTCTTTCCTGTCCAAAACTCCCAAAAATCATCGACGTAAACGATCAAAAGTTTTGCCCAAGGTCTAAATTCTTGAATCAAAAGATAAATATGTAATGCAGCAACTTTTCTTTTTGACTTATAAGGTGTGACAAACGTCTTATTACATATTATAAATAAATATGTAACCAGTAAAGTTAAAAAGACATTTATTTTTGACAATGTACTTTAGCTTCCCACTGTTTTTTAAATATAATTCTAAATAAAACTTTCAATTTTTGCACATAAAATGCAAAACGATGCTAGATTTAAACCAATAACTCTGTTAAACAATTTTACTGTCAACATCAGTATTTGCACAATGTTTTTTGTGATTATGATGTGCTACAAACCATTTGGTCTTGTATTTGGTCCTACTTTGGCATTAGTGGGAAAAGAATACCATATGTGCCTTCTTCAAATTCATCATCAACCCATGGGCTTATCTGCGTGGAGGGCTTATCTGCAGGAGGATCTGTGGTCCCATTTTGACGTCAGTAGAAAGGGGATGCTTATCTGCGTGTGAGGGGGGGGGGGGGGCACTAATACGCAGAGAAATACGGTAGATTGGGACCAGTAAAACGATCTGTCTTGACTATGATAAAGAAGAAATTGGTTTTAGCTAAGTAGATGTATATAATAACCGACAAATCTAAAGTGAGATTACAAATGAAGAAAAATAGATAACAATAATTCTGAAATGGGATTTAATAGTATCTATCAATCAAGTTATTGAGATTTTCGTCCAATAAAAACTTTTCCATCTCTGTTTTTTCAAGACAAAACTCTACCATCAATGCTTTTTCATCATGTGATGGGAAAATCCACATTATTCCAGGTAAATACCTATTTTGTGGAGGTGCCACATGGACTGGTTTTCCAAATCCGAAATCTACATCGTAAAAAGGATATCGTGCCAGAGAAGAAATCAGTATGTCGTTATTCCATACGTCTGCGCCAGGGAGACAACGCGAGTTCTGACTCTCTAACCAATTCAAAATATCCACAAGGAATTCTTTGGTCATCACTGGGTAGTGCTGACGAATTTTTAACGCCAATTCTTTCAGCGGCATTTCAAGGATATCTCGAGTGTTCAATTTTTGACAAAGATTAGGAGCACAGTTTCCAAAATAGCTCTCTGGTAACAACAATTTCGTTCGTGAGTTGACGACCATTGCGCACTTTGATGTCTCAATTTTCTTATGCAGTCTAGCTTTCACAAGTGCTTTCCAGAAGACCGCAGATAACACATCATTCTTGGACAAAAATTGACCATCCTGTAGATTCATGGAAAACTCTTTCTTGAGACAGTCCAGTTTATTTAAATCGATAACAAACGTGTAAGAAGCATTCTCTGCTAGAACTGGCATCTTTAGTGGTACGTTAGGAATCGCTACGTAACCATAATCAATCATATCTGACGGCTTATTCCCGTCTCCAGATATCAGCGAGCGATCTGTGTTGTTGACGTACTTCCCTACTGCACCAGAGCTGTTAGCGCATCCCCAAGCATTTAGGAAACGAGTCATACCATCTGCATCACTTAAACAATGATTCATGCTGGCAACTAATAACAACGAATTGTCCGTCATATTTATGAACTGAACCACCAAAAGGTAATCTTTTTGATCACCCGATGCTGATTCGATATGGAACATTTGCATTTCTGGGAGTTTATTCATTTGAAATTGACTTTTTTGCATATCGTCTAAGGAGAAATTTGCGTTTGATCTAATCACTTTTACTCCATGGTTATCATAATGCAAAAGTAAATCTCCCGTTGATTGAAACTCGGTAGTGCCAGCAACTTCTGGGTATTCAGCCAAAGCTATTCTCAACCCCTTAATCATATTTTCATATGAAATTTCGGAACCATTGTTCTTGTAAAAGAAACAAAAGCTAACGTATATATTCGGCTGAGCTCTGTCTAAAGAGTTCAACTTTTCGGTATAACTTCCCTGAATTGTCGGTAAACAAACGATTTCTTCTGATGTCTTCGTTATTTCCATCGTTTCGCGATTTCAAGTATCAACTGTTTTTCAGATAATTGATATATATATATATATATAATATCTATTATTGTATCTTTAAATTAAAATTCGAATCTGTAACTATGATGTGTAGTTAATAAAAAATATTTACAAAAAATGCAGCTAGATTTTATGTCTCATATATAACTTATCTTTCTTAACGAGAAAATATTTTCGTATCGCATCTCTCCTTTTTTGTAATAAAACGCAATGAACGATCACTCTGCGATGGAGAGCCAAAGCAGATTTGTTTAATAACAGATTGTTGATGGAGGAATTTGAGGAATTTGAGGAATTTCTATTAAATGAGAGGAATATTAAAAACCGATTACCTAACAATTTTTTTCAAAACAAACACACGATGTTGTTGTTTTTTAAAGAATACTCAACTCTGATGAAACCTTCGAACGTTCTTAATTTGCATGCTCACAATCACGAATAGATTGGATCAACAGTAGAATAGGTTTCCATTTATGTTATAAAAACGTTTGTACAGCACAAATTTTTATATGGACAGATGTGTTTACATGAAATTAAGGCAACATGAAATGGCGTTCCAGCCTAAAATTGTTCTTAAGTTATGCGCTATTGAATATCTATTGATATCTAAAATTAATATGAATATCTATGAATGTGAATATAATATGAATATCTAAAATTCGATATTCATCTTCTAATGGAGTAGAGTTTGTACTGTTGTAAGCAACAATTATAACAACAATTATAATATTCTTGTGTTTGACTATTATAATGACGTTTTCTTGTAAAATGTAAAAATGTTTTCTTAAGAACAAACGTTCCTAAGCTTCGAACATTCAAAGCATATCGTAAGTTTTTAGGCCTTTGAAGCTTTATGTTCTTATATCCTTTGTTCTTATAAAAAAACCCGTGTATTTATAGAAAGAAAACACAAAATCTCTATTACGTCATTAGGACGTGAAAGGATAATATTTCATATTGTACAAAGAACGTGAAATTCTACGAGGCAGTTGTTTAAGGATATTTCCCAACCTTGTATCCAACCTATATTGTGAACTTAACACTTGTTTTTTTTACAGAATCCTATAAGGTTTTGTTCTATTCTCATGGACGTCCTCGTTATCAAAGCGTTTTCCCATAATTATTTTTTGCATTCTCATGTTATTTGCGAAAATGGCAACAAGAAACATGCAATCATGCATTTCACATTTAACGACAACATTTTTGTAATCATTCAGTTTGTCTGTTGTTGTTTTTTTGCGTCCTACTAATATTGTGTAAGTACCATGAATACTGTCGAAAAAAATGATATTTCGTGTTCGCTGAAGTGTCAATTAAATTGGACAATAAATGAAATGACAAAATCCAAAATTTATGTACTTAAGTACTTATCATGCAGAAAACTACATTAATCAACAGTAGAATAGGTACAGCACAATTTTTTATGGACAGATGTGTTTACATGAAATTAAGGCAACATGAAATGGCGTTCCTTTTACTTCGAATGTCGCCTCAACACTCATGTCGTGGCGAATATACAGATGGTGACCCGAAAGATTTACACGAGGCATCTTTTGTTTCGTGATTGTGAGCATGCCTGTCTTTCTGGACCCACATGAAAATGAACCCAACATGAATTTCATATCACCTCTCACATTTTAACAGTATCTATGGAAATGTTTGAACAAGAAATCTTACACAAATTTCACTCCAATTGGCAAAATTTATATCTTCCCAAAAGACAGCTGGTCTGTATATTATTCTGACAACTCTTCATCGCAAAGCAAAACAACATGGACAGAAAAAGACGAATCACGATCAACTTCAATTGGCAATATTCCATGCACAGACACAGTTTAGTGCAAAGAAGATAAAAAAAACGTATTCTTTAATATTTCTAGTTATGATATATATAATTCTTCAAAACTTTTCTTGGTTTTATCTATCTTTTTTTTAGCAATCCTCACAAATACTCTGGTAAACTTTTAACAGAAGTTTCTCTTGAAAGCGTTTTATTCTAAATGGTTAGACATAACAGCTTTTATTGTATAGTATAAACATAATTGTAATGCTTTAGAAGAAAATTCACACTTTAATACTAAATTTATGGTGAAAACAGGTTAGAGCTTTCTGTTTGTATATTCTTTCCCTTAAATTTTAATTTCGTGGGACCCACGGAAGGTACCTGGCTTCTTCAATACTTTCTGTTTATTCATGTACGAAATATTTCGTTGCATCACGCAGGATGTACATACTTTTGCTTGTAAATTGTCTTCCTTTTTGGAGTCACTAGGATTTGTTATTCACCCATCAAAATCCGCGACATTTTTGAATCTAAATAACTTTTAACACCTTAACCGAATTCGCTGACCTTTGGTGACTCTTACTAACTTTTATAAAGGTTTCTGAAATTAAAAATAAGAGAAAGGTGACCATGCCCTATTTTTTCCGGAAGTGGGTATTTTTTTAAAATACCCTTTTGTTTCCTGATTGAAATGTACTCAATCAAATTCATTTTGTAGTGAATTGAACTTTTGTGATTACCAGTTGAACTTTGGAGTAATTTACGAACTAGTTATAATAATTTACTGACCAGATTTTACAATTTACAGACCAGATTTGTTATTTTACGAAGCAGATATTTCAGCTACTTTGGGTAGCTGTTTTTGAAGGTTGTTCTATTCAATTGCATTATCTGCTACTTTTTGTGCGAGAGAGCCCTTTTTTATCTTATTTCAATCAGTTGAAATAACATGTAGCCAGATGTCCGTAGCTATATTTCTCAAAAATGTTTAAAAATTTTCTAATTTTTGATCAATCACCAAATTCTCCTAACATTAAAACAATTCTTACAATGACCTAAATTTGGGCATATTGTTGTAGTTAGATACAGAATAATGTTAAACTTTGCAAAAAAATAGTTTTATCTATAATTTATGCTTTTCAAAAACTTATATTTTATAGACAAAGTATTTTGTTCATTCAGATGCAATCAACCTTGGTACCCATACTTGCAAAAGCTATTAATAACTTAACCTAACATTTTCCTTCTAGCCAGTCACAACTATATCTACCAAGCAACCCATCTGTTCTACATCCACTCCACAAGAACCTGGAACTGCTTGCCTGCTTGGTATCGACCTAACAAATAGCTCCGTATGACAGGAAGTGCTATCAATTATAATGAAATCATGGTTGAAAGGGACAAAGAAACAATATAATCAATACTTCCCCAAATGAATGAAATTCTATGAATAACGAAGTATCAGTCCTGGCACAGCGGCAGTTTCAGATGGAGCAGAATTCTTGGCAAATCTATTTCTTTCTACAAATCTTACGTACTCTACGATGGGAACTGCCAGACCAGCTTTATCAGCAATGCTGGGGAAAAAATGGAATATCATTTGGTAAACATCCTTTGATTAAGGATTTATAAAGATAGATCATTGTTTCCAAATTATATGGTGAGGTATGATGTAGACATTGAATTAAACTTGAAAAAGCAGAATTTACCAAGTCGATTCCATTAAGAGTTGCAACTTTATCAAGCGTTCTTTGGGGCCAGAGTTCACAAACTATTTATAGCATGAATATTGATCATTATGGTGCAGAAATCGGATAAGAGTAATTTGGTGGTTTCTGAAACCACCGTTTACCGTCAAACGGTCCCACTGTCCAACATTTACAGTCCCAACGGTCCCACCTGCAAGTTTAAAATTTTACAGACCGGGCAATAACAAATACCGATACTAATACACCGACCGACTTGAAATTTGGTACTGCGACTAAAAACATTATTGGGACTCGAATGAGGAGACCTAAATTTGGTACTGATAACATTATGATGATGTCATTTTTGAAAATACTATATACTTCAATAAAAAGATCTTGAAATTTGGCAAGAAGAGGAGGGACGTTATTTGAACTCAAATAAAAAGACCTAAATTTGGTATTTAGTACTGACGTTTCGAATGGTTTTTGATTAGATATTAAAAAAGTTAAGTAACAATCTGTGGAACGGCGATGGAGAATTTTTTGGTTATAGAAATTGGTTACTTTATTTTTGTGAAGAGAACGCATGACAAAGTTTACTTATTAGCAAGAGAGATTTAATTTTTTAAAGAATAACTGATAAATAGTGTTTGCCATTCTTCTAATACATGTGCTATATAACAAGTGAAGGATTTACAACTCATTTTGGCGGTCACCGATAAGGCATGAAGCCCTGATTCTGAATGTTTGATGGTTGAAGCTGTAGGAGATCACCAGGAATCGAAGTTTAAAAACAAAATGAACGTATTATTTAAAAATTTATTTCTGATTGGTTGTTACGATCTCAGAAACCAATAGAAGCATGTATTTTTAACTGTACTTGAGAGAGTTTCAAAATTGCTTTTGTTAAAATTTAAAGAACCTGAGGCGAGCTTTATTTGAATAGATTTATAGAAGTTGTAAGTCCTTCCGGTATCCTTGTTCAGAGTCTGCTGAATCTTGATGGTAACTTTTCAAGTCCTTACAAAAACTTCTCTAGCCAATTAAGAATATTTAAGAAAGATACGCTCGTGATGATGAAACACTGTATTAATCAATAATTTGTCCAATTTGCACTTTCACTCAGTTTGGCTTATAGAACTATAATCTCTGCCACTCAGATGTCCCAAACTTGATTAGAATGATAGGCAAGAGAACTTGCGTGCCAAAAAATGAGAACAGTATCAAAACCCGGTCTGGGAGTGCTGCGAATCATCATAAGAAATAACAAACCCCTCATCATAAATATGCAAAGTTAACGCTGAATTTGCAAGGAAATTGATTTACTACTAGTAGTCCAATCAAATTCCTTGCCAAATCAGGAGGAAAATTAATGATGCACATTTTTTCGAGAAAACATTATCGTATAATTTTCGTATTTCAACCAATCCCTAACCTCTCCCTATTTGTTTTCATTCTTATGATATTTTATTATTATATTTTCTTTCTGGCCTGTTCTCTGGACTTCGTTGTCAGCTCAGCTTTAGATCATTTGTTTGGGTTTTAAGTTTTTATTAAACACTCTATTAGTATACTTGATATTTTTTGAATTTTTAGTCCTGCTGTATTTTTAAAACCTGAGTCTTGACGAAAGAGCAATTTTTCCACGATTATTGCATCAACAACCTGTATAAATATCACTATTATCAATATTACATAAGAACTGAAAAGTAAAGAAATGAATATGATTTCCAGTCATGTTTAGGTAGACCCACCATACGAAGTTAATGGAGGTGTGAAACTGTTGTTCACTTTACGTATAATTTCCATAAGAGCTATTGTTATACTATAGGAAGAAAACAGCAGTTATCTCATCATTTCTCTTAAAACGATAGAATATGATAACATACATGCATCAAGAATGTGACATACTATGTTACATTTCCCATCCATCAATAGTAATTAACTGTTTTGTTAAGACATATCATATATGAATTAAAACTTTTGCAACAGTTTTTTTCTCCAAACAAACCTCTTTCTATATCTTTTAAATTATTGAATTGTACGAGTTTTGAAAGGATGCGACACATTTTTCGCAATAAAACTTAAATGAAAATGAATAAGATTTGGCATCAACTGTCAAATATTCTACTAATATTATTGTATAAAAGTACCTATCGGGGTTAAGGCTTTTCAAAGGGAACCTAATTTTTTCTTGTTTTCTCAGCATATAGCAGAGATAGCAAATATTTGGTTCTACTCGTCGCTTCCAAATTTTCTACCTAACAAGTGAGTGTTTTTAAAGGCAATGAAATGGAAAAAGATATTCTTTCCTGTCCAAAACTCCCAAAATCATGGACGTAAACGATCAAAAGTTTTGCCCAAGGTCTAAATTCTTGAATCAAAAGATAAATATGTAATGCAGCAACTTTTCTTTTTGACTTATAAGGTGTGACAAACGTCTTATTATATATTATAAATAAATATGTAACCAGTAAAGTTAAAAAGACATTTATTTTTGACAATGTACTTTAGCTTCCCACTGTTTTTTAAATATAATTCTAAATAAAACTTTCAATTTTTGCACATAAAATGCAAAACAATGCTAGATTTAAACCAATAACTCTGTTAAACAATTTTACTGTCAACATCAGTATTTGCACAATGTTTTTTGTGATTATGATGTGCTACAAACCATTTGGTCTTGTATTTGGTCCTACTTTGGCATTAGTGGGAAAAGAATACCATATGTGCCTTCTTCAAATTCATCATCAACCCATGGGCTTATCTGCGTGGAGGGCTTATCTGCAGGAGGATCTGTGGTCCCATTTTGACGTCAGTGGAAAGGGGATGCTTATCTGCGTGTGAGGAGGGGGGGGGGGGGCACTAATGCGCAGAGAAATACGGTAGATTGGGACCAGTAAAACGATCTGTCTTGACTATGATAAAGAAGAAATTGGAAAGAAATTGGTTTTAGCTAAGTAGATGTATATAATAACCGACAAATCTAAAGTGAGATTACAAATGAAAAAAAAAAAATAACAATAATTCTAAAATGGGATTTAATAGTATCTATCAATCAAGTTATTGAGATTTTCGTCCAATAAAAACTTTTCCATCTCTGTTTTTTCAAGACAAAACTCTACCATCAATGCTTTTTCATCATGTGATGGGAAAATCCACATTATTCCAGGTACATACCTATTTTGTGGAATTGCCACATGGACTGGTTTTCCAAATCCGAAATCTACATCGTAAAAAGGATATCGTGCCAGAGAAGAAATCAGTATGTCGTTATTCCATACGTCTGCGCCAGGGAGACAACGCGAGTTCTGACTCTCTAACCAATTCAAAATATCCACAAGAAATTCTTTGGTCATCACTGGGTAGTGCTGACGAATTTTTAACGCCAATTCTTTCAGCGGCATTTCAAGGATATCTCGAGTGTTCAATTTTTGACAAAGAAAAGGAACACAGTTTCCAAAATAGCTCTCTGGTAACAACAATTTCTTTCGTGAGTTGACGACCATTGCGCACATTGATGTCTCAAATTTCTTATGCAGTCTAGCTTTCACAAGAGCTTTCCAGAAGACCGCAGATAACACATCATTCTTGGACAAAAATTGACCATCCTGTAGATCCATGGAAAACTCTTTCTTGAGACAGTCCAGTTTATTTAAATCGATAACAAACGTGTAAGAAGCATTCTCTGCTAGAACTGGCATCTTTAGTGGTACGTTAGGAATCGCTACGTAACCATAATCAATCATATCTGACGGCTTATTCCCGTCTCCAGATATCAGCGAGCGATCTGTGTTGTTGACGTACTTCCCTACTGCACCAGAGCTGTTAGCGCATCCCCAAGCATTTAGGAAACGAGTCATACCATCTCCATCACTTAAACAATGATTCATGCTGGCAACTAATAACAACGAATTGTCCGTCATATTTATGAACTGAACCACCAAAAGATAATCTTTTTGATCACCAGATGCTGATTCGATATGGAACATTTGCATTTCTGGGAGTTTATTCATTTGAAATTGACTTTTTTGCATATCGTCTAAGGAGAAATTTGCGTTTGATCTAATCACTTTTACTCCATGGTTATCATAATGCAAAAGTAAATCTCCCGTTGATTGAAACTCGGTAGTGCCAGCAACTTCTGGGTATTCAGCCAAAGCTATTCTCAACCCCTTAATCATATTTTCATATGAAATTTCGGAACCATTGTTCTTGTAAAAGAAACAAAAGCTAACGTATATATTCGGCTGAGCTCTGTCTAAAGAGTTCAACTTTTCGGTATAACTTCCCTGAATTGTCGGTAAACAAACGATTTCTTCTGATGTCTTCGTTATTTCCATCGTTTCGCGATTTCAAGTATCAACTGTTTTTCAGATAATTGATATATATATATATAATATCTATTATTGTATCTTTAAATTAAAATTCGAATCTGTAACTATGATGTGTCAAAATCCGTGATCTGCATCTGCAAGTTGTACGCCACCCATTCTTATAGAGAATTAATATTGCTATTTCAGCAGTTTGATTTGTTAACCTAGTACATTTTGTTCACTTAAATTTTGCTAACGAAGTTGTCTGTCTGCTTGCGTCATCTGTGGTTTGGTCTACATTATCCTAATTAGGAATTTTAAAAAGCAAAAACGCGCTTTCGATGCATAAAAAAAATGGTTAATGATTTCATTAAAAAAATAAATAAAGACGAGGTAAATAAAATTTTGGAGGAATTTGAGGAATTTGAGGAATTTCTATTAAATGAGAGGAATATTAAAAACCGATTACCTAACAATTTTTTTCAAAACAAACACACGATGTTGTTGTTTTTTAAAGAATACTCAACTCTGATGAAACCTTCGAACGTTCTTAATTTGCATGCTCACAATCACGAATAGATTGGATCAACAGTAGAATAGGTTTCCATTTATGTTATAGAAACGTTTGTACAGCACAAATTTTTATATGGACAGATGTGTTTACATGAAATTAAGGCAACATGAAATGGCGTTCCAGCCTAAAATTGTTCTTAAGTTATGCGCTATTGAATATCTATTGATATCTAAAATTAATATGAATATCTATGAATATGAATATAATATGAATATCTAAAATTCGATATTCATCTTCTAATGGAGTAGAGTTTGTACTGTTGTAAGCAACAATTATAACAACAATTATAATATTCTTGTGTTTGACTATTATAATGACGTTTTCTTGTAAAATGTAAAAATGTTTTCTTAAGAACAAACGTTCCTAAGCTTCGAACATTCTAAGCATATTGTAAGTTTTTAGGCCTTTGAAGCTTTATGTTCTTATATCCTTTGTTCTTATAAAAAAAACCGTGTATTTATAGAAAGAAAACACAAAATCTCTATTACGTCATTAGGACGTGAAAGGATAATATTTCATATTGTACAAAGAACGTGAAATTCTACGAGGCAGTTGTTTAAGGATATTTCCCAACCTTGTCTCCAACCTATATTGTGAACTTAACATTTGTTTTTTTTTACAGAATCTTATAAGGTTTTGTTCTATTCTCATGGACGTCCTCGTTATCAAAGCATTTTCCCATAATTATTTTTTGCATTCTCATGTTATTTGCGAAAATGGCAACAAGAAACATGCAATCATGCATTTCACATTTAACGACAACATTTTTGTAATCATTCAGTTTGTCTGTTGTTGTTTTTTTGCGTCCTACTAATATTGTGTAAGTACCAGGAATACTATCGAAAAAAATGATATTTCGTGTTCGCTGAAGTGTCAATTAAATTGGACAATAAATGAAATGACAAAATCCAAAATTTATGTACTTAAGTACTTATCATGCAGAAAACTACATTAATCAACAGTAGAATAGGTACAGCACAATTTTTTATGGACAGATGTGTTTACATGAAATTAAGGCAACATGAAATGGCGTTCCTTTTACTTCGAATGTCGCCTCAACACTCATGTCGTGGCGAATATACAGATGGTGACCCGAAAGATTTACACGAGGCATCTTTTGTTTCGTGATTGTGAGCATGCCTGTCTTTCTGGACCCACATGAAAATGAACCCAACATGAATTTCATATCACCTCTCACATTTTAACAGTATCTATGGAAATGTTTGAACAAGAAATCTTACACAAATTTCACTCCAATTGGCAAAATTTATATCTTCCCAAAAGACAGCTGGTCTGTATATTATTCTGACAACTCTTCATCGCAAAGCAAAACAACATGGACAGAAAAAGACGAATCACGATCAACTTCAATTGGCAATATTCCATGCACAGACACAGTTTAGTGCAAAGAAGATAAAAAAAACGTATTCTTTAATATTTCTAGTTATGATATATATAATTCTTCAAAACTTTTCTTGGTTTTATCTATCTTTTTTTTAGCAATCTTCACAAATACTCTGGTAAACTTTTAACAGAAGTTTCTCTTGAAAGCGTTTTATTCTAAATGGTTAGACATAACAGCTTTTATTGTATAGTATAAACATAATTGTAATGCTTTAGAAGAAAATTCACACTTTAATACTAAATTTATGGTGAAAACAGGTTAGAGCTTTCTGTTTGTATATTCTTTCCCTTAAATTTTAATTTCGTGGGACCCACGGAAGGTACCTGGCTTCTTCAATACTTTCTGTTTATTCATGTACGAAATATTTCGTTGCATCACGCAGGGTGTACATACTTTTGCTTGTAAATTGCCCTCCTTTTTGGAGTCACTAGGATTTGTTATTCACCCATCAAAATCCGCGACATTTTTGAATCTAAATAACTTTTAACACCTTAACCGAATTCGCTGACCTTTGGTGACTCTTACTAACTTATATAAAGGTTTCTAAAATTAAAAAAAAGAGAAAGGTGACCATGCCCTATTTTTTCCGGAAGTGGGTATTTTTTTAAGTTACCCTTTTGTTTTCTGATTGAAATGTACTCAATCAAATTCATTTTGTAGTGAATTGAACTTTTGTGATTACCAGTTGAACTTTGGAGTAATTTACGAACTAGTTATAATAATTTACTGACCAGATTTTACAATTTACAGACCAGATTTGTTATTTTACGGAGCAGATATTTCAACTACTTTGGGTAGCTGTTTTTGAAGGTTGTTCTATTCAATTGCATTATCTGCTACTTTTTGTGCGAGAGAGCCCTTTTTTATCTTATTTCAATCAGTTGAAATAACATGTAGCCAGATGTCCGTAGCTATATTTCTCAAAAATGTTTAAAAATTTTCTAATTTTTGATCAATCATCAAATTCTCCTAACATTAAAACAATTCTTACAATGACCTAAATTTGGGCATATTGTTGTATTTAGATACAGAATAATGTTAAACTTTGCTAAAAAAATAGTTTTATCTATAATTTATGCTTTTCAAAAACTTATATTTTATAGACAAAGTATTTTGTTCATTCAGATGCAATCAACCTTGGTACCCATACTTGCAAAAGCTATTAATAACTTAACCTAACATTTTCCTCCTAGCCAGTCACAACTATATCTACCAAGCAAACCATCTGTTCTACATCCACTTCACAAGAACCTGTAACTGCTTGCCTGCTTGGTATCGACCTAACAAATAACTCCGTATGACAGGAAGTGCTATCAATTATAATGAAATCATGGTTGAAAGGGACAAAGAAACAATATAATCAATACATCCCCAAATGAATGAAATTCTATGAATAACGAAGTATCAGTCCTGGCACAGCGGCAGTTTCAGATGGAGCAGAATTCTTGGCAAATCTCTTTCTTTCTACAAATCTTACGTACTCTACGATGGGAACTGCCAGACCAGCTTTATCAGCAATGCTGGGGAAAAAATGGAATATCATTTGGTAAACATCCTTTGATTAAGGATTTATAAAGATAGATCATTGTTTCCAAATTATATGGTGAGGTATGATGTAGACATTGAATTAAACTTGAAAAAGCAGAATTTACCAAGTCGATTCCATTAAGAGTTGCAACTTTATCAAGCGTTCTTTGGGGCCAGAGTTCACAAACTATTTATAGCATGAATATTGATCATTATGGTGAAGAAATCGGATAAGAGTAATTTGGTGGTTTCTGAAACCACCGTTTACCGTCAAACGGTCCCACTGTCCAACATTTACAGTCCCACCGGTCCCACCTGCAAGTTTAAAATTTTACAGACCGGGCAATAACAAATACCGATACTAATACACCGACCGACTTGAAATTTGGTACTGCGACTAAAAACATTATTGGGACTCGAATGAGGAGGCCTAAATTTGGTACTGATAACATCATGATGATGTCATTTTTGAAAATAATATATACCTCAATAAAAAGATCTTAAAATTTGGCAAGAAGAGGGGGGACGTTATTTGAACTCAAATAAAAAGACCTGAATTTGGTATTTAGTACTGACGTTTCGAATGGTTTTTGATTAGATATTAAAAAAGTTAAGTAACAATCTGAAGAAAGGCGATGGAGAATTTTTTGGTTATAGAAATTGGTTACTTTATTTTTGTGAAGAGAAGGCATGACAAAGTTTACTTATTATCATGAGAGATTTAATTTCTTAAAGAATAACTGATAAATAGTGTTTGCCATTCTTCTAATACATGTGCTATATAACAAGTTAAGGATTTACAACTCATTTTGGCGATCACCGTTAAGGCATGAAGCCCTGATTCTGAATGTTTGATGTTTGAAGCTGTAGGAGGTCACCAGGAATCGAAGTTTAAAAACAAAATGAACGTATTATTTAAAAATTTATTTCTGATTGGTTGTTACGATCTCAGAAACCAATAGAAGCATGTATTTTTAACTGTACTTGAGAGAGTTTTAAAATTGCTTTTGTTAAAATTTAAAGAACCCGAGGCGAGCTTTATTTGAATAGATTTATAGAAGTTGTAAGTCCTTCCGGTATCCTAGTTCAGAGTCAGCTGAATCTTGATGGTAACTTTTCAAGTCCTTACAAAAACTTCTCTAGCCAATTAAGAATATTTAGGAAAGATACGCTCGTGATGATGAAACACTGTATTAATCAATAACTTGTCCAATTTGCACTTTCACTCAGTTTGGCTTATAGACCTATAATCTCTGCCACTCAGATGTCCCAAACTTGATTAGAATGATAGGCAAGAGAACTTGCCTGCCAAAAAATGAGAACAGTATCAAATCCCGGTCTTGGAGTGCTGCGAATCATCATAAGAAATAACAAACCCCTCATCATAAATTTGCGAAATTAACGCTGAATTTGCAAGGAAATCGATTTACTACTAGTAGTCCAATCAAATTCCTTGCCAAATCAGGAGGGAAATTAATGATGCACATTTTTTCGAGAAAACATTATCGTATAATTTTCGTATTTCAACCAATCCTAACCTCTCCCTATTTGTTTTCATTCTTATGATATTTTATTATTATATTTTCTTTCTGACCTGTTCTCTGGACTTCGTTGTCAGCTCAGCTTTAGATCATTTGTTTGGGTTTTAAGTTTTTATTAAACAGTCTATTAGTATACTTGATATTTTTTGAATTTTTAGTCCTGTTGTATTTTTAAAACCTGAGTCTTGACGAAAGAGCAATTTTTCCACGATTACTGCATCAACAACCTGTATAAATATCACTATTATCAATATTACATAAGAACTGAAAAGTAAAGAAATGAATATGATTTCCAGTCATGTTTAGGTAGTCCCACCATACGAAGTTAATGGAGGTGTGAAACTGTTGTTCACTTTACGTATAATTTCCATAAGAGCTATTGTTATACTATAGGAAGAAAACAGCAGTTATCTCATCATTTCTCTTAAAACGATTGAATATGATAACATACATGCATCAAGAATGTGACATACCATGTTACATTTCCCATCCATCAATAGTAATTAACTATTTCGTTAAGACATATCATATATGAATTAAAACTTTTGCAACAGTTTTTTTCTCCAAACAAACCTCTTTCTATATCTTTTAAATTATTGAATTGTACGAGTTTTGAAAGGATGCGACACATTTTTCGCAATAAAACTTAAATGAAAATGCATAAGATTTGGCATCAACTGTCAAATATTCTACTAATATTATTGTATAAAAGTACCTATCGGGGTTAAGGCTTTTCAAAGGGAACCTAATTTTTTCTTGTTTTTTCAGCATATAGCAGAGATAGCAAATATTTGGTTCTACTCGTCGCTTCCAAATTTTCTACCTAACAAGTGAGTGTTTTTAAAGGCAATGAAATGGAAAAAGATATTCTTTCCTGTCCAAAACTCCCAAAAATCATCGACGTAAACGATCAAAAGTTTTGCCCAAGGTCTAAATTCTTGAATCAAAAGATAAATATGTAATGCAGCAACTTTTCTTTTTGACTTATAAGGTGTGACAAACGTCTTATTACATATTATAAATGAATATGTAACCAGTAAAGTTAAAAAGACATTTATTTTTGACAATGTACTTTAGCTTCCCACTGTTTTTTGAATATAATTCTAAATAAAACTTTCAATTTTTGCACATAAAATGCAAAACGATGCTAGATTTAAACCAATAACTCGGTTAAACAATTTTACTGTCAACATCAGTATTTGCACAATGTTTTTTGTGATTATGATGTGCTACAAACCATTTGGTCTTGTATTTGGTCCTACTTTGGCATTAGTGGGAAAAGAATACCATATGTGCCTTCTTCAAATTCATCATCAACCCATGGGCTTATCTGCGTGGAGGGCTTATCTGCAGGAGGATCTGTGGTCCCATTTTGACGTCAGTGGAAAGGGGATGCTTATCTGCGTGTGAGGGGGGGGGGGGCACTAATGCGCAGAGAAATACGGTAGATTGGGACCAGTAAAACGATCTGTCTTGACTATGATAAAGAAGAAATTGGAAAGAAATTGGTTTTAGCTAAGTAGATGTATATAATAACCGACAAATCTAAAGTGAGATTACAAATGAAAAAAAAAAAATAACAATAATTCTAAAATGGGATTTAATAGTATCTATCAATCAAGTTATTGAGATTTTCGTCCAATAAAAACTTTTCCATCTCTGTTTTTTCAAGACAAAACTCTACCATCAATGCTTTTTCATCATGTGATGGGAAAATCCACATTATTCCAGGTACATACCTATTTTGTGGAATTGCCACATGGACTGGTTTTCCAAATCCGAAATCTACATCGTAAAAAGGATATCGTGCCAGAGAAGAAATCAGTATGTCGTTATTCCCTACGTCTGCGCCAGAGAGACAACGCGAGTTCTGACTCTCTAACCAATTCAAAATATCCACAAGAAATTCTTTGGTCATCACTGGGTAGTGCTGACGAATTTTTAACGCCAATTCTTTGAGCGGCATTTCAAGGATATCTCGAGTGTTCAATTTTTGACAAAGATTAGGAGCACAGTTTCCAAAATAGCTCTCTGGTAACAACAATTTCGTTCGTGAGTTGACGACCATTGCGCACTTTGATGTCTCAATTTTCTTATGCAGTCTAGCTTTCACAAGTGCTTTCCAGAAGACCGCAGATAACACATCATTCTTGGACAAAAATTGACCATCCTGTAGATTCATGGAAAACTCTTTCTTGAGACAGTCCAGTTGATTTAAATCGATAACAAACGTGTAAGAAGCATTCTCTGCTAGAACTGGCATCTTTAATGGTACGTTAGGAATCGCTACGTAACCATAATCAATCATATCTGACGGCTTATTCCCGTCTCCAGATATCAGCGAGCGATCTGTGTTGTTGACGTACTTCCCTACTGCACCAGAGCTGGTAGCGCATCCCCAAGCATTTAGGAAACGAGTCATACCATCTGCATCACTTAAACAATGATTCATGCTGGCAACTAATAACAACGAATTGTCCGTCATATTTATGAACTGAACCACCAAAAGGTAATCTTTTTGATCACCCGATGCTGATTCGATATGGAACATTTGCATTTCTGGGAGTTTATTCATTTGAAATTGACTTTTTTGCATATCGTCTAAGGAGAAATTTGCGTTTGATCTAATCACTTTTACTCCATGGTTATCATAATGCAAAAGTAAATCTCCCGTTGATTGAAACTCGGTAGTGCCAGCAACTTCTGGGTATTCAGCCAAAGCTATTCTCAACCCCTTAATCATATTTTCATATGAAATTTCGGAACCATTGTTCTTGTAAAAGAAACAAAAGCTAACGTATATATTCGGCTGAGCTCTGTCTAAAGAGTTCAACTTTTCGGTATAACTTCCCTGAATTGTCGGTAAACAAACGATTTCTTCTGATGTCTTCGTTATTTCCATCGTTTCGCGATTTCAAGTATCAACTGTTTTTCAGATAATTGATATATATATATATATATAATATCTATTATTGTATCTTTAAATTAAAATTCGAATCTGTAACTATGATGTGTAGTTAATAAAAAATATTTACAAAAAATGCAGCTAGATTTTATGTCTCATATATAACTTATCTTTCTTAACGAGAAAATATTTTCGTATCGCATCTCTCCTTTTTTGTAATAAAACGCAATGAACGATCACTCTGCGATGGAGAGCCAAAGCAGATTTGTTTAATAACAGATTGTTGATGGAGGAATTTGAGGAATTTGAGGAATTTCTATTAAATGAGAGGAATATTAAAAACCGATTACCTAACAATTTTTTTCAAAACAAACACACGATGTTGTTGTTTTTTAAAGAATACTCAACTCTGATGAAACCTTCGAACGTTCTTAATTTGCATGCTCACAATCACGAATAGATTGGATCAACAGTAGAATAAGTTTCCATTTATGTTATAAAAACGTTTGTACAGCACAAATTTTTATATGGACAGATGTGTTTACATGAAATTAAGGCAACATGAAATGGCGTTCCAGCCTAAAATTGTTCTTAAGTTATGCGCTATTGAATATCTATTGATATCTAAAATTAATATGAATATCTATGAATATGAATATAATATGAATATCTAAAATTCGATATTCATCTTCTAATGGAGTAGAGTTTGTACTGTTGTAAGCAACAATTATAACAACAATTATAATATTCTTGTGTTTGACTATTATAATGACGTTTTCTTGTAAAATGTAAAAATGTTTTCTTAAGAACAAACGTTCCTAAGCTTCGAACATTCTAAGCATATTGTAAGTTTTTAGGCCTTTGAAGCTTTATGTTCTTATATCCTTTGTTCTTATAAAAAAACCGTGTATTTATAGAAAGAAAACACAAAATCTCTATTACGTCATTAGGACGTGAAAGGATAATATTTCATATTGTACAAAGAACGTGAAATTCTACGAGGCAGTTAATTAAGGATATTTCCCAACCTTGTCTCCAACCTATATTGTGAACTTAACACTTGTTTTTTTTACAGAATCCTATAAGGTTTTGTTCTATTCTCATGGACGTCCTCGTTATCAAAGCGTTTTCCCATAATTATTTTTTGCATTCTCATGTTATTTGCGAAAATGGCAACAAGAAACATGCAATCATGCATTTCACATTTAACGACAACATTTTTGTAATCATTCAGTTTATCTGTTGTTGTTTTTTTGCGTCCTACTAATATTTTGTAAGTGCCATGAATACTGTCGAAAAAAATGATATTTCGTGTTCGCTGAAGTGTCAATTAAATTGGACAATAAATGAAATGACAAAATCCAAAATTTATGTACTTAAGTACTTATCATGCAGAAAACTACATTAATCAACAGTAGAATAGGTACAGCACAATTTTTTATGGACAGATGTGTTTACATGAAATTAAGGCAACATGAAATGGCGTTCCTTTTACTTCGAATGTCGCCTCAACACTCATGTCGTGGCGAATATACAGATGGTGACCCGAAAGATTTACACGAGGCATCTTTTGTTTCGTGATTGTGAGCATGCCTGTCTTTCTGGACCCACATGAAAATGAACCCAACATGAATTTCATATCACCTCTCACATTTTAACAGTATCTATGGAAATGTTTGAACAAGAAATCTTACACAAATTTCACTCCAATTGGCAAAATTTATATCTTCCCAAAAGACAGCTGGTCTGTATATTATTCTGACAACTCTTCATCGCAAAGCAAAACAACATGGACAGAAAAAGACGAATCACGATCAACTTCAATTGGCAATATTCCATGCACAGACACAGTTTAGTGCAAAGAAGATAAAATAAACGTATTCTTTAATATTTCTAGTTATGATATATATAATTCTTCAAAACTTTTCTTGGTTTTATCTATCTTTTTTTTAGCAATCCTCACAAATACTCTGGTAAACTTTTAACAGAAGTTTCTCTTGAAAGCGTTTTATTCTAAATGGTTAGACATAACAGCTTTTATTGTATAGTATAAACATAATTGTAATGCTTTAGAAGAAAATTCACACTTTAATACTAAATTTATGGTGAAAACAGGTTAGAGCTTTCTGTTTGTATATTCTTTCCCTTAAATTTTAATTTCGTGGGACCCACGGAAGGTACCTGGCTTCTTCAATACTTTCTGTTTATTCATGTACGAAATATTTCGTTGCATCACGCAGGATGTACATACTTTTGCTTGTAAATTGTCTTCCTTTTTGGAGTCACTAGGATTTGTTATTCACCCATCAAAATCCGCGACATTTTTGAATCTAAATAACTTTTAACACCTTAACCGAATTTGTTGACCTTTGGTGACTCTTACTAACTTTTATAAAGGTTTCTGAAATTAAAAATAAGAGAAAGGTGACCATGCCCTATTTTTTCCGGAAGTGGGTATTTTTTTAAGTTACCCTTTTGTTTCCTGATTGAAATGTACTCAATCAAATTCATTTTGTAGTGAATTGAACTTTTGTGATTACCAGTTGGACTTTGGAGTAATTTACGAACTAGTTATAATAATTTACTGACCAGATTTTTCAATTTACAGACCAGATTTGTTATTTTACGGAGCAGATATTTCAGCTACTTTGGGTAGCTGTTTTTGAAGGTTGTTCTATTCAATTGCATTATCTGCTACTTTTTGTGCGAGAGAGCCCTTTTTTATCTTATTTCAATCAGTTGAAATAACATGTAGCCAGATGTCCGTAGCTATATTTCTCAAAAATGTTTAAAAATTTTCTAATTTTTGATCAATCACCAAATTCTCCTAACATTAAAACAATTCTTACAATGACCTAAATTTGGGCATATTGTTGTATTTAGATACAGAATAATGTTAAACTTTGCTAAAAAAATAGTTTTATCTATAATTTATGCTTTTCAAAAACTTATATTTTATAGACAAAGTATTTTGTTCATTCAGATGCAATCAACCTTGGTACCCATACTTGCAAAAGCTATTAATAACTTAACCTAACATTTTCCTCCTAGCCAGTCACAACTATATCTACCAAGCAAACCATCTGTTCTACATCCACTTCACAAGAACCTGTAACTGCTTGCCTGCTTGGTATCGACCTAACAAATAACTCCGTATGACAGGAAGTGCTATCAATTATAATGAAATCATGGTTGAAAGGGACAAAGAAACAATATAATCAATACATCCCCAAATGAATGAAATTCTATGAATAACGAAGTATCAGTCCTGGCACAGCGGCAGTTTCAGATGGAGCAGAATTCTTGGCAAATCTCTTTCTTTCTACAAATCTTACGTACTCTACGATGGGAACTGCCAGACCAGCTTTATAAGCAATGCTGGGGAAAAAATGGAATATCATTTGGTAAACATCCTTTGATTAAGGATTTATAAAGATAGATCATTGTTTCCAAATTATATGGTGAGGTATGATGTAGACATTGAATTAAACTTGAAAAAGCAGAATTTACCAAGTCGATTCCATTAAGAGTTGCAACTTTATCAAGCGTTCTTTGGGGCCAGAGTTCACAAACTATTTATAGCATGAATATTGATCATTATGGTGAAGAAATCGGATAAGAGTAATTTGGTGGTTTCTGAAACCACCGTTTACCGTCAAACGGTCCCACTGTCCAACATTTACAGTCCCACCGGTCCCACCTGCAAGTTTAAAATTTTACAGACCGGGCAATAACAAATACCGATACTAATACACCGACCGACTTGAAATTTGGTACTGCGACTAAAAACATTATTGGGACTCGAATGAGGAAGCCTAAATTTGGTACTGATAACATCATGATGATGTCATTTTTGAAAATACTATATACTTCAATAAAAAGATCTTGAAATTTGGCAAGAAGAGGAGGGACGTTATTTGAACTTAAATAAAAAGACCTAAATTTGGTATTTAGTACTGACGTTTCGAATGGTTTTTGATTAGATATTAAAAAAGTTAAGTAACAATGTGTGGAACAGCGATGGAGAATTTTCTGGTTATAGAAATTGGTTACTTTATTTTTGTGAAGAGAAGGCATGACAAAGTTTACTTATTAGCATGAGAGATTGAATTTTTTAAAGAATAACTGATAAATAGTGTTTGCCATTCTTCTAATTCATGTGCTATATAACAAGTGAAGGATTTACAACTCATTTTGGCGGTCACCGTTAAGGCACGAAGCCCTGATTCTGAATGTTTGATGGTTGAAGCTGTAGGAGGTCACCAGGAATCGAAGTTTAAAAACAAAATGAACGTATTATTTAAAAATTTATTTCTGATTGGTTGTTACGATCTCAGAAACCAATAGAAGCATGTATTTTTAACTGTACTTGAGAGAGTTTCAAAATTGCTTTTGTTAAAATTTAAAGAACCCGAGGCGAGCTTTATTTGAATAGATTTATAGAAGTTGTAAGTCCTTTCGGTATCCTTGTTCAGAGTCAGCTGAATCTTGATTGTAACTTTTCAAGTCCTTACAAAAACTTCTCTAGCCAATTAAGAATATTTAGGAAAGATACGCTCGTGATGATGAAACACTGTATTAATCAATAATTTGTCCAATTTGCACTTTCACTCAGTTTGGCTTATAAAACTATAATCTCTGCCACTCAGATGTCCCAAACTTGATTAGAAAGATAGGCAAGAGAACTTGCCTGCCAAAAAATGAGAACAGTATCAAAACCCGGTCTTGGAGTGCTGCAAATTATCATAAGAAATAACAAACCCCTCATCATAAATTTGCGAAATTAACGCTGATCTTGCAAGGAAATCGATTTACTACTAGTAGTCCAATCAAATTCCTTGCCAAATCAGGAGGGAAATTAATGATGCACATTTTTTCGACAAAACATTATCGTATAATTTTCGTATTTCAACCAATCCTAACCTCTCCTTATTTGTTTTCATTCTTATGATATTTTATTATTATATTTTCTTTCTGGTCTGTTCTCTGGACTTCGTTGTCAGCTCAGCTTTAGATCATTTGTTCGGCTTTTAAGTTTTTATTAAACACTCTATTAGTATACTTGATATTTTTTGAATTTTTAGTCCTGCTGTATTTTTAAAACCTGAGTCTTGACGAAAGAGCAATTTTTCCACGATTACTGCATCAACAACCTGTATAAATATCACTATTATCAATATTACATAAGAACTGAAAAGTAAAGAAATGAATATGATTTCCAGTCATGTTTAGGTAGTCCCACCATACGAAGTTAATGGAGGTGTGAAACTGTTGTTCACTTTACGTATAATTTCCATAAGAGCTATTGTTATACTATAGGAAGAAAACAGCAGTTCTCTCATTATTTCTCTTAAAACGATAGAATATGATAACATACATGCATCAAGAATGTTACATACCATGTTACATTTCCCATCCATTAATAGTAATTACCTGTTTCGTCAAGACATATCATATATGAATTAAAACTTTTGCAACAGTTTTTTTTCCAAACAAACCTCTTTCTATATCTTTTAAATTATTGAATTGTACGAGTTTTGAAAGGGTGCGACACATTTTTCGCAATAAAACTTAAATGAAAATGCATAAGATTTGACATCAACTGTACAATATTCTACTAATATTATTGTATAAAAGTACCTATCGGGGTTAAGGCTTTTCAATGGGAACCTAATTTTTTCTTGTTTTCTCAGCATATAGCAGAGATAGCAAATATTTGGTTCTACTCGTCGCTTCCAAATTTTCTACCTAACAAGTGAGTGTTTTTAAAGGCAATGAAATAGAAAAAGATATTCTTTCCTGTCCAAAACTCCCAAAAATCATGGACGTAAACGATCAAAAGTTTTGCCCAAGGTCTAAATTCTTGAATCAAAAGATAAATATGTAATGCAGCAACTTTTCTTTTTGACTTATAAGGTGTGACAAACGTCTTATTACATATTATAAATAAATATGTAACCAGTAAAGTTAAAAAGACATTTATTTTTGACAATGTACTTTAGCTTCCCACTGTTTTTTAAATATAATTCTAAATAAAACTTTCAATTTTTGCACATAAAATGCAAAACTATGCTAGATTTAAACCAATAACTCTGTTAAACAATTTTACTGTCAACATCAGTATTTGCACAATGTTTTTTGTGATTATGATGTGCTACAAACCATTTGGTCTTGTATTTGGTCCTACTTTGGCATTAGTGGGAAAAGAATACCATATGTGCCTTCTTCCAATTCATCATCAACCCATTGCTTATCTGCGTGGGGGGCTTATCTGCAGGAGGATCTGTGGTCCCATTTTGACGCCAGTAGAAAGGGGATGCTTATCTGCGTGTGAGGGGGGGGGGCACTAATACGCAGAGAAATACGGTAGATTGGGACCAGTAAAACGATCTGTCTTGACTATGATAAAGAAGAAATTGGTTTTAGCTAAGTAGATGTATATAATAACCGACAAATCTAAAGTGAGATTACAAATGAAGAAAAATAGATAACAATAATTCTGAAATGGGATTTAATAGTATCTATCAATCAATTTATTGAGATTTTCGTCCAATAAAAACTTTTCCATCTCTGTTTTTTCAAGACAAAACTCTACCATCAATGCTTTTTCATCATGTGATGGGAAAATCCACATTATTCCAGGTAAATACCTATTTTGTGGAGGTGCCACATGGACTGGTTTTCCAAATCCGAAATCTACATCGTAAAAAGGATATCGTGCCAGAGAAGAAATCAGTATGTCGTTATTCCATACGTCTGCGCCAGGGAGACAACGCGAGTTCTGACTCTCTAACCAATTCAAAATATCCACAAGAAATTCTTTGGTCATCACTGGGTAGTGCTGACGAATTTTTAACGCCAATTCTTTCAGCGGCATTTCAAGGATATCTCGAGTGTTCAATTTTTGACAAAGAAAAGGAACACAGTTTCCAAAATAGCTCTCTGGTAACAACAATTTCTTTCGTGAGTTGACGACCATTGCGCACATTGATGTCTCAAATTTCTTATGCAGTCTAGCTTTCACAAGAGCTTTCCAGAAGACCGCAGATAACACATCATTCTTGGACAAAAATTGACCATCCTGTAGATCCATGGAAATCTCTTTCCTGAGACAGTCCAGTTTATTTAAATTGATAACAAACGTGTAAGAAGCATTCTCTGCTAGAACTGGCATCTTTAGTGGTACGTTTCCTTTAGGAATCGCTACGTAACCATAATCAATCATATCTGACGGCTTATTCCCGTCTCCAGATATAAGCGAGCGATCTGTGTTGTTGACGTACTTCCCTACTGCACCAGAGCTGTTAGCGCATCCCCAAGCATTTAGGAAACGAGTCATACCATCTGCATCACTTAAACAATGATTCATGCTGGCAACTAATAACAACGAATTGTCCGTCATATTTATGAACTGAACCTCCAAAAGATAATCTTTTTGATCACCCGATGTTGATTCGATATGGAACATTTGCATTTCTGGGAGTATATTCATTTGAAATTGACTTTTTTGCATATCGTCTAAGGAGAAATTTGCGTTTGATCTAATCACTTTTACTCCATGGTTATCATAATGCAAAAGTAAATCTCCCGTTGATTGAAACTCGGTAGTGCCAGCAACTTCTGGGTATTCAGCCAAAGCTATTCTCAACCCCTTAATCATATTTTCATATGAAATTTCGGAACCATTGTTCTTGTAAAAGAAACAAAAGCTAACGTATATATTCGGCTGAGCTCTGTCTAAAGAGTTCAACCTTTCGGTATAACTTCCCTGAATTGTCGGTAAACAAACGATTTCTTCTGATGTCTTCGTTATTTCCATCGTTTCGCGATTTCAAGTATAAACTGTTTTTCAGATAATTGATATATATATATATATATAATATCTATTATTGTATCTTTAAATTAAAATTCGAATCTGTAACTATGATGTGTAGTTAATAAAAAATATTTACAAAAAATGCAGCTAGATTTTATGTCTCATATATAACTTATCTTTCTTAACGAGAAAATATTTTCGTATCGCATCTCTCCTTTTTTGTAATAAAACGCAATGAACGATCACTCTGCGATGGAGAGCCAAAGCAGATTTGTTTAATAACAGATTGTTGATGGAGGAATTTGAGGAATTTGAGGAATTTCTATTAAATGAGAGGAATATTAAAAACCGATTACCTAACAATTTTTTTCAAAACAAACACACGATGTTGTTGTTTTTTAAAGAATACTCAACTCTGATGAAACCTTCGAACGTTCTTAATTTGCATGCTCACAATCACGAATAGATTGGATCAACAGTAGAATAGGTTTCCATTTATGTTATAAAAACGTTTGTACATCACAAATTTTTATATGGACAGATGTGTTTACATGAAATTAAGGCAACATGAAATGGCGTTCCAGCCTAAAATTGTTCTTAAGTTATGCGCTATTGAATATCTATTGATATCTAAAATTAATATGAATATCTATGAATATGAATATAATATGAATATCTAAAATTCGATATTCATCTTCTAATGGAGTAGAGTTTGTACTGTTGTAAGCAACAATTATAACAACAATTATAATATTCTTGTGTTTGACTATTATAATGACGTTTTCTTGTAAAATGTAAAGATGTTTTCTTAAGAACAAACGTTCCTAAGCTTCGAACATTCTAAGCATATTGTAAGTTTTTAGGCCTTTGAAGCTTTATGTTCTTATATCCTTTGTTCTTATAAAAAAACCCGTGTATTTATAGAAAGAAAACACAAAATCTCTATTACGTCATTAGGACGTGAAAGGATAATATTTCATATTGTACAAAGAACGTGAAATTCTACGAGGCAGTTGTTTAAGGATATTTCCCAACCTTGTCTCCAACCTATATTGTGAACTTAACACTTGTTTTTTTTACAGAATCCTATAAGGTTTTGTTCTATTCTCATGGACGTCCTCGTTATCAAAGCATTTTCCCATAATTATTTTTTGCATTCTCATGTTATTTGCGAAAATGGCAACAAGAAACATGCAATCATGCATTTCACATTTAACGACAACATTTTTGTAATCATTCAGTTTGTCTGTTGTTGTTTTTTTGCGTCCTACTAATATTGTGTAAGTACCAGGAATACTATCGAAAAAAATGATATTTCGTGTTCGCTGAAGTGTCAATTAAATTGGACAATAAATGAAATGACAAAATCCAAAATTTATGTACTTAAGTACTTATCATGCAGAAAACTACATTAATCAACAGTAGAATAGGTACAGCACAATTTTTTATGGACAGATGTGTTTACATGAAATTAAGGCAACATGAAATGGCGTTCCTTTTACTTCGAATGTCGCCTCAACACTCATGTCGTGGCGAATATACAGATGGTGACCCGAAAGATTTACACGAGGCATCTTTTGTTTCGTGATTGTGAGCATGCCTGTCTTTCTGGACCCACATGAAAATGAACCCAACATGAATTTCATATCACCTCTCACATTTTAACAGTATCTATGGAAATGTTTGAACAAGAAATCTTACACAAATTTCACTCCAATTGGCAAAATTTATATCTTCCCAAAAGACAGCTGGTCTGTATATTATTCTGACAACTCTTCATCGCAAAGCAAAACAACATGGACAGAAAAAGACGAATCACGATCAACTTCAATTGGCAATATTCCATGCACAGACACAGTTTAGTGCAAAGAAGATAAAAAAAACGTATTCTTTAATATTTCTAGTTATGATATATATAATTCTTCAAAACTTTTCTTGGTTTTATCTATCTTTTTTTTAGCAATCTTCACAAATACTCTGGTAAACTTTTAACAGAAGTTTCTCTTGAAAGCGTTTTATTCTAAATGGTTAGACATAACAGCTTTTATTGTATAGTATAAACATAATTGTAATGCTTTAGAAGAAAATTCACACTTTAATACTAAATTTATGGTGAAAACAGGTTAGAGCTTTCTGTTTGTATATTCTTTCCCTTAAATTTTAATTTCGTGGGACCCACGGAAGGTACCTGGCTTCTTCAATACTTTCTGTTTATTCATGTACGAAATATTTCGTTGCATCACGCAGGGTGTACATACTTTTGCTTGTAAATTGCCCTCCTTTTTGGAGTCACTAGGATTTGTTATTCACCCATCAAAATCCGCGACATTTTTGAATCTAAATAACTTTTAACACCTTAACCGAATTCGCTGACCTTTGGTGACTCTTACTAACTTATATAAAGGTTTCTAAAATTAAAAAAAAGAGAAAGGTGACCATGCCCTATTTTTTCCGGAAGTGGGTATTTTTTTAAGTTACCCTTTTGTTTTCTGATTGAAATGTACTCAATCAAATTCATTTTGTAGTGAATTGAACTTTTGTGATTACCAGTTGAACTTTGGAGTAATTTACGAACTAGTTATAATAATTTACTGACCAGATTTTACAATTTACAGACCAGATTTGTTATTTTACGGAGCAGATATTTCAACTACTTTGGGTAGCTGTTTTTGAAGGTTGTTCTATTCAATTGCATTATCTGCTACTTTTTGTGCGAGAGAGCCCTTTTTTATCTTATTTCAATCAGTTGAAATAACATGTAGCCAGATGTCCGTAGCTATATTTCTCAAAAATGTTTAAAAATTTTCTAATTTTTGATCAATCATCAAATTCTCCTAACATTAAAACAATTCTTACAATGACCTAAATTTGGGCATATTGTTGTATTTAGATACAGAATAATGTTAAACTTTGCTAAAAAAATAGTTTTATCTATAATTTATGCTTTTCAAAAACTTATATTTTATAGACAAAGTATTTTGTTCATTCAGATGCAATCAACCTTGGTACCCATACTTGCAAAAGCTATTAATAACTTAACCTAACATTTTCCTCCTAGCCAGTCACAACTATATCTACCAAGCAAACCATCTGTTCTACATCCACTTCACAAGAACCTGTAACTGCTTGCCTGCTTGGTATCGACCTAACAAATAACTCCGTATGACAGGAAGTGCTATCAATTATAATGAAATCATGGTTGAAAGGGACAAAGAAACAATATAATCAATACATCCCCAAATGAATGAAATTCTATGAATAACGAAGTATCAGTCCTGGCACAGCGGCAGTTTCAGATGGAGCAGAATTCTTGGCAAATCTCTTTCTTTCTACAAATCTTACGTACTCTACGATGGGAACTGCCAGACCAGCTTTATCAGCAATGCTGGGGAAAAAATGGAATATCATTTGGTAAACATCCTTTGATTAAGGATTTATAAAGATAGATCATTGTTTCCAAATTATATGGTGAGGTATGATGTAGACATTGAATTAAACTTGAAAAAGCAGAATTTACCAAGTCGATTCCATTAAGAGTTGCAACTTTATCAAGCGTTCTTTGGGGCCAGAGTTCACAAACTATTTATAGCATGAATATTGATCATTATGGTGAAGAAATCGGATAAGAGTAATTTGGTGGTTTCTGAAACCACCGTTTACCGTCAAACGGTCCCACTGTCCAACATTTACAGTCCCACCGGTCCCACCTGCAAGTTTAAAATTTTACAGACCGGGCAATAACAAATACCGATACTAATACACCGACCGACTTGAAATTTGGTACTGCGACTAAAAACATTATTGGGACTCGAATGAGGAGGCCTAAATTTGGTACTGATAACATCATGATGATGTCATTTTTGAAAATAATATATACCTCAATAAAAAGATCTTAAAATTTGGCAAGAAGAGGGGGGACGTTATTTGAACTCAAATAAAAAGACCTGAATTTGGTATTTAGTACTGACGTTTCGAATGGTTTTTGATTAGATATTAAAAAAGTTAAGTAACAATCTGAAGAAAGGCGATGGAGAATTTTTTGGTTATAGAAATTGGTTACTTTATTTTTGTGAAGAGAAGGCATGACAAAGTTTACTTATTATCATGAGAGATTTAATTTCTTAAAGAATAACTGATAAATAGTGTTTGCCATTCTTCTAATACATGTGCTATATAACAAGTTAAGGATTTACAACTCATTTTGGCGATCACCGTTAAGGCATGAAGCCCTGATTCTGAATGTTTGATGTTTGAAGCTGTAGGAGGTCACCAGGAATCGAAGTTTAAAAACAAAATGAACGTATTATTTAAAAATTTATTTCTGATTGGTTGTTACGATCTCAGAAACCAATAGAAGCATGTATTTTTAACTGTACTTGAGAGAGTTTTAAAATTGCTTTTGTTAAAATTTAAAGAACCCGAGGCGAGCTTTATTTGAATAGATTTATAGAAGTTGTAAGTCCTTCCGGTATCCTAGTTCAGAGTCAGCTGAATCTTGATGGTAACTTTTCAAGTCCTTACAAAAACTTCTCTAGCCAATTAAGAATATTTAGGAAAGATACGCTCGTGATGATGAAACACTGTATTAATCAATAACTTGTCCAATTTGCACTTTCACTCAGTTTGGCTTATAGACCTATAATCTCTGCCACTCAGATGTCCCAAACTTGATTAGAATGATAGGCAAGAGAACTTGCCTGCCAAAAAATGAGAACAGTATCAAATCCCGGTCTTGGAGTGCTGCGAATCATCATAAGAAATAACAAACCCCTCATCATAAATTTGCGAAATTAACGCTGAATTTGCAAGGAAATCGATTTACTACTAGTAGTCCAATCAAATTCCTTGCCAAATCAGGAGGGAAATTAATGATGCACATTTTTTCGAGAAAACATTATCGTATAATTTTCGTATTTCAACCAATCCTAACCTCTCCCTATTTGTTTTCATTCTTATGATATTTTATTATTATATTTTCTTTCTGACCTGTTCTCTGGACTTCGTTGTCAGCTCAGCTTTAGATCATTTGTTTGGGTTTTAAGTTTTTATTAAACAGTCTATTAGTATACTTGATATTTTTTGAATTTTTAGTCCTGTTGTATTTTTAAAACCTGAGTCTTGACGAAAGAGCAATTTTTCCACGATTACTGCATCAACAACCTGTATAAATATCACTATTATCAATATTACATAAGAACTGAAAAGTAAAGAAATGAATATGATTTCCAGTCATGTTTAGGTAGTCCCACCATACGAAGTTAATGGAGGTGTGAAACTGTTGTTCACTTTACGTATAATTTCCATAAGAGCTATTGTTATACTATAGGAAGAAAACAGCAGTTATCTCATCATTTCTCTTAAAACGATTGAATATGATAACATACATGCATCAAGAATGTGACATACCATGTTACATTTCCCATCCATCAATAGTAATTAACTATTTCGTTAAGACATATCATATATGAATTAAAACTTTTGCAACAGTTTTTTTCTCCAAACAAACCTCTTTCTATATCTTTTAAATTATTGAATTGTACGAGTTTTGAAAGGATGCGACACATTTTTCGCAATAAAACTTAAATGAAAATGCATAAGATTTGGCATCAACTGTCAAATATTCTACTAATATTATTGTATAAAAGTACCTATCGGGGTTAAGGCTTTTCAAAGGGAACCTAATTTTTTCTTGTTTTTTCAGCATATAGCAGAGATAGCAAATATTTGGTTCTACTCGTCGCTTCCAAATTTTCTACCTAACAAGTGAGTGTTTTTAAAGGCAATGAAATGGAAAAAGATATTCTTTCCTGTCCAAAACTCCCAAAAATCATCGACGTAAACGATCAAAAGTTTTGCCCAAGGTCTAAATTCTTGAATCAAAAGATAAATATGTAATGCAGCAACTTTTCTTTTTGACTTATAAGGTGTGACAAACGTCTTATTACATATTATAAATGAATATGTAACCAGTAAAGTTAAAAAGACATTTATTTTTGACAATGTACTTTAGCTTCCCACTGTTTTTTAAATATAATTCTAAATAAAACTTTCAATTTTTGCACATAAAATGCAAAACGATGCTAGATTTAAACCAATAACTCGGTTAAACAATTTTACTGTCAACATCAGTATTTGCACAATGTTTTTTGTGATTATGATGTGCTGCAAACCATTTGGTCTTGTATTTGGTCCTACTTTGGCATTAGTGGGAAAAGAATACCATATGTGCCTTCTTCAAATTCATCATCAACCCATGGGCTTATCTGCGTGGAGGGCTTATCCGCAGGAGGATCTGTGGTCCCATTTTGACGTCAGTGGAAAGGGGATGCTTATCTGCGTGTGAGGGGGGGGGGGGCACTAATGCGCAGAGAAATACGGTAGATTGGGACCAGTAAAACGATCTGTCTTGACTATGATAAAGAAGAAATTGGAAAGAAATTGGTTTTAGCTAAGTAGATGTATATAATAACCGACAAATCTAAAGTGAGATTACAAATGAAAAAAAAAAAATAACAATAATTCTAAAATGGGATTTAATAGTATCTATCAATCAAGTTATTGAGATTTTCGTCCAATAAAAACTTTTCCATCTCTGTTTTTTCAAGACAAAACTCTACCATCAATGCTTTTTCATCATGTGATGGGAAAATCCACATTATTCCAGGTACATACCTATTTTGTGGAATTGCCACATGGACTGGTTTTCCAAATCCGAAATCTACATCGTAAAAAGGATATCGTGCCAGAGAAGAAATCAGTATGTCGTTATTCCCTACGTCTGCGCCAGAGAGACAACGCGAGTTCTGACTCTCTAACCAATTCAAAATATCCACAAGAAATTCTTTGGTCATCACTGGGTAGTGCTGACGAATTTTTAACGCCAATTCTTTGAGCGGCATTTCAAGGATATCTCGAGTGTTCAATTTTTGACAAAGATTAGGAGCACAGTTTCCAAAATAGCTCTCTGGTAACAACAATTTCGTTCGTGAGTTGACGACCATTGCGCACTTTGATGTCTCAATTTTCTTATGCAGTCTAGCTTTCACAAGTGCTTTCCAGAAGACCGCAGATAACACATCATTCTTGGACAAAAATTGACCATCCTGTAGATTCATGGAAAACTCTTTCTTGAGACAGTCCAGTTGATTTAAATCGATAACAAACGTGTAAGAAGCATTCTCTGCTAGAACTGGCATCTTTAATGGTACGTTAGGAATCGCTACGTAACCATAATCAATCATATCTGACGGCTTATTCCCGTCTCCAGATATCAGCGAGCGATCTGTGTTGTTGACGTACTTCCCTACTGCACCAGAGCTGTTAGCGCATCCCCAAGCATTTAGGAAACGAGTCATACCATCTGCATCACTTAAACAATGATTCATGCTGGCAACTAATAACAACGAATTGTCCGTCATATTTATGAACTGAACCACCAAAAGGTAATCTTTTTGATCACCCGATGCTGATTCGATATGGAACATTTGCATTTCTGGGAGTTTATTCATTTGAAATTGACTTTTTTGCATATCGTCTAAGGAGAAATTTGCGTTTGATCTAATCACTTTTACTCCATGGTTATCATAATGCAAAAGTAAATCTCCCGTTGATTGAAACTCGGTAGTGCCAGCAACTTCTGGGTATTCAGCCAAAGCTATTCTCAACCCCTTAATCATATTTTCATATGAAATTTCGGAACCATTGTTCTTGTAAAAGAAACAAAAGCTAACGTATATATTCGGCTGAGCTCTGTCTAAAGAGTTCAACTTTTCGGTATAACTTCCCTGAATTGTCGGTAAACAAACGATTTCTTCTGATGTCTTCGTTATTTCCATCGTTTCGCGATTTCAAGTATCAACTGTTTTTCAGATAATTGATATATATATATATATATAATATCTATTATTGTATCTTTAAATTAAAATTCGAATCTGTAACTATGATGTGTAGTTAATAAAAAATATTTACAAAAAATGCAGCTAGATTTTATGTCTCATATATAACTTATCTTTCTTAACGAGAAAATATTTTCGTATCGCATCTCTCCTTTTTTGTAATAAAACGCAATGAACGATCACTCTGCGATGGAGAGCCAAAGCAGATTTGTTTAATAACAGATTGTTGATGGAGGAATTTGAGGAATTTGAGGAATTTCTATTAAATGAGAGGAATATTAAAAACCGATTACCTAACAATTTTTTTCAAAACAAACACACGATGTTGTTGTTTTTTAAAGAATACTCAACTCTGATGAAACCTTCGAACGTTCTTAATTTGCATGCTCACAATCACGAATAGATTGGATCAACAGTAGAATAGGTTTCCATTTATGTTATAGAAACGTTTGTACATCACAAATTTTTATATGGACAGATGTGTTTACATGAAATTAAGGCAACATGAAATGGCGTTCCAGCCTAAAATTGTTCTTAAGTTATGCGCTATTGAATATCTATTGATATCTAAAATTAATATGAATATCTATGAATATGAATATAATATGAATATCTAAAATTCGATATTCATCTTCTAATGGAGTAGAGTTTGTACTGTTGTAAGCAACAATTATAACAACAATTATAATATTCTTGTGTTTGACTATTATAATGACGTTTTCTTGTAAAATGTAAAAATGTTTTCTTAAGAACAAACGTTCCTAAGCTTCGAACATTCTAAGCATATTGTAAGTTTTTAGGCCTTTGAAGCTTTATGTTCTTATATCCTTTGTTCTTATAAAAAAACCCGTGTATTTATAGAAAGAAAACACAAAATCTCTATTACGTCATTAGGACGTGAAAGGATAATATTTCATATTGTACAAAGAACGTGAAATTCTACGAGGCAGTTAATTAAGGATATTTCCCAACCTTGTCTCCAACCTATATTGTGAACTTAACACTTGTTTTTTTTACAGAATCCTATAAGGTTTTGTTCTATTCTCATGGACGTCCTCGTTATCAAAGCGTTTTCCCATAATTATTTTTTGCATTCTCATGTTATTTGCGAAAATGGCAACAAGAAACATGCAATCATGCATTTCACATTTAACGACAACATTTTTGTAATCATTCAGTTTATCTGTTGTTGTTTTTTTGCGTCCTACTAATATTTTGTAAGTGCCATGAATACTGTCGAAAAAAATGATATTTCGTGTTCGCTGAAGTGTCAATTAAATTGGACAATAAATGAAATGACAAAATCCAAAATTTATGTACTTAAGTACTTATCATGCAGAAAACTACATTAATCAACAGTAGAATAGGTACAGCACAATTTTTTATGGACAGATGTGTTTACATGAAATTAAGGCAACATGAAATGGCGTTCCTTTTACTTCGAATGTCGCCTCAACACTCATGTCGTGGCGAATATACAGATGGTGACCCGAAAGATTTACACGAGGCATCTTTTGTTTCGTGATTGTGAGCATGCCTGTCTTTCTGGACCCACATGAAAATGAACCCAACATGAATTTCATATCACCTCTCACATTTTAACAGTATCTATGGAAATGTTTGAACAAGAAATCTTACACAAATTTCACTCCAATTGGCAAAATTTATATCTTCCCAAAAGACAGCTGGTCTGTATATTATTCTGACAACTCTTCATCGCAAAGCAAAACAACATGGACAGAAAAAGACGAATCACGATCAACTTCAATTGGCAATATTCCATGCACAGACACAGTTTAGTGCAAAGAAGATAAAAAAAACGTATTCTTTAATATTTCTAGTTATGATATATATAATTCTTCAAAACTTTTCTTGGTTTTATCTATCTTTTTTTTAGCAATCCTCACAAATACTCTGGTAAACTTTTAACAGAAGTTTCTCTTGAAAGCGTTTTATTCTAAATGGTTAGACATAACAGCTTTTATTGTATAGTATAAACATAATTGTAATGCTTTAGAAGAAAATTCACACTTTAATACTAAATTTATGGTGAAAACAGGTTAGAGCTTTCTGTTTGTATATTCTTTCCCTTAAATTTTAATTTCGTGGGACCCACGGAAGGTACCTGGCTTCTTCAATACTTTCTGTTTATTCATGTACGAAATATTTCGTTGCATCACGCAGGATGTACATACTTTTGCTTGTAAATTGTCTTCCTTTTTGGAGTCACTAGGATTTGTTATTCACCCATCAAAATCCGCGACATTTTTGAATCTAAATAACTTTTAACACCTTAACCGAATTTGCTGACCTTTGGTGACTCTTACTAACTTTTATAAAGGTTTCTGAAATTAAAAATAAGAGAAAGGTGACCATGCCCTATTTTTTCCGGAAGTGGGTATTTTTTTAAGTTACCCTTTTGTTTCCTGATTGAAATGTACTCAATCAAATTCATTTTGTAGTGAATTGAACTTTTGTGATTACCAGTTGGACTTTGGAGTAATTTACGAACTAGTTATAATAATTTACTGACCAGATTTTTCAATTTACAGACCAGATTTGTTATTTTACGGAGCAGATATTTCAGCTACTTTGGGTAGCTGTTTTTGAAGGTTGTTCTATTCAATTGCATTATCTGCTACTTTTTGTGCGAGAGAGCCCTTTTTTATCTTATTTCAATCAGTTGAAATAACATGTAGCCAGATGTCCGTAGCTATATTTCTCAAAAATGTTTAAAAATTTTCTAATTTTTGATCAATCACCAAATTCTCCTAACATTAAAACAATTCTTACAATGACCTAAATTTGGGCATATTGTTGTATTTAGATACAGAATAATGTTAAACTTTGCAAAAAAATAGTTTTATCTATAATTTATGCTTTTCAAAAACTTATATTTTATAGACAAAGTATTTTGTTCATTCAGATGCAATCAACCTTGGTACCCATACTTGCAAAAGCTATTAATAACTTAACCTAACATTTTCCTCCTAGCCAGTCACAACTATATCTACCAAGCAAACCATCTGTTCTACATCCACTTCACAAGAACCTGTAACTGCTTGCCTGCTTGGTATCGACCTAACAAATAGCTCCGTATGACAGGAAGTGCTATCAATTATAATGAAATCATGGTTGAAAGGGACAAAGAAACAATATAATCAATACATCCCCAAATGAATGAAATTCTATGAATAACGAAGTATCAGTCCTGGCACAGCGGCAGTTTCAGATGGAGCAGAATTCTTGGCAAATCTCTTTCTTTCTACAAATCTTACGTACTCTACGATGGGAACTGCCAGACCAGCTTTATAAGCAATGCTGGGGAAAAAATGGAATATCATTTGGTAAACATCCTTTGATTAAGGATTTATAAAGATAGATCATTGTTTCCAAATTATATGGTGAGGTATGATGTAGACATTGAATTAAACTTGAAAAAGCAGAATTTACCAAGTCGATTCCATTAAGAGTTGCAACTTTATCAAGCGTTCTTTGGGGCCAGAGTTCACAAACTATTTATAGCATGAATATTGATCATTATGGTGAAGAAATCGGATAAGAGTAATTTGGTGGTTTCTGAAACCACCGTTTACCGTCAAACGGTCCCACTGTCCAACATTTACAGTCCCACCGGTCCCACCTGCAAGTTTAAAATTTTACAGACCGGGCAATAACAAATACCGATACTAATACACCGACCGACTTGAAATTTGGTACTGCGACTAAAAACATTATTGGGACTCGAATGAGGAAGCCTAAATTTGGTACTGATAACATCATGATGATGTCATTTTTGAAAATACTATATACTTCAATAAAAAGATCTTGAAATTTGGCAAGAAGAGGGGGACGTTATTTGAACTCAAATAAAAAGACCTGAATTTGGTATTTAGTACTGACGTTTCGAATGGTTTTTGATTAGATATTAAAAAAGTTAAGTAACAATCTGTAGAAAGGCGATGGAGAATTTTTTGGTTATAGAAATTGGTTACTTTATTTTTGTGAAGAGAAGGCATGACAAAGTTTACTTATTAGCATGAGAGATTGAATTTTTTAAAGAATAACTGATAAATAGTGTTTGCCATTCTTCTAATTCATGTGCTATATAACAAGTGAAGGATTTACAACTCATTTTGGCGGTCACCGTTAAGGCACGAAGCCCTGATTCTGAATGTTTGATGGTTGAAGCTGTAGGAGGTCACCAGGAATCGAAGTTTAAAAACAAAATGAACGTATTATTTAAAAATTTATTTCTGATTGGTTGTTACGATCTCAGAAACCAATAGAAGCATGTATTTTTAACTGTACTTGAGAGAGTTTCAAAATTGCTTTTGTTAAAATTTAAAGAACCCGAGGCGAGCTTTATTTGAATAGATTTATAGAAGTTGTAAATCCTTCCGGTATCCTTGTTCAGAGTCAGCTGAATCTTGATTGTAACTTTTCAAGTCCTTACAAAAACTTCTCTAGCCAATTAAGAATATTTAGGAAAGATACCCTCGTGATGATGAAACACTGTATTAATCAATAATTTGTCCAATTTGCACTTTCACTCAGTTTGGCTTATAGAACTATAATCTCTGCCACTCAGATGTCCCAAACTTGATTAGAAAGATAGGCAAGAGAACTTGCCTGCCAAAAAATGAGAACAGTATCAAAACCCGGTCTTGGAGTGCTGCAAATCATCATAAGAAATAACAAACCCCTCATCATAAATTTGCGAAATTAACGCTGAATTTGCAAGGAAATCGATTTACTACTAGTAGTCCAATCAAATTCCTTGCCAAATCAGGAGGGAAATTAATGATGCACATGTTTTCGACAAAACATTATCGTATAATTTTCGTATTTCAACCAATCGTAACCTCTCCCTATTTGTTTTCATTCTTATGATATTTTATTATTATATTTTCTTTCTGGCCTGTTCTCTGAACTTCGTTGTCAGCTCAGCTTTAGATCATTTGTTCGGCTTTTAAGTTTTTATTAAACACTCTATTAGTATACTTGATATTTTTTGAATTTTTAGTCCTGTTGTATTTTTAAACCCTGAGTCTTGACGAAAGAGCAATTTTTCCACGATTACTGCATCAACAACCTGTATAAATATCACTATTATCAATATTACATAAGAACTGAAAAGTAAAGGAATGAATATGATTTCCAGTCATGTTTAGGTAGTCCCACCATACGAAGTTAATGGAGGTGTGAAACTGTTGTTCACTTTACGTAAAATTTCCATAAGAGCTATTGTTATACTATTGGAAGCAAACAGCAGTTCTCTCATCATTTCTCTTAAACCGATAGAATATGATAACATACATGCATCAAGAATGTGACATACCATGTTACATTTCCCATCCATTAATAGTTATTAACTGTTTCGTCAAGACATATCATATATGAATTAAAACATGTGCAACAGTTTTTTTTCCAAACAAACCTCTTTCTATATCTTTTAAATTATCGAATTGTACGAGTTTTGAAAGGATGCGACACATTTTTCGCAATAAAACTTAAATGAAAATGCATAAGATTTGACATCAACTGTCCAATATTCTACTAATATTATTGTATAAAAGTACCTATCGGGGTTAAGGCTTTTCAAAGGGAACCTAATTTTTTCTTCTTTTCTCAGCATATAGCAGAGATAGCAAATATTTGGTTCTACTCGTCGCTTCCAAATTTTCTACCTAACAAGTGAGTGTTTTTAAAGGCAATGAAATGGAAAAAGATATTCTTTCCTGTCCAAAACTCCCAAAAATCATCGACGTAAACGATCAAAAGTTTTGCCCAAGGTCTAAATTCTTGAATCAAAAGATAAATATGTAATGCAGCAACTTTTCTTTTTGATTTATAAGGTGTGACAAACGTCTTATTACATATTATAAATAAATATGTATCCAATAAAGTTAAAAAGACATTTATTTTTGACAATGTACTTTAGCTTCCCACTGTTTTTTAAATATAATTCTAAATAAAACTTTCAATTTTTGCACATAAAATGCAAAACGATGCTAGATTTAAACCAATAATCTGTTAAACAATTTTACTGTCAAAATCAGTATTTGCACAATGTTTTTTGTGATTATGATGTGCTACCAACCATTTGGTCTTGTATTTGGTCCTACTTTGGCATTAGCGGGAAAAGAATACCATATGTGCCTTCTTCAAATTCATCATCAACCCATGGGCTTATCTGCGTGGAGGGCTTATCTGCAGGAGGATCTGAGGTCCCATTTTGACGTCAGTAGAAAGGGGATGCTTATCTGAGTGTGAGGGGGGGGGGGGCACTAATACACAGAGAAATACGGTAGATTGGGACTAGTAAAACGATCTGTCTTGACTATGATAAAGAAGAAATTGGTTTTAGCTAAGTAGATGTATATAATAACCGACAAATCTTAAGTGAGATTACAAATGAAGAAAAACAGATAGCAATAATTCTGAAATGGGATTTAATAGTATCTATCAATCAAGTTATTGAGATTTTCGTCCAATAAAAACTTTTCCATCTCTGTTTTTTCAAGACAAAACTCTACCATCAATGCTTTTTCATCATGTGATGGGAAAATCCACATTATTCCAGGTAAATACCTATTTTGTGGAGGTGCCACATGGACTGGTTTTCCAAATCCGAAATCTACATCGTAAAAAGGATATCGTGCCAGAGAAGAAATCAGTATGTCATTATTCCATACCTCTGCGCCAGGGAGGAAACGCGAGTTCTGACCGTCTAACCAATTCAAAATGTCCACAAGGAATTCTTTGGTCATCACTGGGTAGTGCTGACGAATTTTTAACGCCAATTCTTTCAGCGGCATTTCAAGGATATCTCGAGTGTTCAATTTTTGACAAAGATTAGGAGCACAGTTTCCAAAATAGCTCTCTGGTAACAATAATTTCTTTCGTGAGTTGACGACCATTGCGCACTTTGATGTCTCAAATTTCTTATGCAGTCTAGCTTTCACAAGAGCTTTCCAGAAGACCGCAGATAACACATCATTCTTGGACAAAAATTGTCCATCCTGTAGATCCATGGAAAACTCTTTCCTGAGACAGTCCAGTTTATTTAAATCGATAACAAACGTGTAAGAAGCATTCTCTGCTAGAACTGGCATCTTTAGTGGTACGTTTCCTTTAGGAATCGCTACGTAACCATAATCAATCATATCTGACGGCTGATTCCCGTCTCCAGATATAAGCGAGCGATCTGTGTTGTTGACGTACTTCCCTACTGCACCAGAGCTGTTAGCGCATCCCCAAGCATTTAGGAAACGAGTCATACCATCTGCATCACTTAAACAATGATTCATGCTGGCAACTAATAACAACGAATTGTCCGTCATATTTATGAACTGAACCTCCAAAAGATAATCTTTTTGATCACCCGATGCTGATTCGATATGGAACATTTGCATTTCTGGGAGTATATTCATTTGAAATTGACTTTTTTGCATATCGTCTAAGGAGAAATTTGCGTTTGATCTAATCACTTTTACTCCATGGTTATCATAATGCAAAAGTAAATCTCCCGTTGATTGAAACTCGGTAGTGCCAGCAACTTCTGGGTATTCAGCCAAAGCTATTCTCAACCCTTTAATCATATTTTCATATGAAATTTCGGAACCATTGTTCTTGTAAAAGAAACAAAAGCTAACGTATATATTCGGCTGAGCTCTGTCTAAAGAGTTCAACTTTTCGGTATAACTTCCCTGAATTGTCGGTAAACAAACGATTTCTTCTGATGTCTTCGTTATTTCCATCGTTTCGCGATTTCAAGTATCAACTGTTTTTCAGATAATTGATATATATATATATATATAATATCTATTATTGTATCTTTAAATTAAAATTCGAATCTGTAACTATGATGTGTAGTTAATAAAAAATATTTACAAAAAATGCCGCTAGATTTTATGTCTCATATATAACTTATCTTTCTTAACGAGAAAATATTTTTGTATCGCATCTCTCCTTTTTTGTAATAAAACGCAATGAACGATCACTCTGCGATGGAGAGCCAAAGCAGATTTGTTTAATAACAGATTGTTGATGGAGGAATTTGAGGAATTTGAGGAATTTCTATTAAATGAGAGGAATATTAAAAACCGATTACCTAACAATTTTTTTCAAAACAAACACACGATGTTGTTGTTTTTTAAAGAATACTCAACTCTGATGAAACCTTCGAACGTTCTTAATTTGCATGCTCACAATCACGAATAGATTGGATCAACAGTAGAATAGGTTTCCATTTATGTTATAAAAACGTTTGTACATCACAAATTTTTATATGGACAGAGGTGTTTACATGAAATTAAGGCAACATGAAATGGCGTTCCAGCCTAAAATTGTTCTTAAGTTATGCGCTATTGAATATCTATTGATATCTAAAATTAATATGAATATCTATGAATATGAATATAATATGAATATCTAAAATTCGATATTCATCTTCTAATGGAGTAGAGTTTGTACTGTTGTAAGCAACAATTATAACAACAATTATAATATTCTTGTGTTTGACTATTATAATGACGTTTTCTTGTAAAATGTAAAAATGTTTTCGTAACAACAAACGTTCCTAAGCTTCGAACATTCTAAGCATATTGTAAGTTTTTAGGCCTTTGAAGCTTTATGTTCTTATATCCTTTGTTCTTATAAAAAAAACCCGTGTATTTATAGAAAGAAAACACAAAATCTCTATTACGTCATTAGGACGTGAAAGGATAATATTTCATATTGTACAAAGAACGTGAAATTCTACGAGGCAGTTGTTTAAGGATATTTCCCAACCTTGTCTCCAACCTATATTGTGAACTTAACACTTGTTTTTTTTACAGAATCCTATAAGGTTTTGTTCTATTCTCATGGACGTCCTCGTTATCAAAGCGTTTTCCCATAATTATTTTTTGCATTCTCATGTTATTTGCGAAAATGGCAACAAGAAACATGCAATCATGCATTTCACATTTAACGACAACATTTTTGTAATCATTCAGTTTGTCTGTTGTTGTTTTTTTGCGTCCTACTAATATTGTGTAAGTACCATGAATACTGTCAAAAAAAATGATATTTCGTGTTCGCTGAAGTGTCAATTAAATTGGACAATAAATGAAATGACAAAATCCAAAATTTATGTACTTAAGTACTTATCATGCAGAAAACTACATTAATCAACAGTAGAATAGGTACAGCACAATTTTTTATGGACAGATGTGTTTACATGAAATTAAGGCAACATGAAATGGCGTTCCTTTTACTTCGAATGTCGCCTCAACACTCATGTCGTGGCGAATATACAGATGGTGACCCGAAAGATTTACACGAGGCATCTTTTGTTTCGTGATTGTGAGCATGCCTGTCTTTCTGGACCCACATGAAAATGAACCCAACATGAATTTCATATCACCTCTCACATTTTAACAGTATCTATAGAAATGTTTGAACAAGAAATCTTACACAAATTTCACTCCAATTGGCAAAATTTATATCTTCCCAAAAGATAGCTGGTCTGTACGTTATTCTGACAACTCTTCATCGCAAAGCAAAACAACATGGACAGAAAAAGACGAATCACGATCAACTTCTATTGGCAATATTCCATGCACAGACACAGTTTAGTGCAAAGAAGATAAAAAAACGTATTCTTTAATATTTCTAGTTATGATATATATAATTCTTCAAAATTTTCTTGGTTTTATCTATCTTTTTTTTAGCAATCCTCACAAATACTCTGGTAAACTTTTAACAGAAGTTTCTCTTGAAAGCGTTTTATTCTAAATGGTTAGACATAACAGCTTTTTTTGTATAGTACAAACATAATTGTAATGCTTTAGAAGAAAATTTACACTTTAATACTAAATTTATGGTGAAAACAGGTTAGAGCTTTCTGTTTGTATATTCTTTCCCTTAAATTTTAATTTCGTGGGACCCACGGAAGGTACCTGGCTTCTTCAATACTTTCTGTTTATTCATGTACGAAATATTTTGTTGCATCATGCAGGGTGTACATACGTTTGCTTGTAAATTGTCCTCCTTTTTGGAGTCACTGGGATTTGTTATTCACCCATCAAAATTCGCGACATTTTTGAATCTAAATAACTTTTTAGCACTTTAACCGAATTCGCTGACCTTTGGTGACTCTTACTAACAATTATAAAGGTTTCTAAAATTAAAAAAATGAGAAAGGTGACCACACCCTATTTTTTCCGGGAGTGGGTATTTTTTTAAGTTACCCTTTTGATTCCTGATTGAAATGTACTCAATCAAATTCATTTTGTAGTGAATTGAACTTTTGTGATTACCAGTTGAACTTTGGAGTAATTTACGAACTAGTTATAATAATTTACTGACCAGATTTTACAATTTACAGACCAGATTTGTTATTTTACGGAGCAGATATTTCAGCTACTTTGGGAAGCTGTTTTTGAAGGTTGTTCTATTCAATTGCATTATCTGCTACTTTTTGTGCGAGAGAGCCCTTTTTTATCTTATTTCAATCAGTTGAAATAACATGTAGCCAGATGTCCGTAGCTATATTTCTCAAAAATGTTTTAAAATTTTCTAATTTTTGATCAATCACCAAATTCTCCTAACATTAAAACAATTCTTACAATGACCTAAATTTGGGCATATTGTTGTAGTTAGATACAGAATAATGTTAAACTTTGCAAAAAAATAGTTTTATCTATAATTTATGCTTTTCAAAAACTTATATTTTATAGACAAAGTATTTTGTTCATTCAGATGCAATCAACCTTGGTACCCATACTTGCAAAAGCTATTAATAACTTAACCTAACATTTTCCTTCTAGCCAGTCACAACTATATCTACCAAGCAACCCATCTGTTCTACATCCACTCCACAAGAACCTGGAACTGCTTGCCTGCTTGGTATCGACCTAACAAATAGCTCCGTATGACAGGAAGTGCTATCAATTATAATGAAATCATGGTTGAGAGGGACAAAGAAACAATATAATCAATACTTCCCCAAATGAATGAAATTCTATGAATAACGAAGTATCAGTCCTGGCACAGCGGCAGTTTCAGATGGAGCAGAATTCTTGGCAAATCTATTTCTTTCTACAAATCTTACGTACTCTACGATGGGAACTGCCAGACCAGCTTTATCAGCAATGCTGGGGAAAAAATGGAATATCATTTGGTAAACATCCTTTGATTAAGGATTTATAAAGATAGATCATTGTTTCCAAATTATATGGTGAGGTATGATGTAGACATTGAATTAAACTTGAAAAAGCAGAATTTACCAAGTCGATTCCATTAAGAGTTGCAACTTTATCAAGCGTTCTTTGGGGCCAGAGTTCACAAACTATTTATAGCATGAATATTGATCATTATGGTGAAGAAATCGGATAAGAGTAATTTGGTGGTTTCTGAAACCACCGTTTACCGTCAAACGGTCCCACTGTCCAACATTTACAGTCCCACCGGTCCCACCTGCAAGTTTAAAATTTTACAGACCGGGCAATAACAAATACCGATACTAATACACCGACCGACTTGAAATTTGGTACTGCGACTAAAAACATTATTGGGACTCGAATGAGGAGGCCTAAATTTGGTACTGATAACATCATGATGATGTCATTTTTGAAAATATTATATACTTCAATAAAAAGATCTTGAAATTTGGCAAGAAGAGGGGGGACGTTATTTGAACTCAAATAAAAAGACCTGAATTTGGTATTTAGTACTGACGTTTCGAATGGTTTTTGATTAGATATTAAAAAAGTTAAGTGACAATCTGTAGAAAGGCGATGGAGAATTTTTTGGTTATAGAAATTGGTTACTTTATTTTTGTGAAGAGAAGGCATGACAAAGTTTACTTATTAGCATGAGAGATTGAATTTTTTAAAGAATAACTGATAAATAGTGTTTGCCATTCTACTAATACATGTGCTATATAACAAGTGAAGGATTTACAACTCATTTTGGCGATCACCGTTAAGGCACGAAGCCCTGATTCTGAATGTTTGATGGTTGAAGCTGTAGGAGGTCACCAGGAATCGAAGTTTAAAAACAAAATGAACGTATTATTTAAAAATTTATTTCTGATTGGTTGTTACGATCTCAGAAACCAATAGAAGCATGTATTTTTAACTGTACTTGAGAAAGTTTCAAAATTGCTTTTGTTAAAATTTAAAGAACCCGAGGCGATCTTTATTTGAATAGATTTATAGAAGTTGTAAGTCCTTCCGGTATCCTTGTTCAGAGTCAGCTGAATCTTGATTGTAACTTTTCAAGTCCTTACAAAAACTTCTCTAGCCAATTAAGAATATTTAGGAAAGATACCTTCGTGATGATGAAACACTGTATTAATCAATAATTTGTCCAATTTGCACTTTCACTCAGTTTGGCTTATAAAACTATAATCTCTGCCACTCAGATGTCCCAAACTTGATTAGAATGATAGGCAAGAGAACTTGCCTGCCAAAAAATGAGAACAGTATCAAAACCCGGTCTTGGAGTGCTGCGAATCATCATAAGAAATAACAAACCCCTCATCATAAATTTGCGAAATTAACGCTGAATTTGCAAGGAAATCGATTTACTACTAGTAGTCCAATCAAATTCCTTGCCAAATCAGGAGGGAAATTAATGATGCACATGTTTTCGACAAAACATTATCGTATAATTTTCGTATTTCAACCAATCGTAACCTCTCCCTATTTGTTTTCATTCTTATGATATTTTATTATTATATTTTCTTTCTGGCCTGTTCTCTGAACTTCGTTGTCAGCTCAGCTTTAGATCATTTGTTCGGCTTTTAAGTTTTTATTAAACACTCTATTAGTATACTTGATATTTTTTGAATTTTTAGTCCTGTTGTATTTTTAAACCCTGAGTCTTGACGAAAGAGCAATTTTTCCACGATTACTGCATCAACAACCTGTATAAATATCACTATTATCAATATTACATAAGAACTGAAAAGTAAAGGAATGAATATGATTTCCAGTCATGTTTAGGTAGTCCCACCATACGAAGTTAATGGAGGTGTGAAACTGTTGTTCACTTTACGTAAAATTTCCATAAGAGCTGTTGTTATACTATTGGAAGCAAACAGCAGTTCTCTCATCATTTCTCTTAAACCGATAGAATATGATAACATACATGCATCAAGAATGTGACATACCATGTTACATTTCCCATCCATTAATAGTTATTAACTGTTTCGTCAAGACATATCATATATGGATTAAAACATGTGCAACAGTTTTTTTTCCAACCAAACCTCTTTCTATATCTTTTAAATTATCGAGTTGTACGAGTTTTGAAAGGATGCGACACATTTTTCGCAATAAAACTTAAATGAAAATGCATAAGATTTGGCATCAACTGTCCAATATTCTACTAATATTATTGTATAAAAGTACCTATCGGGGTTAAGGCTTTTCAAAGGGAACCTAATTTTTTCTTGTTTTCTCAGCATATAGCAGAGATAGCAAATATTTGGTTCTACTCGTCGCTTCCAAATTTTCTACCTAACAAGTGAGTGTTTTTAAAGGCAATGAAATGGAAAAAGATATTCTTTCCTGTCCAAAACTCCCAAAAATCATCGACGTAAACGATCAAAAGTTTTGCCCAAGGTCTAAATTCTTGAATCAAAAGATAAATATGTAATGCAGCAACTTTTCTTTTTGATTTATAAGGTGTGACAAACGTCTTATTACATATTATAAATAAATATGTATCCAATAAAGTTAAAAAGACATTTATTTTTGACAATGTACTTTAGCTTCCCACTGTTTTTTAAATATAATTCTAAATAAGACTTTCAATTTTTGCACATAAAATGCAAAACGATGCTAGATTTAAACCAATAATCTGTTCAACAATTTTACTGTCAACATCAGTATTTGCACAATATTTTTTGTGATTATGATGTGCTACCAACTATTTGGTCTTGTATTTGGTCCTACTTTGGCATTAGTGGGAAAAGAATACCATATGTGCCTTCTTCAAATTCATCATCAACCCATGGGCTTATCTGCGTGGAGGGCTTATCTGCAGGAGGATCTGTGGTCCCATTTTGACGTCAGTAGAAAGGGGATGCTTATCTGAGTGTGAGGGGGGGGGGGGGGGGGGGCACTAATACGCAGAGAAATACGGTAGATTGGGACTAGTAAAACGATCTGTCTTGACTATGATAAAGAAGAAATTGGTTTTAGCTAAGTAGATGTATATAATAACCGACAAATCTTAAGTGAGATTACAAATGAAGAAAAATAGATAACAATAATTCTGAAATGGGATTTAATAGTATCTATCAATCAAGTTATTGAGATTTTCGTCCAATAAAAACTTTTCCATCTCTGTTTTTTCAAGACAAAATTCTACCATCAATGCTTTTTCATCATGTGATGGGAAAATCCACATTATTCCAGGTAAATACCTATTTTGTGGAGGTGCCACATGGACTGGTTTTCCAAATCCGAAATCTACATCGTAAAAAGGATATCGTGCCAGAGAAGAAATCAGTATGTCGTTATTCCATACGTCTGCGCCAGGGAGGAAACGCGAGTTCTGACCCTCTAACCAATTCAAAATATCCACAAGGAATTCTTTGGTCATCACTGGGTAGTGCTGACGAATTTTTAACGCCAATTCTTTGAGCGGCATTTCAAGGATATCTCGAGTGTTCAATTTTTGACAAAGATTAGGAGCACAGTTTCCAAAATAGCTCTCTGGTAACAACAATTTCGTTCGTGAGTTGACGACCATTGCGCACTTTGATGTCTCAATTTTCTTATGCAGTCTAGCTTTCACAAGTGCTTTCCAGAAGACCGCAGATAACACATCATTCTTGGACAAAAATTGACCATCCTGTAGATTCATGGAAAACTCTTTCTTGAGACAGTCCAGTTTATTTAAATCGATAACAAACGTGTAAGAAGCATTCTCTGCTAGAACTGGCATCTTTAGTGGTACGTTAGGAATCGCTACGTAACCATAATCAATCATATCTGACGGCTGATTCCCGTCTCCAGATATAAGCGAGCGATCTGTGTTGTTGACGTACTTCCCTACTGCACCAGAGCTGTTAGCGCATCCCCAAGCATTTAGGAAACGAGTCATACCATCTGCATCACTTAAACAATGATTCATGCTGGCAACTAATAACAACGAATTGTCCGTCATATTTATGAACTGAACCACCAAAAGGTAATCTTTTTGATCACCCGATGCTGATTCGATATGGAACATTTGCATTTCTGGGAGTTTATTCATTTGAAATTGACTTTTTTGCATATCGTCTAAGGAGAAATTTGCGTTTGATCTAATCACTTTTACTCCATGGTTATCATAATGCAAAAGTAAATCTCCCGTTGATTGAAACTCGGTAGTGCCAGCAACTTCTGGGTATTCAGCCAAAGCTATTCTCAACCCCTTAATCATATTTTCATATGAAATTTTGGAACCATTGTTCTTGTAAAAGAAACAAAAGCTAACGTATATATTCGGCTGAGCTCTGTCTAAAGAGTTCAACTTTTCGGTATAACTTCCCTGAATTGTCGGTAAACATACGATTTCTTCTGATGTCTTCGTTATTTCCATCGTTTCGCGATTTCAAGTATAAACTGTTTTTCAGATAATTGATATATATATATATATATATATATATAATATCTATTATTGTATCTTTAAATTAAAATTCGAATCTGTAACTATGATGTGTCAAAATCCGTGATCTGTATCTGCAAGTTGTACGCCACCCATTCTTATAGAAAATTAATATTGCTATTTCAGCAGTTTGATTTGTTAACCTAGTACATTTTGTTCACTTAAAATTTGCCTACGAAGTTGTCTGTCTGCTTGCGTCATCTGTGGTTAGGTCTACATTATCCTAATTAGGAATTTTAAAAAGCAAAAACGCGCTTTCGATGCATAAAAAGAAATGGTTAATGATTTTCTTAAAAAAATAAATAAAGACGAGGTAAATAAAATTTTGAAGTATTGGTTCAGTGTATTTGAGGAATTTCTATTAAATGAGAGGAATATTAAAAACCGATTACCTAACAATTTTTTTCAAAACAAACACACGATGTTGTTGTTTTTTAAAGAACACTCAACTCTGATGAAACCTTCGAACGTTTTTAATTTGCATGCTCACAATCACGAATAGATTGGATCAACAGTAGAATAGGTTTCCATTTATGTTATAGAAACGTTTGTACAGCACAAATTTTTATATGGACAGAGGTGTTTACATGAAATTAAGGCAACATGAAATGGCGTTCCAGCGTAAAATTGTTCTTAAGTTATGCGCTATTGAATATCTATTGATATCTAAAATTAATATGAATATCTATGAATATGAATATAATATGAATATCTAAAATTCCATATTCATCTTCTAATGGAGTAGAGTTTGTACTGTTGTAAGCAACAATAATTATAATATTCTTGTGTTTGACTATTATAATGACGTTTTCTTGTAAAATGTAAAAATGTTTTCTTAAGAACAAACGTTCCTAAGCTTCGAATATTCTAAGCATGTTCTCAGTTTTTAGGCCTTTGAAGCCTTATGTTCTTATATCCTTTGTTCTTATAAAAAAAAACGTGTATTTATAGAAAGAAAACACAAAATCTCTATTACGTCATTAGGACGTGAAAGGATAATATTTCATATTGTACAAAGGACGTGAAATTCTACGAGGCAGTTGTTTAAGGATATTTCCCAACCTTGTCTCCAACCTATATTGTGAACTTAACATTTGTTTTTTTTTACAGAATCCTATAAGGTTTTGTTTTATTCTCATGGACGTCCTCGTTATCAAAGCGTTTTCGCATAATTATTCTTATTCTCATGTTATTTGCGAAAATGGCAACAAGAAACATGCAATCATGCATTTTTACATCTAACAACAACATTTTTGTAATCATTCAGTTTGTTTTTTTGCGTCCTACTAATATTTTGTAAGTGCCATGAATACTATCGAAAAAAATGATATCTCGTGTTTGCTGAAATGTCAATTAAATTGGACAATAAATGAAATGACAAAATCCAAAACTTATGTACTTAAGTACTTATCATGCAGAAAACTACATTAATCAACAGTAGAATAGATACAGCACAATTTTTTATGGACAGATGTGTTTACATGAAATTAAGGCAACATGAAATGGCGTTCCATTTACTTCGAATGTCGCCTCAACACTCATGTCGTGGCGAACATACAGATGGTGACCCGAAAGATTTACACGAGGCATCTTTTGTTTCGTGATTGTGAGCATGCCTGTCTTTCTGGATCCACATGAAAATGAACCCAACATGAATTTCATATCACCTCTCACATTTTAACAGTATCTATGGAAATGTTTGAACAAGAAATCTTACACAAATTTCACTCCAATTGGGAAAATTTATATCTTCCCAAAAGATCTCAATCAATTTACGAAAGTAAAGTTTAGCAAAAAATATTTGAAAGTTCTTTAAGGCCTGTTTGCAGCTCGTGTGAAACGAAGCAACCAAATGTGGGTATAAGTTGGCCTGAATGTGTCGCGAAAGTAGGAAATTTTGTTAATTCAGCAAAAATTGCTACTTTTTGTCAGCGAGAGCAAAAAGAAATTCCCCGCAACGGACCGAAGAAGTTTTGCAACTACTTTGCTAGTTGCCAAGATAATGAATTGTCACCATACATAACATTAGCGCGTGCTTGATATACCATTGACTCATCATTCCCACGACTTATTCGCGTGAACTGTAAAACAGCCTTTAAAGATAATAAGAATACATATGTGATATAAACATTGCAACCAAAAGCGCAAACCTTATGCATAAAATGTAGAAACAAAATTTCGAAGTGTTCAGATGCAGAAAAATAACAAGTCTCGATGAGTACAACACCTCAAGTGTGCAACGTAAATAAATTTTTATGAAACATAATCTATTATTGTGTTGATTCTGCTTACTCGTTAATTTAATAAAACTTATTTTCGTAGTAATCGAGACAATCTGCGCATGCGCCAGATAGCTTGCTTGAGTAGAGCGTTCCCACTCATCTTTGCTCGCAAGTCAATTCTCTTCGTACAGTTAAGCTGGTTAAAAGTCAAGAAGTCGTAAATGTCAGAGAATCGATCAAGAAGACACAAAAGATATGCAGAAGTAATATCTGATGACGAGGAAAGTCTTTCTTTATCTAACATTAAATCATATTTTGATAAAAAAGTTTGATGAGATTCAAACTAAATTCGTTAAAAGGGAATGAAAAACAGTATTAATTCAACGAATCTATTATACAGGAGCTTGACGCATTAAATTGAAGGTTCGAAACACAGATCAAAGAAACTATTACAGGAGATAGTTACAAATATTTCCAAAAGAAATAAATTAATTAAAATTGCTGATAGATCTCTCGCAAGATGAAGTACTCTCGACGAATGCATTCTCATGATCTGGCCAGTGAAATTTTTAAGAGCTGTTTAGAGTCTCTCGAGATGCTTTCATCAAGAAGAGAATTGTGGCGTCAAAAGAAAGATCAGCCGATGTTGAAAACATTGTTAAGGAGAGAGAGGCGTTATCAGGAAGTGAAATTTCGTCTGGAATGTCAACAAGAAAATGATGTCGAGTCTGCACAAACGGAACACTTGAAAAGAGGGAATATATCGTCCGATGCACCGATACGTCCGAAAACTCAAAAAACCAAGAAATAATTTGCGGTGAACCGGATTTTATAAATACCAATCGTTATGAAGCAATTACGATTAAGGAAGCTTGAATGGTTGTTCGTTGATTTTCATTTCTTTGATTGAAAGTTGTGTTGACTGTAGTCACTGTAAACTGACCAATCATAATGCATCATTGTTCGAGGTAAGGCCAATCTCATTCATAACTATTTAAATGAATAGGATTATTAACTTTTTGCTGCAAGAATCAGTTAGGGGATGTGTTATAAAAATTTTGACATGTAACCGCATACCTAATTTAATGGATTGATTTTACAAACTGGTCTTTTAAGGACCACGCCTGTGATCCAAGTAATTCAGTGATTGGATCGTTCCTCTGCCTGGACTTTTGCATTTTAATGAATGTTTGTAAATCACTCATAAAATTGAATTGGGGAGTAAGTACAAACGTTTCTATAACATAAATGGAAACTTTTGCGTTTTTTGTTTACGAAAGAATATTCATAGTAAAATTTTCAATTCCATTTTGGGTAAATGTTAATCAATTTTCGATTTAGGTATTTGTTAAACCTATTGCGATTGAGATGGGATACAAGTCGGAAAAGGCGCAAGCGTTTGTGTAGAACTGCATACATGGCGCCTTTGCGAACTCATTTTGCTTGGTACCGTTGATAAGCTGCTGCATCCTTATATGTAGTAACCGAAGAACCAATTGTGGAAGGTTACTGGAATTGATCGACCAATAACCAAAGTGAACTGTCAGGTAACTATGTGTATCTGTAGACCATAATTTTCATGTTGTACCGATCAAAATTCTTGAGAAAAAAAGTACCGAGCAAAAATCTTGAGAAAAATATTTTTCCTAATAATTTCTTTTTTCACAAAGGTATCATCACATCAATGGAAAAGCTTTCTCCATTGTTTTTTGCTCGAAAGCATCCCTTGTATCAAAATTTATGCGTACCAATTAAAGGTATATTATTGTAGGCCAAAAGAGGTAAAAGACGTGTTAAGTTATTCGATGGCTACCTCGATAAGTGGCACTGAAGACAGCTGTCAAGGAGGAAGGTTTTAATAAAACCTTATAATAAAATTTAATATCTGAATACGTCCTGCCCTGCCGAGACCTCACTTGTGATTGCAATGTCTAATCAATTAATTCCTTCCATGCTCAGGGGATGCATGCATAAAATTCTGCCTTCCCAACATTGGAGTACCTTCTAAGTGGTTGAGAACAATCAGATCAGTCGACAAATTAGAAAAGGTTTTTGGTTATTTTTTATCTTTTTTATGTTCAGGATAAAAGAATTCAATCTTTACAATGTCTTCCTTCTCTTTTCTTTTATGGTTTGTACACCGAACGTGCTTCCGCAGCCCATAAGTTCATTATTTATCTTAAAACGACGCTGATATTTTAAAGCTTCTTCGGACTTGAAAACAACATAACACATCTTCTACTTTTACACTCTTTTGGTTTTGTCGTTTCGGTCGCCTTTTTCTTTCCAAGCAGACCTTCATAGGCAGACCTTCAGACATTCTGCGGGAATGTGGACTTCACATATTTCTGCTTTTGACCTTTGCTGTTTCTTTGGTTTCTCTCATTGCGATATTCCTTAATATAAAATTCAACAAGATATTTATGGGTCTTGTGTCATGGTTTATTTTAAAATTTATAGCAGGGATACCGCTGAACGCTGTTTAGAACAGCAAATTGGAAATTTGAATTGAGGCGAAGGCTGGCACCCTAATTTTATAGGGACAAAAATAGAAAGAAAAGACAAGCTGGGCAGACTGATAGACAGATATAAAAAGGAGATTAAGCAATAAGGTATACTGACAGAAAGATAGAGATAAGAGAAACTTTAATGTAAAAGAACTTGATGACTTCTGAGGCGTAGCTAGAGGCCAGTCAAAATTCGTGGAGGAGAGTTAAGTCATTTAAAGTAGAAAAGGCAAACGTGCAAGTAACCTAATCGACACTAAAACTGAAAAAAAAAATCATAATGTTGGACTCCTCCACTTTTTTTGACTGACACTGAATACGCCTATGGACTAACTTCGAAACACTACCAGACTTTCGACAATAAATCACAATATCGTATTAATTTTATGCACATTCTAATTTCATTGTACATTATCAGTTTTCCGTTAATGAATAGTGATTTCTTTTACAAGAAGTATATGTTTTTGTTGAAGCGTGTAAAAACGAGTAACTAATTGATTTAAATTATATTCATTCCCGACGCCTTTTCCGAAAATTAGCATGATAATTCGGACATTGTGTTAATGGCTTTTAATGTTTGTAGAGTCGATACATCACACAATAGCGTAATCTATTTTTACGACCGCCATTCAAGAAATGTTGTACTCATCCGAAGAGGTAAGATTTGTCAATTTTTTCTATCTTCATTTTCTGAAGAACTAAGTCGTTAGGGAAAAAACGCAACGGTGAAAATTTTTGTTTTCACATAAAGTTTATTCACTCCAAAAATAAAATAAATCTATCGTTGCAAATTTTCCCTAGCGCTATGTTTCTATGCGGTTGCTATGCTGGATCATCATTATTCAATCCGCAACTTCTAAATAGGAGAGTAAAACAATAGTTATCGAGGCAAAATTTATACTGTATAATTGTACGATGGCGTGGGTGTAGCCAATTCTTATGAAACATGCCTGAAACATTATTTCGTTCAAAAAAGTTTATCGAAAAGTGATTTTGTTGTGAACATTGAGAAAATACCTCATTATGTCACTTAATGGCCGTAAAACGGTTATTTCAAAAGAATTTCAGAAGTTGTGTCTCCTCCTCATCCATCCTCCTATGAAAGACACAATGTCCGATATGAATTTAAGAGAAAAAGAAACCCTGGGGTTGCCAAATGGTCTGATATTTCAAATCGGCTGCTGATATTTTTGTTCACATTTACAGTGAACACCATTAGCTGATTCTTTCGTAATCTTATCAGGTAATGAAACGAAGTTAGTATAAATACTCCCGAAAGGATCAAAAGGTATAAAGATTGTACCACGCAACAAATGTTGGTGCGGAAAACGAATAAAAATCTGATTCACCACATCACGATTCTCCTTTGTTGTAGTTTTACTTATCAGATAAATGAAATACATCCACTACGAAAACATCGAGTTGTGTTATTCTTTTTGTGAGAAATCTACTGCCAAAATTTGTCACATGTAAAATTTTACAAATTTCATGTCCCGTAAATATTTTTTTTACCATACTCTTAACTCTGTCTAATTGATATATTCTTAATGAAATTTCAGATACACATTTATATGGCATCCAACAACGACGATTTTCTGTCCGAACAATTTATCAGAAGTGAAGCAGCGCTTTTTGTAAATTCAATCATTGTTAGTTTTATTCCATAAAAGGAAAAGAACATGATAAAAATGATGAAGTTCTCTTGGTTTTGTATTTGCAAAATTGACAGGTAACTGTTAATATCTGCTCTTGTCTTGTCGGATATCTGTTTATTATCTCTGCATCTATTATCTCTCAAATATTTCACTCCGATATGCTTTAAGAAAGCAAGGAAGTTAGTGTTAGTTAGAGCAATGCTATACGTAACTCCAGTGGTAAATCAACTTCCCAGTTGCACGTCGATGGGCGGAAGAACCAGCCAATACGGATGAATGCCCTAGGACTCAAAGCTCCGTGTTACTAGGACATGAACTGATGAGTTGGCCTCGTGTGGCCCTTAATGTATTGAAAGAAACTTTTTCTATCAAAAAATAAAAGGAAAATAGCGGCATATATCTTTAACACGAACTAGACTTCAGCTGTGGCGAGTATTTTCCTTCGTGGCACATAGAAACATTAGATAACTTAACGGGATAATATAAACTTAACAGGTGAACTAGTCATGTACAAAGATTTCAGTGAGACAGTTTATATGAAGTTCTTGACTCCTACGAGATTGTGACTGCAGACACAAAAAGGATTTTAATACATTGCTCAATCATCTTTTGTCAAAACTTGGTTCAACATCTATCAACAATAAGAAAGTACGTTTGATCACGAAATTCATTTGAGAAAACATTACATAAAATCGCAAACATTAGAGTAAATTTAAATTTAAAAACAAGAAGACAATAGAAAGTGTAAGTATATCTAGAACTTGTTTGGAAAGTGATTTTCCAGGATCTGGACTATTATTAAGTTGAAAAATTTGCATTCCACTAAACGACGAAACATTAAAACAATAAATCGTCATATTTATAATTTTAAGAAGCTTCAAACCGTCCATAACAAAAACATGATATTAAAAACTATTGCGAAAATGACCTTTCTGATATATCCCATTGTATACAGCAGACGCCTTGGATCAGTTTTGATTAAGTGTCAATTAACTAACTGATCAAATGTGCCTTTCGATGATTCGCATTAACAACAGTGTCTCCATAATAATTATACACAATTAAGTCTCTCATTTGGCGTACCAAATGTTCGATCAATTCGTCTTGGACTTTATTGCATTGACTTAAATCAAGAAATTTCAGTTCTGGCATAGTCCTTACAATTCGTGGAAATGTATTGCCATATAACTCGTGTAAACCACGAAGGTGGAGTTCTTTTAACTTATGACAAGAATCTAAAACAAATGTTATGCCATCATCTGAAACCTCCCAACACCATGATAAATCTAAAATCTCCAAGTTTGGACAGCTAAAATGTAATTCAATAAGAACCATAACAATGGGTGTACCAGAAAAAAAAAAAGCATTTAAGCAATTAAAGCATCGATGTGGCACAAGTAGTAGATATGCAATGAAAAGGAAATTGTCAATTATAACTTTATATATACTTCTTATACTATATAAACTAAATTTATGTACTTACTTTTCAGCAATAAAGAACAAGCATTCATCAGAAATTTCTATACATTCTGCAAGGTTCAAGTATTTGAACTTCTGAGATTGTTCCTCTCGAATACTACGCAAGTAATTGAGTAAGGATTTGTTTGTGAAGTTAATTCCTTTTCGTAACTTTAAGTAGTCTAATTTATTACATTTCACAACCCAATCTAGAGTTTGAGGATTCATATTTGAACAAAACGAGAAACTTAAACACCTAAAAAGAAGGCATAATTGTAACACCCATCTCCAAAGTTCGACATCAAATTCATCATTTTAATAGAAATCGAGAATGAAATGAAACTTTTCAATAATAATAAACATTTTCTCTTAGTGTTAAAACATTAAAAATGGTGTTTCTGCAAGTCATACTGTAATGTCACTTGTAGGAAATAAAAAGAAATGATGAAATGATGAAATGAAGCAACGCTAAAAACAACATAACGATAAATGAATTTATGCACATACTTAAGATTTGAACATTTGGACAACATCTTCACAGCTCTATCAGTGAGATTTTCACCATCCAAATAAACTTTCTCTAGCGTAACAAAATGTTGATCAACTAGAATTTCAACAAAGTCTTCAGTAATCCATTGAATTCCATCAAAATTGATTTCAGTTAAATTTTTGAAATTATTTGCTAGGAAAATTCCGCCATCATTAGAAAGTTTATTACAATGGGAAACACAAATTGATGTTAATGGTAAGCCGATTAACTTATAAAATGATTGGTCTGATATGTCACATCCCTCTATATTAATATCTGTAAGTGTTTTGCAATATTCCGTTACCAAACCCAATACATTTTCATTTATTTGAGAGCAAAAGGCCATTGACAACAATTTAAGGTGAGGGCAATGTGAAAGTATTTTTTTAAAATCGTGGTATGTTAGTTCTGAACGACGATTCAATTCTAGTTTCTGTAAGTTTTTGCACCATGCCAAGATAACTTGAATTAATAAATCATCATAGACATCTTCATAATCACAACACGAGATACTTGTCCAAAGTGTTGGGTCTTTAGCCACATTAAACCATGATGAACATACTGGTGCTATGTATTGACATAACTCTCTCTGGTTAAAGAAAACAAATATTTTCAATAAAATCTCATGTGGCAAATCAGTTATTGTAATTTCATTTTCATAGGAGTGACTTTCTAAGTCCACGATAACTATATCGTCACTGGTACAAGAAAGGTGATTGTTATGCATACCATTTCTTGAAACTTCAAAATCATCAGCTTTATGATAGACAAATCCACTGTCTAATGTATTATCCAATCCAGAACTTAATAGTTCAATTGCAGGATCCAACTTAACCTCTCGTATTTTATTGAATGGAGGGAAGTCAAATTCAAGCCAATTTGAAGATTCTTCTACCAAATTTTTACTTTGAGCTAGGGCATCATCAAAATATCTGTCCTGGTTATTTTTATTACCATTTGCTTGACTATTAAAACTATTAAATTCATATATATCATTTATTCTGTTATTTGAATTATTATCAGCTGAAAATTCGTTAAAATCGTTGTGAAAACCTGATTCTGTCGCTGAGATGGGTTGCAAATGCTCAATATCTAAATTCAAATTAGAAAACGATGGCAGAGAAGTGCATTGTTCGTCCTCGTCATCACCACTGTAGCAATACACATCAGCATCATTAACTTGAAAATCTTCCTCGGAAAGAATTGTTTTGTAAATGAAAGCGTCACTTAACTTGCTGAGATCTTTTTCTTCTTCCTCTTCTTCTTTTGGCTCCTTGTCATTTTGTTGATGATCCTCATTGTCGTCCGCAAAATCTATTTTAGCAATATCATTCGGATCCATAACTCTAACTCAACATTACTTTTATTTTTGAAGTGAAATATCTAATCAGTGTGTTGTTGTTTACTTGGATGTGTTTTGCTGCGCAGAGGCGCGTGTTTTCCATACGGTTACCGTACCATTCATCAATGCAGGCGGTAAATGTTCGAATGTAGTTTGGATCTTATGGATTAGCAATCACATGGAGGAGGAACTGGATGATATCGTTGCTAAATTAAAATGTTCCCATTTCTTGCTCGAATTCCAAAGATCTCTCCAGGTTGCTTTTAACTTATTTATACACTATTTATAACTCCCTCGAGTGACTATTTTTTGGCAAGGGGAAATGAGTGTTTTTGTTGCACAGCCCCGGCGTACGGTCGGTTTGTGGTGTTGTGTTGTGATTTTGTCTTTGTGTAGTGGTGTGGATCTGTGCATGGAATCTTTGATGGGAAGACGAACAACAACGCTGAATATTACCAATTTTTATGTAGGAATAATCCCAACCGAATTTTTAATACAAAATCGGTATATCAACGTGTTGTGTAAAAAAGGAGAGAATACTGTGCAGTATTCATTTGTGGGTGGCTTTCCTAATTATAAAGTCATTTTAATAATAGTGACCTTAAAGTAACATTACATAGAACAGCAATGTGAATGTGAATCTTTGTTATACAACGTTTGCGTTCTTAAGTCAGTTGTCTGGAAATTGACCTCTATAAGTTGTACAAAATAAGAACGTGGTGTCGCGGTACACACAGTGTACACAATATTTCGAATATTCGAATAAAAAAATCATTATAATACTTGTTTTTTATATAAAAAGAATGCATGTTTTTTTTAAAAAATAGAAGAAAAGACAAACACACATTTTCATTCTTTTACAACAAAATCTCTCAATACATGTGTACCATGTCCATCAATAACATTCATTTCACTGTCTAGGCAGAAATAAAACAGAAAATTAAAGTAATAAGCAAAATTTCAAAACAAAAATATAAATCAAAACAAAAAAAAAGATTTTTTTTGGATATAGAGTCAGGAATAATAAAGGAAATAATTTCATCTTTAAATTAATTAAATTGTCTATTTTTTTAAAATTTCACTAAACATCTTTTTGTTTCCAGACAACCCTAACCTGCTTTTAATGTCTGGCTTGCTTGATTGAGAACCTAAATATTTATTCGGGCATGCACATTAGCAGAAGTTCATTCCCATAATGTCTCAGACTAATAGGGGACTAGACTAGACAACCCAATAGGGGAATAGGAGAGAAATATTCCTAAAATAAGGTAGTATCCAATTTTTACAAACTAAAAAACAAGAAATTACTTGAAGGAGAATTGAGGGCAAAAATACCATTTTGGCTTAAAATGATCTCTTAGTTACATTAGTCTCGATGACATACATAAAACTTTCCAAAAATGTATATTTATTCCACAAGTTAGGGTTTTTCAAAGTCACATGACAAATTCTTTGACATGCACAATTAGTTTATTTACATCAGAACGAATGCACATGCAAGCAAATCATGTCTACCTCGGGAAAGTTCTTTTATCTTCAATGGAAAGTTTTTCAATATTCAGGAATATGTTGGTACCGAAAATATAATATTCTCTTTTTTTTTTATAAAACTTTTTCATTGTTTACGTTGCTGTGTGAATACATTTTCATATTATGTCTAAGTTTTTCCAAAGAGTCCATGGTGGAATTATTTTAGCAAACAATAACTCTGATTACATGCAACATTTTCTATAAATAATATAACCCAGGCTCTCCTGATGAATTTTTTTCTACTTTTCTTTATAGATTTAATGAAAAAAATTCTTTAAACTGTATATTAAATTAATAACTGTATAACTACATATATTTCCAAATGTGAAATATATTTACCTGCTCTGCTCATTCACAACTACTGATCACGTCATAATTTCTGTGCATATATTTTTAATTCGCACAGATGACGTCATCATCACTAAACTTTTCGAAACTTTATAACCTTATAACTTGCTTAAGACTAAACGAAATCAACTGAAATTTTGGCAAATAGTATATTTCGTCAATACAAAGTGATTGAACAAAAGAAATTACAGGGTCATTTTTGTCCTCGATTCTTAAGCCTACAATTATTTTTTTCTGGTTTATTGAAAAAAATGCCTCTCTTTTAGAAGAGCATTCTGAAGGATGAACAAAAATGGTCAAGATTGTTGTTGTGTAAAAAGAAATGGTGTTTTCTTTCCTTTCTAGACTGAAGTACGAAACCCATCATTCTATAGTGGAGAACTAAAGAAACATGTCAAAAAGTATATCAAAGACTCAGGTATATAACTTAGGCTTCCATAGTGTCAGTAGAATTTTCCTGAAGTCAAATTGTAACATTCTCATTTGAAATTCAATAAGTAACAGGGGATTTCCTGTCTAATTTTTCAACCAATCAATTACTTTGGTGTAGTTGCAATTCACTTCTGGAATGATTGGTCTGTTCTATAAAGTTGTAATAAGTTCTGGTTTCAAAGAATGATTCATTATGTTCTGTTCGGACAAGATTTCTAAGCCATACTTGTCTACAGGGTTCCACTGGTTCATTTGACAGAGAAAAAAACATTTTGTTCACTTTTAGCGTTCGTATTTTTCTAGGTTATGCTGTCCAGTTTCAAAACATTGTGTTTAAAGTTTTTAATGAGAAGTATCTTTTTTCTTTAAATTTTTATTTCTTTATTATTTTTTTATATATTTTTTGTTTTGTTTTGTTTTATTTTTTATTTTTTATTTTTATATGTAGTTCTTATTGCTGTTATTGTTAACGATTGATACCTTCTTGCTCTGATTTAGGAAGGGAAATAACAGTAATGAAGAACCTCTGGATTACTTAAAAAAGGCTCAGGTATGTTTGAAATTAGGCTTGTACATTTGTTGGTCACCACCTTGACACCACCACCCTAATATTTTTTTTGGTTTTTTTTTGCAACATGGTGGCAGATTATACCGTTTACATGGTTGACCTTTTTACCAGACTATTTATTAGCTATTCCATATCTAAACCAACATCATCTGAGAAGCTCTTTCAAATAAATTAAGTTCTGTGTGATTTATATTTAGAGAAATTGGGAGAAATGTATTATAAAAAGTATAAACAGCATGTGTACAGAACTCAGTCTCCCATTGGCTAGAAAGGTAAATAGGAATTCATTTTGATACTGTAAGAAAAAACAACCATATAATTAGCTCGCAAATATATGGTATGTTTTTACATAAGAGTTTTGTGAGAAGAGCGGGTGTGTGTAGAGTGCTCAGAGCGGGTGTATAAAGCTTACTTATCCAACCAGGTAAAGAAATAGAGAAATAGGTAAATAAAAATAAGCCTTATTGGAACCGCTTATGAGCAGTAAAACACATCCCTAATTGCATCTTGCTTCTGCCCCTGGACTTAAACCATCAACAGGTGAAATTAGGAAAACCTTGAAATATATTTTCCTGACCTGTATAAAGGTGAATAATAATAATAATTATAAAAGGATGTCTGTTTTCCTGATGAGTTTTATTGACTCTTGTTTATTCATCATTATTTTTAGAGGAATTTGAAAGATCAGAAAGAATTAGCACAAAAATTTGAGGCTATGTCTCTTGGTGCTGAATATAATGATGGAAGTATGTTAATTGTCTGTTTTGACTGAAACAAATATAAATTATTATTAACAGGAGAATAGTACTGTCTAAAATCTTCTGATTTGGGTTCTAGCATATGAAAAACTTCGTCCAGTTTATTCAGCAGCAGATTATTTTGAGGTATTTCTGTTTTAAGTGGTTTCTGGAACACGTTAAATCTATTGAATATAGAATCTGGATCTGGAATTATCAATTTGTATGGCTGAGATAGAAAATGTTACAAAAGTGATTAATTGATATGGTTCAGCATCCTGAAGATGTACATGACATGGCATAACTGAAAAGCTATTATGAGGAATACAGTTCTTAAAAAATTTTAAAAAGCAGTTGTCATGGAGAAGTTTTGCTATTATAAATTACGCAGCAATCGTTCTGCTTTTTTTTGTGGGTGAACGACTTTAAATTTCCATTTAGGTTGTCACTGGTGTGAATAATAATAATTGTGATCCAAATAGAAGGTATAATCAATGATTTGTTTGAAGATTTATATATTATAGTCTCCACTGTACTCTCTACAACATCCTGATATGTAAAAGTCCGAGAGATTTCAGTTTCTGTTTCAGGTTGTTACTTCTATGTTGTCTATTCGTTTTACAAAAAACCTTTATGCTATTAATCTTAGCATCCCTTTCCTGAAGTTTTTACTGCATCCTTCATTGCATTTGTTGCTGTTTTCATAATACTATAAACAGACATTTATACTGTCCATATTATTTTTTTTAAACATTTTTTTTTTTTTTGCTAGCCCGCTCAAATCATGGTATTTGATTCAGGCGCAATTATATACTCCAGACTATCAAGAAATTGTAAGTATTTCATTGTGATAAAATCTTTCCAGTTGTGTGGATGCAGCACTACTTGAAAGAAATCTATTGATCTGTACAGGTTTTTCAAATCAAAGATTTATTAGTTTCTTATGTTGTCAAATGTGGAAGATTGACAGTTTGTTTTGATTGACAGCGTCATTTGTTTTTAACAGCAAAAGCAGTTTAAGCTAATGTCAATTCAAAATTATCAAGTTGGTATTGATGACACTACAGACAGTAAGTACCTTTACATAGGCATGGTTTTTCATCTTCTTTGCATCTTTGTTTGAGTGCATGAGTTTGGTTACCTTTCTGACCTCAAAAATCTGAAGCATAAATCATGTTTACAGTTTACTTCTTTTGAAGACTTGGTAAATCAACTTACTCACTCACTGCTTACAAAATTGTCAGCTTAAAAAGAAAATTAAAAGCACATTGTTTTGATTAATTTTTTTTTAACATTTTCATCATTTCCCAGTAGGCAAAATCTTCAAAAAGTCTCTGTGGAGGAGTGTTTTTTTATTGAAACAGAAGGCGATGTTCCTTGCCATTCCTATATAAAACACTCCTCCTCATATACTTTTTGAAGATTTTGCCCACTGGGTTCCCAGTTAAAACTCTCTTTCGAAACTTCACATAACTTATGAAATGGGATTATCAGAATCCCAAATATCTCGGTGTTTATAAGAATATTGTCATTTAAGGTGCCTTTGCATCTGATTGGTTAAAAGTCGGTCAAAAGTTGGTGTCAAAGAGACACATGGGTGCTTCAAAGCAGTATCTAAAACAAGGCTGCTTGCCAGGTTTGCGGAAACATATTTGGAAGATTTTATTTGACATCAATTTATCTGACATGGTAAGTTATATGACAGCTAATGGATGAATTCGAATAACCCTGCTTTTAATATAAATATATATCAGTCAATGACTTATTTTTACTTTATTTTTTGCTATTCTCCTTTTTGCTTATGCACTTAGATTAATTCCCATTTCACAAATCTCCCGTTCCGCTTGGTGTTTAATTTTAGGATAAACTTTACTACGAACAATTGAAAGCTTATGTGTTTGAATATGATATGCTGGTGGATTACCTCATCATGAAAGTGAGCAGCCATATCTTTTTCTTTGTTTGTCTGATGATCATACATTTTGACATCATCACAACTTCCTCAATATTTATCCCTAAAGGTTGATCTCCTTTAGAACCTTTTGTAAAAATGAAAATTTTACATGCAACAGTACTGATACTTGCGTGATTTCAGAAAATGTGAGCCCTGCAGTCATGACATGTTCTAATGGAAAACTTCATTAGTACTGGTAAATTCCAGTTTTTGTTCATCTTCTTTTTAAAGGATGTCAGACTGACGGCTACAAATGATGATTCATTTTTTGTATTTGAAGATGTCCTATACCAGGTATGTTTTTTAGGTTGCTGTTCTTTGTTGATGTTGTTTGTTTTTTGTTGTTGTTGTTTGTTTGTTTTTTGTTTTTTTGTTTTTTTCATTTTCTTGTGCTTGGTAAAGATTCCTTAAAAAGAATATTGTTAAACATGGTTTGAAGTAGGGAGTGGTCAGCAGTCAATAACCCCCAAGTTTTAAATCTTGACCAATAGAAACATCTTTCTTGTGATCAACATGGGTGTGGGCATGTAAAACATGATTGATGTATATATCGGATAACTTGCACTACAAGACATCTCTGCTAGTGATATTACATCTGCTTCAATCGTATACTTTTTTATCATTATGACAGTCAAGAACTTAAAAAGTTATTTTGAGCCCTGGTTGAGAAACTTCTGAAATTAAACCCTTGCAAGACCCAAATGTACTTTTAATTTTCTGAAAATGCAAATGCCCATCCAACTATGGGCGGTTTCAATAAAATAACTTCCATGCAGACTTTTCTACTTCATTGAAACCAGAAATTTTGTTCTATTTGTGTAGATTTTATTGGTATTCAGTCGCGATACGTCAATTATTGACCACTTCTCTTATTCATCAGCATCTCCACCAAAATCATATATAAGAGGTACTCACATTTTTTCATAAATCCTTCATAAATTCTCTAAATGAATAAATGAATAAATTACTACTTAATTGGTTTTAATCTCTATGACTTCTTAAAGGTGTGTTTTTTTTATTTACCGAATAGATTCTATGCAAATTTGTGATGCAAATTTTCAAGTCATAAAGCTTTTTGGTTTATTCGTTATTTGAGAAAGAAGTGAATATTTTTTTGTACAACAATTATTCACTTATAGTTTTTTGCAACCAAATTCTTGAACAAGTTTTATTAACTGAAAAAATTGAATTAATTAATTGAGTCTCTTTTTTCGAAATCTGTAATGGAAAATGTGTTTTTCAACAACACTATCTAGACATTAGAAACTCATTTATGCAATAGTTTCAAAACGAAATGCTTTACGTATCTCTGGCTGAAGAGGTTGAGGAAACATTGAAAGTTGTTAGGTTCACATAGTTGTGTCAACATTACACCTACCTTGATTTCCATAGTGTATTAGTCTTTGTTTACAGTTCTCGCGAATAGATCGTGCCAATAAAGGAATTCACTATTGCACACATGAGTTAAAAATAGACGGCGAAGATGTTAAAAAAGTTTGACTTCTTTGCCCAGTCGCAACAAATTTTTGTTTTCGGACCAACAGAAAGTGGTGATTTTTGCTGAATTTACAAAATTTCAGCAAAAATAGCAAAATGCGCGAACTGTAAACTGCTGTTCCAACATTCCAACAACTGTAAACCCGCCTTTATAGTTGTTATATATATTATTCTGTGTTCCGACTTACGTCACTAATTATTTTGAAATAATTAAATCTCGTTACTTTGGCTGCCATGATGGTTCCAAATATCCTGTTGCTATGACTTCTGAATTCCCCTTTAGCACACTATTTGTTTCAAGAGGATTGTGGTTCACAATGCACAAAATAAGTAAAACAGAAGCTTTTATGCTTTACAGCTATTGACTATCCTCTAGATGGTTCCAGTCATAAAAGTTGTGATGAAACACCGGACACAGAATTACTACATTAGAAGTTTTCCATGAATCAAGTTTATCACAAAATGAGAAAATATTCTACAAGCATTCTTAATCAGCCATGTCTTGTTAGTATACAAAGGTTTTTAACTTTTCAGGCCAGCTTGGAAGAGATGAGTACGCTGTCAATTACCCTCCTTCTGGTATGTTGCTATACTTGTACAATGCTTCCTATTATTCAGTAATTATCAATTGAGCTACTTCATGCCTGCTGCTTATACTGAAGGAATTAATAGAAACCTGATCATTAAAGGCGAAATGCTACTTTGATGCGTACTTTAAAGTGTAAAACTAACAGGTTGTAAAAATACATTATGAAAATCAACCACTACTGAATAGTAAATATGTTTGCTGAAATATCAAAAAGTAAATGAAATAGCATTTGTTTTTTTTCTTTTCAGGTATCTTCCCATTTCACGGATTCTCTATGCTAGGTATAATGTTAGTTTAAATTTTTGTGGCATTTTCTATTTTGCTATACACGCTTCTTTGTATGGCAATTTTGCAGCTGCTTGTAAACTTTTTGCTTTTGAAAACTAGCTGTTTTCCATCATATACATTGATTAAACTTAAATTTTCCTATACAGCTGCACCTCTTTGTTATGTATATGAGAAACCAGTGGAGTTCTATTTTGTCTTCCGTCATTTGTACACAAGGTATGTTTGGTGTTGGTGTAAATTAGTTACTCTTGTTAAATCAACCTTAAAACAAGGAAAGAAAAAATAAATATAGCCTTGATTATCAAGTATTCAAAGCAAAAGTGAGTCTGGATGACTTTCGTAGATGAGTCCAGCATACCGTGCGCTGGTGACTCATTATAACCAGTCACTCGTAGTCTGCGATGTGCACTTGTGTACCTTACTCAGGATAATGCGACTCCTAATTGTGAGTCAGGATGGCTCTTTAAAGGCGAGTACACATTGACTCAGAGAGAAAGAAAAGTTGTTCTTTTAATGAGTAAGTTGTAATGTTACTTTTCGTTAACCGTTTCTTTTTAGATATTTCTTCCGACTGCACACGATTTCATCTCATCCACAGGTTGGTCTTGCAAGTATATATATATATTGGCAAAATCTTCAAAAAGTGTTTTTTAATTGCTTGCCATTCCTATAGAGAACACTCCTCCACGGAGACTTTTTGAAGATTTTGCCCACTGGGATATAACCATATGGTCACTCCTTTGTTTGACGTTAATGAGATAGCAACAAATGAAGGACTTCCTTTTTATCATTAGACTATGTGTGGTTTTGTTTGTTTTTTGGGAAATTTGGAAACGTTATTATCCGGACCATGGATATAATGTCAATAATTTCAGTGATTTTGGGGGATTATTGAAAGCTTTTCCATTTTATTTGTTTAGGGCATTATATCTTTGTGTACCCTTTTTGAGAAATTGCTGCAAAACCGAGAAGCTTCTTTGTACAAATATTTACTCGATATAGGTGCACAACCGTAAGTTAGCCTTCTTATGTGATTCTTGTGTTGTAATTAATTCATGCTTCGGCTAGTTGTCATGCACAAAATTCGTCTGTATTCGTTCATCGTATGTCAACTTCATCACATAAAGATGACGTCACAATTCTCTTTAAGGTTGACACTGGTATTCAATTGGTTTCTGTTTGCTTACTCTGGTTACTTAGTAACCGACGAAACTCTTCAATTATGGGACCGCGTAATTGGATATGATTCTCTACTCCTTCTGCCAAGTAAGTCTTGCAATGTTTCTGCCAAGTAGGTCTTGCAAACTAATTTCAACTATACTCTAGTCAGTCTACATTCAATGAAGTTTGTTTTAATCCATGATCTGAGTAATCACTCCAACAACAGCCATCGGTTTACATCAGATACGAATCTACAGCTTAGGCAAATTCAAGATTTCGAGTTAAGTTTCGCGCAAGTAACCTAATCAACACTTAAGAATTGAAAGGAATTTCATGACAGTGCACTCTTAATTTTGTTCCCATGAATCTTTTTAATGAGAAACAGCAGTCTTCCTCTCGTTTCTCATCTCTCATGATTATAACATGCTTGATCAAAGTAAAACATTTGTTTCCATGAGATATCGTCTGTGCTTCCAAATTGTATTTGTGCCTGTTATTTTAACTTTGGTATATCCTTGTGTGTAAAATATCTTGTTTGACCAATTTGAGTTTTCAAGTGTTTTTTCTTTGTGATTTGATCGATGTTTTCAACTATTGGACGGTGGTACGCTGGTATAGTTTGTAATAAAATCTTCACGGATTCTTTGCAATTCCTTGTTTTCACTATTTTACAACTTCAGTCACTTATCTTTTTTGTTCGTCTTTCTAGTACTTGCTGTAGCTATACTGTCTTATCGCAAAGAAAATTTATTGTCTGTAAAAACTGCATCCGCATGTGAGGTAGGTCGTGTTTTTCTTATCGATGTTCTGACGTTCCTAAATTTATCTAGTTTCGCGACGATTTGTCATGGCAACTGATTTTGTTGGTGGTAAATAATGGCAGTTTGTGGACTTTTATTATTATTTTTTATTTCTTCTTGTTGTTTTTCAGGCGATTCTGGTTGACATCAGCACTATTAAGGTTATACCAATTCTGGTTAACTTTCTCTCTGGACGGAATTTCTGAACAGTCACCTGTACGGATAGAAATTCCACGTGTTTCTTCCGAACTTTGCTGCAATATTTGCTTGTATTGTTGACAATATGACATGATGCACCACTTCTTATAAATGGAGGAACATTTTCATGAAAGCTTTTTTATACAACATGAATGCTTTTGTTTTTAAATTGTAATATATAGTATAAGATTATTTAATATCAAATATCATTGCTTGCTTATTGAGTCGAATTCTTAACATTAGTTTGCTGTGAGGACGATGAACTTGTGTTGGCTGAGATAACACGAAAAAGCAGTTAAGAAAAGTTCAAATAACGCACATCCGAAATCTCACTTGGTTATTAAATGGACCTCCGATCGGAAATATTTGGAAAAGGTATCAAAAGAGCTTTTTTCATCCTAACACGATTCGATCATTAAACTTTTTGGTTGAAAGTCTCTCTTTTTCGTTTGGAACAAGGCATTACGTAACCATTACCTCATTTACCCAGACAGAAATAACAAGGTTTTCAATGCGAACTCGTGATGAACGCATGTTCCATTAACCTATAGCTGAAAAGATCATTGAAATGACAATCGACCGACTATGCAACACACTTCATTCCCAAGCCCCTTCATTCGTTCACCAAATTTGACGCCAAAAAATAGCTGATTATGAACTAACAATTGAAAACGTTTTAACTTCGGGGTTAGAGAAACAGTCATGCATCCAAATTTGTCTTCTTTAACTTTCAAATTAGAAATGGCTCCTACTTTTCTCTGCATCTACATTTTCCGCCACGACTGTCCAGGTGAAAAAAATCACCCTCCGCGGCATTTTCCGCCTATTATAGATTCGCCTAAAGGCCCACATTGTCATATAAAACCAACTTAAAACACACGAAAACAAAACTGAAACCCAGAATATTCATCCGATTAACCGTTTTCCTAACCGCTCACTATTTGACACAATTATGGATAAGCTTTTAATAACTTCATTTTTCCCTTATGTCAAATATTAATTAGCCTTTTTAAGGATTATGTTTTTAATGATACTTATATAATACCAATTTGCAATAGTTAATTTCCTCAAAAAAAAGTATTTGTTACCTGTTGTTTTTCAACCCTGAAACGCCTGCAATTAACAATACTTTTGCTTACCACGGCACGAGATATATAAGATAGTAGATAATACATCCATTAAAATTACGTTATTCCTATCGAAGTGAAACTAGGTGTTCTCCTAAATTGTTCCGTTTTGCCCGGGTTACTAACCCCAATATTTCAACTCCTTTTTGTTTTGGAACCTCCGAATTGGCCTCTCTCAAACTCGGTCTCAAACTTCTGTTTAAACACCGTAATAAGGCCTGGTCAACATTGTGTCTCTATCCTATCAAACTCCAGGTTGAATATATAGTAGTTTTCGATATGGGAAGCGAGGCTAAATATGTTGACCAGTACACATAGGACGGAAATTTCTTAGAATATACTAGACATTATTGACTTGTGGTATGATGAAAGTTTAATGTGATGGTATGTCCATATGGACTGACATGAAGAGACAAAATTAGTAATGACATATTAATGTTTTTGTATTTACATACTTAAAGATCCTTTGTATTGATAATCCAACTCAATATTCTGCTTACTCAAAGTAATGGTAATAAAGGATCAATAAAAAAGAAAGATGATAAATCTGTTCAATAAGAAACTCTGATTACTTGCGTTTTAAATGCATGGTTCTTAGTAAATGCAGCGCGCGATTTATTATTCGGAGAAAGGATGAATTCGTTTGAATGGTATTCCTTACAACATGTGGCTGATATGAAATAATGAGTGAAAAAGTTTGTGGTAACACGTGTACGCGGTAATCGTTCTCCTGTTTTACTTTTGTTTACTCTCAAGGGATTCGAGATGTTCTCTGTTCAAAATTTTAGAACAAATATACGCAGTATTTTCATGGTACTGGTGATATATTGTATTTATACTTTTGTCTATTTGCAAGTTGATTTAACCAGAGCTCGCTTTGGTGAAGTTTTTATTTTCAATGCACTTTCCGAAGAAGATAGTCAGAGCAATGAAAAGATATTCAAAGGTGGCGACACGTATAATGCTTCTTTGGTATCGAGAGCACACACAATAACAACAACAACAACAACAACAACAACAACAACAACAACAACAAAGGCGACAACAACAACAACAACCACTCTAAGTTCTCTGCAGAATCATTCAAAAAGCGTGGAGTACACGACCAGCGTAAAGATGGTAGAAGAATATACGAAAAATAAACAAGATGAAATGTCTAATGAGTGCCCCGAATTCAAAATCGAACGAAAACATGATATTAGAAGCTTCAACGTATCATGCACTTCACACAGACCTTCTCAAATTGCTTGCGAATACGTTCGAAAAAAGTACGTTTACGATCTGCGAGTACATTCTTGTGACACAGAAAGCGAGCTTACAATTTGTCAGATAATCGGCAATGGGATAGAATGTGATATTACGGTTTGCAATGGTAAACCAGCGTATATCCATTCATTTGATGATAGCAAAGGGGATATTCGAACAGTAGAAAATGTCCACAGCAACGAAGAGTTGCTGAAGGTAGTCACGCAACATGCTCAAGAAAATGTGAAAAAGGGAAAACACTTCTTGTTCTTGAGTTGTGACAATCGGATCCATAAAACCCAATTATTGGTTCTCCATAAAAATATCTTCAGACAACAAGAGGGAGAAAGAAGCAATGTTGAACTACTCCAGGAATTGCAACCTTTTTCGTATTCAGATAAAGTTAATATTAATGTACTACTGCTCGATTCAGTTTCGCGCCCACACTTTTATAGGTCCCTTCAAGAATCCGTTCTCACTTTCAATCGGATAAATGCTGACGAAAATTCAGAAACAGAAATTCTTGATTTCGAACTATTCCAATCAATACATGGTCACACTCACGCCAACAATTTTGCACTATTTACGGGTCAAACGTTTTCGAACAAGCTGACAGATTCAGAAATTGAAGGACGAACGACTGGCATCAGGGACTTTTACCAATACTTCAAAAAGCTCGGTTATCACACCATCTATCAAGAGGATTTATGCTGGAAAGGTTATTGGGGAGTGAGGCTAGATTTAGGCTCCTCTGACGACTGGGACGAACTAAAAGACCAGATTGAATTTTCCAACATTGACCAAACGGGTAAACTTTCAACTTTCAAATCTGAATTTAACATTGTGAAAACAACTGTAATTCCTTTCCACCTTTTTCATCTTGTCTCTCGACAACATTTTGGTTTTAATTATGCTTAAGATTGGCTTCCAACGTCTTTTTCTTTCTACAAATATTCAATGCTCCCAATGTTTATATTTATTCATCCAGTTGAAATATTTACTTAGAGAAATTCTTCATCACTATTTCCTGTAGGTCTGTCTTTTGCCAGTTGCGAAATACTTTCGAGTCATGATCTCCAACATCCATTCAACACACACGACGATGAACGACTATGTTATAACGGACAATCACAAGACAGTTATTATCTCCACTATCTTCGGCATACATTTTCAAAGCATAATCCTGAAGTTGATCAACCTATATTCTCGTTCACCCAACTAAACGTGGCTCATGATTCTGGCGGGTTAAGGATACAAACAATTGATAAAGACCTGTCCGACTTTATAATCCACATGTCCAGTCTTGCCGACACTTTGACGGTAATTCTAGCCGACCACGGAAATTCATACTCCGACTACGTTTACGAGGAAATGGAAGGTCGGTACGAAATGTTTCACCCATCTTGTTTTATGATTATTCCAAAGAATGTCCAACAATACATTCAAAGCGAAATCGATGATTTGAGGCAGAACCAAAAGCGACTTTTCACGATGGTAGATGTGCACAACACTTTGTTTGCATTGGCTAATAAAATGTTTCCAGACAAAGGCTTATTAACACCTCTGCCTGTTGATCGGAGTTGTTCCGATTTACCATTGCGACAGCCAAATCTCTGCGTTTGTCAGGGTTGGCAATCACCGATACTTAATTCGACTGGTATGATTGGCCATATAGAATTTGCCATCGGAAAGTTAAACAACATCATCGCTGAGTCGAAATTAGATAGTTGCAAAAGACTTGTTCCAAGAGGTTTCGAAAATGTATACCAGCGGAAGGTTGGTGAGAAAATTAGAACAACGTTTGATGTTTACACGGAACCGGGAAAAAATTCAATAAATCGACATGATATTTTTACATTCGAAGTTGAATCCGTCACAAGCGAAAATCTTTACAGTCACGAAATGGCGTTGTTAAGTTGGGATCGTGTCTCGAAATTTGGCCCGTATAAGACTTGTTCCGGCACTGAGGAGTCGGTACGCTTCTGCATCTGCAACATAGATTCACAAAATAAGAATATATCGAACAATTTTTTCGAACTGTTTTTTCATCGAACCTCAGTTTACTTCGATATCTTTGATGGAATCGCAAAAGAAACGAAATATGACGTAATCAAGGAGAAGGTGGTCATCATAAGACGTGTGTATAGTGAAGAAGAAAATGACGATACATATCTGGCTGCCACTTTTGAAGTCATTAACGCAACACCTACGACGAGTTATTTGATTCAAATAAAGTTTCATGATACGCGAAATATGAGATATGTAGAATCGACAGCTTGTGAGGTCACAGCTAAACCGAATACAGTGAACTATATGTGCACGTTGGTTAGAAAGGTAGAGTTTTATAGGACAAGTCTTCATTTTCAATTCCATTACAAAGCATTATAGGTTAAAATAGTTATTTTTATCATAAACACGCGTGGTGGAGGGTATCTTTATTACAGGAAATTACTGACACATTAACTTAACGCGAATAGCCCCTCTCCTGCGAGATTTTGTCTGGCGATAGTTAATTGATACATCAATTTCTTATTAGCATTTATTTTATGGTCATTAGATTAGAGATAATGAACTGTTATAAATAGAACTGGTTGCAGTGTGCTGATGTCAGTCAGCAGTGGGAATCCCTCATTTGAACAATTAGAAATGGGTCTGGAAGGAGCAGCTGACTTATATCAAAATGGCAAACAAACGAGGTAAACAAATGATTGGCTTTCTCGTTTAGATTCCCTTGTAGAAACCTGCTGACTCAGTTTTCTCACGACCTTAACATTTCATTATCTTTAACACATTTACTGCCAAGTAAGAGTATACTGGCCATCATGACTTGCCACTTTTGACATTGTCGGTGTATTCATCAGAATGTAAGCCCTCACAGATGCTGTGAGTTAGCCCAATTAAAAGTAGATAATAAAGCACAAAATCAATCCAACGTTTGGCGTCCTCAGTGCAATTAACCAGTTGTCGCAGCGATTTTCAATGGAAAAAACATTAAAAGTTTCCGTCGGCAATGAACGTGTTATTGTCTGATTTCTCTATTAGGCCTTTTTCATGTTACTCATTAATTTCCTGCCACGACAGTTGTAATGAAATCCACATCACACGTTAATTTTCCGCTGCTTCAAGAATCTAATTTTTGTAGATTGGCGCTAGATTTTGTAGATTTGAATAAAGAAGAGAGATGATTTTGTTTCTGAATTGTTTCTGAACTGAGTCGTAAATCTCTAATATGATTATCATGTATCTTGTGAGGCTGTTTATAATATCATTGCCAGGCGTGACTAACTTCTCATAAAACTGTTTGAAAGACCGAGACATAGCCTGACCTTCCTCACACTGACCCAAACAAATTTTACATGAAGCACGAAGTTAGTATGTCTAGAAATGATACTTATATTGTAAGTTATAAAAACCAAATGCCGACAGGTAATGTCCAACTAAGTACGGTGTAATCCAGTCTTTTTAAATCGGACATATTCGGGCTAACATCTGACGAATTCCATGTGACGTAAACGAAATATACAACGGAGTTTAATTTACATTCAAAATCAAAATGCTGAATAAATTTTCCGATGAACAGCCATGTAAATGGATATGCCGAAATAAATTCCATCTAATTTATTATATTCTTGTTTTGAATTTCGAACTTGATTTGATTCATTGCTTTTACTTTTACTTTTTCTTCTGATATTCTATCATTTTTTTGCTTATTGGTCAGCGCCGCGAGGCAGCTGATCTTTCATTTCCCAGTGTCTGTCAGTCAGTCAGTTAGTCACTGTGTAATGTCGCAGTTAATTCCGCCCTTTCACAACACCCTCCCGAGTATCGGAGTCCGTTATTACCCGTTTCTTCAACGCCTACTCATCAATTCGATCTCTAATTGGTTTGCTAAGAAAACAGGTTATAAAAATGTCGTAAAATTCCGGGTTTGTGGATAACGATTCTCGAACAACGTTGTGTATGTCCGTTGAAGAAGTCAGAAACTTTACTTCAAAAAAAGTAAGTATTCTAAGTGTATTAATACAGTTTTTAATACATTACAGAACTAAGTTGTGTGTATACTTTGTAATGATGATGGAGATAGATGTTTGAGAGTGAAAGTGTAGCACAGCTTTTTCACCACCAGCTCCAATTTTTAAAACTTTATTTTTATTCCAAATAGCTTAACAATTTTCTGGCTGTAGTTTCTGTTTGTTTTTAGACTTCTGCATGGCTGGCAGATTTTTGTAGCTGACAGCACAGCCACAATGCATTCTAGTGTACACAATGTATATATATAAATTTGCAATCATTTTTATTATTCTTTACAATAAAAAAAAAAAAGAAAGTTAAATGCCAGTCATTTAAAAGGATCCTACCATCTAAAATGAAAATTTGTTATTTGTTTATAAACCAGGAAAAAATAAGATTGCTATCTGACTTTTTTGACAGAAATGAACCAAATCGAACTCTCTGGTATGATAGACCTTATTATTATTATTAATGTTTACCCAGGATAGCCTCTTCCGTTCTGATAGAACTGTTATCAATGAGGGTCCTGCGTAGAAGGTCCTAGAGCATTTAAATCCCCCATTTGGGCTACGGAAGACAGACAACCCCCTTAGACATCATTCCTGCTCTCAAGCCGAGTGCTAAGCTGAGTGGATCGATTCACAATGTTATAGTCGCTGTCATGACCCGGCCAGGAATTGAACCCTGACCTCCCGCATTGGAGGCGAGCACTGTACTACAAGGCCACCAGTTGGTAAAATTATCAGCTTGGTGTTTATCACTTGAGCCGCGTAAGAACTAGGGGCTACTCTGAAGTTTGTTTTGATGAGGAAGAAGCGAATTCTCGGAAAGACAGTACAATATTAAAAAATAATGTTAGCTGATTCTCCTCCACAAATTTCGACTACCCTCTAGATTCGCCGCTGGCCTTTATGTTATGGATTAAATTCAGGTATGCATGATGAATATACACATAAGTATAACAGAAGTGCGAGAGAATGTAGAGGAGAAAACAAAAAATAACCAAATTATTCTCCAAATTGTTGATAAATGCCTTCCTCTCATAAACTGCCCATCCAAGTTGCAAAAATGAATAAGCACCTGGGTGGTTTAAAGGAAAAATAGAGTTAATAGAATTCAAAAAGTAAAAGCAATTATATTACTGAAAACATCCATCGTTCCCTGTATTGTTCTCTGTAAAGTGCATCAGGAAAAAAAATGTGCCCAAAAATCTATTTGGTACATCTTTAGAACTGTTGTGCCACGAGTCTATGAAAGCATCGCAAATTTATGTTACCACAAAAAATGTCCTCAGTGTAAAGGTTTATCCAAAGACACAGCTGTGGATGTTGACATGGCCAAGAAACAATAGAAAGAGATGCTTAAGCGAGTATGGTGATGATGATAAAACATTATGTAGATAATTTTAGATACAAAATGTTTTCAAATTAGTAAAAGAACACCCAGTGGTTATTAGAATTTTTTTGATAATAATAATGACGAATAACACATAAGTATAACAGAAGTGCGAGAATGTAGAAGAGAAAAAAATGATAACCGCACGCAATAATGTTTTATTCAAATTATTCTCCAAATTGTTGATAAATGACCTCCTCTTATAAACTGCCCATCCAAGTTGCAAAAATTAATAAGCACGTGGGTGGTTTAAAGGAAAAATAGAGTTAATAGAATTCAAAAAGTAAATAGCAATACTAATATTACTGAAAACATCCATCGTTCCCTGTATTGTTCTCTGTAAAGTGCATCAGGAAAAAAATTGTGCCCAAAAATCTATTTGGTACATGTTTAGCTGTTGTGCCACGAGTCTATGAAAGCATTGCAAATTTATGTTACCACAAAAAATGTCCTCAGTGTGAAGGTTTATTTCAAATCATGCATGTGTAAGCGCTGACCTTCAAGCCATAAGGCTCTTGTATTAATTCAGACAGGTCTCGTTTGGAAAGCAGTAGCTTTGACATTGTAAAATGTATATACTGAAGCGACTATCCTGTATAAATATTATAGAAATAAATAAATAAATAAATAAATAAATAAACATTTTTCTTCTGCTTGTTGTCTCTTTCTCTCCTTTCTCTTGACTTGCCAGTTATTTTTCTCTAATATTTTTTTAGATATGTTTGTTATTTGTTTTATTGGGCTGAACGGAATCGCTGTAAATTCATGATTTTTCTTACGTACCTGTATGCTGCATTTCGAGGAGAACAGACTCGTGTCTACAGGGAATCATTATCGTCATTTGTCGCAATGACCAACCCTGGAAAACGTGATGTTGTCACTGACGAAGACTCGCTTGATGTTGAGGTATTTGAACAAGAAGTAAACAAGTCCGCCATATGTATTGTTAACAAGAATCAAGCTCATGATGTGGAGCGGTCACGCGACAAAGTTGATGATGTCATCAGCAAAGATGGCGGTCTTTAAATTAATTATAACAATGATGATGTGGAGGGAGGCGATATTTAATGTAATAATGTTACTATTGACGACCAAAAAACCATCAGTGCCGACATTGGTGATACATCCGATTTGCGTAAGAAGAATAGGTCGGGAAATTTTTTAAAAGGTTAAAAATCAATTTCTTTTGCTTCACTTCGCAACAAGAGGAATGAAACAAATATCACCATTTTTTATTCTAACATCTTATTTATCTGATGAAATGCAGAAAACATCCCCAAAAATCGGATTTTCAAAATTCGAGGAACTTCAACAGCAGAAGGGGAGAGATTGCATATATTGGCAGTTACTCGGTTAATTAAAACATAGTCACGCGTGCACAATTGTTATACTTTCGTGTGCGCGATTTTCTCTCGCTCCAACCCTCTAACACTGAACAGATTTTCAATAGGGCGGCAGAGTTCATGTTTAGTAGTGTTTCTGCCTAACGAAAAGGTAACGAAAAGGTACCATAAGAAAAGATGAATTTATAAAAAAATAGGTGTCAGAAGTCATCAATGCTATCACAAGAAAATGTCGCGGCGGATAATGCGGATAATGTATATTGAACGAAAAGTAGAAACCTTTTCTATTTTTCGCTGTAGCGATAAAAATCGCCCGCCGCAATATTTTCTGCCTATAGGAGATTGGCCTTTAGAAAGACGATTGAAGACAAGGAACACAAGAAACTATGGATATCTGATATCCATTTTTTCGATGATTAAATGTGGCATTATGCAGATCGTAAAAACTTTTTTTCGTGTGACTAGAATCTTATACACGATTTCCTTCATGTTCACCAATTCAACATAAGCATCTATTTTATGTTCTAACTAACCTGGGACACCCAAGGTCTCTTGCCTTTTCCATAAGCAACAGCTAGTGATTCTAAAAGTACGTTTTAAAATTACGTACGCCCTTTTTAATGATTACTTAACATTTAGTCAATTTTCAACCGATTTTAATCATTGATGGCCACTAATTGTGTTACATACAGAGAGGGTGGAAAAAGAAGAACGACACAAGAAACTTGAGTCATTGCAGGAGGCATATCGAACTCTCCTGTACGTATTACTTATATGGATGATATGGATCGTTATATGGAACGATTCACAAGTGCAATTTTGGTATTAAAGCTTTTGGTTGGAATATATATAGTGGGCGTATATAACCTTTCTACAAGTTGAGGGGGCGCTCATTAAATAATTTTCTTCTAAAATTGGGTGCTCAATCGAGGGATGAGTGGTGGTTAAATGAACATGCCCGCTCATTTGATTAAATACTATTTTAATAGTATTTAAATACTATTTTAATAGATTTTCCGACCGCGCAGAATTTTTCGTTTTATCGAAACCAGACTTTAGCTAAGGTGTTGATGTGGTATCCTAAACTTGCAACACCCCCCCCCCCCCCCCCCACCCCCCTTCCCCTTGCATTTTTCAAATAAGTTTTTTTTTTAATTGGAAACGAAATAAAAGCTATAATGGTGTTACCCTACCCAATGATGATAGACTTTTTAACTGCCATTTTCCCTGTGAAATGTCGTAGTGAACCCACAACATTTGATCAACAAAAATCGATTAATACGCATGTAACAAGTCATGTGATCAAAGTGAGTGCAAGATAAACTGAGAGTGTCTAGATCAGGAAATTTTCGAATGACTACGAAAATAACTCCTTATTCAATTTATATCTTCTACTATTATAGTATCATAAAGAATTGGTGAGTTGAAAATTCCAATAAAGTGGTTTTCGGTAAAATAAAATTTTTATTATATCTTTACACTTAAAAGTTAGAAATTAAAATAAAGAATAAACTTCCTTTTACCTATGATTTCACACCCCTCGCACATTTTGTCTTCTGCGAAAATATTTTCCTTTTCTTTCTATAAAAATATCCACCCAGAAGGAGAGCGCTTTTCATAAAATTCAACTGCTTTTATTAAAACTCTACGATTTTGATTGGTTTATTTTGCTACTTTGATACTGCAGTTTTTCTATCAAAGGCGGAGCTGCTTGAGCTGCCATGTTGTTTGTTGTGATGAAAGACTCATGAAAATAATAGAAAAAAAGGACAAGGTGTACATTAGATTTTTTCATAAATTTATCTTCACTGCTGAGATAACTTGCTTGGTAAACTGAAAATATTCTAAGATTTTTCACTACGTTCTGTAATAAACATTTCAGAGAACTATGGTTTAAGTTTTATTTTGATTGGTGATAAAAAAGAAGACTAAACTATAACGACGATACGAGAGAAGCAGAGGAACGCAACCCGGACGTAATAGCTAATATAACAAACATTGGAGGTTGAATCTTCCATAACTAGAGATGGGTTGTACCATTAGTCAGGTTGATAAAGAGGCAGTTGAAAGGAGCAAGATGATAGACAAGAATTTAAAAGCTGATGGCGAAAGATCTGCCAGAGAAGTTAAACTGTTGCTTTTAGGTACGTGTTTCACACTGATCTGTTAACAATATTGTAATTTGGGATTGATGATCGATAATATGCTTGTTGTTCTTCTATGTATTCTGCTATTTTTACATATCATTCTGAATAGATTAACAGAATGATATAAATGAGGTATTTTCTTATGTTCCACTTAGGTATATTTTCCCCTATTTCTTTCAGCCATTATTTTTCTTTATGTAAACTATACTTAGTGCAAACACTTTCTAAAAAGTGCATGTTTTATCATTTTTAGTTAGTTATGAGTTTCTTTTTTTAAACCCACTCAATATGGTTATGAGGTTAATAAGTACAATTTTAAAGGGGATCTATTTTTAAAGTCAAATTGAATTTCAGGTTTTTTTTAAGGTGAATGCAGTAGAACCTTTATATATATATATAAATATATTGCCCGAACCTTGTTATAATTAGTATAATTTGTGTATCTATGCAGTGCATGGATACAGTTTCAAATGAGAATTATAGTGTGGGAAATTTTCATGCTGCACAGAAATGATAAAATCAAAGAAAGCAGATGTTTCATGTCTCCCTTCTGTTCCATGAAAAATTTATCTATGATGTAATGTGAACGCTTAAGAAACAATTGTCAGGTTTTGAAATGGAGTCCCCTAACTTTTACAACAATTTTACAACAATTTTATGGTTCATCAGATAGAACATTTATTTTCCAACAAATCTTTTGATTGTTTAAAAGATGATGAAATTAGGCGAAAAAATTGGTTGTTTATAATCTTATTAAGTTAAAATTGTTTTTAAAAACGTGTTAACAAACTAGTGTTACATTTAAAAACAAAAGTTTTGTTTCTTTAAGGGGCTGGAGAATCTGGAAAAAGTACAATAGTGAAGCAGATGAAGTAAGGGCTCTTTTTATAAATATCATGTCAAGTTGAAAACTTGTTTTACAGTTTACTTTCACTTTCTCACTTTTAGAATTATCCATGAAAGTGGCTACTCCGAAGATGAATGTGTCCAATATAAACCAGTTGTTTACAGTAACACAATCCAATCCATGCTGGCAATTATTAAAGCATTAGGAACACTGAATATAGAATTTAGCAATCCAGAAAGGCAGGTAAGCAAGACCGTGTGTTCATTAATGTTTTTTTGATCATCTTTTGTTTTCAGAAGCAGGGTGTAAATTAGAAAAGAAAAATTGCTTTGCAAAAATAAGAAAGGGGATTTGTATTAGGTAAAATAATCCTCTAATTTCTAGCAGCTATGTTGCTATTGCTGTGCTAAAGTGTTTATTGCATAAGTTATCATCTTTTTGCTGATCATAACTTTGGATATTTCTTGTTTAGCTATAAAAAAACTTCATTAGTCTAATGGAAGCATTTTGCCACTTTGCAAAGCTTGAGCCACTTATTTGTATATTTGTGTTTAGTGGGTTGTTTTATAAGAGCAATGTGTGTCAATCCCTTTTTTGATTTGATCTTTACTCTTGAACACAATATAAATAATGTTTGTTTACGATAACGAATGTTTTGTGTAAGAGGGAAGTTATCTTATCTCTTACTACTTTCAAACAACTCATTAATCTGGTAATTAATGAAATATTTGATTATACTCCCTATTTTTTCTTTAATCATTTCCTTCCTATGTTTTTGAATCTACATCACATTTTCTATGTTGATAAACAAGTTTTTCATTCTAATCATCTCAATTTTTTCTGCAATTTCAAAACACAAACTGTCTCAAAGGAACAATGAACCTTTATCCACACTGCAAAATGATAATGTGTGAACAAAGCATTATTTTAAATAGTATCCCACATGTTTATTCAATTTTAAATTTTTTTATTATTTTATGTAGTTTCATAAATCTAAATATAACATTTCCATTTGCAGGAAGATGCCAGACAATTATTCTCTCTGGCAGGCAGTGTGGAAGATGGCAGTTTCACTCCCGAACTTATATCTATAATGAAAAAACTATGGCAAGATGAAGGTGTGCAACAGTGTTTCCAACGTGCTCGTGAATACCAACTAAATGATTCTGCAGGATAGTAAGTTGTCAATTTTTTTACGTATCTCAGATTAAACAAGTAAATTCTTCTTTTGTTTGGAAATAATAATAACTTCCTTAATTTCCAGTTATCTCGCTGCATTGGATAGGATAGGAGCGCCTGAGTATGTTCCAACACAACAAGATGTGTTGCGGACTAGGGTGAAAACGACTGGTATTGTGGAAACACATTTTGTCTTTAAGGACCTTCATTTCAAGTGAGTGCTTTAATACTGTTTCTCATGATGGCATTTCTCGGCATTGTTAGCTTACCATGAGCTAAAAAGTATGGTTTTATCATTTCCCATTTCAAGGCCTGCCTTTTTCATTATATCATTAATCATTTATGTACATCAATTTTTGAAATATTAATAGGATGTTCGATGTGGGCGGCCAACGATCTGAACGTAAGAAATGGATCCATTGTTTTGAAGGTGTCACAGCAATCATTTTCTGTGTTGCACTTAGCGCTTATGACCTTGTCCTAGCTGAAGACGAAGAGACAGTAAGAAGAATATTTAAATTTTTTTAATAACATCTGCACTAATATTATAACAGTCTGTTTCCTTAGTTACCTTTTGTTTTAGTTTTGTCTTTCTTTTTTTTCTCTTTTGCATTTTTTTTTTTTTTTTTGAATTGTTATGAAAACTTTTCCTTATGTATTTAATTAGGTCCTAAAAATTATGTGAATTAAGAACAGGTTAAGTTACAAACAATATTTTGTTACTTTAGAATAGGATGCACGAGAGCATGAAACTGTTCGACTCCATTTGTAACAACAAGTGGTTTATGGATACGTCAATTATCTTGTTTCTGAACAAAAAAGATCTGTTTGCAGAAAAGATCAAGAAGTCACCGTTGACCACTTGCTTCCCAGAATATATGGGTAAATATTTATTTATTTTTTTCTTCTCGGGCACAGATATGCCCGAATTAAATGGCCATCTTAATGCGCTTAGATTTGGAATAAAACTCTTCTTTTTCATTTGCATATTTTTATATTTCTTCACCTATGCAATCTACAGGTGCGAATACGTATGACGAAGCTGGGTCGTACATCCAATTGCAATTCGAGAATCTCAATAGTCGTAAAGGGGAAAAAGAAATTTATACACATTTCACTTGTGCTACAGACACCAATAACATTCAATTCGTCTTCGATGCGGTCACCGATGTCATTATAAAGAACAACTTGAAAGACTGTGGTTTGTTTTAGTAAAGAATTCCCCACCCCCCTCTCCCATTCGCTGTCGTCATACATCATCCCCCAACTCGTCAATGGATTTTATTGTTCAATCAATCGACAATAAAGCATCGTATTTTTGCATAACAAAATCAAGAACTATGCTCCATTCAATGAAATCCAAGCGTTCGGTGTGGATTGAACACGATAATTCTAATTTAAAAAGATTTATGAGATTAATTCGTATTAGATGTTATGGAAATTTTAGATGCCGACCGAAGAGAAGCAGCATCTTAGTACGAGAGAGACACACGACTGCTTACTTTGTTTTTTTTGTTTATGCTTGTTTCACAATAATTATCCGAAGCAACTTAAGCGTTTTTAATATGGATACATTTTGTTTGTTTGTTTGTTTTGTCCATTTCTTTTGATTGCATTCTTTTTAACTCCTAAATTAATATAGTTTATTTATGGTGTTTAGGAATAAGAAAACAATGCACGATCACGCGTGACATGCTTTTAACAAAATGCTTGCACGCCCCAGGCTGTTTTTGTTGTTAGATTTTTTTAATTGCGAGCATTCGCACTATTACTTTTGAAGTGACTATCGAATTCTACTCGTTAAGACTATCGAGCCTTTTTTGTTTTGTTTCCGTTGAGATTTTTTGGCTGATGTAGGAAAGTGAAGATTCGAAGAGTTAATCTTTTGATTTACGTTTTATGTCTATATTGTATATTAGGTGAAAAAATATTCAAGATAATTTCCCAAGGTTGCAAGTATAGTTGACTACACAAACCAAGAAATACGATTATGCTAATTACCTTAAGATCGCGAATTTTCGACAAATTGCGAAAATAAATGTGCGCGAAATCAAACTTTTTTTTGACTCTCGAAAATTAATTATATTAAGGTAGTTCGATTTGTAAAAAGGTTTCCAACACGAACCTTCTAAAAGGAAGGAACATCAGCTATCATTATTGGAATAAAATGAGTTGGAACATGCTTCTCAATAATTTCACTGCATGGTCATTTTCGTGTGGATATATATACTGGGAAGTTTTAGACTTCTAATTTTTGTAAATAGTAATTCCTAAGGTCTTTTGAACTTTTGGTCTGAAAGTCGAAAATCTGGTGGTTATGTACAGTGTGTTGACCACCACCAGACACTGTATTTAATACATGAAAGGTACAGGACTGCGATTATTTTCAGTTTGGCAAACCTATTACATAATCTGTAGTTCAGTTTAGACTTGCTCTACATTACCTCAATTAAATTAGCTTTTAAAAATAAAGATGTAAACATTAAATCTTGTTTTGTTAACAAGCGTGTCGCATTCCATTCTCTTTCAGCCCTATTCACATGTACGTAATTCTTTTCGTAACTTTATTAAGCTGATTTAGTCTGATAAGAATGACTCGAGGACACAAAGCTAACCTTTTCCCTACAATAAATATTTACAGAAATACTGTTTTAGAAACTATTCAGTTCATCCATTCCATCTTCGAGAAACCAAAATCACCTAGCATGTACAAAATGTTTGCGCAGCCTTCGATATAAATGGTGTCTTGCGACTGCTACTGGCGCCATGTTGGTTTTACCTCGCATTTTCAAATGCAAATATATCTCATGAAACGAGTAAATATTTGCAACAGCATTTTTTCTTTCAACTTTTTTCTCAAGATTTCATTTAGGTCACGAGGATTTAAAGCGAGGTGAAAAAAATCATGCTTTTTAGTACATCACGGTATCTGCAAATTAATCAGGGACATCGATGAAATGTACGGAACCGACAAATTTTTGTTGATCTTTCCGATGTTTATCTCTTTTTGTCGTCATTTCCAGTGACAAGTAGCTGCTGCTGTCGTTATTGCCGGATATTATTGTATCGGTAAATTTGTACGAAATGTTACCATATTCACGTAATAAAGGGAAAACTTCCAACAAGAATTCGCAAAAGTCTTGTCGCATACCAAACCACCCTAAAGAGATAGAAGGAAATAGAGGAACTATGGGCAAAATCTTCAAAAAGTCTCTGGGGTGGAGTGTTTTTTATTGAAACAGCATGCGATATTGCTTGCCTTCCCTACAGAAAACACTCCTCCTTATATACTTTTTGAAGATTTTGCCCACTAGGTAAGGACATTTATGGACAATATGAACAAGGTGTTTCACACGAAGCAACGACAAAACTGTCATCCAGCAAATAAACATCATTTTCAAGATGCCAATCTAACAATCTTGTAAATTTTACAGGGATATGAACTACTACACTAACGTATGCACAATGCTCCACAATACATATCCGTAGCGAGGAAGACATTTATGGCAATAATCATGACTCGGTGAAAAACGCGTTTGTAACATACCGAAATGCAGATTCGCACGTTTGGTTAATTTTTCACGTGACCTTTAAACATGGGTTTCAACCTTGTTGCTCAGTGAATAAAAATGTCACCATTAGATAAAAATATACTTGTCATTGTTTACACGATAAACAAAAGGTAGCAGCAACAACAACATACGTCCGCTAAAATATTATTGTCACTTGATACAGAGTTAAATACGTCTCCCTTACAACTTTAAACAGTGTCTCTATTAATAGAATTACGGTGAAACGCAGCACAACTGCGAATACGAGCCTCAGCACATCAACAGATGTGAGAAAAGGAAAAAATTAAGGGGCTACGTCACGATCTTGAGACTTACGGTCGATTGGAGGCGAGAGGAATACGCTAAAAGTAGGGTAAAACTAACTAATGTGTCGCAGTCCCTTTACATTTTACCTGTCACAGTTCTTCTGGTTACAATTTCTTTTTCACAACAAAAAACATTTTCCACGCTGTCTCGAACTCTCAAGGAACCGCGATAAAAGTTCGAAAGTCAATATTTAAAATCTTGAAATTGCTTTCTTTTTCATTTCTTCTATCACACTGCATTTATCTGGCAAGGTCTTGACGATCAATTTTCTTTTCGACATCCTCTCTAGCTGCCTTTCAAACGTGATTGATCACACAACAAAAACATTCCATCACTCAAAATTCGAAAAGACAGTTCAAATGTTGCTTATGAACAAAAAAAGTCATTTCAGATGGTTTCTACGAACTGAATTTTCTAAAAAAGGGAATATATGCGCTCTAGGGACCCAAAAGTGGTTCGAGATAGCGGAACAAACTGTAAGGCGTTAGACTGTAAATGCCGAAGGGACGGAGATTTTTGTTCCAGATGTTCGAGATAACGGAAGTCGGCTGCAACCATGCTCTCCGAGTTCTTATATGTTACTTTACCAATATATTTTATAAAGGTATCCAGTGGGCAAAATCTTCAAAAAGTCTCTGTGGAGGAGTGCTTTTTTATTGAAACAGCAGAATTTCAGTATTCTTACTGAATTTTTGAAGATTTTGCCCACTGGGTAGGTTCTCTATTTACTTTCAGGATATTATTATATCGTGCTCGTGTAAAGAGGGCTTTCAATACAAATTCACAGCATATCCCTTTTGCTATGGCTACAAAACCAAGAAAAACAAAACAAAATCCTAATACTTTAAAAAGAAAAAAAGAAAAAAATCAGCTGGTCAAAAAAGAAACGAAGTGTTTTCATAAATTTTTGTCAGTATAAAAAAAAAGGCTACGTTTGAATTCGAATACACAAAAGGAAATTAAAATTCAATATATTTCAAAGCAACACAGGTGATAGATTCGAAATAATGAAAATGATTTGTTCCACTTCAAAACTCGCCGATAAAATTGGAAGAACAAAACAACAAAAACAGTTATCAGAAAAGATAATAAAAGTGCTGACTCAGCGCCAAAAAGATTGAACTTGGCTTTTGATAGGGTCATAATTAAATCAATTCTTAAATTTCTTTCGGACTTTACTGTACTCATTTCGCAAAGGAGAAGAGTTCCAAGTGATACATGTTTTCTTTTTTCATTTTATTGTAGTAGAAACAAATTATGTTGAAAAGCAGTATTGTCTGCAAAAATTCAAATAAAGTTGAAAAGAGCTTCAATTTCAATAATCCGCCAGATTGGGCAAAAGCGGATGCAAATCATGTTGTCAAAACAAAAAGCGTTTTCAAAACCTTTCAATCCTCACGTGACAAGTATCAAAACAATGCAGATTTGGCTTTTCTGAGAAAAAAATCATAGTGAAAATTTATGCTTTCAGGTCACTACTGACAACAATGACGGAATGGAAGTTTCGGCTTTACATTCACTTCTAATAGAAATTATTCACCAGCTACACTCAATCTACTCGGAATTTTATTGCCTTTGTGGTTGAAAAGATTCTGTAAAATTAACATTCCTTTCATGGAAATCATCTGTGCAAATTTAATTATAGATAATTACGAATAGTCACACCATATGACATGTTTAAATTAAATGATTAAATATGATTAAATGTCCATTGCCGAAGTTGTGTGTATATACCACACCTGTGCATCTGAAGTTTTGTTTGAAAAAATCATTCCAGCATATCATTATATCATTTAACGATTGATCTTTTTTGGAAAATTTATTTTGATCACATGATAAGAAATAAAAACTTTGCATTGGTAGAATAAAGTCATCAAAGTGAGACGAAGATTCCATGATTCAAAACATTCAATTATTATTTCCATTACATATCTAGATTTACTTGGCAAACAAAATAAGGAGTCGGTCAACAATTTTTCTCTACAGTGACATTGCAAATTTAGCAGTTTAACAGCACAGGAAGGGTTCCCTACCCTGCCACGAAGCACTGAATTATGCAGGCAAAAATCTGGACTAAACTAAGTATGAGGTGGGCATTTTTTTAAAGCTTAAAATTTTCTTAGAACATACAAATTTAATATAAGACGAACGTGGTACTTTCACCAACCACCAATATCCAACAGCAAAAAGTTACTCCCACGCTTTACCAAGTTTTTAATCCTATGTACCTTTCGAATGATCATACAGAGAAATCTCGGTATTAGCAACCCCTGATATAACGAAATCCTGTTAACCCGGTTCTTCTTCCCCTCCCTTTACAAACCCCTCTTATAATCTCTCGATTTAATGAACTCTCGATAGAATGAACTGATTTCTGTGTCCCTTCAGGGTTCATTTTAATCGAGATTCCACTGTGTTCCCAAACCCCCATTCACCACAACCCCAATCCACCGCAACCCCCATCCACCACAACCCATGTACTGTTTGAATACACATATGCAAATGATAACATTAAAAAAACACTAAATGTAACACTTACATTGGTTGCCGCCTTTTTGGTAGAAAGACGTGATGACCAAACATATTAACGACATGTCAAGAGGTAGAAACACGATAGTATAGTAAACCCCTGAAAAACCATCTAACTTACGGCTGAGCATAACCTACAAAAAGAAGAACAAGAACAAGATTTATTCATTGTTAATGCTTAATCTATTTTCAACATCGCGTTTCTGCATCGAATGCTTCATAAAATGGAATAAGCAGACTTGAAGTCATCAATAATCAATCCGGTGTGCATTATAATTATTTATAACTGGATTGATTAGAAAGAGTACAGTACTTTCTTTCACGAAATAATTTGTGGAGCAATGTAGGAAACTATAAACACTACTTGCACTCCACCAGATCAAACCAGATCAAACCAGATCAAACCAGATCAAACCAGTGTTACATCAAATAATGAATATTTTAGATAATATTTCTATGTTCAACCATTTCATGGATAGGTTTTCGTGTATTTTAAAAACTGTATTCGCACAAAAATCCAAACAGGATACAATATTTATGCTAGACCAATTCACTTAAGAAAATGTCTTGTCGTTAGTTGTCATCTACCAAAAATAACTCCCTTGCCCCTAACATGCACCAAACTCCCTATGTAATCATGTGCATCAAAACAACCAATGATGTACACATGTACATTTGGAAAACTCACTACCTCAACACATATCCTCAATACATATCCAAAATTAGTAACTTTCTGTAACTTCTGTCCTGTAACTTCTGTCCTGTAATTTCTTTCCTGTAAATTCCAATGCTCTCTAAACTTTTATGTGGGTTTCCCAAAAGGCATAGTATCCAACATGCTCTGTTTAGACTGTTAGATAGCTGGCAACAAAACTGAGGCAATAAAAAGATAGTAGGGAAAATATGAATGGACTTTATCTAAAGCTTACGATTGCCTACCACACAACCTCATAATAGCTAAACTAGCAGCTGATACATTTTCGTCACACTCAGTTTACTAGATGATTACTAGTCAAGCTGTCTTCATAGGGTAAAAAACTGGAAATAGTTTCAGTATTTTAGGGGTTCCTCAAGGTTCTATTTTAGGACTTCTCCTTTTTAACATCTTTCTAAATGATATGTTCTTATTCATTAGTGAGGCTGAAATATGTAACTTTGCTGACGATAATACACTCTTCAGAAGTGGTAACACACTAGCTGAGGTAGTTATTGCTTTTCAGAAAGAAACCAAAAAATTCTTAAATTGGTTAAAAATTAATTCAACAGCAGCTAACAAAATTTCAAATTATGTTTCTCGGCATTAAGGCTAATGACTAAACTGATCCCTCTATTGACATCTGGTCATTTTCTTAAACTACCCCAAAATAAAGGCATAAGGTATGAGGTTAATTTGATCAGATAAAATTAAAATTCCATTTCACAGTTAGAAAGTGGCTGGATTAAAAATAGTTTTAGTGCAAACTGCATATTTAAGAGAAAATCATTCTTACCATAAACACAAGAAAAGGTATAACAATGAAACACGACATCACTGCATTCATCACATGCCCTTTCCGTTGTGCAGCTGTGATTTCTGGTGAACGCATAAAGAGCACTGCCCAAACAATGTAATATAAAACACAGACAGACAGCAAAGTCAAAATTATCCAAACAGGAACAAAGACTACCTAAAATTGTAGAGGAAAATGGAATCCATTAATTATATTATGTGTATACTGAGTGTGTAAAAAAAAACTCAGTTTTTTTTAATCTTTAATGTCCTGTGTTTCATGTCACATAGCCATATCAAATTTAAAACCAACATTAATCTAGCTATTCCCCATCTATTTCTGAGAGTTTGACCCACATTTTCCTAATATCCATTTCACAATTCATGTTTTTGTAGTGTCACTTTTTACATGCATGAAAACTGATTTTTTCTTTTTAATAGTCTTTGAGACCAAACTCTTCATTGCAAAAACATATTTAAGATTTATTGCATTGCTCTTGCCAGTATTTACGAAACAAAAAGATTGTTAAATGAAATGATCGGATTTCATTCAGCACAGCACCCCTTCGCATCTTTTCAAATCAGAACAGTTTGCATGAAAGCTTGAAAAATTGATTTGCTAAAAAGCTAACCATTACTTCTTTGGATTACTTCTTTTGGGACTAATTTAAAGCAAAAGTTTATTCGCTTGCTTTAAATAAACTTTTAAAAATAGTTGAATGGCAGAAGAAAATAAATGAAGAAGTTTAGAATAACATGATACAGAATATGATATCATCAAAATTAGAAACTTAATCAAACAATTTGTTGGAAGGTTAAGGGCGATAAAGAGAAAGAACGGACAATTGATTAAAATGGTATTTTATAGTTTTTCCTTAGTTTTTAGGGTTTCCTTTTATTTGTTTGTATCGTGCACACTTATCAAAAACTGTTATGCTTGTCTTCACGTCTTCACGTCTTCACGTCAAATCTTGTTTGACGTCAATTTATATACAAGCCAAATTTGAGAGATTCTTAAAAAAATGCAATGTTCTGCTCAAAATTTTGAAAAAGAAAGCAAAACTTTACAAAAACATTTGATATAGGTTAATTTATGTTATTTGAAAGTTTCATAGTGTTTTCTGATATAGAATTAGAGATATGAAAATTAAAAATTTAGTTTGGCACACCTGGTATACAGTGTATGAAGAAAGTTTACCTCAGAATTCAAAACAATTATCAAACAATACACTTACCACCCAGCTCCAATCAATAACATTATCCCATCTCAATGACACACAAATAAATTGTAGGATGTTAACAGAGAAAAACGTCTCGAACTAAAAAACAAATAAAGAATATAGTAATTACGATGTCTTTTGAAAATTCAAACAGTTTATGTTTTGAAAACCGTTCGACCAAAAAAAAAAGAAGTTTTTACCAGTACTAACCTCTAACTGTCTTTCATGACGATATCCCCAAACACAAGCAAATATCCCCAATATAGACATGCAGTAGATGGGTATGAATACAATTCTGTATTCCACGATGTTATATTCAAGATTAGCACTTAACATCAATTCAAACAAGAGTAACATCACATGGAAGCCAGATGCAATAAACATGGCTTGCATATCAAAATTATTTTCACGTCTAAAGATGAAAGGTAAACCAGAACACATAGTAGTATAGTCATCAGTCATAAAATATTCAAAATGGAAGAGAGCAGGAAAAGTTTATACCTGTACTCTGGATGTTTTATCCAAACCATTGTACCAACAACAACTCCTGCGAATACAAGTCCTTTCCAAATCCATAATGGCAAGAAAACAATGAAGTAACTCCATTCTAACACTTCATCCAAACGTAGACCAAGTAATATAACGAATAACAGCAAGGAAATGTAAACAACAAATTTACTGAAAAAAAGAAAATTGATGAATAGAAATACTCCATTTAAGGCAATAAATATTTGTCTGAAAACGAGTTTAAGAAATTAGGACATAAGATATTATAATACTTCGAAATGAAGTCTTGAGCAATAAAATTCGCAATGCAGTTTTTTTGCAAGTCTCCACTTTTGGAACCATCTTTGAAACTGATCCACACACAGTACTCAATATCATGCACCTTCAGTTTGAAATGATTGTCTTAAATTACTATGCATATTTAGTTACAGTCATTATAATAGAACACAAGTTTAATGAAAGGGTCATCAAATTTACCTGGGGTTAAATTCATGGAATAAACCCTTAAGGTTCATTGAAAATAGGCAACACATTTGTAATAGAATTTTGACTTCAGCATACCATGCAGATATTGAAATTAACGAAACATGATCAGCTACAGTATTTTCATTTTCTAACAACCTAAAAAGAAAACAAAATATCAGTATACAATTATCAGCTCATCCCATTATGGAGGAAAAAGAGAGTACAGTGAATTAAGGATACATGAAATAATTTTTTGGAGAAAATTTAAAAATTTAAAAAAATAAACATACTTAATGGAAAAAAGGCAAAGAATTCAATTCTGAAATCAGATTATATATTTTTTAAATATTTTTCGACATTTTTTTGGAAAATAAATCTTATCTTAAAAAACAATTTCCCGTTTCAAAATATTCACATATTCAGAATGTTTTAAGGAAACAATTTTAAAGGAGCAGCTTTGAAGATTAAGATTAAGTTTCCAGTTAAAAATAGAATAAACAAAATTTATAAAACAATAGATTGGAATGTTAAGGATTTTTAACACATGGTTTTAGTAAAAAACTTTGGAAGAATATTTCTCAGCTTTCATTTTTCCACCAATCACAAAGCTTTCTCGAGTCCCAATTTGAGTAGAAATCATTTTTAAAGAGTCTCCTTGGCAGATTCTTTTCGAGCACAGGGGCAGCTACAAAACCATGGGAGCGATCTTTTAAGGCTCTGAGATGGAGAAAATAATTTTTTTGTGACAAAATTAAGTTTTTAAAATAATCATAACACATTTTCGTCAATTTCTCCTGAACAAAAAAGAAATTACAAAATTGTGCACACGGTTTTGGAGAGAAGTTGAATTCGCTTCTGCCAGTATCAATTTTATTAAATAAAAAAAATGGAATTTGGAGCTTCAGAAAGTAGAAAGTGCGCAAAAAATATTTTTATAATTATTCTGTTATTATATAGGAATATGAATTCTGTTTTTTTCTTCGGAAAATTATAACAATTTAGGAGAATTGAAGAAAATTTAAATGTGCCCAAAGTTGCCCAGAGTTTCCAAGGAGTTTTCCAGGAGTTTTTCACCCCTTTTCCAAGGATGAATTTGTTCAAACAAATTAAAAAGTTAATGACAAAAGCAGTAACCTGGAGAGTAAAATAAAACCAAAGGAAAAGAAAAGACATTAAAGTGATCAAAAGTTTTTTCAGGATTTTTCCAGGAGTAGTGGCCAACCTGTAAAAGTAATTCATAAATGCCAAATTCAATTCAAGCAGCACTCAGTTAATAAGCAGATACTTGACAAGACAACATCAGATATCGAGATATCAAGATTTATTCTGAGAATAGGATTATCTGTAGACTTGTAGTATATTTTTAAATTCAATTGATTAAAGGCAAATAGCCCAAAAAGAAAGGGCCCTACTTTTATTTTTAAACAAAATCACCTCTTTTGTTTTAAAACTATAAATTGAACATTTCATGTTAGAAGTCTGTGTTTTTAAAATTGTGTTGAACGTTTTAATTCTAAAAATCTGTTCTTTGAAATTAAATTGAATGTTTTTGATCTGTGCTCTTCTATTCTGACAAAATCAATTAATACTATTAGCAGATATCTGATAATACACATTTGAAGTAAGATATGATTTGTCTCAATAGGAAAGTGCATGATAATCAAGATTAACAGTTTATCATAGAATGTGGGCATCATGACTGAAAAAGTGATTATGAAGTATTTCTGTCAATTATTTCTTTTGCAACTTGCAAAAAAATGTAAATGGAGATTTAAAATTTCCAAAATAATCTTCAGTTCCAATGTAACTATGAAAGTAATATAATTATATATAGACCTTTCTGTAAATTACGTCGGGCAGGTTTCTCATCATTTCTAATCTCAATAATTCTTATGTATATACTTAAGCATAATAAAAGAAATTCATAAGAGTATTTTTCCCTGAGGTGTCCTTTTTGAAAACGAAACAATCATGATTATTACTCAACCTGAAAATGAGACGAAACCTGATGTAATTTACGGAAAGGTCTTTATATATCCAGAACTTTACATTGTCCATCTTCAGCACGCCCTTTGTTGTTTGAGTTTAATTAACTAAATTTTCTAACTACATAGAAAGCATAGAGAAAGTATACAGAAATAAGGAGGACTAAGAAATATGTCTTTTGTCACCACAACTAGGTTGATCTCGTGTGTAGGGGTCTTTTATTAACAGAAAACTATATACTACCTAGGAATATTTAGCAATAAAAGTGGTAACTATATAATTTACTTTATCAGTGATTAACTTTATCAGTGTTTTTGGGAATTACATTAACAAAAGTTTATGTTTACATCAAATTCAATGCTAAATTTAAAGGGGAGCTGAGGTTTGAAAAAAAATCTTCTAAAATTTGCTTCTATGGCAACATAATAAGAGGTTTCAAAAAGTAAAACTTTTTATAGATTGTATATAATGTTAGTTTCTGATTAATAACAATTTTTGTAAAAAGCAAAAAAGGCCTGTCAAAATGAAAATTATATGAACCATAACAGTATATAATGGGAAAAAATTTGATTTTAGATTTTAGATTTTCCTTCATCCTCATTTTATATTTGCCTTACATTTGGAATTTAAAATTTGTCATTTCCGCTTGCTGTTTCAAATAGTTTTATCAAAATTTAGATATGTTCTCAGAACTCGAATCAACGTACACATCACATTCAGGTATAATTGATGTTAAATTTTGTGGCAGGCCATTGTTAGTTAATAGTTCATTCATCCTTAAACGCATGCATGATAACAAACACTATTAATAACGTATTAAAGTTTATTATTAAGACTTTTTTTCCGAAAAAAACCTGTTAATTTTCAACTGAAATTATAAAACCCTCTAATACAGAAAGTAGAATGGTTTTCACTTGTAGCTTATTTCTATTAAGTTTTAATGTTTGTTTAAATGTTTCTATTTTACTTTCACAAGTTAATTTCGATAAGTTAGTTTCAATGATGTTGTTACTCCCTGGAATGTAGTGTTTTAAGAGCTAATCCAATCAATTATTTATGTTTTCTTCTGGCTGCACGTGACTGCCTTTTATTTTCGTTACACTGAAGATGAGGGAATGTTATTTTTGAAATGTTTGTGAATTGGAAAATTTTTATTTGAGTTTTTTAAAACATCTCATTTGAGATTGTAGTAAACTTTTTCAACACTTACAGTTGGTTTTCCACTAGGTGGAATATTCTGTAGCACCCTAATTTTTGAAGATGAACAAAGTTATTAACTAACAGCGGCCTCACCTGGCCTCGTCATGATGGTCCATCCTGAAATATCAAACATGTGGAACATTCTACCAAACTATATGAAGGAAGTTGAAACAGCTAAAGCTTTCAAAAGACAGTTATCAAAAAACTCAACAGTTGTTGAAAATATCTCTCTTGATCCTAGCTCAAACACCAGAAATAATATTGATGATAACTATATTTACTTCTGGATATTGAATATTGTAAATATGTATTTTAATTTTTGATTTCTGATGATTTCCCTTCTTCCTTAGTGGGTATACCAAGTTTGTGTTGTGATAGCTGCCTGAGTGATATTGTGAGTGATTGTTTGTTTAACTTCTATTTTATATTTAATGTACACATACTCATAGTTATACATTCACTGCATCTATTCTCAGTAGAGTGTGCTCCTCCTCCGAAGCAGACTAGGAATAATGCTTTTATCTTAAACAAATTTTATTTTATTTATAAATTTTATGTTGTAGGTCCACACCATCAGAATGTAACTGAATTTTCAACCTACGTATCAAATAAATAAATAAATAATAAACAGGTAACGTTTTTTGTGTCTTTATTTTATTTATTATAATCTCTTCTTTTTATTATTACCCAATTTCAAAACAAAATGATCCCTGTCCTCGGATTAAAATACACAGGATGTATGCTGGTCTCCATTTATTGCCATCTACAACTCAATCTAGGAGGTCGGTGAGGTGGTGCAGGAGAGGAGGAGAGGTTCTAATCTGAAAAGAACGAAAAATATCAGTGGCAAAAACTGTGCCCACCTAGGAAACCTGTATATTTCTCTCTCCCTGAACCACGGTAATTTTCAACTAGAAATTTTTGAGAGAGAAATTTCCCTCTTTCCCTCAAATCACATCAGCTAATAAAAATAGGGAAGGGAAAGAGTTTAGAGTCAGGTTTCCTAGCTAAAACTGTGCCACGGTGACACGAAAAATCTCAGGATAGTAATTGCCAAATGAGCTTTATTTTCGCTCAGCAATTTCATCAAGCAGCAAAATGCACTGCACTCCACATGTCATGTGCGTCGTTTTCACCACAGAGTCCATAACAGATACACTGTTAGGAAAGTAGTTTAAATCAACTTTTGATGATTTTATTCGCATTTCAGTGCACACCATTATTATTATTATAAGTGTTTCTTTATTTAAACTCGCGGTAAAATACAATAAAAATGATTATTATGAAATCTTTAAGTTGCAGATGAACTTCTCCTCGGTTTACCGATTCACTTTGTTGCTCTCCATCGTTGTATTTGGCATTAAAGCAAGGAGGTGAAAAAGACATTCTAGCTAGTTAGTTATGTGCTAGTTATATTTAGTTTAGACGTTTTTTGTTTGATGGCAACCTGGTTAATTCTTAAATTCCTGAAATTTCATCATAGATGAACAAAAATTAAATAAACTTTGTCTTCCTCGACATGATTATACCTATTCGTTGTTTCACTTGTGGAAAAGTTGTTGGCAACAAGTGGGAATCCTATCTTGGATTACTTCAAGCAGAGTATTCTGAGGGTGATGCTCTAGACTCCTTAGGCTTAAAAAGATATTGCTGTAGACGAATGCTTCTTGCACATGTTGATTTAATTGAAAAACTTCTCAATTATGCACCATTGGAAAAGTAAAGAGGTATTATTTTCTTATGATTTAGTTCCTTTATGGTAAAGTAGGTAAACATTTATTTAGTATAACATGGTAAGTTAGTATATTTAACAAGGATTAAAAAAGCTCATATTTTGCTCTTAGTTTCTCCTTGTTTTGTGAAAGTTTGGCTGGAAGGAGAAGAGGCATGCCAACACATGACTAAATTCTGTTAAGGTTAATTCTACTTTGTGTACCTAGAATTTCCATCATATATTTTCTTGTAGATTTTCTTTGTTCTGTTGGCTGTTCTACTTACTGCTGTTTTTTGTGTTACTGAAGACGTCACAGAGGATGAAAATCTCAAAGGAGGAAATGATGATGAAGACAGTACTGTCCAGCTAGAAATCTCCAAGGAGAAGGAAAAGATGAAAAATAAAGATATAGTCACAACAAAATATAAACAAACATATTTCCAGAAAGATGAAATTGAATTTTCAACTGTTCCTGGTTCTGCTCCTCAGAATGAGCTCATGTATCTAGATGGAGGCTCGTTTTTGATGGGTACGGATGAATCACCAATAGCTTTGGATGGTGAAGGGCCATCTCGAACTGTCATACTTGATCCTTTTTACATCGATAAATATGAAGTTAGCAATGCAGAATTTTTAGACTTTGTTACTAAAATGAACTACCTTACTGAGGTATTGACAGTTTTAGTTTTCAGAGATTGTGTGATTATGTAGGGTGTCTGTCCACTATGTCAGCAATTTCAGGAAAGTCAGGAATTATCAGGAATTTGGCCAAAAAGTGAAATTTGTGAAGAATGTGTCAGGAAATCATAGTAATACATTTGTCAGGAAATGTCAAAAATACGAAAGTCTGTGTGCACACTTTGGAATGCTAGTCCCAGTCTTTCCGTAGCTCATCTGCTTTTTTGAAGTGTCTTTGATTTGAAAGCCCTAATGAAAGTGTAATTCAACTAGGCTGTATTGGCATGTTATTTCTAGCCATTAGCAAAATCAATAAAATTATTTAACTTAAATGTTTGTAATGATTTCTGATTACAAAGTCTTGTAAGCCAAAGCCAAAGCTTCACCATCCTGATGTATACATCTAATTAGTGAAAAATCTCAGGGGAATTTAAGGGTTCAAATTTACAGTGGACAGCCTGTATATATGTTTTTCTTCTTAAAATGTGTTCATTAGGGTTTTTAGTTTTCCCCATTTGTACCAATAACGTTCACTTTTTTAGGCAGAAAAGTTTGGCGACTCGTTTGTTATGGAGTATTTTCTTTCAAAAGAAGAAAACGAAAAGATAAACCAATCTGTAAGAATTTTTAATTGTTTCTTCTATAATATTATATTAGGATACTCAGCTACAAATTAGCCCTCCCAGTAATCTCAGAAAGTGGTATCAATCATTGTCAAACTTGGAACCTTGGGCATTTTGCACCAAAATGTATGATATAAAGCAGGCCTAACTTAAAATGTTCTTTTTAGTTTCATTTGTTCGCTTGTGCATGTGTTTTGCATGTATATTTGTTACAGCTAAAAATTGTATAGATTTGAAGGGCATTTAAACTGGAACTGGAGTTAACTCAAACATGCAGTTTTGAAGGCCTTTTTATATTTTCCTGATGCAATGAGAACAACTGCTCGTAGAAAAACAATCTGACTAAGGAATGGAACTGCTGTAATTTCAGGTCAACAATTAGTCAATATCAGATCAGGAAAGGCCCCGAATTTCTCTTTAAACGCCATAGTTTATTTTTAGGTTGCTGGTGCACAATGGTGGTTGCCTGTCTCTGGTGCAAATTGGAAACATCCTGAAGGAAGGGATTCTGATATCAGAAAACGGTATAACTTGTCATGCACAGTATTTTTTTGAAGCAAATCAGATTTATAAGACATAACTTGTTTGCTTTAATTGCTCTTAGTCAGCCCCATGGACCATTGAAAGATCCATGGTTGAACTTTCACAGACAAACATTCAATGGTGGCCCTTTATAAAGTCATAAAAATTAACCCTATTATGGGATGGCGTAAAAAGGGCAGAAAAGGTAGCCTTTACAAGAGCAATCGAAAGTCATAATAAAATCAATCAGAGTAAAGTCAAAACAAATATGAGTTTTTTTCCCCGGTAAAAAATTGACTTTTTATGAGTTTACAACACTCTCCACAAAATTATGGTTTGGAAACTCGGTCAGTTATGAATTTATCTGTAATCTTGTTTTTTCATGTGTTTCCTGATAATTTTTGATTCTGTCAAATTTAAGATTGGATCATCCAGTGGTACATGTGTCATTTAACGATGCGCTCGCGTACTGTAATTGGAAAAACAAACGGTTGCCGACAGAGGCTGAATGGGAATATGCTTGTAGGGGAGGTAAACAAAACAGGTAACTTTTTAGAAATATTTTGTTTACTTAGAAGGAATTATCTCCATGAATTGGTTCAAATCCTCTTTTCTAATTTTATAGACTGTTTCCTTGGGGAAATAAGTTTAAACCGAAAGATGAATATCGTGCTAACGTCTGGCAAGGTGAATTTCCCATGAACAATACGGCAGATGACGGCTGTGCTGGCACATGTCCCGTAGATTCCTTTCTTCAAAACAAATTCGGTTTGTATAACATGGTGGGTAACGTTTGGGAATGGACATCTGATTGGTGGGGGACAAACCATGACAAACGACCTAAAAGTAATCCGCACGGTCCCATTTCTGGTGAAGATAAAGTAAAGAAAGGTGGCTCGTTCATGTGTTCAAAGGTAGAACTCGTGTAATCTCTGCACGAACATACTACACTTCTCAACTTATTCTTCATCGGATAAATGTTTTTTTTTTTAAATGTTGTTGTTGTTTTTTCTTCAGGAGTTTTGTTATCGATACAGATGTTCAGCAAGAGGTCACAACTCTGCCGATAGTAGTGCGTTAAATCTTGGTTTCAGGTGTGTAAAAAGTGCTTCAAAGTCAACAAAAATCAAGACGAAAAAAGAACTTTGAAAATCAAAAGACATAACTTTCAAGCATTGTGATTTGTACCCTTCATGAATAGAAATAGCTTTTTTTTTCTTGCATTGTCTTTAATTTACATTTTGTCCTATTATTTTCCCGACAACACACCACATTGTAAGTTAAGGAAAAATGTATGAGTTTAGACCACGGTTTTTAAAACACCCAATATCCTTGAAATGATTTCTTTCACGCCTTTACATTATTTAAAAAAGTTACGTTTCGTTTTTCTCGCTTTCTGGTTCTCAAAAAAAATTGTTTTTAAATTTAAAGTTTTTTTTACGGAATAATAACATAAAATTAGTCTTTGTCGAAACGGGGTTTTTTTAAACGAAAAAAAACCCGTATTTTCTTTAAACAAAAGAAACAAAAAATTAGGAATCCAACGTTCGTTCATAGAACTCGAAATGTTTGATATTATATATGATGAAAGTTCATAAAACGTTCAAAAGAATCGTATAAAATATGAAAAATTATCTTTTTCTTGCATTTTGAACTTTCCCACGTTTTCCCCCGGGTCTAATTTTCATTGAGTTTGATTTGATCCTTTTTTTATTTTTCTTCCTCTATTTTTATCCACATGTCAAAAAGCATGCTCAATGCAATTTTTTGAAGTGGCAATTCAGAAGAGAAGTTAATAATTCATTATTAATTCGTTATGTTAAAAAGAAAAGTAACTTACACTTACAAGTTGAAGAAGAGGGTAATAATCTGTCATTTAGATGAAAGTGTATAATTTGAATTGATTCTATATATATATTTTTTCACTTGATCCGCTGGGAAAACATAGTTTCCAAAAGAAAAACTGGAAAAGTAATCTTTATTTGATAGAAAAAAGGCTGGATACCTAGGATAGAAAAAAGGCTGAACACCCTGACTTTATTCCTCAATAATTCAAAATATTAATAATTCATAATACAAAATATTAATTGTTCTTTTAATTATTCATTTTTTGTATGGTAGATAGAGTTACATTTACAACCTCGAACCCAGGGTCTCGATATACGGACAGTGGAGAAGAATATCCGTATATCAAAAAGGCAAGAGACCCTGCGATCGAGGTTGCTACATTAAAACCGAAAAAGAGGCTACGTGTGATTTGAAATTTCAGTTCTTGAATATATTTTTTTCGAATTTCATAATCGACTGTTTTTAGTCGATTTCTAAAATGATGAAAAACGAAAGCTACAAAAACAATATTACCGAACAGATTTCGAAAGAAATCTTGTACTCAAATCTTGGTGTTAATTCCGCGGCGATTGTTTTAAATGTCATTGCATTGATATGTCTTTTGACAGTTCGTAAAATGGACAGTTCCCTAACTGGAACATTGAAGAGTTTTGTTGTAGTTAATCTCATTGGCTCTTTGTATTTCTTTTTCAACATCGTTGGTATTATTTACGATTGGGTCCCAACAATTGGTTTTGATCGAAACAAGAACTTCCTGGCTGGTATAAGTTGCTCTGTTATTTTTGCTATATCGCATTTGGTTTGCTTGTCGTTAGCCGAATATATAATCGTTAGTACTCGGTTCAAACAAGTTACGAAAAACTTTCTCGGAATGATCGTCATGCTTTGGATACTAAGCGTATCGTGTTGTTCGTTGCTGATCTTTGGCGAACCGGAGAAGATAATATTAGTAACGGCTTTCGCTGTTGTAATCACATGGTTGGGATTCGTCTCCTTTTATTTGATCATCATGAAAAAACATCGGAACAGAAGGTTAAGAATAAATACATTCATAGAAAACAACTGTAGAAGACACAATGGCGTTAAAAACTCGGCAGATATAATATTTCAAAGAGTTCTTTTGGGCTTTTATTACGTTTGCGCCTTGCCTTGGGCGATTAAAGAATTGTATAATTACTTCAACAACATGACTGAAACAACAGACAGACGTTTTACGTTTTTTATTATTTATTCCACAAATTTTCTTTTGATTTCATTGACTTGTATATATTTAAAAACGTGTAGTAAAAAAAAGAGTATCTCGCCTTATTAATACATATTAAACTTGGTTCAAACATGAACCCAGGGATTCTTCTGTGACGTGTTTACCGTAAATGACCGATTAAGCGCCCATTACCCAAATAAGCGCCCAGTTCGATTAAGCGCCCACGCTTGGAGCAAAAATATTTAATAAGCGCCCACGTCCGAATAAGCGCCCACTCCAAATCCTAAAAGTGGGCGCTTATTCGAAGAATTTACCATAATCGCTATTCAAGGAAAACATCTATTTTTTACAGTTAGTTTACATGTATTTCAAAGATACAGGGGACGTTTAACAATGCTTTCAGTCACAATCTTCAACTCAAAATGAGAGTACTTTTCATGTTTTTTCTTAAACTGTTCAAACAAAATATTAGCTGTTCGTTTATCTGTTGTAACGGCAGTATAACGCGCTGGGACAACCAAACCAACTTCACGTTTTCTTTTTCCGGTGACTGTTACATCAACATAGTTTTCTTCAGACTCCTTCAAAAAATAGTCTGTCAGGGCTGATATCTCGATTGGCACATGCCCGATTAATAAATTTCCTTTGTATACCCCAAGAGCATGAGAGTCATAATCAGTGCTTCTTTCCTATCCTCTTTTTTACATTTGAGTTTTTCTCCAACAGAAGGTGCCCAACAACTTTTGTAGACATGATGTCCCCGTATCGCACATTCAAAATCGATGTGGTATACCATGTTAAAGTTGACGGGGAGTAAACGAGACATTTTGTGTCGATATTGATTTATTAGCAGTAACCAATGTGTTTTTCAAAGTAACCAATGTGTTTTTCAAAGGTTTGAAAAAAATCGATCGAACGATCGAACGATCGAACGTTACATTGGAACTTAAAAAACGTGTTCAATAGCAAACAAAACAAATTCAATTCTTTCTGCCGATAACAAAGTGTGTGAAACATGGATGATGAAGTGAGCCATAAAGATTCTGTCCCATAAGGGACAAAAAGTTAGAAGTTACACTCTAGATTTCAAATTAAAAGCAGTTGAGTATGCTGAAATCAATACCATAAAGGCTGCTGCTAATAAATTCAATATCGATCGTAAACGAATCAGAGAGTGGGTGTCAACAAAAGATTCATTGTCATCTTTGAAAGAAAAACCAAAAGGTGCTAAACGAATGAGATTAAACGGTGGAGGTAGAAAGCCATTGAATGAAAGGATGGAAAAAATTATCCAGGAATGGATTCACGAGCGAAGGTAAATTTGTTTTTATATTTTCCAAAATAAGTTCACGTCTATCTTGACAAAAGATTTTTAACTACATGAAGATGTTTGCGAGACCAATTTAAGAGCTTATTTTAGAAATCGAACCGTTTTATCTTAGGTCCAAGGGACTTCGAGTTTCCCGAAATTTGATCATGAAAAAGGCGACAATAATCTACGAAGATTTACGAAAAGGTTCCGATGATGAAGATCTCGGATCAGATTTTAAAGCTAGCACAGGATGGTTGCGTCGATTTCTCCAGCGCACAGGCTTTTCTTTACGTCGCAAAACTTCAGTGGCTCAAAAAGATCCAGAACGATTGATCGATAAGTTGGTATCGTTCGTAATCACAGTACGGAGATTAAAAATGAAATATCAGTATGGGCTATCCGATATAATTGCTATGGACGAAACACCCGTTTGGACTGACATGGTGTCTGAAACAACTGTTGATGTCAGAGGAACAAATACCGTCAATATGAAAACGACTGGTCACGAAAAGAGCAGAGTCTCGGTATGTCTCAGTGCAAAGGCTGATGGAACAAAATTACCACCAATGATTGTATTTAAAGGTGCGAAACGTGAGTCCGAGGCTTTAAACAAAGAATTTAAAAACCGGTGTGTAATAGCATCATCGGTAAACGGATGGATGGATACCCCTTTAACAAAAGTTTACATAAACTCTGTACTAGGGTCATTCGCATTCAAACGCCGCCTCTTTGTATGGGATTCTTACGAGTGTCACATCGAGGAAAGCGTCAAGACCTCGCTAAAATGCATGAAAATAGATACCGCGATCATCCCGGGTGGATGTACAAAATATATCCAGGCACCTGACGTGAGTTGGAACAAACCATTCAAACAAAAGGTAACCGATCTATATGATGAGTGGTTGGCCACAAAAGGGCTAGAAAGAGAAACCCCAGCTGGTAATTTGAAACCACCTCCGAGAACGTGTGTTGTGCAATGGATCTTAACAGCTTGGCAATCGTTGCCAAAAGAGCTCATCATAAAGTCGTTCAGAGTTTGCGCTTTGTCATTACCGAATGATAACTCATACGATGAAGAAATTCACTGCTTCAAGCCAGAGCAACCGTGTGGCGCTGGACGCGAATTGGTGAAATCCCAACTTGCCATTTTATCGGAACCCGACAATAATCCGTTTACAAGCGATTCCATCGATGAAAACGATATTACAGAAGCTACGCCTGGGTTCATGCTTTTGGACTCTGACAGCGAAGGAGAAGAAGAGGAGCTAGATTTACTAGACTAACTTTTTATGTTATTGTAGTAGTTTATCTCTTATTACCTTCGAAAAGAAAAACATCAAAAATAATGATATTGTCATAACTATAAAAATATGTAATAAGCGCCCATTACCCAAATAAGCGCCCAGTTCGAATAAGCGCCCACCCTAAAAGTTTATAAATAAATTAAGCGCCCTGGGCGCTTAATCGGTCATTTACGGTACTTTTTCTTTAATTATCTTTTTCTATTTTGCCTTTTTTTCTATTTTTTATTCTATTTCTTCTATTTTCTATTTTTATATTGTGACATTATAATAATAATAATAATCAGGAGCACGTTGACATAATTTCCGTTTTCAGTCCGTATCAGCAATAGGATTATTTGCACGCTTTCTTTTAATCCTTCAATAACTAGCACTCTCCTCCACAAATTTCGACATAGATCCGCTGTTCATAATATAATAAGAATAGTAAGAATAAGAATAAGAATAACTATCATTTTATTTGGTTCCATCATGTTAACACAAAATGTCAAAAACGTGAGAGTTGAGATTTTATGTATGAAATGAACCACAAGATTTGGCGATATTTTTCCACATGATTTTTGTGTCTCGCCAAATCACAAAAAGTGTGGACGTGCTTCCAACTCCAAAAAACATTCGAAAATTCGGGGATAACTTTTAAAGTAACTTTTCTCAAAAGTTGGATTTCTGAATTCCTGGACAGATATCTCATGAAAATTCGATACAATTGAGTTCCCATTTCGCAGAAATGTTGTTACTACTTGCCTCCGTTGGATGAGCGAAGAGTTTTTATTGTCTCGATTATCCAGCCGCACAATGGAACGTCCAATCTGTCCAAAATTGACCAATTTCAAGAAATCCGACATTTTACGGTCATAAACTACTTCAATTGAATTTTTTGTGCAAATTTTCGTTGCTCATCCCACGCATCGGCCTCTTATGCTTCATTTACTTTCAAAGCAACGCCCTTCAAATAACGCCTCCCTTCCAGAAATGTTCCAGGGGAATTACGCCTTTTTGGTGCGAGAGAGAGAGTGAGTGTGTTAGCTATTAAAGCATCAAACAAAAAACGTGCAAATAAGTCCATTGGTGATACAAGCTAAAAAAAAATTTATGTCAATGTGCTCCTCCAAAAATGCGACTACCCTCTAGATCCGCCAATGTGCCTTAACTTTAAAGATCCTTGTTTTGGAGGTGTCTCTATCTAAATTTATTATAATCTTTCATATGGTGCCTGAATAGTAATAGAGAAGTTCCTTATTTCTCAGCCCTTGCTTCCCCGAGTCTGTTAGGTTTTTACCGAGCCCCAGTTTCTTGTGAACCTGTCTCTTATAAGAAAGAGTGTGTATAACATTTTGTCAATTGAACAGTTTTGATTTCCACTACTAAAAGCCAAAAGTAAATCATGTTGAGATTAAAAATTTGGGGTACGGTAGGCGGAAGTTTGTAAGACGATTCACATAGGCGCAATATTGTAGCGGCTATTGTTTTTCACGCCGTGTTCATAGAATATAATGAATGTGCAATTTGCGGACTGGATGTGCATTTTGCGGACTGGATGTGCATTTGTTCTCTATTTTAGCCGTTGCGTGCTGAAATTTTGTTGCATGTTAAAACATTGGTTGAATACTGAAATTTTCGTTGAATGCTGAAACAGTCGGGAAAGAGTGCAATATTCTCCTAATTAGGATGTAAAAAACTCTCCTAATTAAAATATGTCAAGTCCAAAACAGCCCGTTTTCCAGCGCATGCGCTACAATCGCATCTTATATTTGCTCCTTTCCTGTAGCAAAATCATCAAATTAGCGTTTTTGAAAAATAAAAAGTGTTCCTTTACAGCTTGAAGATACAAGTTTAAAAAAAATCTATAACCTTTATAGAATACGATATCCTAATTAGGATGTTTTGTATGCTTTGCTTTTGTATACAAAATGGTTTTATCAATATGCTAACTAGGCAATCGTTACCAAACGATCATTAATTTTTGATTCCGCGTTACATTTCATTAGAAATTTAGTGAGTCGAGGCGCTAGGTGGTGCACATTTATTTGATGCTGCTGGGACTTCCCCTCCTGTTGCTATTTCTTTGCCCGTTTTTCCTACATTTGATGTGGACAAATTTTCTACCGTTGCACCTCGTTGGACTAAATACGAATGTCGTTTTGAGAATATATGTATTGCTTTAAATGTTAAAAACGATCGGCTATGTTGTTAAATTATTAAAACAATTTTCAATCGACCTCTTTTCAATCGATTTTCAACGCGTTTTTAAAGAATTCGACCTTGTCGTACTTATCCTGTTGGCATTTCAGCTATATTTCTCCAACATACCCCCGGAAAGGATGATATTCAAGTCCATTTATATAAAATGGAAATAATAAAAAATATTTAAAACTCTGTATATTGTATACCGACGTTAAATTTACAAGTCATCAATTATTTGTGCCGATCGCTGACAGATATAGAAAGTCGACGTACTCAAATTGAAAGAGAATGCTTGAGCATTGTTTATGCCTGCGATAGAAATAGAGTTTACATGCTTGGACGAGAATTCACATCGTTTAACGACCACAAAGCGTTGATTAATCTAATGAACAATACCAACTCCAACGTACCGTTCGTATTGAATATTGATTGAATACGTACTTCGTATTGCTTCGCATGTTTCTCCGTTTACAAGGTTACACCTTTGTAGATAAACACGTGACTTCAGAACAAAATATATCAGCCGACACCCAAAGAAACTCTACGGCAATCACCTATTGAATCGAATCGTACGTCAACATGATTACCAAGTTTGCTATGTCGAAAGCATTTCAACTCGAAGATATTGCTACCGAAACTAACAGAGAACACGAACTGCGATTTCTAAAGAAACTCATTCGCGATAACGACTGGTACACGTTAAACGAGCCGAATAAACACGAGCACTAACGCGATGTTTCGATAGATACACATAAACGATATTGCAAAATCAAGGACAAACTTACCGTTAACTTTCAGCCAAGCCGATGTGACGGCACGCCCGAAGTACTTATTTCACAGAGGGGAAGATGTTATATTGCGACGTTATACGCACATTTTACGGCTTTGTAGTTAGTTTAAAACGTAAGCGAGAGAGTTTTATTCCAAAACATAAAATTTATGAAAATAAACCCTGACGAAATAAACAACGCCATACGATTTCAAATCAGTTTTTATCCGTTGTTACACAAAACTTCTTTCGAATGTTATTGTTCTAGAATGTTTTAACAGGGTTGCCAAAATTTCAACCAAAACTACAGGATTTTCCAGGAAATTTCAGGTCATTTTTTATCAATTTTCCCCTAAATGCATATCTAAATTCCAGGAAAGTTCCCATTTTTGCAACCAATTTTGCATGCACCAACTCGCTACTGGCCCTGGGACGTGGTATTACATGGGCCAACCAGCTCCCTTTCTTAGAAGCCTTTTCGCAGTAAATTTAAAGCGAGAAGGAAGTGTCAGTAAAAATTTGGTGAGGGATTTATTCAATTGTCCAGGAACAAGTTATAGATACAAGATGACGGTATTTCCTCTTTATATCGGTATCTATAAATACGATCCCGGAAAACGTCTATTGTTTTGACGGTTTTCGACATGTATATTCTTGAAAACAAACAAACAAACAAACAAACAAACAAACAAACAAACAAACAAACAAACATACATACAAACAAAGTTCCAGACCTTCACAATATATATTTTATTCAAATGTATATTATAAACAAGTAAATACAATATCGAAAATAAAATAAAAGGAATTAAAAAAGAAGACAAACTGAGAAGAATTCCATATTATATATATTATAATATATTAAAGATAACGAACTGTTATATGGGTCGTGAGAAAACTGAGTCAGCAGTTTTCTTCAAGGGAATCTCCACGAGAGAGCCAATCATTTGTTTACCTCATTTGTTTGCCATTTTGATACAGACCCATTTCTTATTGTTCAAATGAGAGATTCCTACTGCTGACATCATCATACTGAAACCCTCAGTTCTATTTATAACAGTTCATTATCTGTAAGTATTCTTTTGTAATATTAAATTTATTATCTTTTTCATTAACAAATATTAAAAACTTATATTTCATTTAGATGTAAAGTTTGTGAAAACAAATGGAATGACCGCTTGAACGAATAATGTAGTTTTTTATTCTTTTTGGCTGTCAATGAAAATTTTCATCACCATTGAAAGGCCCGTTTGAACAGGCTCTTATCAAGTTTGCATGAGAAAATTTTTGTCTCCAAAATAAGAAATTTGGTCTTGAACAAGAGGAGTAGGTTTTAAACGGTGGGAGAGGAATTTCCAACAGTGGAGTATTGTTGTTGTTGTGACTCAACAGAACAAAGCAATGTGGAGGAGGGTGTACAGATTTTCTTCTACTAGACAAAACTACTGTATAGAAAAATTGGGGAAAAAATAATTCCATAGAAAAGTAAATAAAACCCACACAAACTAATTACATAGACTAACAACACAGCATATCTTGCAATCGTTAACAGACCACTAATTCTTGCCAGTTACATAAGAGAATTATGAAGTGTCAGACAGGGTTTTTTTGGGTTGTTTTTAAAAAAAAGATCTTCTTGTACATAGGGATCCTCTCCCCAAATCAAGCGGCAATAAAAATCAGAAACAACAACGATTTATCTTCATAGAACTATATAAAAAATATCTGGCTTTTATAAAACTAAAAGGATGAAATGAGAATTCAGTTTTCTTTCTTACAATACTTCGTGGATAGCATGAACGATTTCACCAAGATTAGGCTATAAGGAAACGTACAAAATTTATTAAGGTGAGAAAGGCAGTTTTTACAGAAGTTAACTAAAAGTTCAAGTGATCAACGTGACAGAGGCAACGGTACGTTTGCAGTATAAACGATTTGAATCGATTACAGTCATCGAGAATTTCTCGGTACGTTTGCAGTATAAACGATTTGAATCGATTACAGTCATCGAGAATTTCTCCTCGAACACACACGTAAGGTTGGTTTCGTTTTGTTCGTCCGCGCTAACAAAAATTGCTGCTAGAGGTCGGTTTCCATTCACCGATATCGTCCGAGCGAGCGACCGTTTGTCACCGATCGTGCATCAATCGAGCGTATATTTTAATTTCCATTCAATTTTAAAAGAATGCGCATCAAAATATCTTTCAATGTCTTTTCAAAAATCTTTTCTTTTGTCAAAACAAAAAGAAGTTATTGTTGTTCAGAAATAAATTAATTATTGGTTGATATAGACGAGATCAAAGATTTTAGATGTGCACGAGCATTGATTTTTCCGACTGCATCCGCCGGCTCGAACATAATTCCAGCTTCATTGTGCATGCGCTGACGTCAAGAGCGTTGTTTTTTCCGAGCGAGCGGGCGAAACTGCTGAATGGAAACCGACCTTAAGTAGACGTCGACCTTTGCTCTTACCTTGTATTCTTGGAACACGTGACAAGTATATTTCCCTTTACCACGTGACACAATGATTCCAAAATGTTTACGGTCGCTAATTAAAAAATAATAAATAAATATAACCTGAATGACAACATTACTTAAACAAAAAAACAAACAAACAAACAAACATCCTTTTACCTCGTCATTCCACAGTAACTTATTGTATTCAAATCATAAATACGTTTTGATAACGCAGTTCTTTGTGAATCCAATAACGTAATACAGTCTGTTTTAATTTCTAAATAGCCTATCATCATTTCGCCACCGACAAGTCCCTATAATCACATTAACAATCATCACAACGGGAAATGACGTAAACATGTTTTGTGGTGACGTAATGGTAGTGTTTATAAGTTTTCTATTTGCACAAAACTATGGCCTCACTCTAACGTATTCTATTTTTGACCAATTTTGTATTTAACTAACATTTAAGTAATAAGTAATTAACGGGAAGTTTCAACGTCCTTGGGGTATATCCATTTATCTCAATGGCTCTTCATCCCCTCCGACAGTCAACTTTGATAGTAAACTTATCGCTAGAGATACGTTAAGCATTGCTCTTATTTGCCCACTGGCCAGGATGCAGTCAGTCGATGGCTCCTAATGGGCTGAATACGCTGGTTTCAAAGCGCATCGGAGTGAAGTATCGATTCCAGTTTCCGCAGCAGGGATTGAACCCCAACCGCACTGGTGAATACCGAAGGTGCTTCCACTACAGACTGTCTCCACTTCTAGACTGTTTCAATACTTACATTTACTGCAGTTTGTACGGTTTCAACTCCAGTCCCAATATCAACATCAACGGAACCGAAATATTTAACCAAGTGCTCGTTGGCACATAGTGTAAGTGTCCCATTTATATCATCATCCTTAAACATGAACACAAATAGTTGAATTGTATTCCTGTCGTGTACTGAATATATTCGGTAAAATCAGTTAGATACTTCCTCCTAAACCTGTGCCATTTTCCGTTGTAAATGACAATTGAATTACATTATATGACATTTTCCGTTGTAAATGACAGTTGAATTACATTATATGATAAGAATTGCTTACTTTCTTTTTGATGTCTTTTTTGTTTAGCTTATTAAGAACACCGGCAAAACTTGCAGAAAGGAACTTGCTGGTCTAAAGAGAAAAAAAAATCTCTTGTTTGCAGGAAATTATTTAGACAAGAGCAATAGTTGAATTCATTCGTCAATTCAACTAACACATTTAATCATGTCAACGGAAATTAGAATGTCAAGCAACATTATAAGATCGTCTAATCTCTCCCAATGCGTGTCCAAATATTTCATCCGTACCTTTTCTTTAACACTGGTAGATGGAACCACCGCCAGTTGCTGTGACTTTTGTGGTGGTGGGGAATGACCATTCGCTTGATTTTTACTGTGAATCTTACCATCCAACATTTTTTCAAAGCGAAGCTAAAAAGAACACGGAGACTGGGAATAATTAATTCCATTATGTAAATTTATGTTTTTGCTATTGATTAATTATTACAAATTATAAAAAATTGTAAAATCCCATACTGCTTGAAAGCTTGTAAGCACGAAAGGAAAAATGAAGGAAGGGTAATTCCCAGAAAGTGAAGTTGGCGTTCTTAAGTAAAACTTACAAGCCACAATGTCCATCGCAAATACATTCATTAAACACGAAGAGAAATACCATACCTTGCAAGCCTCTTCGACAGCTTTCGTTAATGTTCCAGCATGCGGAGCGCAAAAGAAAACATGACACCGAAAAGCGTCCTTAGAAACAGCTACAATATAAGCCCCAAATCTGAAAAATACAAGAATAACGAAACCTATTCAGAAACCTATTAAAAAATTAGAAATACGATGAAGATGTAGTTTGGCATATTATAAGTCCTGCGATGAACGTGATCGTAGTTCTTAAGTTAAAATAGCCCTAGATGCCATGAAAACTGTAAAATTGATCAACAGTGTTACCTTTCGTCCTGAGCAACACCAAGGAATGAAATGAACCGTACTCTATGCTCCATTATCACTTGTTGCTTCTACACATAAGAAAACAGACAAATATAAAGCTCACACCTCTCCTTATAAAACAAACAAAAAAACAAAAAAACAAACAAACAAACAAACAAACAAATAAACAAACAACCAGACAAACAAACAAACAAAGATAAGTGACGTACCATACAATCGATTGTCTTGATTTCTGATGTTGATACTTCAACTAAAACAGACGACCAATCAGTACTTTTCTGGTCAGTGAACCTTCCAACTGACTTATTTATAACATCAATACCTGCAACGAGAAACCCAACAACAGAGTAAAGTAACAGATGAAGATGTAGAAAACAACAACTCCACATTTTTCTACATTACTTGACAATCACCAGGTAAAAAGGAGAGGTTTTACTTACCGGAAGATTTTGATACGTCGACACTACCAACATACTTAGCTGTGAAGCATTTCTTTTGTTCAACGTAAGGCTTTTCATTAAACGTAGGAGAAGCTAAGGATGGGAGAGGAACAGGAGATTAAACACTGGTGCGCGAGGAAACGAAATCAAAGAAGAAATGAAGTTTAAACATTGAAATACACTGAAACTTCCCCATAGCGGACACTTTCGGAGTCAAAAAAAGTGTTCACTATAAGGAACAGGTCTTCAAGGAGAAAAGCATCCGTTCTGAAAAAAAAAACTGTTCGTGATAGAGAAGTTTGCCTGTACTATTAGGAACTCTTCGTCTTTAAGAGTGTCAATCGATCAGGAAATCGCCTACCTCTTACAGGTGGTTTCAATAAATCGGATACTCGCGCCGGCGTCATTTCAGTTTTCTCTTTTTGTTTTCTTTTTTCGTCTAAGACACGGTTGCAGATGGCTTGCAAAGCGTTTGTAATTGATCGTCCAGAAACATGACCGTGACATCTGAACATGTGACACCGGTGTTTACCAGTGCTTTGATCACGTGCAATATAAGCGAAGTCTCTATATTAAAAAAAAAAAAACTGGTTTTCATGCATTCCTTATGGAGTACTACGTCAAAATATTATTCCTAAACGAGCCACCTTCCATGACGGACAGGAAAGATTTCTACGTCAGAGTCAGAGTGCTACGTCAAAATATTACGTTTACCTGGATTCAGCACGACCGACCCCCCACACTCTCATCTTGGCGATGGGTTGAACATGAAGAACAGCTTTGGTTTTCAGTTCGTAAAGTTTTAAGGTTTCACCTTCTAAGATTAACTTTATGTCAGCCCCCTATAACAGTAGTTGAGACAATTGATACATGGTAGGATTACATCCAATATCGTTGACAGAAATTGAATGTTGCACGACAGGAGAACAGAACCTTTCAACAAAATACCCTTATGCTTAGAAAATAGTTCAATCGCAAATAGTATCTTGGAATTTTCTTACTTCGGCCCATGTTTCCATTGTATTCCATAGATCATGTCGCTTTTCAGCCAGCGTTGAGATACAATTATTTACAGTATCAGCAATGATCTTACCGCCCATTAACGCTTCGTCAACATCCATCCAACCCATCGAATGAACATGAAAACTGATGATTTGCTAAACGCAGATGTAAACAGGGTATTATTCGGATCCTCCTTGCAAACAATTCATACTTTCTTTGATGCACACAAAAATTGAACATGTTTATAAGACAATATAAAATCTTACACGCAGTTTATCTGGCGTTTCAGGACGTGGAGATGCAGAAGTAACACTACAAAATAATAATCAAATGTATGATAGACACAAATACATCTCTACACACATACGAATCATTCACGAAAAGAGGAAACATCTTAAGAGTGCTTTGCTTATTGAACACAATGCTAACATACTTTCGACTATTTTTCTCTTCAATCGGATCCGATACTGAAGATGGTCTAGATTGATCCGATGACGTACTAGGTGTCTAAAAGGAGAAAAATAAAGAGTTTGGTGATAGTGACATCAATGCTATCCTTCTGATAAAAGAATCAGAGGGATACACCTCTAAGAACTTGCGTTTCCAAACAGAAGAAAGCATACTCCGCGATGAAGGGATCCGTCCAAACATGGCAGTTTAAAGAAAGAATTGAACCTTGACAAATGATCGAGAAAAACCATTATAGCTCGCATGAACTCTTGAACTCAAGTTCAGATATAACGAAGAAAAAAAGCAAAGTTAACTTTCAAAGAATTTTCAGCTTGCAGAATAAATAGTCATTAACGTGAGGGAACAGTGCAAGTTATTGTTCATAACATTCTATTGTGGTTCACAAAAACATGTTTTCTAATTCACAGGTTTTATTACATTTCTATCAAGTAATAACAAAAACAAAACATAGCATGAAAAAAATAATTCTCTGATAAAAGAAATCAAAAAATATGAACTCTTTAAAGATCTTCATAGTTCCTGTGAACTGGGGGGTCAACTCTAACCTTCTCAACTCTAAAACCTATCAAGTTATATCAAGTTATATCAAGAAGAACTACCCCTATCTCGAACTCTCAAAGGACCAATAAAATGTTTGAGCTGTTCTAAGGAAACAAAATGCTCAAGGGTAGTGTGTGCTTGAGACTGTGAGATTGGAGAGTATACAAAATAACAACCCATCTTGAACTATACTTAAAGAAAAATGGTTCTTACCCAGATTTCAATGGGTTTCAGGGATTTTGGATCAAGATGTAGATAAACAACAATTATAGTTAAATACAACAGAAAGTCTTACCGTTGATTGTGCTGGTCTTTCATATTGAATCGTTCCTGTCCAGATGTGCCAGTAATAGGTCTCGGAACCATCATTAACTTCCTGCCATCCTTCAGGCAGTTCGTTCGTATTGAGTTCATTGTTTTTACTAATATAATCAGTCATGTCCACAGAGGGACTATCACTAAATGTATCTTCTTCGCTTTCTTTTGAATTTGATAAGGATGATGAGGAGTTCCCTCGCACTAAGTCTTGAAAAAATGTCTTATCTACAGGTTCGTGAGATCTCATTCGTCTGTGCTGTTTTTTGAACTCTCTCATATTTTTCAGTTCAGCCGCATTTTGCGATTTTGCAAGTGTCTCTTCAGAATTGGATAATAAATCTGTCATTTCATAACGAAAGGTAGGCTTTTTCTCTTCGAATGAGCCAAACATATCTTCAGTGGATATCGAATTGCGACTAAATGAATCCAGCCTTTGTCGTGTTGAATCAGATATTGCCCAAGGCTCTTCATCATGAGTTGGTAGATCCCACTTTCGCTCTACAAGGTAAGCCATCAAACTGTTAAAAAAAACCCCAACAACAACAACAAAAAATCAGCATACATATACACTTCCCTTTTAAAGAAAAAAGATATCTCCATGATAATGCATGAAGGGAAAATAAATTAAATTGCTTATCAGATAGAACATCACTATCTTAAATTCCATCTCTACTTGAATTTTGAAATGTATTCATAAAGGATTAGAAGTCTGGCTTAACTTCCATCATAGAACAGGAAGGAAAATAGTTGACTTTTCCCTCAAAATAAGTTGTTTAACAGTCAACATCACTTACCTGCTGAATTGGATATAACCCACAAATTTACATAGTCAACTGTTGCACTGTTCATTTCAACTAGAGTTTTTGTTTTCCTTCACACTTCTTCATACAGTATTTTTTTAAAAACCTTTTAGCACGTTGCATGTGTACTGAACACAACAGCTTCTTCTCATTTCCCTTTTTACCGTCATAAAAAGGAATTTTTATTTTGAATTAATTAGAATTTAATAGGACTTTTTTCGCATGTCTAATGATAATAAAAAAAAAAGGAATAGTTTTTTTCAAAAAAACTTTCATGTTTTATCTTTTGAAAGATCATTCCCTCACCTAGTTAAACGATCAATTTTTAATGATCCTCATAAGTGAATTATTCACATCAATAGCCAAATAGTTGCTTCATTCAAATTTTAATGAGATTTCAAGTGACCACGAGAACGTGAAAACTAAAATGGTGAAGATATCACAGAAACTAATGAAATGTTATGACAATATTTCATGATATTGTGGTAATTCATTTTTATTACATGATTGTAAAAGGTGTTTAATTATGGGAATTGTCCTATTCAAATCTCATAACACCATTAAAACAATATCGAAAATTATATGTTCTATGTGAATGTATAGTAACATCCGTCTAAAATTGAAATTAAAAGTAGAACCGCTAAAGTGCACATAATAAAAATAATCAGTTAATTTTAATGGTAAGGACCTTGTGTTTTTACTGAAGTTGACAGAAATATTGTAATGATTGCAATGAAATAATTAAACCAGTATCAAAGATAAAAAAACTTAATCAAGTATGTCGTAAACAGTCATTTCCCAGTATATGCAAGTTTAGTCAAAATAATGAGGAATACATATCAATCAGTTTTGTTTCAGTTTTTAATTCCCATTGTGTTTATTGACTGATCAGTGACAAAGATACAAGAGATGTTCTTTGTTAGTTTCATTAAAAAATATATATTATTGTAAACATTCACCTGCGTATGGCGTTGGAATTGCGGGCGGTTGGCGTTTCTTATTGAAGTTTGTGCTATGAATATTCAGTATCCCCTCGCTAACTCGTCTCACATCCCTTATTCGTAAATGAGACAACAATGGAGGTGGTTGGGACAGAACATCCTCAGCTGAGATTCTTCTTTTACTCGAATAATTTATAGCAGCATATAGGTCTGTTATGTCAGTATTGGGTGTTTTTGTTTTAACAGCATCATAATATTGTTTGTCAGTGTCTGGCTTATTGGCAATATTATTTTTGTCAACAACTGCATACAAGTCATCATTGACAACTGTATGTTGTGGAACGCGTGAATCATTCGGTGAAGAAACAATGTTTATGTCATTTGGCTTAGGCTTCAAGTTTACTTTTGTATAACTGCACGTTCCACCAGGGTTGCTTGTATTTGTTTTCGGAGTATGTTCCACAGGCGCGCTGATTGCACAATCATCTGTAAGAATCATAGGACGAAACTCCCTACTAACATAACTATAATTGCCTGTAGGCGGAGGTGGTAGTTGCTTGGTGGGTGGTTTCATGACTGACGTGTATTCTCCCAACATTTTTTTATCATGCACTTTTTGGCTGTTTATATCATTTTTCTTGTAATCTGATTTTATGGTTAACAATGATTCACTTGAGGCTGAAAGAAAAAGAAAAAGAACTAACAAAACATTGCTTAAAAATGTTTATTATCCTCCTCAATTTTTACCGAGATATAATAAAAAAAAAGAAAGACAAACATGAGAAAGAAGGTTCTTACTTACCAGCCGATCTTATGTTTGTTGATGGTGTTTTCAAGGTTTTATTAGGACAACTCTAGAAATAAAATTGTGTTGATAATAGTGTTAGAAAAATAATAGAAATGCCTTTCAAGATGGCTAAATTTAACTTGAATATTATTAAAAAAGAAAACAAAGGTCAAATTACAAAATGTGAATTCGGTGAATTTTCATACAATTTACAGATGATTATAACAACATAAAATAGCGCTACATTTTATGTGTGAGCTTAACAAAAATGGACAAGCTACCATTAGTGGACATTTCAACTTTAACTTCTTTACATTTCTTAAATTTCTTAAGATTTTCTGTCTTATTATTGTTACCAAATTTAAACTAAACGGTTAAACATGAACATCATCTAAACAGAGAACGTTTACACAAGAAAAGCAATACCGGAGTAAATAAACATGTATCTATTATTATTTCAAAAGAGGGTACTACCGCTTTATCAACAGTTGAAAATGGGCAGGGCACTATCACTATTATCAACAAAAAGAGATGGGAAGGACAGTATAACATCATCACAGTGGGAAAAATAAACATGTCTCTTCTCAACATTTAAAAAACTATTGATATAAAGACATATGAACATGATCAACCAAAATGGATTTTATTTTTAACAAAGACGAACTTAAAATTTAGTAAAATTAAGTTCTTTCAGAAAATGCATATATATTATGCACAGAAGGTGACACAAAATAAAGCATAATTTAAAAGAAATACACCAAATACTAAAATCTCAAAATAGTTCAAGCAATAATTATGTTTACCTTCCAATGAAATACAACATCACAATTTCCACAGTAAGCTTTAGAACATTTTTTACAGTATGTGTTAGGACTTTTGGCTTGACACACAAAACACTTAAACTTCATGTCACAGAAAGTGGGAAGAACAATAAGGATATCTGTGAATAGCCTTTACATGTTTGATAAGAAAGGAAAAGGAATTTCGTGAAATGATAACTTGTATTGGGTTTATGAAACAACCCTTTCATCAATCAGTCTTTAACCCTATTATTATGTTACATTAAAAACAATGACAATAATGTTGATGTACATATAAATTTTTGAATTTCTACTTCTCTTAAAGCTTAATAAAGATTGAGATTAAAGTCGTTTCTAAGATTTGAGGTTTAACAATACACGTCAAAAACTTAATTCCAATATTTTCAGAGCATTATCACATGAAGGTCTCTAATACAGTTTCAGAAGCTTCTTTAAACTTCTAGCAAGATGGGTTAAAAAACAAAAAATGAAGATATTGAATACAGGTCATAAGAGATTCATGACAATCCTTTCAACTTCTTCACTTACTTTAAAAACACAATTCAAAAAAAGAAAACCTCAATTGTTTGGATGATCAACAATTTAAACCAAGAAAATCATATTAAAACCTTTTTCTGTCCTACCTTCAAGCCATTTTCCCTTCCCATCATATGACAATGAAACCGAACAAACTGAAGGTCTCCTGATTAAAGTTTATGACAGACCAAAGTAAGAAGAGACTTCAAATGACGTAAGATACTCAAACAAAAATGTAATGTTTTGATAGCATGTGAAAATATAATTGTCTAGAGAAAAATACATTAAATTACATTAGAATTCATTTTGAACCTATTGTGACTTGTCTTGTTGATATGATACCAAAACGTGAAACATAAACCAAAATATCATGAATCGGCAAAAATTCACTCCAATAAAGGAAGAATACGCATACATCTTAAGCTGTGCACGTTTGTGTATGTATACACATAATGTATATTTGACAAATCAAAGACGAAAACAAAAGGATTATCATGTTTATTATTTAGTTAAAATAAACATTTTAAGAAATCATTGTTTGAAGCAGGAACTATCAATTTTCTTCCTACTTTTTTAATGTTTCAGTGAAATTATGTTAGAAATTGGAAAAATAAAAGATTCTTATGACACATAATGTATATTTGACAAATCAAAGACGAAAACAAAAGGATTATCATGTTTATTATTTAGTTAAAATAAACATTTTAAGAAATCATTGTTTGAAGCAGGAACTATCAATTTTCTTCCTACTTTTTTAATGTTTCAGTGAAATTATGTTAGAAATTGGAAAAATAAAAAAAATAAAAAAATTTAAAAACAAAAAAATTTCTACAGAACATATCAAAGAGATTCACATCCTTTTGGTGTCAGAAAACTCACATGAGGATATCTTATTAACTGTCTTTCGCTGTGAAACTGAGATTCCAAATAGAAATTCTAGGAATTCTGATCACAAAAAACCCCTGAAATACCAGTTTCACATAGATCTACCTATAAGTATATCTCGCTTACTTCATCGACTATATTAAGAATTTCAATAATATTTCACAATCGTATTCATTCCATTATGCACTTATTTTATAAGTATTGTTTATAAACATTATTTGCTATACCAAACATTTAAAACATTTTCACTTGTACAAGTTCTGATACACAAGTTCATGCACAATTCATAATGATAGCTGTTATGCATAATAGTACATTGTGCAAGTACTGGTTACGTACTGGTTACACACTTAAAATTTAGGCAATGTGAAACATAAGGAAAGTGAAAAATAAAACTTAATGTAATACCTTTCGTTTTTCAACAACACCATCAATGTCCACTTCATTCACCTTCTTACGAAAAATACCACTTTCTGTTGAAGCTGAAAAACCATTTGTGATTACAACTGGCAGAGATGCTCGTTTTACTGTATTTTTGGAAGATGGCCTTGTGGTACGTCGTCTTATACTTTCATATTCTATTGAAGGCGACTCCTTTCGCTTCAATGAATCCTACAGGAATAAATTTAGGCTTAAGAAAAAATCTTCCTGTACTCAAACATATAAAATGCTGCATTGACATTATTCTGTAACATAGCTGCCCTATGAAAGATGAATATCTATCAAAATGAAAATATTCTTGCTTTCAAAACAACTCATAAAAGATATGACTTCTTGAACACATCAGAAATAACAATTTTCTTGACTATTCAAAAATGAAATAATGAAAAAAATACTTTCTATCACTTTTCAATTTCGCAAAAAAGATTTTTCACTTTCACATTCAGGTATATCTCTTATGCTCTTCTTCTGATCACTTGTGACATGTTATCAACAACAAAAAAAATCAGATTTCGAAATGTTGAAAATGGTGTTCTTGTGAGGTCATTGAAACTATAAATCATTATTTTCATTTCAGTTCATATTCCAGACTTGTTATTAAAGTTTTTTGTTTGACATTCTGAGTACTTTCCATTTGTAGCAACAAAAACTGCTTCCACTGCCAAATAAATGTTATCACTTGACTGACTGCACAAATAAAAATAAAGTCTTCTGGTAAAAGAAATGTTTCCTTTGAATATCATTTAAAGCAATTGCAGTGATGTACATTACAACTTCCCTCTGGTATTAAGACTCATTTATTTTTCAATGTTTGAACAAAATTACAATTTTTGATAGACTTTGAAAAAAAGAAGTAAGTTTGCACCAACGGCAAAAGAACTTAAAAAAAAGTCTTTTTATGACACAGAAACGAAAAGCAAAGAAAGACCCTTAAGAGGACACTAACCTTGCCATTCAAAACCATCTTCACAAACGAAACTGCACTTCACATTAGTGTTTCATGCAAAGCAACGTTTCGATTAAAATCACTTACAAGTTTGTACCTTTCCGAACACATTATTGTATAGGAGTGCTTTGTTTTTATCAAAAAGTACTTAATTTCATTCTCCGCTGAAAGAACATCTGCGTAACAAACAAGTAACAGAAAGAGATGGAAATCACCAACAGACAACCTAATTGAAATAAATGAAATTCCCAATTTGATAAAAAAAAGAATAAGAGAATGAACTCAGTTGATAATGAATAAAACATTAGCTGCTTTTAGATAATCTTCGTATTATGATAAAAAGTATTAAGGAACAGGGAAAGACATGAAATTATAAAACAAAACGTAGGGAAAACAAAACCAAACATAAAATTACTTTATCCAAATAAGTAAATGGAGGGAAAAACAATACCCCTGATAAGATACACTGTCATTACATTTTATATTATATCTCACAACTGTTGCTGTAAGTAATTGAAGGACACTTTCCGCCGGTGTTTACAAAGAACTCAAAGTACTGACATTTTATTTACTCTGTGTAAACAAATGAGCTGACAGGAAAGATTCAAAGCTTCTACTAAACAAAATGACAAGATACAAAAACATTGATGGGTTACACTAATAATTAACCAAGGTTTAAACTCTAAGTGCAATGCACACTCAATGAAACTTAGATCATGCACGAAAAGGCCAGCTTCAAACAACTGACAGAAAACAAGAAAAATAAATGTTTTTCTCATTGTTGATTGTTGTAGCTTATACAACATAGTTTGTATAAGCAAAACAGTCGAAAAAGATTTATATTTAACTTGAAGAAACCATCTGCTAGGCAATGGCATGAAATAGGTAAAGGACAATGTTAACTTGATCATAACAAGTGGCACTTTGTAGGTTTCTTTTTATCTCATTAGATTAAAACAAAAGGCATGATTGGATAGGCGAATGATGACAAAAATTGTTTAGTGCCTAAATACGATACCTGCAATTTGCAAGATTGAATTGATAATCTGGGCATACTTAATAATTCTCTGTTGTAGTCATAAAAACAAAAGATACAAAATAAAAATTTGAAATCTACAAAGAAAATAGACAAGATGGTTATTGGTGTTTTATTCAGTCCAAATTGACTGTGAAGATAAGAAAAGATAAAACATTAGACATGTCTGCAAAATAAATTTTTAATTAGAAACCCTATTTATTAAAAACAATTTTAAAGAATTCCTAACTAAAACGAAACAAGACCGTATGTTTATAATGTAAAAAAAAAACAAACACCAAAACCAAAAGAAAACAAAAAATGTTTACAGAATTACTTATCAGAATAAATTTAAATAAAATCAAAGTTTTCATAAATTTGCGCATTTAAAAGCAGATGCCAACAATAAACTGCTATGCTCCTTAAACTTCTGAGATTACTTACAATTTCAGTGAATGCTTTTCAATGTTCAGATACTGGATCAAAGACAACCTGCAGACCATGCAAAGAAAGTTCTTAGAAATTTATACGTAACTATAAAATTTGATCCTTTCCCATTAGTTAAGACAAAACCTTTAGTAACGTAAAAATACTGATAAAAAAAAACCCATGACAGAACAAGAGAGGTATTGCTAAACCCGATACTCAGGTATGGAAGAGAAAAAGGTCAAATGTTATGTGGGTTTTAACAAATTTGCAAAGAAAATTAAAAGATTATGAGCTATGAAAGAAAAAACTAAGATCACTATGAAAGCACAATTAAAATTTGGGATCTGATAAGGAAAAAAGACAAGTAATATGTGTTGTGTGAGTAATGCCATGAAAATGGAAAACTAATAACAAAGAGGACAGATGATGAAATAACAATAACAGCAATATGACTTACGCATCTTTTAAATTTATCCAAAAAGATTATCCAAAAAGATTGAGGGAAAACAACTTTCACAGATAAGATAGGTTATTATCAACGATTTAGAGACTCAAATGGAAGTTATCCTTAAATTTTTTCTGGTTTATTTTCAGGAATAATATTTAAATTTGCGACACATTGTGATAGTACTATTAGCAGCAAGTAATCCGGTACCTAAAAAACATGCATAATTAATGGCAATTTTCCATGATAATCCTATACTTAAACAAAATGTTGAAACAACAACATCTACACGAAAAACCAGATTAGTCTGTTAAAAAGAAATCCGTGATATTGAAGCAAATCTTTGAAACCATTCATTGTAAATAGTTAATAGTATGAATATAAAAACAGCAAAATTTTCCCTCTGTTTTCTAAAACAAACCTTTAAAGTGGATGTCAAAGAAGGTTGTAACATTAAATCATCACGGAGAGGATCAAGAAAGGGGTTCACAAATCCAAAAATGGGTGAAACGCGAATATGTTTAAGCAAAAAGAACCTTAAAGGGTAATTATATATTGTTATATTATAGAAAGAATCAACAGACTATAGCTTAAGGAAGAGTGAGTTACAACTGTTAGAGAAAAAATAGTTCAAAGCAGCCGTCACAAAATATATTTTTATTCTTCTATTCTATTCTTAACAGTTTTATTCAAAATTGCGCGTCTGCTTAAAACTTTCTTTTTGAACACAGAAAAGAAGCCTTTTCTGACGGATCTGACACAGATGAAAACGATATTGAGCAACAAAAGGTAAGTATTCAAAACTGATAAATGAGTCTTTGTTAAACCAAAGTATTACTGAAATATTTAAGCACTGCCAGTAAAACCATTCCTTTTATAGGGAAATGCATCACATGAAAATGTGAGCGAACACATGCAGATCTCAAAATTACTGCGGTTTGCCAAGGTTTGTTAAATTATTTCAAAAGCAAAATGAGTGCTTTTCATTCCCATTATATCACCCACATGTAAAACTTTCACAAAATAAACACAATATTGTGCTGAAACACAAAACACAAAATAATAATAACGTAAGAAATCATTATAATCACCAACGAGTTTTCTGTAATATTTATAATAGTATTTACAAATAAAATAAATATTTAATAATATTAAATTTTTTCTTGTATTAAAATTATTTTGATTTAGTTTGCAAACCAAACTGGTACAGTTCTTGCTCTTCTTGCCCTCGAAAGTTTAATAACACGAGACAATGAAAAAATTTGTCTCCTGAAACTATCTGGTGTTCAACTATTAATCAACCTCCTGAAATGCGATGACCAACGTTGTAAGGTATACACATTCTTCCATATAAAAGCATGTTCTTTTTTTTTCTTTTAAAGATTGAAAATTTTTAGCACACTTAGACATTACTCTAAATGAGTTGTTCTGAATTATATATTTCAACACTGATGTGAGATGTTTCGTCACACATTTTTTACGAGAGTTTGGATGATAATCCAAATATTTTGTGGCAAGTTTGATTTGCGATTTGTGGTTTCAAATAACATTAAAGTATCACTTGAGAAGACAACTTGAGAACTCTGGAAATTTTGCAATCACTTGTTAAGTCAGAGAAACATTTTGTGAAAATAAACAGCCAATGCAAATATTTTAAAAGACAACTCAAAAAAAACTGTTCACAAAATGAAATCAAATGGAACCACGTCCATAAATACGTAATCTATTTTCGTTTTCATCCTAAAAATAATTCAATAAAGGGATTTATCATGTCCAACAAATCTAAAACGTTTTCAATAGAATATCACTTAAAATGTATATCAGAGTTTATCAACAACAGAAATCATGAGTAGCAGTTGAAATCAACATTTATATTATATTTTGCAAAGCTGGAGGTATCACAAAACTACTGGTACAAACAAAACACAAAGGGGAAATAACAAACGCCTTACAATACACAAAACATTATATCAATCAGTTATACAGGGAGAAAGATTTCACCATCCATTATCTCTGAAATACTGGGAGAAAAATAATTAGCTGGGTGACTAAAGGAACATCATATGGAATATGATATCAAAAACTATGTTGCAAACTCTAATAACATTTCCAATATTTTAAGTACTTTACAGATGACTCAGGAATCCTACGATAGGTTTCTTGAAAAAAGTCCCAAAATTGAGTCCCAAAATAAAGGATGAGAGGAAGCAAAGCCTAAATTAAAAAGTAAACTAACATATAAATATATTTATTTATTTATTTATTAAATATATTTTACATGTCTTAGTTGTTTTGTTATGTTTGTTTGTTTGTTTTGGGATTTAGATTGCATCGCTTAAATTGATTTGGAAGATGGCAGACAATATCTTTTTGCTTAATGACATCATAAAGTTAGGAGGTGAATTATGATCTCCAACTTGAATTGCAGTTTTGGGGAACTTGTTTAAAAACACCCAACCATCAAAAGCACAAGATGGTAGGGTGGACATGAAAGGGTTTTTTTACGCTGTCAATTATACATCATTTAACTGCATTTATGGTCACAAATTCCGTCAAGCTTCGGGTTGACTATTTGTTTTGTATCTCCCAAAATTATTACAATTGCTATAGGCGTTCCCAAACTTCTTAAGATGGTTGAAGATGATTTTCCAACAATGAACAAGACGAGTGCTAATCAAAAACAAATGAGTTTAACAATCGAAGTGTTGGGGATTTTGTCCAAATCAAGACGTGTCAAACGAATGATAAACAAGTTGAAAGGAATGTCGCTTTTAGTAAGCAGAGAGATGTTCATTTTTTTACTGTTTTCATAATGCTTTTTTTAAGTTTGCAACTTTGATTATTATCATTTCCGAAACTGAAAGTTAAGTGATGTATCCTGATTTTTGATCCGGCAATGTCAATGTCAGAAAACAATGTTTATTTTTGGATTCAGAGTAATTGCTTACTTTACCTTCTTTTCTTTTCTACAATTTTAAAAAAAACCCAACTGTTTTAATGTAACGATCACCAAAGTGAGTGACAAAATGTTTCTGAAAAAAGAAGAAAAAATAATTCATGAAAAGTAGCTTGTTTTTAAGTTAATTTTAACCAGTTTAAGAAAATTTGCTAAAGTAACCACTTGATTTTATAATGTTAGTCATTTTAAAAATCTATTTTGTCGTCAATTAAATCATTGAATTCATTGAACATTTACAAAGGTATTTCAGGGCATTAACCAGAATTTTGGGGAAATGACGCTTTTATAATCCTGATTTCAAAAATATGAAATGAAAAATTTCCCGGGAACACTCCTTTATACAAACATAATGTATTTGCTTATAACAATACAAACGTTAACGGTTGCTTTAGCCTCTTGAGTTTGAAGCTTTAAAGAATAACTGCCAAAAAATATTTTTAGGTACCATTTCTTACAATTGATTTAAAGCCATATATAGAACTAAGTAACGCTGCATGGACAAAAACACCAAGTAAATTATACAACCATTGGGGTCTAACACCAAGTATAACACCATTTAAAAACCGAACTAGCAGCAAACTCATGACAAAAAAACGAGGAAGTATCATGTACAAATTCGGAGGCAATACATCATCATCACAACAGAAAAGTTCAAGATACAGGTAATAGTAACCACGCAAACATATTCAATTCTTGTTTATCTGATAAAAATAGCCCCTACCCCCCGACTTGGTAAAACAAGGATTGGAAAAACATTACTATGTCCTATAATAACTTTTATATCACACATCTTCATTTTTTTGCTTCTTAGAACAGCCAGTTCGATTTTCATAATAAAACAGGATGTTCATGAACTGCATAACCTAAAACTGGCAGCCACAGTTTTATGGAGATGTTGCGAACAACGAACTGGTCTTTTGTTCTTATTAAGTTGTGACATTGTCGATTGCCTAATGAATATTATGAGCTTGGAAATTAAGGAGTTGGACCTGCCTGTGATGGGGATTATAAACAACTGTTGCCTCTGGGTATGTTCAGGATTTATTCGATGCTCAAAAAAAGCCTGCTTACTCAACAAATAATATAATATATTTGGTCAAAAAGGAATATATTTCAGTTTCAATTTATTTGTGTTGATTTCCCAAGTAATACAGAATTGATACATCAATTAACAAGCTTTAAGAACACTTTTAAAAATTCAATTTCAATAGCATTATAGTTTTATTATTAGCAAAACTTCCGAGACGAAGCAATCGCACAGGATTTGATTTATCATGCCATTCGGTGTATTCGTGAAGAACATAACAAGGAAATTCAGATACTAGCAGCAGAAATAATAGGAAAGGTTGGTGTTAGTAATAAATTAACATAAATATGAGTAGAAAAGGAAATACCGTAACTCTATTCATTGATTTCCAGTGTGCCGAAAAAGACAAAAATGTAAGGGAAGAGATTCGAAGTTTGTCTGGCCTATATGCAATCATAAGAATGATCGAATTTGGACGAAAAGAGAAAAACTCTCAACTTACCACAGCTTTGTTTACCTTTTGGATGTGCTTATGCGATAATAAAGAAAACTGCGAATGGTATGTAAACTTTATGAATTGAGAGCATTAGATAAATGAAATTGAAAATAACTACCAGTCTGGCGTAATTGACTGTTTACATTATTCAGGCTAAGTCGTCAAGGCTATGCAAAAAAGATCATGGACTTGATTGATACAACAAATGAAAATGAGGTGAACATACGTAAAGCTTTAAGAAAATACCACCACTCAAGATACATGCATGCAAAGTTAATTATCACAAAACATTTATGATAATTACACACTAAACATAATTTTAAACAAATTTCTTCTTCATTTTATTTATTCATTATCATGGTTATTTTTAAGGTTGTTATATACAGCTTTGGAATACTTCAAGAGTATATGGCCGCAAGTCCAAAACATTGCCAACATTTACTGGATAACGATATAACAAAAGTTATAACTAACAATTTACAGCATACCAATCCTGAAATACTAGTGGCTACAAATCAAGCACTTAAGATTGCAGCAGAGCATGAGAGTTTAAGGCAGTAAGTTTTTTTATCTAGAGTTCAAAAACACTATGATAGTGAATTATAATTATTTTTAATCAAACACTGCGATATATATGGGGATTAAAAACTTTTTTAGAAAAGACCAACAAAAAACAACTGACACAGAAATAATACAAAATAGAGTTACGAATACAAAGATATATCACAAATACAAATCTCCAATCAGGAATGCATTTGTTCTTTTATGATAAGTCTTGAATATAACCTGTTTTTAGACATCTTATTGAAAATGACGTCTTGAGACTAACGTGGTCAAACTTGAAATCAAAACAGGTCGAGGTCAGTCTTTCCACATTTTAAAATCATACTAAAGAAAAGGATTTACTCAACAACTGTCCATTTACTTATCCAGGTTGTTTCAACATCTGCTAATGCTATTTACAGTTTAATTGCTGAGCCTATGGTAAGAATGGTCAACTTGTTTTCACATCCTCAACTATAAGGGATCACAATTCTTTGTGATGATATACAATTACTGATTTTCAGGCAATAGCTGAACTAATGAGATCATTTGTCGGCGGGTTTGAGCTTCTTGTTAAACAACTCCAATCAAAAGAGGGGAAAGTAAGTGGCAATATGTATGAATCTTAGAGCAAGATCATTGCTGCTGCTTTGTTCTTTGAACAAAACATAACGTCACAATGATTGCTTTCAGATAATCTCTTCAGCATGTTTGGTTATATCCAGAGTAGCTCTGGATTATGAAAATCAAACAATTTTGAGTGATTATGGTATAACTCATTTGATTGTTCAATTATGCGAAACAGTAAGTAGTTTGTTACCATTACTAACTGAAGATTCAAAAACCAAAATGATTTTCCAGAATTTTCACTGTCATGAAAGCATTATCTATATTAGATAACTGTTCTTCTTCTTATGTTTTTGCTTCAGAAAGACAGGGAAGTGCAAAAAGCATTATGCAAATGTATTGTGAGGTAATTAACTATTGAAAATTAAGTCTGAATTTAAAAAAAACGGTCATACGTATAGCAAATGACCATTATGAATTTAACAGCTAAATGATACATTTAAACGTGTTTGCAGTAGCTATTATTAGTTTAATGTTTATGTTAGTGACATATATATATATATATATTTTTTTTTTGAGTTATGGTACAAGTGCTAATTTCCAGTTAGCTCTGCAAGATTCTATCACATATGTTGGAAATTGGTTGGAATCATCGGATACCAGTGTGAAATACAATGCCACACATGCATTATACAGACTGTCCGGTCATGAAGATAATTGTCTGCTTATGTACAAGTGTGGAGTTGTAAAAGTAAGAACTGTGTTACAACATTTCTACTTTTGATTCCAAAAAATCTTTAAAATATTCATGACATGAGACAAATAAAGAATTGCCTTAGGAGATCAGGACTTATGTAGTTTTGGTGCAAAAGCTTTCAACTAAAACCTGCTACTGTTGGGAACCAAGATTAATAGCCATCGTTGTTATAATAATAATAATAACATGTGACAAAACAGGACATGACAAGATTCATCTGCAGTTTTAAATGTTCCTTACCTGAATAGTTGAATTGATTCATCCAAAAATATAGTTGATTTACAATTCTCTAGTTCAACATTTTCATCTATAACAGGTATAAAGAAAAGTTTATAATAACATATATAAGGTGTATAGGGTAGGCCTTTTTGTTGCCTCAATTAGTTTATACCAGTTAAAAAGTTGAAAATTTATGTCATTCATCATCCTTCCGTCAAGCTTCGGGTTGACTGTTTGTTTTGTATTACCATATAATATACAGGAGAAAGAACAAACACCATTATAAACAGATTCTTTTTATCCAAGAAATTCACTTAAAACTGCCTGGTGACAACACAAATTAGTACATTTGACTGTTACATGATGGTTTTAGGGAAGTTCACTAAAAAACGATAATAAAAGCAACTATATTTAGCTAATTTATTAATGATTTATTTGAATATTTCAATAATTAGCAATAATAGCATTTTTCGCTATTTACCGCTAATTTACCAATAAATCTGAATTTCCTAGTAAATTCTACTTCATAGTTTGCTTCATATTTGTTCATATTATCTTAAGATTATCATTTCCAGTATCAGGCTTTTAGTTGCAGTTTACTCCCGGGACGATTATCTTGTTCTTTACAAGTCAGAACAAAATGAATCATAATGAACATAACTGAACCTAAAAAGAACCTTACACGTTTATGGAACAGGTCAATAGTTCTGGGAGTGAACTGCAACTAAGTATCATTTACATCCCTTGAAAGCATTCCTGGAGATTAGTGATAAATCAAATTATATATCACATCTCATGATTTTCCCTAAAAATATCCCTATTAGGTCTTTAACTAAAAATGCCTGTCATAGAATAATAGTTGTTGAATTTGTGCACCAACTTTTTTTTAATTATTTTTATAGTTCCTAAACAATGTGCAATCAATAAGGTCAATTAGGCAAGGGAATAACATTCTTTCTTTTTTTAGCATTTAATTAATCTCATACGCAGTGATGATGAAAGTCTTCAGGAAGCATCAGCCATGTGTCTGAAGAACATTCGGAAAACTGTTTTAGCTGCAACTTAGTTATAATCAATGTATACCCAATAAGCATTGAATTATAGGTTGTATATATACTATTTTAATAAGATAAATTCTTGAAGTGAGAAAATATATTTATTATATAATTACTAAAATTATATTATACACATCCTTGATGCAATTGCTATCGTGCCCCTGTTTGCTAATTGAGCAAAAATTGCCAAATAAGCAACAATAATTGCCTTCTTTTAAGTGACAACAGAAATTTATCTGTATTATATATTGCTACTTGCCAACGTGTTTTAGGTGCCAGAGTAGTGATAAAATATAGTTCCATTGATTTTTAAATTGGGGGAATGTCAACTGGAATGACTCAGACAATATTGTCTTTCAAGTAAAACATGTCCTATAAAATCTCATAAAATCTATGTTAAATGGCTTTTGCGGTAATACATTTTGTTGTCTGTCCTGTGAGTTATTGCTTTTTCTCTTTTGTGGCAAACTTGCTGCTGCTAAGTTTCATTTGGCTGTGGTTGCCCCTTAAAAAAAGGTTCAAAGCTACCAATCAGCTAATTGACAGAGTTTTGACAACAAAACATTTAGTATAAGTCAATAAATAGCACACCCAATACTGAAATCAACATTGAATGTTGATGCAATTTGTTGTAATTTGTTTTGCATTGAGATGTGAGATCATCTGAAAGACCTTTTGATATTAACAGGAGTGTGTTTTATGGCACAAAGTTTTAGCAGTCTTCTCATTTTGTAAAATGCATGAACGTTATTGGTCACACTCTTTGATAGAAGTCAGTGATCACACGATTAGAAATCCTTGATTATAGCACACGTAATAAACATCACACATACAAAATAATTTTCTGAGGAAAAACCATTGGTTAAAAATTGCAACAGCATGAAAAGTAACTTCATAAAAATCTTTTATTTGCTTGAAATTTAAAAATGTTCCGTTTTGAATATTGTTAAAAAATATTATGATTACAAAGTTAAAGTTAACTTTTAATTCACAGCATATGAAAATAGTCTTATTTATTTACAGACACATGCATTTCTTGAAAAATAAAGTAAGAAAATTCGCTCTATACTGTTGCTATTATATAAACGATATCTAACTTGATTTTCATTGATTAAAGAAAAAAAACACGTCCATTTTATGTCTGAAGTTTGTCAATGTTTTCCAAACATTTTTAATAGTGTTTAACTGTACATTTTTCTTAAGGAAACATTTAAATTTAAAACTAAATCCAGGAGCGCAATGCGATGTCTTGATTTCCTTATGAATGAACATATCATTTATTTGCTTCATTGTCTGACTTTCTTTCTTTTCATTTGAAGTGTTTTGTTTTTGTTTTTTATAAAGTGTTCATTTTTTTCTTTTAAATTTTTTTTTTTTTAAGTTTAATTTAAATACACCACATATTCTTGATGTTAATGTCCCGACAGGAAATATTTTTGCTATATAAATGACCAAAATTATGAGAAAAAATACGAAGATTAGTAAAGACTATTATTTTACATACAATTCTTTACGAAAAAGAAAATAATAAAATCAACAGAAAGATGTTGTTCTCAAAAATATTAAATAAGTATTTTGGGGTTTTTTTTGTAGCACTTGTTAATTTACAAAAAAATGTATGAATAGACATAAAAGATTGATAGTTGAGATTTTCATTGCACACCATTGGCAAAATAAGCCAGTGCCTGCTCCCTAAATGAGGTTTAAGAAAATCAGAAGACTGTTTAAGGCGTGTGTGGAGGTGTATGCGTGCTATCGCAAGCTCCATATGGAAGCCTTGGTTTGTTTATAAGTTCATTGTTGATTTTAAGTGTTGTTGAACTATTCTGTTTTTATGCAGAAAAATGTTCCATGTCACCCAGCCAGTGAGTTATTGGCAATTTGTCAAAATCTATCAAAACAAAATTTTGTCTGAACATTTTATATTATAAGTACCACATTTTTCCAAAAAAAAATTGAAAAAAAATTGGGGAGTGTTGTGCTGCCTCCCATTCTGGACTATTAATGATAATAATGATTTATTTCGGGCTTTTCTCCTTGATATCTCACAATGGTTTAAAACTTTAATTGAGAAAATAAATATAAAACAAACAACACAAAATAACAAACTATTTTGAAAGCAATGACGCGGCGACATGAAGAGATGATATCCTCCTCTAAAACTCATAATTTTCCCTCATACTTTCCCTTGTACCCAATTAAAATGTATTTGATAAAGCGCGAGATAATAAACTGGAGAAAACTTTCATGCAATGTAAAGTAAAGTGTAAAGTAAACATTTGGTCAAGTTGAGAATGCAAGATAAAATCATACTTCAAAAGCAGATCAACAAAATTGAATATTTTCGGTCACCGTGTTTTTAATGAATATTCTTCTCTTCAGCGCCGCAGAAGAGATATATGGATAGATATATAATTGTCACATATTTTAGATATTCTTAGTATATCATTTGATATACTAGGTATATTACAGGCTATTACATCGTATTGCAGGCTATTACACCGTATTACAATATCAATCTCATCCAATCTATTCGTTTCATGTCTCAACTTATAGCTTTCCTAATTCACATCTAAGTATTCGAATTGTATGGGTTCTATTGTTAAAAAACATATATTACTACTTATCTTACGCTATTTCAGTAGAATAGCCAATTATAAATATTTTGGAACTGAAATATAATCCGTATTACAGGCCATTACACTGTATTAGAAGCTATTACACTGTACTACAGGGAAATTACACCGTATTACAGGCTATTATACTATTTCTTACAGGCTTTTTACGTGTGATATGGACGACATATATGGGCGCCCATATATGTTGTGTGCTATCAGTATATATTACAAGCTATTACGCCGTATTACAGATTATTTGAGTACTGTATGACAGGCTGTTTATGTTCGATGAACGAATTATATTTTATGTATCGGGTCTGTTCCATGTGACATACATATCGTGTAAGTGGGTAAGTGTCGTGTTTTACATGACGGGATATTTCGGCATACGACGCGTCTTCTTCATGTATGACGTGTTATATTTGAGGTATACGACGTCATTGCCCTAGTATATCAATTTCTACTATGAATATCCGCTGATATTCGATGTAATTAAAACAAACGGGATATAGTTTAAGCAAAATAGATATTTACAATATGGTCTCAATGATATAAAAATGACGATGGTGATATATTTACAACAGATGTTAAACATAAAAAGTAGTCAAGAACGCTCGTTTCTTTGTTATATAATTTTGAAACTTCATTCTATATTCAGGTGTGTCAACAATAGACTTAAAACCACCAAACTCTCTTCTTTGGGCCATCTATCAATATAGTCTATAGCATTATTGTTATCGTTGGGGGATGCCATGATGCTCTCTCTGCTGTCTGTAATTATGGTGAGCAAGACAAGAAAACTGCTGACTTGTCATTTTTCGTTGCCCGTCAATTTTCAATTCTCGTTATTAAATTTGATATACCGGGGTATGGTATATCACTTGATATACCTAGTATATCAGAATTTACTTTAGATATCAAGTTGATATTCATCTATACGCAACAAAAGCTGACCAATTTATTTACATCTTACATATGCACCAGCAAGGTCTCGTCGATCAGAGACCGAAAATGAATTCAATATTGACACCATCTTACTCGTGACTAGAAAAGGATTGAAATCCTGACAAATTCAACACAAGATACTGGGCTTACTATTTCAACAAGGCTACAGCGCGAGTCTCAATTTTATAATTTTACCTAATATATAGTATATCTTTATTTTGCTTATTTTTCTACTTTTTATTCTTCCCTGACGTATGCGAATTTCTCATCCAATCTCATGTTTGTTCCAATTTCTGCACCAGTATGAGTTTTTTAGACACTTCTATTTCCAGACAACATGTTCTCGTAACAATGTCCATTATTTCCTCAAAGCCTACTCAATTTAGCTTGCCAATTAGTCTGATTCTTTCTGATATGTTCGACTCCATATTTTAGCTAATTTATAATGAAATATTTAATATTTGTATTTATGTAATTGATCATATTACCATTCTTCTATCTTTCTCTAGCTTCGTCTTACCAATCCAAATTACAATGTGCTACTCACACCAAGTCTCAATCCTAACATCTCTCTATGGCTCTCCTATCAAGTTTTTGCTTGTTTTCTGGTTAATTTTTATATTCAACGCTTATGCATTAACTAAAACCAAATTAAATACAAATTCCATTACTTTTGTTCTACCCACAATGAAGACAATTTGGTTTTAGACATTCACTTTCATGCAAGTAGAACCTATGTAATTATTTATAGGAGGCATGAAATATTGGTGAAAACAAATAATCAAAAGAATGCCGCCTTAATTCACAATACACTACCTGCTTGTTTCACCTCCTTCGTTTAAAAAAACGCTTGTGGGATTAAAAGAAAAAACACGTTTGTGAGTAATTTTATCTCGAGGAAAATTCTTCTTCTTCTTTGATGAATGAAGAAAGGGAAACAATTGTCATCCTATATTTCTTTTCTGACGATCTACAAAATCGTCTAAAAAAGTAACAAATCAATTAGTGACAAATTAAGTTCCGCCACACGTGGTTACCATCATGAATCTTTCTTCCTCCTTTTGAAGTATGATTTTATCGGCTTGCAACCCAAGAGACTATGATGTAAAGGAATCACCAATATCTACAATTTCGGTCACCCGGTAGATTTCGTATTTTTTTACTGGCGGAAATTTTCAAAGTTTTCAAAGTTTACAAAATCACCAGGTAAATTTTCATTTTTCATTATTCATTACTTATGTTACCCTCAGATCCGAGTTATTCCCACATGATTACCCTGGTTAACCAACTGCACCTTTGTTGACGATATGATGATATATGGGGAGAGAAACACAAAAATCGAAGACATTTTTCTATATAATAATGCTGCTGGCTTCTGTCTGCTGGAAGGAGCACAACTGCCCAAAATTACATGTATAATAGAGCACAACTGCCCTCAAAACATGACACTTGAGAACGTGTAATAGTCAGGAGGGAGCTGTGATGCAAAAAAAAATATGAAACTATGCAAATCAAGGTGAATATATAACAATTAGAAATACGCGCTTACGTAAAGCTAGCTGTACCTTAGCCGTACCTTACTAGATATGTGTATTTACAATAGATGAGTTCAAAAAAACGGACAACAGTTTAGTTTGTCAATACACTACATATGAAAATAAAACTAACTCAAAACAAACAGCATATGGACAATATTCAGTAGGATCAACCGAAAAATTAAGTGCGGCTAAGCCAGGATAAAGTACGGCTAGGTAAAATAAAGCACGAAAATAAAGGCCAGTAAAATATTCGTCAAGTTAAATCTAGTGAAAATAAGGAACGGCTAGGTAAAATAAAGGACGGCTGGGCAGTATTCCTTAGGTTAAATCGAAAAATTAAGTACGGCTAGCTAGAACAAAGTACAGCTAGGTAAAATAAAGGACGGGTGGGCAATATTCGTTAAGTTAAACTGAAAAATTAAGTACGGCTAACGAAAATAAGGAACGGCTAGGTAAAATTAAGGAAGGCTGGGCAATATTCCTTAGGTTAAATCTTATAATGGTTAATGGTTAATAATGGTTAATGGTTACATTGTAGTAGTAGATTTAACCTATTAATAGGTTAAATCTACTACTACAATGTACGGCAATGTATTTATTGATTTGTTACCTAATTTTTGAGTCGGCCATACATAATAAATTTCAGTTGCACCTTAATTTGGTTAGTCGTACCTAACTTTTGCCAGCCGTACCTAATTTTCGAGTCAGGCATACATAATAAACCCAAGCCGTAGCTTAATTTGGTTACCTAAACTTTCGTGGTTAAAGGCTTGTCTGAATGAACAATATTGATGAAGTGCTGATAAAATTATACTTGACACAAACTATTTTTAAAACAATTTGCATTTGACAGCAGGAGTATATACCTTAACGGTACTAATTTTCGCGGGCATTAATTTTCGAAAATTTGTACCCGCAAAAAATTCAATTTTGTTTAATCCGTGAAAATTAATACCTGCCGAAAAAACTGGAAAAAAAACTGAATTTCTAAGAATTTTCCACCCTTATGTCAATAACAACTTAGGGACAAAAATACAAATTAATTTAGTAACAATATACTGTTATTTTCTTCTCCGCTTATCGAAGTTGCTCCACCCAGGGAAACACTGAGTCTCACTTCCTTATTTCCACAAGAGCTCGATTCATACCGATGGAGGGTAGATGATGTAAGTGATGATGAATCAGAATGGGAATGCGACAATGACACAACTGAATGTAATGATGATGACATAACTGATGGTGCCAATAGAGATGTTTCTAATGCGGATGACGATGGCGCGCGCAATGTGTTTGATTTATTTCAGTAGTTATATTGTAACATTTCATTTAAAATTTTTAAACAACTAAATAGGTTTAATGTTGATCAAAAGTTTTTGTGTTTTTAATTTTTTTGATTTTGGAACTGACTGAAACCTTCAAAAAAATTACTTAATTTTTGATGATTCGCGACAATTAATACACGCGAAATGCAATTTTTTTCGATTTTTTTTACCGTGAAAATTAGTATCAGCAAAAATTAGTACCATTAAGGTAGGTGAAGGAATTGATGATATATATATATATATCATCAGCTGACAGTATGTTTCCCATGCATTTCCACACATGAATTCCATTATATGACATTATACTGTTTTGATATTGTGGTGGCACGCCTCTTATAGAGTGCCTGCTCCCCTTACCAGTATGTGCCACTTGCTGCTAACTGCAACTTTGATTGTTCCTTTCGTTCATTTAAAGATAACAAATCAAACAAAACTTAATGTTATCTGAAAGTATAGACATTCAGCTATCATTATGGAAAGTTTCAGAGTGAATCAACTAATACTTACTGATTTATAGGGTAAACTTTAACATCGAGTCACGATCATCGTGAAAAAAATATTAAAAATGGTGACTTCGAAAAATAAATGCTTCAAAATACAGTATCATAAATAATGGAACAATCGATTCCTTGATATTACTCTGCTGCTTTGAAGCATGCCAACAAATGAGATTTTATCCACATAAACAGTTTTCCTGTATTTAACGTGTACGCAAGTAAATCAACAAGGTAATTCTGTAACCACGTGTCCTTTCTCCACTATAGTAACAAAAGTTGTTCTTGTTAGCATTGATTTCAGCTTGATTATTCATACAGTTAAATCTTTCTCACATACATTCAATTAGCTCCAAATCCCGCAGTGATAATCACTCATAGATTCACCATTCAAGAAAATGTGAAACTTGTTTCATAAAACTTGCCACACAAAGGGCCTAGTCATTAACAAATACGCCATACTTTACTGTTCAGAATTTTATCACACGTGAATGATTAGTGCGACGCACTGATCCGAAAAATAAATACACATCATCATTATAATGATTACTATCATGCATAGTCATTATTTAAAAAAATCTAATGACTGTGTAGTGATGATATTTGTAAATAATAAAGGCATGTATTTTTATAAGCCTGTGGTTGTTGCTTATCTGCAGAATCAAAGGGGACAAGCAGTTACATTGAGAGAAAAGGGATTAAATTTTAGTATGAACATCATATTCTATAAAATTTTGTTATTAACATCACTTGATGAATGCAAAATTAGTTATCGGAAAGAGGAACAAGTTAGTGGAATGAGGAACATCACCCCAATAATGTTTGCGATAGCAGTATTTATTACCAATCTTATTCTGTTTGTTTATTCCTGTTGATTTGAAATCTAGAATGACCAATTGTTCTGCTAAATCCAATTAGTTGTGTTTTCTCGTTCGCAACAAAGAATTTTGCAACTTTAAAATTGAAGTTAGCGATAAGGGGAGCAGGCACCATATTTGTGTTTTATGTACTTTACGTTTAATCATGGCTTACAAGAGTTCTGTGTGTCTTAGTCCTTATAAGCCATATTCATTCATTATTCTCCCATTTAATTTCCCACATTTTCTTTTTCTATTTTTATCATTTATTTTTTGAGAGCAGTTGTTCTCTTCTTATAGACAGGGAGCTACAATGTCAAAAAAACTGGACGGGGAGGTGAATTTATAATTTTGCTTTAAACAAACATGTATTGAAATGAAAAAAGTTTACCGGACATGTTACATTTATTTAAGGAACTTGTCCGGGAATTTTTTAGGTTCAAATGACGTCATTCTAAAGGGAAAAATCGAATTTCAATGTATTATATACCATTTCATAGCAAACTTTATGTTGATTAAAAATTATAAGAAGACCTAGTAAAAATAATCAATATTTAAGAAACTATACGTCATTAAATTTGTTCTCGTGACGTCACCAGCATATAACAGAAAATTTTTTTTCACATTTCAATATGAAAAATATTGTTTCAAATATTTTTTTATATAATTGTTTGATAAAAAAAGAACATGATCTTCCACCTTCATAAATTTTGCATAAGTTCTAGATCTGCCACTGGGACCTTAAGCATCTGTGAGGGCAACAGGTAATCCATGAATACCTCGCGTTCATTGTCATGTAATTTTTAATTTTGTTTCATTGAGTAATCATCAAATATTTCAATGATTGCTGAGCATCTTTCCTTATCTCCCTTTATGTGGATCAAAACATATTTGAAGTTATAAAGACATAAGTTTCCCTACTAATCTACCATCTTAGTATAAATAATTATGAATGCTAAAACTTTCTCTTCTCTTTTATTTGTAGATCGTGTAGCATCGTTATTATTATCAACGTTGTTACTCAAAATTTGATATGGAACATGATCCAAAAATATTTTTTTATATAATTGTTTGATAAAAAAGATCATTTTCTATCATTTGCCATGGAAAACAGTGACAACTTGACAAGTTCCATCTCATCAAACCAGAATTCAAAAGAAAGTAGTGATACTACTGCTCGAAGTAGTCAGCAGTCGACTTTGTTAAATACTACAAGCAATGGCGGTGACAGTAGCACATTTTTCTCCAACACAACTGAACACGAGACGAACAGTTCACTGACTGATATAACGTCTACTACATTGTTTTCGTCTTCTGCCCTAACAGAGACCGACATTGAAAAGTCACACCATGTCACTCGTGAATTGCTCCTTAAAAAGCAACTTCTACATGACATACAGAAGCTTAAGATAGAACTCAGTCAAAAGGACCTGTTGATTGATACTATCAAAGCAGAAAATTTGAACCGAATAGATGACCTTGAGGACAAACTATCAGATGCACTACATGAAAAACAAATAGTGGCAGTAAGGTACGAAAATAAACTCCGAGCAATACAAGACCAATATGAAAAGCAAATCAAATCACTAAAAACAGAACTGCATGGAAGTTTGGAGTTGCAAAAGAAGTATCAGTGGAAATGCAAAGATGCTACCAGCAAATTATCAAGCACAAAGGAAAATCTTGTGGATGTTCAACTGGAAGAATCAGATTATTTGGAATTGAAAGGGAAATCAGAGGAGACTTTATCTACACAAGAACTCTTTGCTGTATGTATTTTCACTGTCACTTTCTTTTGCTAAAAACAGATGATTTTGTTTTGTTACTTTTGTATATCACTGTCACTTAAAATGTAAAACTACATTCTGTAAAAAGATTTGACTGTTTATGTAGGTATTTATAAAGAACTTTAAAATCTCTAAAAATCACCTTTCATTCATTCATATCTTCTTTTTTTTTTTGGTTAGGTAAAACTCTACGAAAACAATCGACCATTGAAAGTGCAAATAGAAACGTTAATGCAGAGAATTGACATCTTGACAAGTGACTTAAAGGATAGAGAGGATGATCTTGAAGTTGAAAAAAGGGTTTGTCTTCTTTTGAGGTTTCTTGCAATATTAGGGTACCAATCATTCCGGTTTCCTGGAGGTACCCTTAAGTATCAGGAGTGGAACCTAATATTGGGTACCCTGAATAATCATTCTCGCAAAGATGTGATTGATATTAGACTTTATGCAGCAGTGAAAAGAGTAGAAACGGCCACAAGATGATAAACCAGAGAACCTATTGATGTTTTCAGGGTACCAATTGGTTCAGCGTAACGATTTTGAAATCTGTATCCTAATGTGTATTTGATTGGAACTCCTAATTTGGGTAGCCAGAGAAGTTGAAAGTTAAGGCCCGAGCTCAAAAATTGACAATTTGGATTTCCTTATTGCAGATTTTTTTTCTTTTTTAGGAACATGAGGAAGAGCATCATGTTAGGTCTGAGCTTGATGTTCGTTGTCAACATTTTCAAGTGCAGATACAAGACCTTCGTGCACAGTTGTCCCACAAGTCTTACAAAAATCAAAATTTCGATGTTGTGCAGAGGTATTGAGAACAGTCTAGTGTTAAAAAAAGATCATAATTTCTTCAGGAGTAATAATTAACAACCTTGAAACAATTTTGTTGCAATTTGTTTTCAGCGAAAGAGATTCTTTAGAACGTCGAATAGTTGATTTTGAAAAGACATGCACTGTACTAAAGTTGGAGCTAGATAACAAAGTCAGTCAGTTGGAGACATTGCGTGGTCAGGTAGGAGCTTTGTGTTCTTCATTTCCTTAATGTGTTTTTTTTTGTTGATATGGTAAATTTGAACTAAGTGGGAAACCTTGGAATATTAAGAATGTTATTTCTGACTCTTGTTATAATTGAAAAAACATATCAGTTGTAATTCTTGTCAACTAACTAAATAGAAAATGTAAACGGATTCTTCAAGACACCAATTTTTGAAATTCTTGTGTAACCAACTGAAGCCAAATTGACATCTGTATCCTTGTTGCAGTTGGCTTTGAAGTAGTAAAGGAAATGCATGCCACGAGGGGTGAAATATACCTTATTAAAGTTATTGGTGAAAAACTGTTATTTAGATGCAAGAACAAAACCAAAGATTAGCATTATTATTGCAAGACAAAGATTATCTGGCAAAGCAAGTTAGTGAATTAACTCCAAGATATAGGATTCTTGAAGAAAGATTCGAAAAAACATGTAAGCAGTTGGATGATGTGAAGCAAGCGAGAGAAGAACTGTATGAAAAGTACCTTAATTCAAGGTAACTTATTTTGATAGTTCGCAGATCGATTAAGGATTCCTTTTCTGATTGGCTATTATCTTAACAGTGGATCTAACATTAGGCAAAATAAGTTAGGGAGTACAGTGTCATGAAGGAATGTTGATTAGGTTATTTGCACGTTTTTCTTTTATACTCTAAATGATCTTCCACCTTCATAAATTTTGCATAAGTTCTAGATCGGCCACTGGGACCTTAAGCATCTGTGAGGGCAACAGTTAATCCATGAATATTCAGAAAACAATGAATCACAAAGCAATGAAAGTGTTCAGATTTGATCTGTTATAACTTAAAGTTTGATTGATGAAGTGAGAAAAAAAGAAATGCTATTGAAACACAAGATAATACAAGATACTACTATCCTTGCGTCTTTGTTTTCAGTACGATGTCAAAACCTAACTTCTCAGGTTGTGTGTAGAACGTGAAAATATGCTAATGATGTAATTAAATGATAAAATTCCCAATAGTATAGTAATAATAGCCTTTCTTTTTAAATGAAATCCACAAGGAAAACGAATCCTTTTTTTTTTCACTCACATCACTGTCCTCGTTGTCTTCGTATTTGCTTAAAGTCTCTAATATCCTCATAGACGATTTCATTTTCAATTTCTCATTTAACAATCTATCTTACAAAAATTACCTTCAAAAGGAGACTATTAGATGTGGAATGCAGTTCCTTTCAATGAACTGTTGCAAACCAAAGAGATTAGGTTATACTTGCACTTGGTTTAAGCTCTTAAATTTTTCAGGCGTTTCCATAAAAACTGATTCAGCTATTTCAATATTTGGGTTTCACTACTGTTCAAATTCGATATCATAAGCATTTTTAACAAAAGGTCCCTAATAGTTTTTAACTTCTGCTCAGTTCTCTGTATTTTAAACAAAAGTTATAGTAGTAACAACTGCTTGTTGTCCTTCCTCTATCAACTTCAGCATTTTATTTTTCATTTTTTTTTTTTTTCAATTTCAATTTAGAGAACACTACAAACAAGAATATGAAGAGCGTATGAAAAGAGAGCTTGATGAACTATCATCAAAGACAAACATGGAATTGAACAGAATAAAGGAAAGCACATCTGAACTGTATGAACGTGAAAACCGGTAAATTGCAAACAGATTTGCATAAAATTCATAGTATTATTAAATTGTACATATTTATACAGGTAGCATTCTTCAGGTATAAAAAATATTTCCCTGCTATTAGTGAAGTATTATGTATTGGATGATGTTTACATTTTGAGGAAATAATATTATTCACTAAAGTGACTTGAAAACATCAGGCGTCAGAAAACTCCATGTTTAATGTATGTAGTTTCCAGTTTTCAATGTTATTCTTTTGATATCTATCATATACACATTTGAGTTGGGCCGGTGTGACATCACACAATGACTTTATAAAACCTTTAATTTCAGGTGAAATAAGTATTTTTAAAAACTTTTGTAACTTGGGGTTAATTCAGATATGCTCAGGGAACATTTTAAGCAAAAGTTTTTCGAACATGCAGAACCTCTTCACATAGGATTTTGAGAAATAAAATTGTCGTGTCTTAAATGGATATAAAATAATTTTTTCTTTTTTATTGCGGAATGCAAAATTCGTTTCTTCTTCATTAGAAACCTCAGAGAGTCCAAAAATACTGCTATACTTGAACAAGACAGACTACTAAACAATGAGAAAGTGTTACAAGCCAAGCATAATGAACTAATTGGGGAGTAAGTTTTCAAATATTTTATATATTTATTATTTTCTTATAATGCATTAAATAACGATTCTTCAGGTCAGATTCAAACTATATTTTTTAAGCACTTATGAAACCAGGAGGCACGGTTGATCTTACTGTATATGCTTTAGATTTCGTCAATTGCAAATCAGTTCAGATGGAAAGCTAGCCGAATCACAAAATGAATTGAAACTTAAGTCATTCGAACTGGACAGGATACAAATGTTGTATGAAGAGGCCCTCAGTAACATCAAGAAAATGGGACTTCAAAATGAAACCATTGCTAAAAAATTAGAGGTACATGTCCCGTTGTTTCTCTGGGGGATTTTTCTCTTTCAAATTTACTGTGCCATCGAATAGACCCAAGAAAGTAATAACACTTTTGAATGAACCTACACTGAATCCCGGACAGGTTTATTTACTTCATTTTATTTGCAATATTTTTACAGCAATTGAAATTTGATTGCGGAAATTTGAATGACTTCCATTTTAATTATGAATTTACTTTAGACTGTCAATAAGGAATACTATGCCTTGAAAGGTTCATCAGAAAGAAGGATTACTGAAATACAAGGGCATAACAATGAGTTACGATCTAAAGTAACTATATATGAAAAACTTGAGCAGGAGTTAGATGACGTGGTGATGCAAGCAGCTGAAAGTACGTTATTGTGTGTTTTGTGTGTCTACATGCGTTTAATTTAATCTAATTCGAGATTGTTTATATAACTTGCAATTATATGATTTAATGTGTAGATAATTATAGTATTATTTCTTTCAAGTGACTAGAAAAGGACATACCTTTTGTTGTTATTTGTATGTTAATGCCCTTGAAAAGCCGAAGCAGAGAGAAGAAGATATCTGGCAAGCTGTAAGTCATTCTTATACAACGTTCTCTCCTAGTGGCAAACGAAGTTGATTCTGAACGCGTTTTGTTTGCATATGGTTACGGTGCTAATGTTCCAAGCACTGCCAAAAGGAGAATGCAGCAGAGGTAAAATCTTCAATATTCGAAAGTATCCCAAAATTAATTATTTAATGCCTCTCTTGAATCGCACTACCAGTTATTTCAACAGAATTTTGAATTGCTCACAAGTTACTTACTTACATCCTATTCTTCCCTCGCAGTGTTCAACTTGCGAGACGAGTGTTGCAACTAGAAAGAGCGAACACGTCGTTACGCCATAATCTCGACAGAGAGGAGAAAAAGAAAGAACAAATTGCTGAAGAAGTATGAATCTTTTTCCATGATTACTGTACAGACATAAACTAGGGTTGTCCAGCGGGCCTGGAATAGCTGAGAAATAAGTCTTTTTTTCGGAAATTTGGATGGAAAAACTGGGAAAAAAGTTACTTTTCATATTGCAAGGCTGGAAAAACTGGATTTTTTTTTTTAATTTGGGGAAAACCCCCTTACTTTTGTTATCTGCAGTCAAAATTTTCAAGAGTGCTTCTGCTTCTTGCAATTTCGCTTGAGATTCTAGCAGTAAATTAATTAAGTTGTGCACACGTTGGACTAGTTTGAATTGAAAGCTGGAATTTTATTGTATTTCAAGTTAAAAGGCTGGCAAAAATAGCAATTTTTGGACCTGTAAGGCTAAAAGAAAATATGCTCACTAGAAAAAACCTACTATTGAACTACTGGACAATCTGTAAAAATTTACTTTACCTATATGGTAAACAAAAATTCTTAATGTTTTTCTTCCAGCTCAAAAATTCCACTCAGTTGTTGAATGATGCACAACAACCATACAACTATTTGATCGATAGTATCAGAACACGTGAAGAACATAATAAAACATTGAAATGTACCATTTCCACGCTTGAAAGTGACATCAAGTAAGCAGCCTCGTCATTCATATCTGTAAAATAATGATAGCCCACAATGAAGCCTGTACATAGCTAAATGCTAAGCTACTACGTATCAGTTGCTTTGGCAGCACGCTTTGTCGGTGAATTGGATTAGGTACTGGAACATTAATGAAACAAAAACGAAAACTGAAATTCTTGAACTTTAAAAGCGTGCATACTCACCACGAGCGGACATTTGAAATAATGAAGAAGTAATTTTATCATAAAAGAAGTTCTTTTCCCCAGCGTGCCCGATGTGACTGATGTTGAGTTTCGACTTTGTATCGACTTTGCTTATGTTTGTTCGTCTGTGTTTAGGGAACATACTATTTTGCGATCACAAAACTTTCTGTGTGATAGTGTCTTCTTTCCGTTCGAAAGAACGAGACAACGATGTTCTCGTTAACCAAGACAGAAATAACAAAGTGGTGACTGTAATCTAGCGATCACAATTTGGTATCTTAGTCAAGAGTTCATGGCTACTTCCAATTTAAATAGCCTGTTATTACGTTTATTTCGTCTCTCGTTTTGTTCATGTATCCCTTTCGTTGTGTTCGATTAGAAACTTGAAAAGAGAAAATGTGAACCTTCAAACTTCAAACAATCAGATGACAACAGATTTGGAAAGACTTCTCAACCAGAGAGAGGTAAGAAATCAAAATTTAGCGAAGATTTTCATTCAGCAATACATTTTTCAACCTCGTTTTTATGAAATTTATTGTTTCAATATATTAATTCTCTGTTTGTCTGTCTGTCGAAATTGTTGCCTGAAGAACGTGATGATTTTTATGCCGTGGAATTTGACCTTTATTCAAAATAAAAGTTCGAAATAGGGAGAAAAAAACTGAGTGAGGATCAAAATATTTGATGGAGATAGGAAGAAGTTCGAGAGAGGGAGAGTTCGCTATATTTTTAAATTATTACTGCTCATGGAAATGAAGGCACTCACTCCATATGTTCAATGTTCGTTCTCCTTTAATAAGAGAGCGAGCGCTAATAATATGCTGAATGGAAATTTCAATAATTTTCAGGATCTTTCTTAACTGAACTGTGCCCATAAGTTAATGCATTTTAAGAAAAATATGAATAATTTTTCTATGTTTTTTTTTAGGAAATGAATGTGTTGAAGCAAGTTGTCCTCGGCTTAAAATCTACACAACATGACAGTTCAGCCAAAGAATTTGGTAAATCTGCTTCTGTTGTGTACGGACCGCATGTATCAGGGCGTACGTCCTTACGACGTGAACCACTTGAATCGGTCAACGCTGGCAAACCACTTGTCTTCGTAAGTTAAGACGTCACACTGGAATTTCTGTTTAAAACTAATTCTGCACAACTGTCCTAACAAACCTCGTTTTGATTTGTTAAATACTGCGGAACCTCCCATTGAGACCAAAAAAATGTGTTTGCTATAAGGAGGTCCGTTAAATAGAGGTTTGAACTTCAAGGAGAAAATGCATCTGTTTCTGAATAAAGTATCCACTGTATGGGATGTCCGCTATAAAGAGGTTTCACTGTATTTACATATTTTATGCAACCCCATATGCGGGGAACTTCAGGGATACAAGGAAATCCCCTGCCTCCATCACATATCCTCCCCAATCCCATTCTGTATGATAATGTTCCGTTTAGACTAATACCGAAACTCCGATATGGTATGAGAAGCTAAAACGAAAGAATGCAGCCATGGAAAGGAAATGAGTTTCTGGTTGATTGAAACTTTGGAAATTCCAAAGATATTCAAAAGCGTGGCCTCGTTCAATGTGAACCATACTGAAAGTTTCATTTTCGGTGGTTAATTTTACGGACACCGTAAAAATATTTTTCTTCTTATGCATGCACTAGGGACCTTAAGCAAATACGACGACAACGAGAACGGCGACGTGTGTGCAACAAAGGATTCGTTTTCCTTGTGGATTTCGTTTAAAAAGAAAATCTATTTCATACTATGTTAATTACATCATTAGCACATTTTCATGTTCTAAACACAACGTGAATTGTTATGTTTTGAAGTCGTACTGAAAACAAAGACGCAAGAATACAAATATCTTGTATTGCTTTTATCCTGTTTCGATAGCCATTTCTTTTATAACAGACCAAATCTTTAAACTTTCATTGCTTTGTGATTCATAGTTTTCCGAATATTCAATAATTTTTCTCACGTCGCCGTCCTCGTAGCCGTCTTAGATGCTTAATGTCCATCTTATACTTTATAAGACTTAAGCGCTCAGGTGCGAAAAAACTCCTCCTCTGTGCCAGAGGCTTAAGCCGGATCTCCACTAGACAGGAAAATGTAGCAGTGGAAACTTTTAGAGAAACCTAATTGGCTATCAAAATGTTGCCATGCAAAAAGTAGAAAATGCTTGAAGAAGCTGCTTAATTGAGTACGTAATTTAAAATTAATTCAGTACTTCTTGGTACTAATGTAAATATATGAATTTTGTACATATGTTTTTATGAAGAACTAAATCTTGCCCAATAAACGACTCGTTTGTTTTTTTCGTGGAAACGTATAGCGACTGAATAGCTGTCCCCAATTTTAAAGATTTTGGGTCCATGGAAGTGCTAATACTCGAAAATATATGCTAATATTCGACGTTATCAGTCAGTCATTGAATGAGGAGCCTTCCCCCAATTCAAAACAAGTTGCTATGGTAACATGACGTAGAGTGTACAGAAGAGAGAACTAAAAGAGAGGGAACGTTGCCATAGAAACCTTTGTATTTTTTCTTCTTTGGACGCTCGATACGGATGCGCTTCCAACCTGTGGAGGGGGTGCAATGTAGAAAATTCCATGTATCTTTCTACCATCCCCTCACGATTTCAATCCATTCTTGTTGGAAATTCGCCGAGCTTTCAGAAATGGGTGTGCTCTGAATTTGATAGTTTTCGAAAGTACTTTGCATCTCAAAGTTACAACTAGCCTTTGATTTATAGAAACAGGACCTAAACCGAATATGTCTGTGTAATGAACCGCGTGAATTGCGTCAATGATTGCAACGTATATGATGTATATATAAACATGTTTTGTTTTCTAGGAGAGAGAGAGCGATATAGATCTAAAATATCGCCAACATAAGCAACCCAACATCCTATTTGTAGAATGACTGATGGGCATAAACTTTCGCAATAGTAAAAATCGTGGAATTCACAGCAAAAACTTTCGCGAATCGCAATTAAATGTAAATTTCGTGAAAATAACTTGCGATTTGATGGTTTGATTTTTTTGCCGCAGAAACTCGCGAAAGGGGAGGAAAAACTTTTATTTCTTTGTGTATCCTTCTGAATGTTTCTTGTATGCTGTTCCCAGATCGAAAAGAAGTGACGCATCATAATAGTGATTCCCACCCACCAACCTCCAAGGAGAAACAGGAGTCCGCATGTCACCACTGCGGTGAAGACTATATAAAATGTCTGCGAAGAAGGGATTCAATTGTTTTCTTTTTGAATTTCTAAATCATGATTTTTTATTCTCGTGGGACCTCTATAGAATTTCAAGATCGTAAAATTAAAAAGTTATAAACAAGATACTACAAAAAGACGAGCAAAGAAAAATGGACCATGTAAAGAAACGAGGCAGGGGAAGAGGTATTTTATTTACATTTGTTTGAAGGAGATATGAATGTGTTTGATTATAAAACGTTTCGCCAAAAATAAGCCATCTTGAATAAATGTGAAGGCTTCATCTGCCACTCAAAAATTAAATAATAAGCAATTTATAACTAAGTGAAGAACATTTATTTATTATTCTCCAAACAAAAATTGTTAAAAAACAAAATGATGATGTTGCACATCGCGATTTTACTTGCTTTTTCTGTTTTGACATAAAAGTTGGATGGAAGATTTGATATTCAAAAAAGATATGTAGTTCTTTCTTTGTAACATTTGAACAGGCGAACTTTTTATTACGAGAGAAATGAATTCTTTAAGAGGAATTGTGAGACACAATCTTCTATGATGACAGAAAAGGTTTTGTCGAGGAACGAAAAGAAAATGTGTTATTATGAATCATTACATTATTTTATTTCGGATTTCTGTTATTCGGTAATGTGGAAGAGATTTTTTTTACTCTTTCCAAAACGTATTTACATGAATAATATTTTGGCAAAAATCGAAAAAGCCCTATGAATAACCTTAATTAATCTGAACTAATCATAGTGTGACTTGGGCTATTTTGACCAAGTAGGAAAAGTATTTATAGAATTGGTACCACCGGCGAGACAATATCTTCTTAAAGGCTAATTTTGACTACCACAACATCCTTGTCTTGTGCACAAAATTTATAAAATTAAACACTGCAAAGGCTTCTGCTTTTCCTCATTCATCTTTCCAATGTTGATTTCTTAAACAACATGTCTATTAATATACAAAGTGAATATCTGGTAGTGTATTATGGCCTTTATAAATACGGTGAAATTGACTCGCGAGTGAAAATTGGTAAGGGAGCGTACGCAAATACGACTATGGCGAGAATTGTGATGTGGGTAAAATAACATCTCTCTTGCTAAATTAAGAACATGAAATGCGCGACGTGCGACGGACGACGGGGCTTTCCCTGACTGTTGTCACCGTGACGTGCGGCATCATGTACCAGTAAGTAAGTGTGTCCAAATGTTTACCGACTGGTGGCCTTGTGGTAGAGTGCTCGCCTTCAGTGCGGGAGGTCAGGGTTCAAATCCTGCCCGAGTCATGCCAGCGATATCTAAGGCGGTTGTCTGGTTGAGCGGTTGAAGCCTACTTGCGACTTCCGTAGCCCAAATGGGGGCTCTAAATGCTCTGGGACCTCCTTCGCAGGACCCTCATTGATAACAGTTCTATCATAACTGAAGACGCAATCCTGGGTAAACATTAATAATAAATAATAATAATAACAAAAACATTTCTTGGTCACTTTTAAGCTAAGCTGGGTTCGTGTGCACTTCATAATATTATTTGAAAATCTAACTTACTCGTTTATACGAGCATGGGCGTTTATTCGGAAATGGACGTACACCGAATAAACGGCATGTCCATGGCGTTTATTTGCATCTAACATTTGGTCCTTTTGGTAATTAAAAAAAAAATGGATCAGAAACTGACGTCAGACATTTTTTGTCACAATGATACGAACAATTTTGGTGAATCAAAGCGAGTGATACAAGATCAAAATGTCGTCACCTAGCCAAACTTTCGTCATTTTTCCCCGACGAAACATTTTATCTATTTTACCTTTTATCATTTTTTTTTTCAAAAGAAGTATAAAAATGGAAATGAGTCCCCTATTTAGGTTTTATTTTTCGTTTATTGTTTTTTTTGTCTGCTTACAGTGTTAATAATTATACATAGTCTAATAGGTTACGCTCTGATCAATGCATTCACTTTGACCACGTGCGTGATCACAATAAAATCGCAGAATGAGTTGTCGCCGGCTGAGAACAATGAGGTGCCGGACCATTGTTTTTTCTATAGACTATGATAATTATAATAGGACTGTTTTTCTGTTGATACACACGAGGGAGAGGTTGTTAGACAAACAGGTGTTTGTCCGAACTTTAAAGGGATCCTACCATCTAAAATGAAAATTTGTTATTTGTTTATAAACCAGGAAAAAACAAGATTGCCATCGGACTTTTTGACAGAAGTGAATCACTGCTATGCAACACTGCAAAAACGTTCGCAAAATACAGCCGCCATTACAGACTTTCGCTTCGCTCCTTCGATCCAAAATTCAGTTATAGCGTCCAGTCCCCACGCGCCGTGTGACGTATGAGTGGACTAACGAATATAGAAAGACTGTACTCACCCAGTGGAGATCCACTTGTTCTGACCTTTTTAAGGCTCGTTAAACACATTTATCTATACCATGATCAACCACAAGTATAAGAGAGGTAAAATAACAAAAAAGTGTAATGAAATTCAAATCCTTTTCCACAAACAAAACAACATTTTACTCGAATTTCCCAAGAATCGACTTTTCGGTCATTTCCCAGAAGCAAAATCAAAATAAACTTTCGTCTTTACCACTCAAATGAAAAGTCCAAACCAAATTAGCAATCAAGACTTGAATTGAAGTACGCACCACGCTTGTTTCTTTGTTATTCTCACCAAACTGAACTCTTTGGTATGATAGATCAACTTGGCGTTTATCATTAGGGACTGGGGGTTACTCCGAAGTTTGTCTTGATGAGGAAGAAGCGAATTCTCGGAAAGACGGTACAATATTAAAAAATAATTTGGCTGATTATCGACCCTTGCGGGTTTTTTTATACCTTTTAAGATATGGGGATGTTTTATTTATGGTCTGAGGAAGTGTTTTACAGAATATTGTTTTAGATGGTAGGATTTCTTTAACAAGAAAAAATGTTGCTCTCCTCCTGAGATGTCTGAATAACCCGGCTATGTCTCTTTGTTCTCGAAAAGGCAATTCGTCACTTATGACGTGGATATATATATTTGATTTTGCCAAATGAGCTCCAGCTGCATGTTGACGCAATTAAAAGTATAGCAAGAGATATCAGAAGCTGGTAGAAGCTAAAGTTGTCATGAAAATTTTATTTCGTCAATTATTTTCCTAAATCGAAATATGCTCTCGGCTATATCCTATGTAACCAGCATAGGCTTATATGCTGGGAATAGGGTACTCTTCTATACAAGACTAATTTAAATCTGATTTGTGATAACCGCAATCATCATTGAAATCATAAAAAAAATTGTCTATCTCTAATGATAATTCAACATTAAAATTTTAGGCGGGACAATGAAATGGGCGTCACTTTCACCGATAAAATGGTTGAAAAGATCTCCATTGTTTCGTTCACAGAATGTTGCTTTGCGTAATTGAAAACATCTATAAATTATGGTATATCGAACAAAACTTTGTTTGACAAAAGTGACGAATTTTTTTCCGATAAGGTACTTCCAGCGCTGCACGCGAAGATTGGGATAAGATAATTGATCACTTCAAGGAAAAACTTCACAGTGCAAGCAACAAGCCATAAAATAACACAAAAGTGGAAGCACTTAGAAGCATTGGAAACGTTAGAAACTCTGCAATGCATTTTTTTCTTTTCAATGGAGGAGTTTATTAGAATAGACCCGTAATGCGGGATTAAATTTTAAAAACCAAAGAAACTGGTGGGATTACTAGAGAGGTGGTACTATTTAAAAGACTGCGAATATTCGAGAGATAACGGTATTTTATTTTTAAGCCGAAAATGGGGAAAATTAAAAAATTGACCCTCCCCAAACCTATGGGGCTCCAAAAACGATTAGGGTTAAGTTATGGTTGAATTTGTATGTAACCATTTACGACTTTTTTAAAGGTCGGAAATGACGCCGTAGCATTAGAGTTTCGGTTAGGTAATCGGTCGGGTTCTGTAGAATGATGTACAAATAAATGAGATATTTGAGTTTCGTTTTCTTTCATACAATAGCTTAATGTTATACGCAAAACTTATTTCTCTTGGTGAATTCTTAAAATTTCCAAAATTGGTATGGAATTGTATTATTGTTTGTTTTGATTCCAGGACCCTGTTCTGTCAAGATTAGGATACGAAACTAAATTTGTCTATTGACTCAAGTTTATGTTCACGTTATACCAACCACAAAGTTCTTTCGTTTGACTGCTTCATCATTCATACGAGGAAAGTTCATTTGTGTTTTTATACATCCTAAAATCGCAACTACAAATTTTTTCGTGCACGTTGGAGTGTTTTTTCTGATGTTGGAAATAACGTTTCGTTTGAAATACGTACAGACAAAATTGTGAGATTCTTTGTTATCAACTGAACGGGAACGGGATCCAGGAAACAATTCATGCTTGAACGAACTTCTTTGATGGCATGTTCTTGGTTGTTATGTACTATGTTCCAATAAACTTTCATATTTGGGTTACATTGAGGTTTTTACGCCTTTACACGAGGTTGAATAGATCATCGGAGACAATTAGAACTATTAAGTTATGATAAAATGTAATGTTACCTTCATTATCAGATCTAAAGAGAAAAAGGATAATTGTAATGAGAAAACTTACCTAAAACATCTGATTCAGCTGCACCGGGCCGAACATAAATACTTTAGTTCCCTCCTCAAAATTAGGGATCTTACGGAAATATGACGAAAACGAGGGCGGCGACGTGAGCGAAACAAAGGATTTGTTTTCCTTGTGGATTTTTCGTTTAGGAAGAAATTCTATTTCATAGTATACCAATGGGAAAATTTTGTCAGTTAATTACATCATTAGTAGATTTTCACGTTCTACACGTGTGATAACAGTTTTAAGGGAGTCAATTTGAGAACCTTACGGGCATCATTTCAGATGCCTGTGTTGCCTGTGGCGTCATTTTGATTCCCTTACGAGTATCATTTTTGATTCCCTTAAAGCTTCTCATTTATAAGATTCCCTTTCAGTTCTCAAAAAATCCGAGATTCGTGACTCCACTTTGGAGAGTCAATTCGGAAAAAACTCCCTTAAAGGAGTCATTTTTCGACTCCCTTTACTGTTTTAATACGCTATGACTCCATTTGGAGCATCATGTTTTTACATCAAATAACTCCCTTTCAGGCATCATGCGTTAACCCGATATGACTCCCATTCCGGTATCATTGTAGTGAGGACCTTCTCGTCGTTTGTTGCTCCAGATGATGTTGTTTCTTACAATTCCCTGCCCAGCATTTCATGTAGATAAAAAACAGCAATTTAAGTTAAAAATTCTTGAAATAAGAATTTTTTGCTTGTCCAAATAGCAAGAAAGTTTTTTTTGTTGATTAAAACAGAAGATTTTGACAAAGTAAGTTAGTCAAAAAATACTTGTAATAATAGTCAGTGAGAATTTTTGAAGAAACTGGCGGAGAGGGTAACCGAAATTTTTTCACTTGATATGAAGTCCTTGTATGGTCGGTTTTCCTTTTCCACCTGGGTCCAAAAAAAATTTGGTCTTGGTTGTCACATGATAATGACGTAATAAAATTTACGGTCACCAAGAAATAAAATTCTTCAAAATCAACAAACCAATCATACCGTTCGAAAGAGCATCAAAAAAGAAAAAAGATATAAGAACACCAAGAATATTTGGGATGACGTCATAATTTCCACAACAAAATATGCAAAAAAAAAAACGAACTTACGTACGCTATTTTTATGCAAAAATAGATGAAATACGATTTATAGAGGTATTTTGCTAAATTTATTATTTTTGCTGACCAATAATTTTGAAGCACAGGGTTACCCTCTCTGCTCGTTTCTTCTAAAATTCCCCCTGTCTGTAAGATAGAAAAGCTTAAACAAAACGACGCATTGTTTTACCATTTCACACCGATATTCGTAAAACAAGTCTATACAAGGTAAGTAAAAATTAAGTTACAGGTTAATTTATTCACTAAAACTTGTTCCAAGAAAACATTCCAATCCATGGATAATCCAATGATAAACACCACAAAATTCTCACTTTCATTTTCCACCGTAATATTCTTGCGTCTGGCTATTCATCTAGTTTTCAAAGTTCTAATTAACCAATTAACCATTTCTAATTAACTCTATTATCTAATTTACGGCATGCTATTCTCTTGTTCTTGTTCCTCAGCAGAAGGATCTGTAACTTCAACTTAATCACTGTCACCAGAGGCGGATCTAGAGGGTGTGTCGAAATCTGTGGAGGAGAATGTTAACAATTGGTGATACAAACTGAAAACAGAAATTAGGTTAATGTGCTCCTCCACAATTTTTGACATACCATATTTTTATTATGTTTCTTGGATTTTGTATACAACTTCTTTAGATTTCTGTAAAAGAAGAAATAAAAATGCTACTGCTATTCTTGCGTCTTCGCTTTTAGTACGAGTTCATAACATAACTTTTAACGTTTTCTGTAAAACGTGCAAATCTGCTAATGATGTAATTAACTGACAAAATTTTCTCAAGGATATAGTATGAAACAGACTTCCTTTCTAACCGAAATCCACAAGGAAAACAAAGTTTTGTTCTATTCACGTTGCCGTTCTCTTTGTCGTCGTAGTTTCGTAAACTCCCTAATGCAATCCTCACAGACACTCTGGTAAAATTTTACCAGAAGTTTCTCTTGAAAATCATATTTTTCTGCAAAATGGTTGGACATAACAGCCTTTATTGTACAGTATAAACATTATTGTAACGTTTCAGAAGAAATTTTACAGTTAAATACTAAATTTATGGTGAAACAGGTTATTAATTTCCGTTTGTATATTCTCTCGCTTAATTTTTAATTTCGTGGGACCCACGAAATTAAAAATAGACCCTGGGTAGTTCGGTATGCCTTTAAACAGTCCATGCTTGTATTGCTTTTATCCTGTTTCGATAGCCATTTCTTTCTGTCTTATTTCATCGATCAAACCTTTAGTTATAACAGACCAAGTCTTAAAACTTTCATTGCTCTGTGATTTATTGTTTTCCGGATGTTCATGGATTACTCTCACGTCGCCGTCCTTGCTGCCGTCGCAGTTGCGCAAGGCCCCTAATATGTTGTTGTTGCTGCACCTCCTCCCAAATTAACCCTCGAAACACACAGTACGACTTGGCAGAACCTTTCTACGAATGCAAGGGCAAATTGCAAGTGTTCTTTGCATGATTATAATGATGTTATTATATGTAATCAGGGTGGCCACTAATGGAAAAGTCATAGATGTTTTTAGTTTCAGATTTTACAAAAGGTTTCGCTATGTCATCGTTGACCGATGCACAATACTTTTATCTTCTTTCTTTACTTTTATTCATGACAAAAGGTCATGGAAATTTAATTTCTAATCTGAAATATATTCTAAGTTTGTTTTAAAGAAGCAATTTTATAGTATGTGAGGTAAATCAAAATAATTTTATAGTATGTGAGGTAAATCAAAATAATTTTGGTCATAAAGAATTTGTAATTTAATCGTCTCCCCGATTGTGATTCTAATAAAGTTCTTTCGTAAGACCATCTCTCGTTTACTTTGTAGGGCGTGGCAATATTCTGTTTCTCGATCTGATGCGACAAAAAATGCTGCTCGAAAATAATAACAATACACATCGCTTGTCTGCAATTGAATGGAAAAGTCGATTATCTCAACAAAATCTCGACCAGGTACAAATTCAGTTGCTCTTGCGCTTTCACGCAGTCAGTCTAAGATTTGCCATCTCTCCGCAAAATTAACTTCGGTGAGATTTTTTTGGCTCTTTTCAACTAGAAAACAATTCAGACAACTTTGAGAAATCAGTTTCCATGATCATAATGGAAATCGTCGTTCACACAACATATACAAATTATCTTTATACAGTGCATTTGTGAACGGGAAATCGCTAAGGTTCATTGCGTGAACTGTGGCAAGTTAATCGAAGGACGGGTGCACGTGCCTTGTAATATCCACAGAAATGTTATACATTTAATGGACATCAGACATTGTCCGTATTGCCGAGCTGAAATATGACGTAACGAGTTTCCATTCGCGTAAGTATGACAAAGAGGTTTTCAATTATAGTTTTTATGTTATATCAGGTTAGAAAGTAATCAATCTATCTTGTGGTTTAGTATTTCGATGTGAATGCTATTGTTTTTTCTATAGCATTATTTCCCTTCTTTCCCATGTTTTGTTTCTCATTTCGAGGCATATATGAAAATAGCTATGCGGTTTTGTTAATGTTATGTTTCAGAAAATTATGTAAATTCTGCGTTTGACCTGAATATGATAATTTAAACTCACTATTTTCCTCCCCACCCCACAAAAAACCCAACCCCACCAAAGTTATTGTGAAATTATTTGACGGTCAAATTTTACTTGAAATTTCCCTGAAGAAACTTCCAACTACTTAGCTTTACCTGGATAGATTTCTTGAGTTTACTTTCGTAAAAACTATCTGTGTCAGATTTTCCCCTCATAACAAAATTTCCCGCCAACATATAGTGTTTCTATCAGCAGGCACGTTTCAGAAGTTTCGATCTCATCCATCATAACAACATATGGTTGTTGTTTTTTCTCGACCACTCAGAAACGTATTTTATTGTCGAAACTGCATAAATTATTCGAAATGATAATTAATAAAGAGTTGAGATAAATTTGAATAGATGAGCTTACGTTATATTTGTTGTCGTTTTAAAAAGATGGCCAATATAAGAGTAATTTATAAAGAATTTCTTTTGTATTAGTTCATGTATAATTATGTCAGCAATGCATGATAAACAAAAATAATTATTGATCGTCATCTTCTGTGCGTGACGCACACAGGTTATTTTTCTATGTCCGTATTGATCGAAAGTACTTTCCTAAAACATTATTTCATAAGTTACCCTGTGGTTTCATCCATTATTAAAACGCAAGTGTGTCTGTTAGTTGACAGTACTTACCGATACAATGGAAGTTATTGGAGTATACGAAATGCTTGTTAAAATCTCGCTAGTTATTAATCTGTTAGCATTCACTTATATCTTGTTTCGCAAATTGTTTATATTGATTGAGCGAAGGCGATCCAAAAGGGTGGAAGGATGGAAAGTCTTTCAATGCGTCGAGCAGAAGAATAGAGGTGAACAATGCGGAGCAGTAAAGGCACTGGCGTGAGTTGCTAGTTTCCTTTTTTTTGTTTGATTTTTTTTCAACTAGGCTCAGCGCAAGAAAACTTTCGGAAATTAGCCCGGTTTGTCTATGTGTTTTCATGACAATACGTACTGTAGTGAAGATGCGGTGTGAACATATGCATGCATTCTTTTTCCATCAGAATCTGTCTTGATAAGAACCACTAGGTTCAAACATTTCTGAAGAATTCGCGGGAATAAACTTTTGCTTAAACTTACCAAATGAACGATAGAGTTTATAACAGTTTTTAACAGAGTTTGTAATCGACTAGGTTTTTAAAGTACAGAGAAAGTCTCTTATTTTTAAGTGATTTTAAATTTCGGCAAATGTACTGTAGAAAAAACTCTATAACGTCGAAACAGATTGGTTCCACGCTTTACTAAAAAAAACACGAGTGAAAGTTTCATCCGCGAAAATATCTTTCTTTGAAGTAGTTTGATATGTCTATCGTTTGTATGAGCCTTTACGCTGGGAAATTCGGTTTTCATATTTACATTTAATGTAATAAGAATCTTGGTGCTGAAACAGTGTTGCTAATTTAAAATCGGATAAAAAATCGGAGTCCTAAATAATAATAAAAAACGACATACCTTATCGGGGTAAAGAAAAAGTCGAACGAAAATTAAATTAACTTTTCCCCCCTATTTTTTCCCCAATAAGGTTACGTTGTAAAGAGACCTTCATTAGTGACCCCTGTACACATCTTTTCACTTATTCAATATTTCACAATATTCTGTCATTTTTTTCAGGTGTTTCAACTTAATTTGCAATACCATTTCCCTTACAATGGCCACTTATATTGTTGTCACCACAGAGATTACAGCAATGCCGTATTTCACTTACAACGTTTTCATCAACATAGCTTTCACTTTCCAGTTGTCTACAATTTTCATGAATTTGATCATTAATATTTTGATGGACCGGTCGGAAAGATGTCCGTATCACTTTCTAATTAGAAACCTACTCTGCTTGGTTGTGTTTTTTGTGATAATAAAAAGCAAAGAGGACACGTTCATTGGTCTAATACTCATGTTTATGGCCGGCAGCAATATCACCGATGACGTCATGAAGCTTTTCTTGCAACCTGTTGACGAACTGCAAAAGCGTTATCAGGTCTTTCGCACCGTCGATCTGCTCTTCAACTTCGTGTTTTTACTTCTCGTCCCCGCCGTCATGTTTGTCGTTCCGGTTTCGTTCACATCGGAACATTTTTTCGACATGTCACCCACGTCGGTTTCTGGCTTTTTTATCGCGCTGAGTTTTCTGCTGTTATACAACGCTTGGATATTGAAGAGTTTGACTTGCGAATACGTCCGAGATATGTCGAAGATAGCAATGCGGAAAAGAAGCGCACATTTGACGAATGTACCGACAGTTTTAGTCTGGCAGGACGAGCAGTGTATCAAAAGACGACAGGCAGGTTTTGTACAAGTCTCCAAAACGAGATTCATTCGAAAACTCGGCGAAATACCCAAGGGTAAATCTACCACAACAAACGTTTACTCGCAATCGACTGAGACGGCGTTGTCAACTGTTGGTCGTTTCGAAAGTATAGATTTGAGTTAGTTCCAAAAAAAAATAATCCTACTTCAGTTTTTAAAAAAGGAAAGACATTCATTTATAGATGTCAATTACACAACTTCGTTTGAAAATCCCTGGGAACGAGGTTGTCGCATCGCATCCTCATTGTTCATGAAACGTGTAAACAGGATTGGGCATGCCTGCTCGTATATATATATATACAGTGCATATACCGATTTTTCACCAGCTGAAAATCTTGGTGAAAATGTTGCTTGCATCATGAGCGAGATGACTCGTTCTTTCAAACCTAAGGAGGCTTTAAAAGAAGAAGTGAACTGGTTAGAAAACGGTAGATGTTAAAATACCTTAAGGGAATTAATTAATGCGGAATTAATTTTTGTGGTACGAAATATAAAATATTTTTTCATGCTTTACATATCTTCTTTTCAAACATAAAACTAACAATCTTCCCGTTTATAAACAACAAACTAACGATAAGAAAAAAAGCGCAAAAAAGTTTTTGTGGAATATATTTTTGCGTTTCAGGGGCAAATCCGCAATAATTCTGTATCAGAATTTGTTGTAAATATGAAACTTTATTTTGGTTTTTGTATCGACATCAAGGATGTTTAGTCATCAGACATCACATGATGAAACGAAAGAAAGTTCCGAAACTGTTCGTCACTGTTTTCTGTGGTGACAGAAGTGTCACTTTCTTTATGTGATATGTTTTTCTTTTATCTTATTGTTTTGTAAATATGTGAATGCTGAGTATTTTTAGTAGAGTATTATAAACTAATTATTGCTATAGAGATTATAATAATATAAAAACATTTATTAACGAAAGAGGAGTCGTCTCATTGAAAAGAGATTTATTGTTGAAATCATTGTTGAAACGTGATGCCACAATTGTTATCGGGAATAATTCTAAAGCATTTCACTTCTACAGAATTCTAGAACTGGAGTAAATTGTTTACGGTTCACGCAAATGACCAGATCGAATGTTCGAGGCGAATGTTCTTTATGAAGACATTGGTCGATGCAATAGGAAGAAGTTGAAAAATACAACTTTTTCGCCTAGTTGTAGCAAGATCTTGTTTTTAAATTTTTTGCAATAGCAAATTCCGTACATTCACACAATCGAGTCGTACGATTATTCCCGGCCTAATTAGTTGGGCTGTGCAAAATGGACAACTTTGGAAAACTGTCTTGTCTTAAAGGGGCTTTGACACGAATCACGTGATCTTGATTTATGGTGCAGCACCAAAAATCAATTTGAGGCGAGAGATAATATGGCTGACGGTTTTTCTATGTACAAGATTACAGACCAGAATTTTCTCATTAACTTCCTTTTCTTCCACGAAATCTGTTTCTCATGTCAAGCTAAAGATAAACACGAAAAGTTAAATTTTAATTTTCCTATAATTCACTGCAACAATCCTATGAAGTGTCACGGTATGAAACAGCTGAAGTTTTAACCTTCAAAATATTGTAGGAAATCATTATGATTAAACAATCAAATTAAGACTGACGAAGCGTCGTTGAGATATGAATCAGTGGCTGTGTTTAATAGACCTTTCCCATATTATGACCGTATTAGCAAGCTCCGCCTCGTTTCCACGTATTTCATTGTTTTACTGATTTCATAACTTTATTATTACTTAGTAACTTTATTACATCAGTGTCTCACACTGGCTTTGTAAATTACGACCTTCTTTAACAAATAAATAAATTAATAATAATAATAATAAAAAGTAATGTCACTTACTATTCCTGTTTCCAAACGGAGTAGTTAAAAGCAATTATGATAATGAAAACGAGGAGAAACTTGATGACTCGGCCATAACACAGCGTTTAAACAGAAATTCGAGAAAGGTCTATTACTTGAATGTCAGAAACTCGCGGGAATTAATTTTAGCGCTTATGTAAAATTAAAGTTTCCTATTTCCATGGTAAAAGATAAGATAACACAGACATAGGATTTTGGACATACAGTAAACACTCTTAGTTAAAGAGGCAATCCCAGATTTTTTTGTCTTACGATTTGAACCTGATAGTATTGTAGTTGATGAAAACCAGTTAAAACTTTCGAAAATAAAATCTTTTTGGAGAAATCTTGTTTTGTCTAATTTACCTAGTGCTTCTCGTTGCATGTTCGTTGGTAATGAACCCGGAAAAGAAATCATATATTCAGTTTGGTTGGTTTTTTTTCTACGAAAACAAAAACCATTCCTTCAAATGATTGTCAAGATCTTTTTGTAGATTTTCTTAGAAAGTGAAAGCTTTTCCTTTAGCAACTCTCAAGAATTCTCTGAATTCGCATGCTTATAATAGAAAAGTTGTATACCATTGATCGTCGGCATTCAAAGAAAGTGTATTGTACCCGCCTACAGTCTTCGTTCACACCAGGTACACCAGCTGCCATACATTCTCGAACTGTTTTACCATCCTGCCAAAAGAAATCGATCTTGCAGACATAGACAAACAACTCTTCCAAATGAAATATAGTTATATCAACTGTGCATGTTAATGATGTTGTGTTTTACAGAGGCGTAGCTAGAGCTCAGTCAAAATATGTGGAGGAGAGTTTAGTCATTTATAGTAGAAAAGAAAAACGTGCAAGTAACCTAATCAACACTTAAGACTGAAAAGAAATATCATAACATTGGACGCATTCACTTTTTTGACAGACCCTGAATACGCCTATGTTTTATCTTGTATATAAGAAAAAAGGGAACTTGTTAATTACACAAAATATAAAACTACATGGGCAAAATTGACAATGGTAAAAGATTTTCCTATGACCAGCTGACTATTCAACGTTTAAACGTAATGTCTTACATTCACTATTATTATATTATCATCATAATATTAATAGCTTTTTCCATACCTTAAGCATACAATCACTTTTTAATAGGCAAGTGAGTAGTTCTTCTTTCAATACACTACATGCTTCTTTAGAGACTGCTTTATCCTCATCTTCATCACTCATTCCGCTAAAAATGAAAAAAAAGTGTTTTTGACAGTTGAAAAGCAAAATGCTTTACAGTGAACAGAGGTGTTCCCAGTATTTTTTATGGGGAGGTCGCTTTTTAGTTGAAAAGAGAACAAGGGGTGTTGCGTGCCCAATGACAAACATTCATTAACAGCAAGATAGTTACAGTCATAATAATAATAATGGTACATCAATTAACTACACTGGTGGCCTAGTTGTCAGATTGTGCTCGCCTCCAAAATAGGAGGTCAGGGTTCAAAACCTGGCAGAGTCATTCCCAGCAGTGACTAAAACAGTGTGAATTGATCCACTTAGCTTGACATGTCTAAGGGGCATCTGCTGTAGATGAGGAATTGAAGCAGACATGCACAACTTCAATAGGCTTTAAATGTTAATTTAATTTCCCACTGAATTTCTCATGAGAAATTCCAAAAAGATTGCTAAAAAGTTTGCATGCACTTGTAGTCTAGCTTTCATTCCACATTGGATTCCAGAGAACAAAGACTATATATATATGTATATATATTTCTCGTTGTTATTTTGTTATCATTATACACTTTTCTTTGCATGTCAACGACTGCACAAACCATCATTAGAAAATTCCCTGGTCTGAACACTTGACTTTATTTTGCACTCATTTTGATCACATATGATAGTAAATATTTACTTTGCCTTTGTTATAATAAGTCATGTGATCAAAGTGACTATGCACAATCAATCAATATTTACCAACAACATAATTTAATACACAAAGTGACATAAGGCCCAACGTATTTTTAGGTGGCTTTATACTACATGTGCAAATTAATTAAATGAAACAATTATGGAGCAAAGCAGAGAGCAAAAAAATTATGATGTATTAAACAATACCGTAAAATCCCAGTTATATATAATAGTCTTACACATTACTTACACAATAAAAGCGAACCCCAGGGAAATGGGATAAAAGTTTTTAGAAATCTCATCAAGTAAAAGATACACCTGCGATGGAGTTCCTATTGGTCAATCAAGGTGCATGGGAAACAACTCAATCAAGGTGCATGTTTTGATTTTGACCGAAAAGTCAAAATGGCTACTTATGCACAACTTCTTAAAAAGTTTGTGTCTTTGGAAACTTCTTACTTTGGTGGAAATTTAATTCGAGCATCGAGAACATCAAGAAAATATATCAAAGAATTCTCTACTTTCCGTTTTAATGGTGTAAGGTAAATGCTTTAATGACATTTTAGCACAGTAAGCGGCGCGCAAGCAGCGCAACACACAAGCCACACAATAGTAGTATGTTTGAAACCGTAGTAAAAGTGTAGTAGCAGTAGTGAATCATGTGACATGCGAGTGTATACTGTGTCATGTGAAAAAAGCGGTTTTGGTGTGCAAAAGTTGTTTCATTTTACTTTTATTTTATGATCAAAAACTAGCTAAACTTTTGAAAAAAGGTGATTTCTTTTTTTAACGGACTGGTGGGTTGTTGAAAGAAAAGGTAGAACGATTCATTCTGTTTCTGACACAGTCCTCCGAAACTCTACAGTTTATGGTTTATGGTTACTTTTTCATAAAATGTGAGGTGGTGAAGAAGTATACTGTACTGTATTGCATCATGCACACATATGTATATCACACCCCTATAAAAAGTCGAAAAATTAAATAAATTAAAACCTGCATCAAATATTTGAAATATTCTTTTAATTGGACATGGTGAATACCGGATCTATCTAGAATCAGCCAGAGTCAGCCAAAATCACCTAGAACCAGCAGCCATAACTAGCTAAACCAAGCCATATAAGCCATATCTCAGCGTTAGTACGTCAGTATAGTGAACATATAGTGTCCTGGGCATGACGTTAAACTGCATCCGGGTAGGTCGAGCACCCAACACCCCTCTGGTACTGGCAGCAGGGTACCAGCAGTTCCAGTTGGCGGAGGAGTCTCCAGGGACCAACGGCTTCTGGAGCACGTGGTCAAGCAAAGGATCCTTCGGGACATTGGCTGAGCACACCCGGCACGTGGTGTCACTGCGAACTCGGAGAGGAGATAGGCACCACCGAGTACTTCTTGCCTATTGAAACACCCATGGAATGACAATTAACTTCAACCTATGGCGGAAGATCGGAAAGGTTGGAGAAGGGCTGTCATGAACTGGGTGCACCCACGGCCGCCTCGGCTACGGAGATGATGATAGTGAACAATTATAAATTTATTTATTTTTTTACATTTTCTTTATTATTATTATTATTTTACGTAGTAAACCTTGACCACATGGTCCACTTATGTCAGATTTTCTAGCGAAAGGGTGCTGAAAACCAGCCGGGAAACGTTCATGTGTTTGACCGCGATTGAAAAAGAATTATTTTATCTCACTGGTAATGTTGCTGGTGCGAATATCACATTCAGTTATTGGTGTTGGTATAAACTTTTTGAACCTTGTATACAGATCAAGTATCATCAGTATTGCACATTATCCCAATTGGGGTTGTGCATTGATAATATGCACCGGGATATGTGTTTTTTCACTCGGTGGTAACGGCCCAACTCTAAGAAAGCTTAACCAAACCTATTTAGACAGATAACAACCTGGGTCTTTTTAATGGTTACAGAAAGCTAGCAGGTACTTTCTCTGCATCTCTAGCATATTAAAAAGCATTTTGCAATTTTTATTTTTTGTCTTCTTTTAAGTCTTATTTTTTGCTCACATGGGAGGAAGAAAGAAAATCTCCCAGCATGTGAAGAGCGAAAGGAAAAGTTCAACACACGTGTCTTGGTGATTCTGGCTGGTTCTGGGCGAATTTGGGTAGTTCCGATGTTTATTGTAACTGACTTAATATGGAAATTGTTGAGGTTCATGATGGACGACGAAAGATTGATGGTAAATTATCACAAGGGTTAATTCGTAATTATTTTAATTTTTTGGCTGTCAGAATGCAAACTATTCGGCCATTGTTCATTTAGCCATTGTGATAAGAAAATTGATGTAAATTATTTTCATTTTCGAGAATAACTTCAAGAACTTTTACATCGTTTCTATATCTTCGCTGTAAAGTATATGATAAAAAGTAAAGAGATTTCAGAAAAATATGTTTATGTCCACAACACCCTGCTGAGTGTAATTTTGGACGGGCATTATAAACAATTTTTTGACAATAAATGTTCATTTATATTATTCATAAACAAAACTTATATAAAAATGTATATTATTTTAATGTTTCAAAGAAGTTTTATAAAAAATAAACAAATATGTGTGAGACTTATACAAAAATTAAAGTTCCTTACAAACATCATGAAGTCATTGATACCCTATGCAACAGAACCGACCTTACTGTTATGAAGCAAGATAAAGGCCGTGGCGTGATTATTTTGGATCGCACAATATACTGGTAAATGTTTACAGTTTCTTAATTCACAACAATTTAAGAAAGTTAATTCGGACCCCACAAAAAAGATCAAATCAAAGTACAACGTTCTTTGAGGAAAATCAATTCAAAACTACCAGAAGACACCTACAAACAACTTCATCTAACAGGTAGTAATGCTGGTCAATTCTATGGTCTTGCTAAAAGTCATAAGCTTGGAAAGTAAGATACAGCAAATGATTTACCATTACATCCGATTATATCCAACATTGGTACAACAACATATCTTGCCAAACTATGGTTGAACTGGAAAGATTTATAGTTCCCACGTTATCAGGGATGGTAAAATTGTGGAAACGATATGTAGACGATACCATCTGTTTAGTTAACAAAGATTATATTCAATATGTACTTAGTTACCATAAATTTTACATATGAAGAAGAAGGCAATAATATGCTTGCTTTTTTGGATGTACTGTTTGTGAAAAACCATGGAACTGTTGATACAGCTGTCTATCGTAAAGAGAGTTATACAGATTTATATTTACATTGGGATTCTTTTGCTCCCTTAACATGGAAAAGGAGTACCTTAGAGTAGCTATTGATGACACAAGTAAAAATGATTTGTTCAACCGATTACTTTCTCAAAATGGAAATAGATCATTCATTGAAATAAACTGGTTTCCAAACCATTTCAAACACGCTAGAAGAATATAATGGAAAATCACAGAGAGAAAGTTTTGAAAATACCAATACAGAAGAAAATAGTAAATGTGTCCAAATCATTGCTACCATACAATGGTCCAAAGGGTGAGAATATGTGAAACAACATTTGAAACAATTATTACCGGGAAAACTGAGGCTCGGATCATATATACTGGTATGAAATTACAATCAAAATTCAGAATAAAGGATCCCGTTAAGACTGAACATTGTCATGATGTGTACTTAACAACATGGCCACAAGAAAATTGCTCAGCGTCTTATGTTGGTGAAACATCACACAGACTTTGTGAATGTGTGAAAGATCACAATGGAAAAGATCACAACTCACTAGTACACAGACATTCAGTTGAAACCAAACACAAATCAGATGAGATGCAAGATTTTAAAATCATTGGAAAACATTATAATCAAAAGAGTTTTCAACGTAAGTGTCGGAGGCCTTATTCATAAAACAATATAAACCAAGCTTAACTGTACATAATATGTCTGTACCTTTAAAGTTATTCAATTAGATTTTAAAATTATTTTTTACACACACTAGGGAATGAGTTTTCATGTAGAATATTTTTAGTTTTTCACCCATTTTAATACATATACTGGAGATGACCTTTGGATTAAGGTCGAATCGTCTAGAACAGCGCTGCAAGTAACATTTCTGAAGTTGTCTGGTGATTTTTACTACCCAGCAAAGCAAATCCAAATTGTAGGCAAGAGGGTTTGAGGACCTACTGTAAAATCAAAATGGATACCAAGATGTTGTTTTTGCCTAGATATTTAAAGGTCAAGCTGCCATGTTTATTATTATTATTATTATTATTATTATTATTATTATTATTATTATTATTATTATTATTATTATTATTATTATTATTATTATTATTATTATTATTATTATTATTATTATTATTATTATTATTATTATTATTATTATTATTATTATTATTATTATTATTATTATTATTATTATTGTTTACCCAGGATAGCCTCTTCAATTCTGATAGAACTGTTATCAATGAGGATCCTGTGAAGGAGGTCCCAGAGCATTTAAAGCCCCCATTTGGGCTACGGAAGTCGCAAGTATGCTTCAACCGCTCAACCAGACAACCCCCTTAGATATCAATCCCGCTCTCAAGCTGAGTGCTAAGCTGAGTATATCGATTCACACTGTTATAGTCGCTGGCATGACTCGGCCAGGATTTGAACCCTGACCTCCCGCACTAAAGGCGAGCACTCTATCACAAGGCCACCAGTCGGTGATAGATATTTCACGTTTCATTTTGGTGGCGATGTTTTAATCACACCTAATAGCTTTCAATTCGAAAAGAGCTATATGACCTGTTACTACAATGGCACAAGTAGTTGTTTTATTAACAACAGTAAAACTCCTCATGATGTATGATAACAGAGATCTGATCACTTTATTAGAGGCTTCGGCATATGGAAAATGCTGCCGTGTGATAATTGCACGTCTCGCTGACTTTTTATCAGTCACTTAGGAATGCTGTTTGTTGTACCCCTAAACTGTTATAGATGTGCGATGACTGGTCGTTGTCTAACTCAAAAAATGTATTATTCTAGTGTAGTGTTATTTTAAGCTCTTTGCTAAGAATAGAATAAAACCAAATAGACCGAATATCATGATTTTTTTTTTTAAGAGTAAAACCAAGCTTGTTATAGATTGACCTTGATTATAGATTATAGATTGACGTGCAAAATGAAAAACCATTTTCTGTGATAAATCAGGCGGTGAATGTATAACCAGTTTAGACCTATAACGTGTCTGTTCAAAGCCAACCTGCTCATTCTGGCTACTTCATAGACTCCTGGCCTAGTTGTAAAGCACTACGTTGATGTCAACAACCTGGTCCTGCCGTTGTTGGTAGCCAGAAATTTTTCAGTAATTAATTTATAATTAATTTTTTAAGATAAAAAACAGTTTCAATATAAAATTATATATTTGTTACAAAATAACTGAAGAAAATAAGGTGTTTTTCATCTGTCCAGTTGAAACTAGATGATTTTAGTCCAACTTTACTGTTCAAGAGAGAGGAAGAGGAGTAAGGAAAGTCAATTGGAATGTAAATGTCTCTAGGACATTGTTTTCTTGGGAATGGAGTGTATCCGCTGACGATCCTAATGTAAGCTTAATTGTCTAGCGCCGCTATGGATCATAGTAGCGGATATTTTCCTAAGGGTGCCAATCCCACAGAAACTGCAATGCCTTAACTAAAATCCCATCAATAAATTACAATGACATCAAACCTTTCTGTAAGACTGTGTTGTTCATAAACGTAATTACGTGACATTTATACAAAAAATAGACATAAATGATCTTCTCACACATCAAATAGCAAAAGCTTTTCTATCGAAGAAATGATGTCCTAACAAACATTTTTGAGAGAAAACGGAAATTTCTACTGGACAACATGTTAATCTTGCAGGAAATGTGGCCGGCAGAAATTGTCAAATGGCCGGTAATTACTGATCACCAACCGTTATTTGCAGTGCTGTATAAAATATTTTTAATAAAACAAAATGAAGTTGCTTTCTTTTATATATTTATAATTAAACTTCTTACCCAACCTTTTTATAATTCATTATGTTTATGAGAACAGAAACCATCCCATTGCTGTTTGTTTGAAAGCTTGTTATTTAACTTTGTGTCAAACTGTGATCATAAAAGATTCAAAAGATATGTGTGAGACTGTCGATTTTATTTAATTATTTTGCGCTTTCTTTCTTTGTCCGGTCAATTTGCAAGAAGTCATTTTTTGCTCATTTCTCCCTGACTAAAAGCTTAGTCCTCACCAAGTGCAGAGTATTACTGCAAATTTAATTCCATAAAAGAATGTCTAAGGTTCATGTATGGACTTTTATATGATCGTAGCCTTGAATTTGCACTTCCTTTCCATCACTAATATTCGGCACTAGATTTTCTAATATCTTCCATACATAGATTTTTATGTATTATTATGTATTTTTCTCGCCTTCTTTGCAATGATGAAATATGAAGTTTATGAAGCTGCTGCCAGTATGTTAGGTTAGCGGTACCATCAATTTTTTTTATGAACTGTCTTTGGACTAGCTCTAATTTTTTATTATCTCCAATACGATAAGGATTCCAAAGTTGACACCAGTAATCTTGTATGAATGGAGAGGACTAGAAATTCCCTTTAAAAATAAAGGAAATTTTAAGGAAAACTGGTTCTGCTTATATTATTGCTTACTATTTTTTCTAGAACTAATCCTGTGAAATGGCAATTGAGAGGTACTTTAACCCTTGCTGGAATTGCTGCTAGTTTGTGGGCAACTCAGAACCTGTTATCTCATTATACAGTTTTGAAAGCGATTACTCAAGAAGAAGAAAATGGACATGATTTTAAGACAATGTCTCGAAGAGAGAAAAGGTTTTATGAATTTGCTTCCGCTGAATATAACGGACAAATTGTTATGACGCCACATGATTTTATTATGTCGATTATTGAAAGTCACCCTAAATGTGAGTAATGGTTATGTGAGTGGGTTTTGTTTGTTATTTGATTCTGATTGATACCTGCAGCATTTTTTCTTTGAAAATTATTTCAATTATCTTTGTGCAATCTAAAAGTGTCAGACATAAAAATCTTTGCTTATCTTTATAACACAGGGCCAATAAAAGGAAGAATTCGATTGACTGAAAAGGTAAATTTGTTATTATTCTCCTGACCACAGATCGATTTATTGACTACACAGGATTAAGTATTGATTTCCCCACAAACAAAATGTTATTATTTTTATTTTTAAAGGTAATTTGAAATGAGGAACTGAGGAACTCTTTTCGAGGTTGTCATGCTACCAATTTCAGAATTGACCATGACAATTTTTATTTTTATAGGATATTGAAAAAATGACAAAAATAACTCCCAGATTGTCCAAAGGTTCCCCTATGTTCTTCAGAGATCTTCATCAAGATGGTGAGCAAAATTGTTATTACTGCTCCCTTGTGAAAACAAAAATATGTTCTAATTTAAAGACTTCTTGCTTTTGTTGCTTTTAGGAATAATTACGTACTCAGAGTATTTGTTTTTGGTTACGATTCTGACAAGTAAGCATAAAATACCTAATATTCTGTTTTTTGGTGTGTTTCACTGACATGGTTTTTCACATGTTTCGTTAGTTTTATTGAAAGAGTATATTATAGTTCATTTATAGTGCAAACTTTAAATTGCCTTAATTCAGTAAATTTTCAACTTTATTGCATCTTATCGCATCTTTTAAACATCATGCATAACATTGTTTTAAAAGAACCACAACATCCAACAGCTAAAAAGTTGGTTTTGACAAATGGGAGATTAGAATCTACATATTTAGCTAAGCAGGAGTATGGCGGCCATTATGGCTTATTATGGTATTGAATTATTAAATTATTTTGTTCAGATTTTTATATTTCTTAATTTGATAGTGATATTCTTACCACAATTTTGCAATCCATATTCTTATGGAAAGTTATATATGTGATTGGGTACCCCCATCTACCATGAGTGTGTCATTCTGCGATCTGATTGGATGGGTATTCCAAATAATTTATTGAAATTCATCTAAGTTCTGCTGTATGATTTGAATCATTACGAATTTCATCAAATTTCTAAAAGATGGTAAAATGAAGATAAATCTCAAGAACCTGTGATAGTCCTCATTAAGTGTAAGACCCTAGGAACAAGGTTGTATTAGTTCAGTATGCTTTCATGGTTCATTTTTTTTTTAGTTTATATCATATTACTTTTAAATATTTATTTCAATATTTACAGATACCTGTCAGTAAGTTATGAGAATCAATGCAATCAATCAATGCAATCATAAGCCAATGCAAACCATGTTTGTAATACTTTTCCAGTCTCTCGTGGTGTTCTTTCCACCATCATTCACCCAATTTCTGAACTTCAAGAAAATGAAGATTATTTTGAAGATTATTGCCTGGTTTGTGGTTGAAGGACCATATAGAACAGAATCTGTAGGTTTATCAAGGTCATTTCTTCTAAGGTAGCTTTGCATAGTTGCCATGCATCCAGTTTCTGTGCCTTGCGAAGAAAGAGAGAGGGAGACACAACGTATTTAACCTTCATTACAGGATACATGAAAAACTTGTTTTCTAGTTCCATATTGATATCAGGAATATGAACTGAAATCTCTAGCCATGTAGTTTAAAATATCATGCTGTAACACCTAATGAGATCCAAAAGAACCTAATGTGCATTGATGATTAATCCTTTTCTCTCGTATTTTAAAGTAAAAGATTTACCAAGCTATAAAAATCATTTAGTCTTATGTCCGGTTTTGCGTTTTCTTTTTATCGCACACCTATTGAAAAGAAATATTTTGCGCTCATCAAATTGATATTTTCGCACAACCAATTGTTCACACAGCGGCTCTATGCGAAAATTAGATGTGAGTGAAAATTTGGTGAATTAAGGTATGTCTGGATTGGTTCTTTCAAACATTTTCTTAGACTTGTCACCGTAAATTTACAGTGTGGAGAAATTTATTCTTGAACAATATTCTTTTCTACCTACTTTGTCGAATTCTGTTAATTTATTAAAAGAAGGAATAAAAATTTGTACTCTTTCATAATGAAGTGAATTACTATGTTTTCACTTTTTTCGTGCAGAATAGACCACTTATAACTATAACTCATTAAAAATCATTAAAATTTTATCAGGAATACGTTTTGTAATTGTGTATTTATCGGTTGACTTGTCATAGTTAGCTTGTTTAGACTTAAAATTAAACAAAGTGCATGAAATACATGGAAAGATTTAATGATGGATATTATGAATCTTGAAAGGAAACTTCTTTTTTCGTCATTGGCCCTCTTCAGACAACACAATAACAGAAATGTTTTAGAGTGTATAAAGAGCAGTTTCATGCCAAAGATGTTGTGCAAAGATTGACGAAATCGTTACTGATGCTGAAACATCTAATCTAGCAATTATTGAGTAAAATGACATTTTGTGTGGATTTTTAGACTTATCTTTTTTTCAAAAAAATGCTCGGATTTTTCCAAAAACACTTTTTCTGAAAAATGACCACCTGAACGACCCGGAAAAAATGCAGCTCGAGCGGGCAACATGAAACGCTATTATTTCAAAAACACAAGTTTCACAAAAACAAATGACTAGAAGAATCCACCAATGACCAAAAGATATTGTATAAAATATTTATGTTGAAACTTTTTTTATAGATTGTTGCTTTTCAGCCTATAATTCATAGCATGTATTCTATTGGAATCTTACAAACTCTGTAATCGTTTGAGACATAACTTTTCTTCAAGTACTTACTACTTAATTGCTTTTGATACTTAGAATACAGTATGTACCATATTTCTTTGAATAACCGCCCCTCCTGGAAGTCCTATTTTTAAATAACCGCCCCAAAGAAAAAAAAGGTGGAAATTTATTTTTTCTGTTACTGTATATAATTACTTTTCTTCAATTACAGTGTCGTAATGGTTCTGGTGACAACCTTATTTCTCTTCTTTTTTTTAAATTTTCTATATATCAGACCCCTATACCCTATACCCAACCCCTATAAATAAGCCCTCCCAATGAGCTTTCTGAAGTGATCAAGCCCGAATTATAAATGAAATTTTACTGATCCAAAAAGCTATCAAGAAATAGTATATAATTAGTTTGAACTTGGTTGATTTCCTATTTGATTGATATAGAAACTACTTAAGCCTAGGGGCTATAGTGTTGGGTTTTTTCATTCTAGAGTCAAATGCTGGCTTGAAGACTGCATTGAAGATGATGGACGAAAATGGTGATCAGGATATTTCAAAACCTGAGTTTCAATTGGTGAGGAGTTAGCTGATACTGTTTAAGTGAATTTTCAAATCTTATGTTGGCCTCTGTATATTACATTTTTGTTTACCTCTGTAAACAAAAATTTGTAATGTTTAAGAAAAGGCCAACCAATATAATTTATTGATGGAAATTTCGAATTTAGATTGAGTCAATGATCAACAAATCTGCATCCAAAATAACAGTAAGTTTAATATTATCTTTGAAGAACAATTTCTTTATAAGAAAAGTAATAACTGTATGTTTGTCGAACAATAGTTTGTGGTCAAAACTTTGTTATTTTTGTCAGGGTTTACGAGAACGTTGGTGCATAATGCCTCGCTCTCCCAGACTAAAATAAGAGACTTTCAAGAGAAAGTTTTATGATTGCATCTTGTTAGACAAATACACTCGTAAGTTGTACACGTGCATGTGTGAGGTGGTAAACCGGAAAATATTATTGGAAACAACAATACACTGTTTGTAACTTTTAATAATCTTTCCTACACTCATTATTAAAAGAACTCTTTTTAAATACTGATGTGTGTGTTTCAGCCAACTATTTGCGATGTTTCTGTGTACTAACTACAGGTGTTCTATCTTCTCTGCATTATAGAGTTCACAATCACATTATGGATTTAACCTCCCTCATACCACTTTGCTGTTACACCTGTTTGGATCTAAGGGTGATCAAGTCGTATCATTTGAGTCTTTTTTTAAGTAAGTTTAGTTAGAACTGTAAAAAACTGAAATCCTAAGAAAGAAAATCTTTTTTCTGGTTCAAACTGTTCTCATTGTAATTTCATGAAGTAAGCAAATTGAATATACTGAATCCAAAAATAACCATTGTTTTATCAGATATATAATCCATCAATCAACAAATAAATAAATAGGTAAATCAATCAATTAATTATTTTAGATTTATGGATGACCTTCAGGAAGAAGTTTTGGAATTAGAGGTGAGTTGAATTGGATTGACTATTTATTTATCGTTGGTACCACAAGTAGCCAATGCTAATACAAACCAATTGATAATATTTCAAAAACTTTCTTCCTCTTGTTATCGCTTCATTATCATTGACGTCTTGATTTTTAGTTTCACGAATATTCGAAAAGTTTAAAAAGAATATCAGAAATTGACTTTGCCAAGATTTTGTTACGAAACACTGTGCTAACAGAGGCAGACTACTGTGAATATCTGGAGCGTTTGAAGGATGGAATAGCTCAGCCAAAGGTGAGGGGAATCTCGAACTTCCAAGAGACCGAGTGAAATGTTCGATTGGGAGTTCGAATAGCGAGTTAGCGAGAGCTTTTCTAAGGCAACAAAACGCTCAAATGAGCAAGATTTTTGTTCCAGATAACAGATGTTCGAGATAGCGAGAGTTGACTGAACAGTAAGATCTTGATATAAACGCCGATTGTATCGAAATCTCGTTATAACGAACTAGGTTTTCTTTCCACCTCCCTATAATTAACAAACCCTCTTAAAATCTCCCAATATAACGAACTGATTTTCCACCTTCCTTCAGCGTTCGTTATATCGATATTCTACCGTAATGAAAGTCTTTAGATTCCAATGAAGAGTTCTGAACGAAAGATTGAAAGATGAATACTAGTGCTACAGATAATTGCTATTTCATAATAAATTTAGGGAATAACTATGGAAGAGTTCAAAAGATTTCACCAATTTCTGAATAACATTGAAGAATTTGTCATTGCTGTGCAAATGACAAATATTTTACACCAACCAGTTGATAAAGGTACAATAGAATATCATTATTAAGCTTGGTTTCTAATAACTGAAATTTGTCTTGCGACTATCGCACGACAGTCTTACGACACATCCGAAACATATTGTTGTGCGACAATGCTCTCTAATTATCATTTTCCCTGTTCCAACCTTCAAGACAAAACGCTTAGAGTAATAACAACGAATTTCCGACATTGTGAACAATAATTTATTGAAATTATGTACCTGTTATTGCAATTTGACTAAAGGTTCTTTTCTTGTTCAGTATTATTGCGAACTTTCGGATGGAATGTTGTTTGTTTTGTTTGTTTGTTTGTTTGTTTTGTTTTGTTTTTGTTGTTTTTTGTTGGTAGGGAGGTGAAAGGGAGGGGAAGGTAGTGAGGTTATTTTATTTGAAAGTTCACGTAAGTAAGGCGTCCTTCCTTCGCCCTTCACTTGAATATTTTAGCAAAACCATGAATAAAGCTTATTCTATTTAGAACTATTTACACGTGCTGTTAAAGTAACGACTGGCAATGACATGGATCCGCATGTTATCGACGTTGTGTTTCGTCTTTTCGACCAAGATGGTACGTAAGTTCTATGAAAACTTCGAAATGTGCTATTAGGTTGGATGTTTAAGCTTGATGTTTTTCTGATGTTGGTTTTGTTGGTATATAGCAAATTCACTGATTGATATCTTTCCTTACTGTTATCATCCGCAGATAACCCAAAGTGCCTTTTGTGTGCAGCATTATCAGAGGGAGTGTCTACCGTTGATCTTTTACTCAATTTGTTCTTATATAAATAGTTTGTTAAGACGATTAAAGAACATTACAGGAATGCGGATAAACAGTCAATCTTGTGACCTAGACATTAAAATAGTGTCTTTGGTGACTTAAAAAAACGAAATAGATTTCTTTATTCTGTATTTTATAAAGGTGATTACTCATGGCGAGAAGGCATTCGAAAAAAACACCCGAAAAACTGGTTCTCTTGGTTACTCAGGCTTGGTTCCAGGTCTCTACCTCTTTTTGCTGACATATAGCTATAAATCAAGAACTACTTTTGCCGAGGACGAAAATTTTAGTCAAAAGGTTTTTTTATTGGATAGAATTTTAAGTGACAATTCATCTTCTTAGCATCTTTGGTTGATGCGTATATTACATGGGAAAAAACAGGGCATAGCTTTCAGGTTTGCTGAATAAGGTGACTATACTCAAGCCTGGCGTAAGGTGACTATACTCAAGCCTGGCGTATGGTGACTATACTCAAGCCTGGCGTAAGGTGACTATACTCAAGCCTGCCGTATGGTGACTATACTCAAGTCTGGCGTAAGGTGACTATACTCATAGTCATAGACTTCAAAGGATGAATAAACCATGTAGTTCAAGTTATAGTGATCTGCCCATACTTCCGTTCCCCAATGTACGCACGAATTTCCTTGGACATAGGGTTGCAACCCTGTCATGTGAGGGGTCTTTTACCTAATGTGGAAGTGGAGATGACATCATCAGTGGTTGTTTGAAAAAGTCTTTTTGCTGGATATTTCGTTTAAAGACTAGATAAATGCCGTTGGTGAAAAATGGCGGTAGATGACGAGAAATCCATAGATATAAACTAAGCCTTACACTTATCCTTCCTTCATGTCAAATACGAAGAAAAGTTTTCCTTCTTCATTTTACTTGGATTAATACTACACTTCCGTTTTCCACTATTTTCCCCTCATTTTGATAAAGATCAGATAAAGATATGCTGATAGGTCTTGTAATTATGATTTTTGGCCACACTCAGTTTGTGTTTTGCATTAGCCTTCACGACCTCTGCTATTTTAGGGGATGGAAAGCTTAGTCAAAACGAGTTCATTGGTATCATGAAAGACAGACTGAAACGAGGCTTTGGGGTATGTGCCATTTTTTCCTTGGCTATCATGTTTTCATATTTACATTCGTCCCACAACGTTATCCTCTTTGTTTTTTCTAGAAATTCCCCAACATTAAAGGTATGGCTGGTTTCAAACACTGCTTGAGAAAGGAAATTATGAAACGTGGTGAATGAGTTCGGAACTCCATTAAAGTAATCCTTCTGAACGCCAAACCCTTCTTCAATCGCCATTGTCGAACAAACATTAAGAATATTCATTAACTTCAAGGCGGTTCATATGTGACAGTTGTTGGCGTTATTATCGTCCCTATCAGAATTGGGCACATCATCGTTCATTCAAGATTACTCTGTCTTGATACATGTAAACGTTTGTATAAAATGGACCAGACGAAGGTATCTTTGGCATCACGTCCAACGTCAGTTTCATAATTTATTTTATGTACTTAATTAATGATAATTTATTTAATAATGGGGCGTATTATAACTTTTTTTGTAGGTTTTCTAATTGCATCACAATTGTGTTTATATAATGAATAACACTAAGTTTCAAATTGTCTTTTTTGTCGGTCTTTTCAAACACGAATTGACACACTGGGATGTTCATTTTAATATTTGTTTGGTCTGACTGGAATTCTTAATTATATATCGTTTTCACGCTAATATCTTCTGCAGAAGACGTTGTTGGGTACTATTTTTCTTCGTAATCCAATCAAAAGTGAAAGTAGTTTTCGAACCAAAAACGTTACAAAATCATGAAAACAATGCACAAAATAAGGACTAGCCCACAATGCGTTTTTTTAAAAAGAGATTTCAGAAATATCTATTTGTTGTTCTTTTACAAAAAAAAAGCCGTCTTAAGCAGGAAAACGCTTAAGATATTTTGATTTGTGAGTGACATAAACATGTTGCTAATATTTTTCTACCTCCATCGCATTTTCTGTTTAACAGTGATAAACTCCCTACGGAACTGTTGAATACCCAGCTAAGAGGATTTCTTGAGAAATGGGACACATACAAACGTCCCGCTTATCAAGACATTTAGGGAACTTCTTGTTTTGAGTTTTTGCTTCGAGTCCGCGATCCTTGATGCTGATTTTCTTTGTTGTTGCTGTTGTTGTTTTCACGACAAACGTTCTGCCATTGAATGAGGTCATGACATTTGAATACCATATTGACGAAAAAATCGGGGGAAAGTGACTTATATTTTGAAATGACTAAACGTTTCCCCGATGATTTCTTTTTCCCCGAGTAGTACCGAATACTATCTTTTTTAAAAGCTTTATTACGAAATTTCGCTTTTGAAAATTTTTTTTTACCCTGATTTTTTATCCAATAAGTACGTCCTTCATAAGGCTGATTTCATTTATTCCACGAAGAGCGAAGCGGGCGGAGATTTATCCCGGAAATATGATTTCATCCACTAACATAGGCGGGCACGAATATTCATATTTTTCTCATAGTCAGCAGAAAATGAAGCATTTTGATTGATGGGTTTATTTTTATCATCTTGTTTTCGCATGGTTTAAACTAAATTTAGAAAGCTTTTGCCGCCACAACGTATCTTTTTCCGTCTACCAAATCAGTTTTTATGGAATGGGAAGCTTAAATACAAAATGGTCCCACAGAGAGAATAACCCCGCGAAGTCTTTAACCTTCGGCAAGAGGGCTCATTCAAGTTTCGTCCCAATAAACAAAACTTCCAGTTATTTGGAGTAGTTTCTCCAAACAGAGATACGCTGAGATAGACCAGGACTTTTTCGTCTTGCCGTCCTCATATCGAAAAGAGAAAAACGGCCCTGGGTACGAGGTTGAGGTCCGCTTTGAATTTAAATATTGCATTTGAATTGGAAACTGAACTAAAAAGCACAAATATTGACCAACATTCACAGATTTAGAAGATTACTTATTTGTACTATGGTCATTCATCAACGTATATATCTCATTCAAATAAAGTTGTCAATTCGGGAGATAGCAATTTGTAATGTTTGTCAAAAGAAAAAAGATAAGAATTTAATGAGTTAATGACGAAATTAGTCGCGCAGTGTAAACATTCAAACTGAACAAAGCTTTTCTTTCTTTTTTTTCGAACTTATGTGCAAGTGTAAGATTTAATCACATCATCAAATTTTCTCCAAACCATACAGCAACGACGGAAAGAAAAATAAGCCCGCCAAATGAATAAATACTCTTGTCTTTCGATTAGAATTCTGAGTATGCAAGTAATGTACAATCCTTTTTATATATTGTTAATCGAAATTGTTTCCTTGACGTTGTTCTAAGTGGTTTACGTCATCCGGTAAAAAAAACATGTCTTCTATTACTTCAAAATATACATTCCTGAAATACCAAATTCGCTCTCACCCACGGTTGCTATAACGCACAAACGTTAGTATACATACGAATCAAGTCGACGCTTATTAAGAGTGTTCATTCCACTTAAAATTGTTTATTGACCTTTGTCGACCGTTACTTGAAAGATCTACGTTCTGATGCATTCCTCCACTCTGCTTACCACTACCACTGCACTTGAAACTGAAGTTAACAACGTGAAAATGTATACATCAAAAATGAATGTTTTTCTGAACTAGGTACATTCTTTATACAGAATAACATTTATTTACAAGGGGTATAAATTACGAGATCTCTTAAATCAAAGGCCCAGAAAAACAACCAACGGAATGTTAAAATTAACTCCCCTGTAAGAATAACCAAAAATGCAAGAAAAACATTTTGTTTCATATAAAGTATACGAGTCAGTTGATTCCCATAGGTAACAGATAGGTACCAAATTATACTTTAGCAAAAAAAAAATTCTCTCTATAGATATTTTTTCTGGGTATCTATAACTAAAAATATTTTAGTAGATCTAAAACTGTTTCTAAAATGAAACCGTATGTCTATTTTGTTATTGTGTGCGTCTGTATAATATATATATATATATATATATATAATATATAATATACTATATATAATATACACACAAATATATCGTAAATCCAAAATTTAGTATTTACCGTAAAAAATCTAATTAAGAAGATTGACATCTTCCATACTCAATGTTATACCATTTCTTTCCTAACGCTTTCTCAAAATGTTCATCAACTGAACTTGGTCGTTCATTCATGTGTTGTGATAAATACTGGTCACCTAAACTTTTTCGAAAATGATCATCAACAGTAGGCAATTCAAAATCTGTTGGAATTTTGTGTTCATTTTTATTCGATGGGTGATTATATTTTGAGGAATATGTGGTACAATAACTCCCACAGCAACTGCAATTTTTACTTTGCGAGTAATGCTCTGTAAATTTTGACATTGGTGATGTTGTTATTGATATTACTGATGGTCTTGGAAATAAAGTTGAACAAGGCATCAACGTTGAGATGAATTCCGGTTTGTTGTCAACAGCTATTAATGGTGGGGGAGATATAACTTCTTTTTTTACCTGAACAATTTCAAGTATGTATGGTGGTGGTAGCCTACATTAAAAAGTTAACAATAAATATATACTTGACAGCTAAGAAAACTCAAGCTATCTGAAATTTGAATGACTATAAAACTTACTTTGCCGGATTGTCTCTTGGTGTTTTACTTTCTTCTAATTTGACTCTTTTGTTGTTACTTTCAGGTATCAGTATCACTCTTTTTGGTGAGCCACATCTATCCGTAGTAACGACTGCTGCTGAGGATGGTGTCATGTGTGATTTGGTGTTTTGACTGTCAAGTTGTTCTGAATAATAAGGTATTCAAGTTGATTTCTGGCTACAGGCGCACGTTTCCTTTACATTTTTGGAAGAATATAATTATAGTCAATTCTTTTTCTTACCTGAAAAGTTATTGCATTCTAATTTTTTCTCTCCTTCATTTTGGACTATTGAAGCTGCTCTTGATAATACATCTAAAGGTGATTCAATTTTCATTATGGAAAAATATATTTCTTGATAGAAATTACTTTACTTAGTCGCTCAAAAGAATTTGATTTAAGTCTTTACGAATGTGCACTTGGATATAAATATTTTACCACAACAACCAACAACATTCCATCCATTGTTGCAGATACGGTGTCACATTTACTCTATCTAAACAGACCTATCACTGGTCAGTTAATTTTCTTTTCCCAATTCGATGTTAGACCATGCGTAATAATTGACATTCTACGAATTCCTAGGATAAGATTGAAAGTAAAGATACCCGCCCCCTACCCCAGAGAAACAGACCTCGTGGGCAATAATCTCTTTTCCATTGATAATTTACTTGAGCGCTTTCACCATATTTTAATTTTTATGGTACCAAAAGCAATTTAAGCTTTCCTATCAATGAGATATTCATTTCTGTTAGCTATCATGTAATATGCTCTAAACAACTTATGTCTATGAGATGTCTATCGAATTTTCATTTGTGGGATATTTTTTTTCGTCCACAGCCATCTACTTCCTCGTAAACAGTACGATATTGCATGTAACGCTATATTCACATTTTCTTTTTTCGTCCCATTCCAGCACAGTACAGCAGGATAACACTAAAAGTGTAAAACTGCCGTGCTCCACTTCCATTATCTGTTCGTTGTGTAATGCCTTTTCTTTTCACGTTTATTTATTTCATACGTCTTTCGAGGCATGACTTTGGAGTACCGAGTAGCTGTTAGGTAAAAGACCCTTACTACATCAAAAAATGCTACCTGTCCTCTTTCCCAGAATCCTCTTGCACTTACGTCACATCTCGCGCTTCGTTCGTAGTTATTGTTGGTGTTTGCAGATCTTCGCTAGTGTCAGTGGTTGGAGCATCGGTTCAATACAAACATCTTTGCGGACCTCATCCAACAAAGTAGCTGTGAAGTTTCGTATCTCGCTGTGGCGTAATGACACAAATCCACCCTTTTTACAAGAAAAAGTGTGGGATAGTTTGAGTTTGATTCCGCACTCACATTTCTCCGGAAGACGAGATAATTACCATCCAAATCTTATAGCAATTTAGTCATACAACTGACGTTTTGAAAGACAGTATCCTTCTGACTCCATCGGAAGTGTGGTAAGCCATAGGGATGCACCCTCTTCGTGATTAAAATCATTCAGACGTTTCTGTTCGTCTTTTATAGCATCTCTAATAGATTCAAGCTTTTTTCCGTTTCTCTTCTTACGTTCGCTTTGAACTTCTACCTTTTTGTTGCATATTGTCTCAGCACCGAATGACGGCTCTTGATTGATAACGTGTTTTACGAAATATCTTTTTCTCATATTCTCATATTCCTGGTTAAAATCTTTAAAAAAAAATCTAGAATGTTAGCTATTAAACCATACAAGAAAAACATCCCTGGTGCAAATAAGCATTTGCGGCCACCGGAAATTTCCGGAAATTTCTGGTAGGAAATTGGTCCTTAGTTTATGCTGGCCATGCGTTGTTCTTTCAAGTTGGCAATGCACACCAAATACTAGAAACCTTATTAAATATTTTTAGACAACAAATTCATTTCTGGAAAGTTCTGTGCTTACAAGGGTTTCGGTTTTGAACAAAATTCATGATTCTTACAACATGCATGAAAGCATAAATAACTTCGTTTAACAACCTAAATATTTTGTAACATACTATCGAATTGTGATCTACATAAGGGAATAATGTCTGTGGTAGGAATAGATATTGGAAATATAAATTGCTACGTTGCAGTTGCTAGAGCTGGTGGAATTGAAACTGTAGCTAATGAATATTCTGACAGGTGTACACCGTAAGTATAAATTTTCGGGACAATTATGGTTTTTCTTTTGCCCTCCTACCGAAAGGTTTCCACCATACACAACATTTGACATTAAACAAAATATTGTTATTATATGGACTTTTCCACCATCAAAAATATACTGTGTTAGGTTCCTCCTCTGACGACACTGACTTGTTTTGAAGATGAAAAGTTAGGTCGGTGAGTCGGCAAAGTGTATAAAAGTGAATCAATACATAACAGGTTGCGGAGTGGGTGCATGAATCACCCACTTGGCTATTGAAAATTATGAATGAGTCAAAACTGATGAAAATCAAAATACCTTTAAAGGACAAACATTTTTGGGATTGGAAGGTAAAAAAAAATGAATTTCACAGAATTTATTTTCGCAATATTGACATATATTTTGAGAAGTGAATGGGATATTGATAACGAAATAAACGGCACTTCGAAGATGTTACTTAGTGTTAATTATCAGTATTTTAATGCTAATCTTATAATTCGATTCATGCAGAACTAAATCAGTCAAAAAGTGCGATAAAAAAAATCGAAATCAATTTGTAATATTGAGCAAAGATTAATGAATTCAAAGTGTGAAAGGGGGAGATGGAAGTGAAGCAAATTAGACTACCAAACAATATTTTTTAGATCTTTTACAATACAAAAATATCTGTAACTGCAAAAGTATTTTACTGATGCTTCTGCATTCTTTATGATAGTAGTATTCAAGAAGGACTCTTCAAGATGAACCTTTACATGTTTACAGGTATCATGTCCATGAATTATTCTTTAGGACTAAGAATCTGGTTTTTGCATGCTTATATTTGGGCATTTAGGTCACCACAATTAGCTTCATTCTTTGTTGATTTGCACAGTTGCCAACATTTTATATATCATTCTATCATTCTCAAATACGAATCTAAAAATATAAGTTCAAACTATTAAACAAAACATGGTTATGAGGATGATGGTTTTAACGGGATACTGACTGTTTCCACATCTGTACAGAGAAATACAAAGCCTGATGTCCGAAAGAACAGGTCAAGCTTGCAAGACATGTGCTTCGGACCGAGGGCTAAGCATTTCCTCTGTACAGATGCGCAAACAGTCAGCATCTCGTTTATTACCTGGTAAAAATGACAAAGAAAGTATTGTTTTGTTTAAACAATATCCTATGACGCAAACCGGTCAGTACGGCTCTGTACTGATGCCCTCAAGAAATGTGTCTTACCCAATCAGAAGCTCTCATTTGGCTGTACTGTCACTTTTCATAATGGCTTCCAGGTAATAACATTGAATTCAAAAATCAAACATGATCAGATTACAAATTAATAATAAGAATAAGAATTTTCCAAAATATGAGTTATGTAAATGTAAAATACTGTAATTCACTATCATGGTAGAAATTTTAGGTTGTCTTTTCAGAGGGTTCAAAGGGTCTTTGTGTCAGGAAATGTACTATCCAAATGTTTTTTTGTCCTTATTAAGGTAAGGGCATACATTCTGGGCAGGATCTATTCTTGTCACTACGTTGAAAACCATTTAAAATGGAAGCTTACAGTATGTAATGTTGACCCAATAGTTTAAATTTGAAATATCACTTAATAATTGGGGTTAAATTCGAGATGAGTCTACCCCTTTAAACAAAGCCAAAAACAAACAAGATCAACATTGTTGATTAAAAAGATTTCCCTAGACAGTGTGTCCCAGAATACTCGTTTTATCAAAGTTTGTGATAATATTAACTCCACAGGAAATAGAAGCTTTGTATAGGGCCTGGGCGTCTCAATAATGCCTTTTTAAGTACGGTCCAAAATTGCCAAATCATGATGTTTGCCTTGGTCTAATAAGGGCCAGCCAAAAGGGCCAATATAAGGTATTGTGAAAACATTGTCATTGTATCAATCAATAGTGGTTCAAATCCGATGGCAGATTATTTCAAATATATTTATTGTTTAGCATTAAATGATGTTTACTGTAACCTAGGAGGATAGCTGTTACCTACATTTACTTATTGTAACTTATTCTAAAAAATACCCAAAAAAACGTCTGTCATTGATTTGAACCACTATGTTTTTGAAAAGAAATGCAAAGCTTTAGGCCACTTGGCCATTGACGCTTACATTGCAATGAATTTTTAAAAATATATAAAAGATAAACAGTTGGAAGACGTCCAACTGCTCAATATCAAATGTACACACTTAAATAATACAAGAAAATACTGCTTTAGATTTTCTGAAAGCTTTTTAAAAATTTAATGTTTAATTTAAAAACTTTACACATCATCCAAACCATGGATATAAAAAAGCATTATTGGAGAAAAAACGCTTCTTGACACGGACTTCTGCCATTTAAAAACTGTTAAACTATTCGGAATGGGCCGAAAAACGGTTGCAGCGCAACTCTTAATTGATAGACAGAAAGCCTAAATAAATAAGATTTCTCCCTTTATGGGGAAATCTTAAAAACACGACTGAAATGAAGCTGTTGATATTCATGCGTACTTTCATTGCCACATGATGTAAGTGAGCCAATCACAATTTTGGTATGTCCTAGTAGTAGTTTCAGTCGATTTACGAAACAGATGTCCTTGGTAGTAAATTGTTTATCTCTCGTGTATCTGATTTTGCCAAAATAGCTCCGTTCTGCTCCACAATAAATGAATACATAAATAATTAACAGAATGTATGGTCTATCGCAACATAATCACGTGGTGTCTGTCAAAAATTAGAAAGAAGCCACATGCGAATGAGATTGCCAGAGTTTGCACACAATTATAGTCTAGCTAGCTTTCGAGTTGAAATCCACTTCGTCTAAGAGCATAAGAAAATTCATTAAAAATGCTGTTTTTCTTTCTAAGATTCCCAACCAAGTCCTGTTAACCGATTCGATTTATTGACTTCTATGTTAAGATAGAGAGAAAAATTGTAGATTGATGTAGCAAATATCACGTAGTTCAGTTTTTCAGTCTTTAACACATATTATATGCTCTGATCATTGAGCACAAGCAACAGGAAAAAATAAACAAGAAGGTGTTGTTTCAATAGAGATGGCTCATTGTTTATCAAGATAAGTTAAAATGAAATCAACTCATCCTTCAACTAATCTAGACTATTAAATTAATTTCAGGGCAATTGTTGGTTTTAATGATGCGCAACGAATAGTGGGCATCTCTGCAAAAAATCAGGTAATATCGCCATTGAGTGACAAATAAAATAATAGCGCTACATAACTACAGAATGGTGTGTAAATACTACCGTCTCCACCATTTTAGATGATCATGAATTTGAAAGCAACAGTCACACAATTCAAAAGACTGATTGGACGTAAATTTGACGAGCCCGAAGCAAAAGCTGAGATGAACAGACATTCAAATACTTTTGTTCGTCTAGAAGATGGAGATATCGGTATCCAGGTATTAAAGATAGCTTTTACCAGTCTTCTAGCTAGGATTCAAGGACGTGTAGCGACCAAGTTTGAATCAAAGATGCACCTAACAGGGCTTTTTTGTTGTTCTGAAAGGCTTTTGCAAGTGGAAACAATTGCATGGCTTTTATGGAAAAGAAGAAAATATTACAATGATCACCACACCTGTGAATTTCCACACAACATTTTCTTCTTTTTACATTACGATTTTCAAAAATGGCAGCATCGCGACAAGACAAATTTTCAAAGCAGGATGATAACCATTGTAGCAGCCTCCACTCTACAACGTACCAGCTAGAACACTGCTTACAACATAACATAATCGAAATTACTTCAGTAGATATATGTATTGAATGATTTGTGCTAGCTGTTCTTATAATTATTAAGCTTTAATCTTGTAGGTGCAATATAAAGGTGAAGCTACGACTTACAAACCAGAACAATTACTAGCTATGTTGGTGTCAGAACTCAAGCACACCGCACAAACAAATTTACAATGCAAAGTTACAGAATGTGTGGTCTCTGTATGTGTGTTTTTAATTACTTGCTTTGAATGTGGTAGCATCCACTGTATTTCAGGCGAATTTTTATTTCTAATCACCTGGTTTATTTCTGTTAGGACTACTTAAGTAACTCATCTTTGAGTTTGTTTTCATAAACAATGTCAGGCAACTCTCTGTGACCATATCATTTTTTGTGCAATGAGTTTTTCTTGATTTTTGAGTCTTGATTATTAGGGTACAATCAAATTAGTGTTTAATGTTTCACTACAGATTAGATGATTCAAGTATTGTTTGACAGCTTGTTCTACCATTTTTAGATCCCATCTTATTACACAGACTACCAACGAAGGTGTTTTCTTCAAGCCATTCGAATCGCAGGTGTCAACTGTCTGAAATTAATGAATGAAACTAGTGCAGGTGAATTAATTGATTCTTTCAGCCTTCCAGAAATTTTTAAATGCGGATACAATATCAATCCTAACTGAATTATTTTTTTGTATGTGTAGATGATCTCCATTTCTCATTTAGTTGCACTAAATTACGGACTGTTCAAACAAGATCTGCCTGCTCCAACGGAAAAACCTCGTCACGTCGCCTTTGTTGATTGTGGTCATTCTTCCTTACAAGTTTGTATTGCTGCATTTAATAAGGGAAAAATCAAGATCCTGGCAACTGGGAGTGATGCAAATCTTGGTGGCAGAGATTTTGACGATCGGCTGAAACATTATTTCGCCAATGCTTTTTTAGTAAGTTTTTTTTATTAATACAAGTTTTTGTTGTTCTTTAGTATGTTGGTATAACAAGATGTGATCATAAAACATTTTGGTTGAAAGTCTCTTTATTTTGGTTTGAACAAATGAGGCATTACACAACAATGTTCTTGTTAACGCAGACAGAAATAAAAAAAACGTTTTCACTGCAATCTAGTAATGATCACATCTTGTTGGAGGAACTGATAGTTACCACCGAAAGGATTTTCCATTTAAATGTTTCAATAAGCAAATAAGAAAATAATGTGTATCCTTTCCCTTCTTTTATTCTAAGGATAAATATAAAATCGATGCACGGACCAACCCCAAGGCTTGGACGAGACTTGGTGCTGACGTGGAAAAAATTAAAAAGCAAATGAGTACAAATTCAACTGATCTGCCGCTGAACATTGAATGCTTTATGGATGACAAGGATGTGTCGCATAAAATTAACAGGTACGTTTACTAAATTTTTCCGTGTGCAAGTTTTGTGGATATGCCTGTCATTATTCAACCAATTGGTTGTTTCTTGTGTCTAGATTACAATTTGAAGAAATTTCTCAAGATATTCTTGATAGAGTCAACGTGCCTTTGTGTCAAGCGTTACAAGAGTCAGGTATTGTCCTTATCTTCAAAATTACTTACTTAATTTTTTTAAAGTAATTTTGAAAATGTACTAACTTGATGAAGTTTTTTTATGATTGGACAATGTGAGATTTTTCAACGTTTTATTATTTTATTTTTGTGCTTTTCATTTTGTTGGTAGGGTTAAAAGTAGAGGAAATAGATGTTGTGGAATTAGTAGGAGGCTCTGCAAGAATACCTTCTATGAAAGCAATTGTGGAAAAAGTATTTGGTAAAAGTGTTAGCACAACATTAAATCTTGATGAAGCTGTGTCACGTGGTTGCGCTATCCAATGTGCAATGTTGTCACACACCGTTAAAGTGCGTGACATTGAAATTTTGGATGCGGCGCCATACCCGGTAAATATTTCCTGGGATTCAGTTAAAGTGGATGAGCCGCCAGGAGAAATGGAAGTTTTTAAAAAACATCATCAATACCCATTTACCAAAATGTTGACGTTTCCATACAGAGTGCAGCCATTTCGATTTAAAGCATACTATCGTGATGATGTTGACACCAAACACTTCGAGAGAAAAATAGGTAATCTTTTGGTTAAATGATTTTGAGGGAAAATAAAATGTGGTGTAGAAGCCGTATCTGTTATTCTAAAAAGATCAGCCGTATGTGAAACTTTACTGGTTCAATTCGTAGGTGAATTCATTGTAAATGCAGAAGCTCCAAATGAATCTAGCGAGAAAGTGAAAGTGAAAGTTAAATTAAGAATGGATATAAATGGTTGTTTCACGGTGAGCAGTGCAACGCAAATAGAAACCTTGCCAGCAGCGCCAGAACCAATGGAAACAACCGGTGGAGGGAAAGAGGCTGCAAAAGAGGCTGCTGATGAACCTAAGGAAGTGGATGGAACCGTAAGTAGAATCTCGATTTGTGTTGTTGTTTTTTTTAATTTGTTTGTATTAGTTGACTCTTAATGAGTCTATCGGATTAGTTTATAGTCAATAGTTTATGATTTTCGGGGTTTTTTTTCCTCACTCCCTAATTCACCTTTGTGTTATTTAACAAGATGGGGTCGAGAAATATTTCGGTGGAAAGGCGTCGTTACTTGACCCAACCTCGAATATATCGACATAAAAATAACAAAACTTTCACTAAAGGCGTCTCGATTGCATCATATTGTTATTTGTGTGTCTGTGATTCAATCCCTTTTTTGTATTTGCATTTTAGAATCATGCAGAGGAAAATCAAACCCCAAAGAAACCCGAAGAAACGAAATCCGAATCGAAATCCGAATCGAAAAAAGAGAAGAAGGATAAAAAAGAAGAAAAAAAAGCGGAAGCCAAAAAACTGAAGAAACCAACGAAAGCTACGGAGCTAAAGGTCACTACGAATCAATTAGGTATATCGCCTGTTGAACTGAACCGGCTCATCGAAATAGAAAATGAACTTATTTGTGCGATGCAGCTCGAAAAACAACGGTCTGACGCGAAAAATGCTGTGGAAGAGTATATTTATAAGATGAGGGAAAAAATTTATTGTGAATATGAAAAATACATAACTGAAGACGACCGGGAAACATTTTCTGGTTTGTTGAGCCAAACTGAGGACTGGTTGTACGAAGATGGAGAAAATGAACAGAAACAAGTATACACGGAGAAACTGAAGGAATTGAAAGTGAGTTTCTGTTTCCCTCTTTCATCATGTTATCATCTTTCGCACATCACTTGTCAACATTTCCTTTTCGTCTTCCCATTTAGAAATTGGGTGATCCGGTTGTGAATAGATGTAATGCACATTCTGGCTTGCCATCTGCCTTTGAGTTATTTGGCGCAGCAATAACACATTATAGGAAAATTCTCGACCTTTACGCCAAAAAGGTTAGTGGGATTATCATTTTATTTATTTATTCATTCATTTATTTATTTATTTATTTATTTATTTATTTATTTATGAAAACTTGATTGGGTTGGTTGCGATGTAACCGGAGGGAATTTACCTATTTGCTTGTAGGGTAGTTTCTAGAGAAGCTATTATAATTATTTGTTGTGTAGAAAGGGTCTAATCTCGATAACGATGACATGTCTTTCAGGATGAAAAATATAACCATTTGGAAGAAGGTGAAATGAAGAAGGTTCATAAGAAAATCGATGAGAAACAAGATTGGTTTAACCAGAAGATGCAGGACAACGGAAAGTGTCCGCCTCATGTGGACCCAACTGTTTTACCTTCACAAGTGTTGATGGAAAAGAAGGTGGGTAGGGAATACGGTAGTCCGTTTATTATGGGTTGAGTGGAAATTCCTTTACAATCAACACCTGCTATCTTGACTCTCAAGGGACTGAGTAAAATTGTTGACATAACGCGTGTTCAAGACAGCGAGAGTTAACTGTACTTCGATTCTCACAGAAAAGATTTCTTAAATCCCACCCACCCCCAACTCGGTCAGTTAGGCCTACTTTATAAAGCCGCTTATATGTCGCGTCTAACTTAATTGAGAACTAATTTTAAATAAGCTTGACAAAAAGTATAAAGTCATCCATTTCTATGTGGAACTTAATTCGACATAAAATCGGCGTGACTTCATACACCCGCTCTGTTGTCGCACTTACCGAATATTTGAGAAAGTTCTTGTAACAAAAACACAAATTTTAATATTTGGCGCTCAATACATTTTCAAAAGACACAGAAGAAAAGGAAGCAAAGGTACCATGGCAAGCAATATCGAAGAATTTGAAACAAACGAAAACCAATTTAGCGATTCAGAGAAAGAGGATGACATGCTGGAAAGGCTAACAAATTTTTACGGCCATTGACATTCCTGATTTAATGCAGGCATTTTAATTTTGTTTTGTTTTATGGTGTAGTAGCATAAAGCCATTTTTAATCATTGAATATACTTCTCTTAGAATTTTCTTGAAATAAATTCTCATGGACATTTCGAAGATAAGTGTGGCCACGTATAATTCTAAAATATTAATTAGTGCGACATCATTGTAAGTCGCGCTGCACTCGTGTCGCATTTTTCCCGAGCTTAATTAAATAAGTTAGGCGCGATGTAAAAGCGGCTGTATAAAGTAGCCCTTTTAATAATAATAATGGTTTTTTTCGGGCATATCCATGTTTTACAATGGCTCTTCGTCCCTGACCATAAAAGTCTATAGTTAAGTTAACTAACAAGTTGACTGTCGGAGGGGATGAAGAGCCATTGAGATAAATGGATATGCCCCAAGGACATTAAAACTTCCCGTTACTTACTATAGTAAAAAAAACCATACAGGGTTATGATTGTGCGCTTAAACACTTAGCTAAAGAACTATCTAAATAAAATACTTTAATTTATTTGAAAATGTCTGATGATTTTTGATCGCTCTCAGACTAGCTGGAAGGTCGTTAAAAAGACGACTGCATATCCCTTCAAATGTTTTTGTTGAATTTTTCATTTCTCATTTTCATTTCCCTACTGAATTTTAGTGACTTATAAAAAACTTTTTCATTGCAGTTGATGGAAGATTTTTGCAATCCAATTGTAAACAAGTCAAAACCGAAAGTTGAACCACCGAAAGAGGAGAAGAAAGATTCTGGGGATGCTGCCCCTAAACCTGAAAATACTGATTCAAAGAAAGATGATGGTAAACCTGCTGCTACTCCAGAGCCGGAGAAGATGGAAACAGAACAAAATGGCGAAACGAAGTCAAATTTGGACATGGAAGTAGATTAAGAGAATAGGTTTAAATACAATTGTTCAACTTTACATTGTTTTTATCATCGTTCTAAATGGCGTTAATAAATGGCGTTGCGCCCCCAGTGCTGGCCCTGAATAAGTGAATAGAAATTCAACTTTGCACCATCTTAACTGATTTCTCCCAACTTTAGTTTATGATAAAGGATGTCAATTTATAGCTTATTTATCTTTATTGAATAGGAGAATATGATGGAAAGAAATTCATTCCCGTGTATTTGTTAATTTTTTGGACTTCTTGTATCTGTGCGGTAATTTTGAAAAATCGGAATATTTACGTATTAAAACTGGCTCCGACATATCCCTAATAAATCTTTTGGAAAGGGACATTTTTAAGCGGAATGTTTTTATATCTCTTGAAATGCGACAGACCCAGGGTCTATTTTTAATTTAGTGGGTCCCACGAAATTAAAATTTAAGCGAGAGAATATACAAACAGAAAGTATTAACCTGTTTTCACCATAAATTTAGTATTTAACTGTAAATGTTTATACTATACAATAAAGGCTGTAATGTCTAACCGTTTAGCAGAAAAATATGGTTTTCAAGAGAAACTTTTACCAGAGTGTCTGTGAGGATTTCTCAAAAAAAAAGATAGAACCAAGGAAAGTTTTGAAGAATTACATATAACATAACTAGAAATATTAAAGAACACGTTTTTACTATCTTCTTTGCAACTGTGTCTGTGCATCGAATATTTGCCAACAAAAGGTTGCAAAGCTCTATGCTCTCTGAGCGCGCGATCAAGTGGAGCGGCCCCTTGAGAAGACCGAAATTGTGGAAATGTCTCATCCAATTATGTCTGGTAAAAACTAATGAATAATTAGAACAACAGAGAATGCTTAAATCAGTAGAAAATCAATGGTAGCATCAAAGAAAAACTGAAAATATATAACGTAATACTTTCGATGAAAATCGTTAGCCAATCCGCCACAAAAATAAATTCTGTTATTATTTTCGCTTATTCTTGGGTATTTTGATCAATAGTCCGGCACATATGTATGGTTTGGCGCAGAAGACAGGCCAAGAATTACACATGATGCCCATCAGTATACCTAATAATATTTACATATGCTGTATACATCAAAAAAGAAATTGACACTTATCTAAATTAAGTGTACATTTTCAGGACTAGACAACAACACACAGGCTCAACAAAACGTAAATTCTCAGGACTTCATAATGATGGCGAAGAGTTGAGCAAAGTTAGGTAAAGAAAATTCATACTGGAAGTAAATAAGTAAAAGGGCAGACCCGAAAAATTAATTCCGCAAAAAGTTCTTCCTATAAGGTAAGCCCAGTGGTGAGAGGAAGACTGAAAATAGAAATTATGTGAATGTGCTTCTCCTCAATTTTCGATATCGCCTACAGGAATCACTCATAAAATCGGTGGTTACACAAGAATCATTCTCGTCACATGGGCATCTCGTTGAGTTAATTTTTTCTTTTGAAATTTTGGACGAAAAAATGAAACTGATGATGCAAATACGCTTCAAAAAGCTGTTGTGTGTGAATGCGTCCCATTATTTTTCATTACAGTGGAACCTCTTCAAGTGTCCGCCACTTGCAAATCTTTTTGACCGCTTTAGAGTGGTGTTGATGCTTGATCTAAATTTCTCCGAATTTTGATTTAAACTAGTTTCTCAGAGGAGGACCGTATAAGTTCCATGTAAGTATTGTTTGACTGCTGGTCAAGAGAACACTTCATCCTGCGATTTACACGATAACACACTTCTCTGCAAATTTCCGGATAAAATGTTTATTTTCTTGCATTTTATAACGTTGCAAACATTTTCATTATAGGAATAGGTATAGGCTAAACTTCGTCCTGGGAAAAATCGCTGATGGGTGTTGATATGAAGATAGCGCGCAGACATTTGATGGTAGTTAGTGGCCATGACACGATGACTTTCTATTGTATTGAATAATATATCGTGTAAAGATTCGATATCTTGCTATGAAAAAGTACATTAGACCACGATGTGTTTGTCGATGTTTCGTCATTGTACATCTCGTGGATCTGTCTGTAATTTTCGGAAAACATTTTGATACTAAAAAGTATATCTTCTGCAAACGTTGAAGAAAATGGTGTTATTTGAAAATGGTGTTATTTGAAGAAAATGGTGTTATTTGAGGCCACTTACACGATCTGCGCACTGATCGAGTATACTTATCAATCTGTTTTACCAAACTGAAGGGTATCTGTGGGGTTAAATTTTGCGAAATTTCCCCCTTCCGTTCTATCACGACCGAAGGAAATTCTTATAAAACGAAACATCTACAAAGCGAACACCCTTCATAAAAAGCGGGACAGTATACACGCTTATTACCTGGAAGCCATTATGAAAAGTGACAGTACAGCCAAATGAGAGCTTCTGATTGGCTTAATCTCGTTTCTCATCATGTTTTTCACCATAGCTTTGGCCAGAAATGACCTTGCTGAAGAGGACAAGGGAATTTTTCTGCCATTTAATTAATCGTTATATTGCAACTTATCATCCAAGCGTGGTAAACAATATTGTGAGAGAGCTCAATAATATTTAGTAGAGTAGAATTTATATATTTACAGGTTTACAAAACTGGATAAAAGTCCATATGACATAGAGTTTCATGCTTATTCGATCCTCAGATATATATGTTCTATAAAATGAGAAAGGTCACCTACGCACCAAACTTTGTAAATTTACTAATGTTGCTCAGTAAGTGATGTAATGCACTGTACTCTCAAACCATGTTACTATCTGACAATTTAAGGAACGCGTCCCTTTTGAAAGTCGCGAGGAGAGAAACATCTCTAGTTTGGCATATAGATGGCTAAGCCTTTTGATTTCAGTATTCATGGGTAGATGATGACTTCTCAAGACGACATATGTGGTTCAAGATCGAGTACAGACCCAGCGAATTAAGACGCCCTGAATGTTTATGAGTTAATTTACACAGAACGGCATTGGGAGGGGTACTTTCTACACATTTTTTACAAAGTTTAACGTTATTTCCTGACTTAGACTTGGCACTTGATTAAAAACGGAACTTTTTTATGGGCTTATCTGTGGGTGGGTAATCTGGGGGTGTGCTTATCTGCGGGTGAAAAAAAGCGTTAGAAATATGAGTACCTAGTGTGGATAGAATTTCCATGAATGGCCATTGCAACAGGCAAAAGGAAGAAACAAAGAAACAAAGCTACATATAAACAAGCTAACTATATTCAAAGTTATGAACCAAGGCAATGAAAATTTTAGTCAGATTTCTTAGTCAATTTCTGATGAAGAGCTTTCTGCAGACCGATCGCTTGCCTCTTCATATTCGCTCTCTGATTCAGATTCTTCTTCTTCGTCACTTTCCAGGCGGAATTCTCTTTTAGGTTGAGAAATAAAATAAAATAATGTGAAAATAGATTGATCTTGTAAAAAGAGTATTTTTTTATCTTGTCTACAGGGATGGGCTTATAATGGGTGGGCTTATACGCAGGCAGGAAAAAACGTAAGTGAAAGGATTGAGCTTATAACGAGTAGGCTTTTACGCCGAGGTTTACGGTATTTTTGTTTCATCATACACAGCGCAGAGGACCTGTAGCTCTTCCACGACGGTATTACGTCGCTAAGCAAGTATAGACGAACTGGGATAAACGAGGATGGTGATGGAATACGGTGGAACCTCTCCACGTCTAAAGCGGACACTTGCAGGACGACAAACGTTTTTATCCATGCAGCTTCGTAGTTACATGTAACTATTGTTTGACTGGGCAAGATAAGGCTATGGAATGGATCAAAAAGAAAATAACTGTTATATTAAATGTTATATTAAATGTTATATTAAATGTTATATTAAATGTTATATTAAATGTTATATTAAAGGATCATAAAACTGTAATACAAAAATGTTTAGGAAATAAGTAAATAAAATTAGAATGTTTGGTTCAAAAATTCCAATGTTCACTTTATGGAGGTTAATTTCAGGCCAAATATTCGCACGGGGTCGGAAAAAGTGTTCGCTTTATAGAGGTTTCCGCTTCGGAGAGGTTGCTCTGTGGAAGTTTCCTTAAGAATTCATCCGGGACTAATGAAACAGTCCGTCTTAGAGAGGTGTCCGCTTAAAGGAAGTTGTACTGTTGTACTTCTTTGTTGTGGAGCTTAATTAATTACGTGGAATTGTAAGCTTATCCTGATTCTTTTAACCATTTAAATGGATTTGATACCATTAATTCCAACTTATAAAAGGCAGTAAAAGATTTGATGCGTAAAATGTCGCACTTATTTTTACGCTCTTTCTGTGCACCAAAGTAAAAAAAACAAAAGAAAAAGAATGGAATGAACAAAAACACATTCTTTTACTCCTTTTGGATGTTCCTATAAATTTTGATTTTAGATATAGAAACTATTTGGAATTAAATATTGTGGTGGGTGATTTGGACAGTTTGTTTACAGATCATCCACAAACTCGCAACCGCGCAAAATAAAGGACGGCCGCGTCTTATAACACGGGACCTCCTTTTTATCACCTGGTTTCCCCCATGTTTTGCAATCCGGTCTGTAAAATAGACTCGTAAAACAGGAGCTAAAAAAAGCGCAGTTGCGTCTTTTAAACATGTACTTTGCCGCCAGTTTTGCAGTGAAACTCACGGCAATGCACGAATCAACACAAGCCATTTCTGCTGAATTACGTCGTGAGTTGTTGCGTATTTGCCAGTAGCAAAGGTAACTGCTGATTTTAAGAGCTTCTCAAGGCGTATTCGATTGTGTCGCGGCAGATGACAAAACAGCGTATTACAATAGTCAAGTTTTGATAACACCAATGACTGAACAAGATGTTTACGGATATTCCTCGGAGGAAAGTTTTTTAATCTCCGTAGTACACTAAGTTTCTTGTAACAGGAATGCAGCAGATCATTCAGATGGATTTCAAACGACAGGTGTTCATCTATAGTAACTCCAAGGACTTTCCAGTCTTTCACACGCTCGATGCTACGATTCTCATGATAGATAACAATGGTCTGTGTATCGAGATTATGTAGATTAAATAATCTAAGTGACGATAGTAACATAAATTTTGTTTTATTGTGGTTAAATAAAAGATTGTTGTTCTTCGACCATTGGGACAAGGAAGAAATTTGCTGATTCATATTTTGTGATATTTCAGAATAAAAATAGGTTGTTGTGTCATCTGCGTATTGGTAGTGGTTGCCGATAACATGATCTTGGGATCGGACATGTAAAGGTTAAATATAATTGGTTTGAGAACAGAACCTTGAGGAACACTGATAGTACGAATTAAGTACATCAGGATCGATAGCTAGTTTTTGTTGATTGGGTTGTAGGATTCAATGTATAACTTTCCATATTTCACTAGGTCTTCTATGGCTTGATTTTGATCGTTCGTTTTAGTTTATTTCTTAATTGTCTAAAGATACTCCAGTCGGAGTGTTCAAATAACTAGCCACTAAAATATAGACGGACGCCATTTTCTTTTGCGTCGATGACTACAGTTGAATCTCGGTAAGTGGAATAAATGGAACTTTTACTAAGTGGAACCATTTTCGCTGGTTCCTTGGATTTCCTTTAAGAAACCCTTATAATTTCTTCGGATAAGTGGAACCCTCGATAAATGAAACTTTCGTTAAGTGGAAACGTTTTTTAAGTCCCATGGGCAAATTGCCTCTCATAAGTGGAACAACGTCGTTTTCAAAAAACAATTCCGTGTAAATAGACTCTTAAAATATTTTCAAAAAGTTTGAATCAAAACAAAACATTCGATTTTCAAAAGCTGCACATGTAGAACAATATGGCGTCTGTGCGAAGTCTTAAGAGATGTTTAAGTTCTACAAGTCTTATTGACAAATATAAAGCATTAAAGGAGATCGAGGAAGGTCAAAGTTGCATTGTCACTTCAAGAAAATATGGAGTTGCTAAAAATACGATATCACATTGGATTAAACAAAAACAAAAGATTTTTGAAGCAGTTGAAGAAAACAATGTATCAAAAAAAAAGGAAGCGGGTGAAACCAGCTACATATGAAGAATTAGACAATGCTACATACTACCTTTGAAACAGTAATATGATTGTTATCCTTTGTTTCCATTTATTACCGATTTTTGACCCACCTTCGGATAAGTGGAACTCCCGCTAAGTGGAACCATTTCTTCCTTGGAGGTTCCACTTAGCGGGAGTCAACTGTATTTATTTCCACGAGGTGCCATATTTTACATAAAGCAGCACCGTGCATGGATAGTAATCACGCTTGGTTTGAACAGTTAGAAAAAGAAAACAAAGCACGGTTCTAATATGTCTTCTTTGCTTCGCAGACAAAAAAGGTTAAATCGGTTAAATACCGTGTTTTGAAATTTTAGATATCCTATATATAATAACACTATAGACGTATACCTTATCGGGGAAAAAGCAAATCAGGGAAATATTAAGTCGGGGAAAAATTCTAATCACTTGAAAAAATATTAGTCGCATTTTTCCGATTTTTTCCTTAGGCATCATGGATATCAATCAAGTATAATAATTTTATTTCACAGCATTTTTATGCATCAACTTAAAAAGGTAATTTGAAAAAATAACAAACAAAAAAAGAAAAACAACAACAACAACAGTTAAAACAAAATAAAGGCACAATAACATTTTCAACATGAAAACGTTAGACCTTATATCGCAATAATATATTTAAATAATATGTTTAAACCATGCTAGTATGTTGAAAAACGTACCAGTATGTTGACAAACATATTGCCACAGTTTGGCGGTATCTTTAAAGTTTTGGATGGAATATTTTGAAAAATTTGTGGCCTCCTCCTCCCCTTTAGCCACTCCAAAAGGAGGTAATATTTTGTCACACAAAAAGTGTGATAAATCTTCTAATAATTTCCAGAAGTGCTTGTCAAACTTCTGTCTTTATCAGAGGATTTACCACACAAGCAAGAAAATATATACCTCACTTTTTCCTCACCTGGTTTTGAAATTTAAAGACAAATGGTAAAATTTCGAAAAATGTAAATAAATAAATAAATGAATGAATAAATGAATAAATAAATAAATAAGCGTGGTATTGCTCTAATTAAAATTTGATGGTACACACCGTTACATGGTACTAAAATCGAATGCCTATAAAGTTCGAACACAATGAAAAGCCATTCGATTTTATTGAAAACAAAAATCTCGGTTTAAAACGCTGAGAGAGAGAGAATTTGAAATTTGAAAATTCAAAAGTAAAATAATTTTCCAATACTTAAAAAAAAAAAAAAAAAAAAAAAAATATATACTTGGAAGAGAAAAGATAAAGGAAAGGAAAAATTAATGACCAGAAGGTGATTTTTTGGTTTTAACAATTTTCAGAGTGCTCCAATATCTTAAGTGGCCTAATCCTACCTTGGCAGAATCGATCTTAAAAGATTCGAGCATTGAACGTGTTGAATCCAATGCTGAATATATCATTGGTAGTCGAACCTATTGACTGTACTCGAATCTGTTTTGGTAAAAATTCATGGCAATTTGCCTTTTGGAGACATCTCCAGAACAAATGTATTTATCTAAAAAGGTTTTAAACGCTCCCCCCATAAAACTTTTGCCCATTCCATATACAATGGTTTCAACTCGTTTCAACTCTGAAAATGCTTGAAATTTCAAATTATCTAATTTCTCCTGTTGAGTCTTTTCGACTCTTCGAACTTCTACTTCAAGTCGTTGAAGTTCTTGTGTGAAAACCTTGTGAAGTTTTAGAAGAGATTTCCACTGCAAAACTTGAAGGTTTTCAAACATTCTTTCCACTGTTTTGCCACTTTTTTGAAACATTCGTACCTTCAAAAAATCAGCTTTTAAATTTTCATCATCAAATGGTTTATTTTTGTAAACATCGAAGTAACCTTCGAGAATCCACTTCAAAACGTTCTTTTCCTCCTGATTGAATTCTTCCAAAACTTTTCTACATTCCTTAAGATGAAAAGTTTCGATCGAATTCACAGGATCGTTTTGAAGAGAATCTCTTTCCCACTCCAAAACTTTAACTTTTTGCTTGAGGTCTTCGATCTTTGAACGAAAACGATCAATTTCATCAAAAAATTCAATTTGCTGATCATCCATTTTTTCTTCCCACTTTTCCTTTTCGTCGCACGAGTTTCCAATTTCCTTGTAATACTCTATTTTTAGCATCCACAATTCCTGTTGTATTTCACTTTTCTCCCTTTTCAATTCTACATTGGAAACAGATAAATGTTCAACCTGTTTCTTGAGCGTTTGGTTTTCCTTTCGATATTTTGCACATTCATCGAACAAACGTGCAACAAAATCGAATGAAAAACTCAAAGCAGGAGCTGTCGAACTCATGTTGAACAAAATTTAATAAATAAACAGTAAATAATTCTAATTTGCGAAAATAGAAACTTTCTAATTCTCAAGTTAGCAATTGCCAAACACAGAGATGAGCACTCGATCAAAGTTTTGATAGAATGCGAAGAACCGTTGGCGAGCATGCGCATTTACAATGCATGTTGCCATAGGCAACGCGTAAATAAACAACAAAAAGCCATTGCAATGGGTTGGAAAACTAAAGAGATTGGAATCAACTCAAAAGGTCTACCCCCTACCATCAAAAAGGATATATTAGAGATGAAATGTGGTGAAATATACTGCGTTTTCAACTACTTGGCCATTATAGGAGTGAATAACAAGAGTCCCTTTCGGTTTTTGCAATCCCCTTGCAGTAAGTTCTTGCGCTATGCTCTACGTCATATTTATAATCTATCAATGATTGGGATAATGTCGACTTTGTCATTAACAGACTCGTCTCAATTTACCTAGTTTTGAAAAAAAATAGGACAAATTAAGAGCAGAATACTGCCCAGGAATAAAATACACTGAATGAAATAAAATTGGCAAGCATTTTCTTTATATATGATTTAGTTTGAAATATGGATGGATCAAAAACTCTGCTGTCGTGGTATTTTTCACTCGCGGCGCAATATAGAATTCCTCGAATCTTCAATCATTTAAAATCGGTGCCGAGGCCAGACGTTCCCGAAAATACTAAAGTATTGGGAATTAATGCTAAACGTAAATATACAGAGATCGATAATACATCCGTATTCGACATGACGTAGAGTCGGCTCATAATCGACTCTACCGGGTTTCTAACGTGAAAACATTCCTAACCAGGACAACCTCGTTCCCAGGACTGGCCAGAAGTAGTCATCAGTCAATCAATAATTTTTTAACAAAATGCACATGAAATATTTTCACCTTTTCAGGTTGAAAAGCCTATTTTTCGTTATGAAAGTGGGGTGTGGTTTACTCATGGCTTGTCCATATAGTTAGTGGAAATAACTTTGAATACGTATGTCCTTCTTATATCAGTGTTTTACAGTTGTTGAAAAATGATGTTTGGATGTCGCTATGCTACACTTCGTAATAACGCTCTGTGCAATAAACCTTGCAATACGTTTTAGTAACTCACAGCGCGTCACACTTCGCTCGCAAACTCCACATCTACAATCGACCTCGGGTTTTATTTCTCAGTACAGATGTACAAAACAGGCAATATCGCGATAGTAATGACTAGTATTTGAATTTTTTTTTACTATTTATCAATATTTTACATATAAACCTTCTTACACATGATTTTATTCTTGCATTCCTAAACTTTCAAACGTAAATTTGTCTAGATATATGTTAAATTTTCTTGGTACGTTTTTTTAAAAATTGGAACGCATATTGTAAAGATTTTAATCGCTACATTTGCAATGCTGCTGTAACCTCATTGCTGGTGGCACATATATTGACCGTTGTCAAATATACGCAAATGCCTAATTATAAGAAACTCTTAAAACTCTAGACATGGGACTCTCTAAACTTAGTTCAGACCTAGACATTGACAGACATCACTGTTTTGCAGTGATGGTGTAGTGGCTGCAGGTTATCACCGTGAGATCCAGGCTCAATTCTCACTACAGACAGGGAAACTGATACACCCCGATGTGCATCAAAATACATCATGGTTAGCAGTCCTTGGATGACAGCATTGCTGGTCACTGCAAAATTAGAAGTGTCGTATTAAATGGAGGCGGAAGTGTCCTTACGAATTACGAGCAAGAAGAATTTCAAAAATAGTTTTTAGTTTATTTCATATATTTTATTTTTTTTGGCAATAAGGGGAGGTTTTTGATTTTACATCAGATTGTCAGTAATGTTGGAGAGATTGTAATTCGCAAAGAACATCAGTGGATCTTAGTTAACACTTCCGGAAGATTGTGACCGAATTGGTTGTGCCCGGACAACAGAAGCACCGGATTGTTGGGTGTTGATTTTGCTTTTTCGTTGTGGGTTTGTAAAGAACATCAACGGATCTGATAAAACATTTCCGAAAGATGGTGATCGGATTGGTTGAGGCTCCACAACCGGAACACTGGATTGTTGGATGTTGGTTTTGCTCTTTCGTTGTGGGTTCGTAAAAAACATTAATGGATCTGAGTAAACAATTCCAGACGATTGTGACAGGATTGGTTGTGCCCGGACAACAGAAGCACCGGATTGTTGGATGTTTTTTTTGCTCTTTCGTTGTGGGTTCGTAAAAAACATTAACGGATCTGAGTAAACACTTCCAGAAGATTGTGACCGGATTAGTTGTGCCCGGACAAAAGAAGCACCGGATTGCTGGGTGTTGGTTTTGCTTTTTCGTTGTGGGTTTGTAAAGAACATCAACGGATCTGATATTGGATGAACTTTAGGAACTGAAATACTGTTCGATTTGGCAGAAACTGCATTTCTACGTTCTTGACGTTTGGTACGTGTGTTTTTTCCCCCGCTCTCATGATCAATAACTTTTGGCTGCGGGAAGGTTATTTTACAGGCCAGTTTACACAAAGCAGCGGTGTTGACTGAGTTTCTTCTTTTAAAGACTTTTGCAGTTTGCCATAAAATCAAACATGATAACAAGAATGAGATGTCGTTTGGTTCAAATCCAAAGTAATCCATTAGTCGAACAACCAACTCGCGAGAATGCAAGAAATTCTCACCAAAATCCATCGCAAAATCAACGATGGTTACGATTATTGCTTTAAACATTTCTTGAAGATTATCAGATGATGGTTTTGCTATGTCAAAGAAACTGCTTTGTCTATGAGACACAGTCGTATTTCCAATGAGAGGTTGTTGAAATTTGTCCTCCGCGAAGACATTAACCATCAGATAATCTGAAGAAAAGCAATGTGGGAACATGTTAAAGCAAAATTAAGTTGTGTTGTCCATAAAACATCTACATTTCTGGATTCTGAATATCCAATAACATTCATAATGGCACTTGTCATTGTTTACCACTATATACGAAATTTATGTCGGATAAAACTTTTTTCCATCTAGTTCGAGTAAAAGAATAACAATTTTTGTTAAAAGTGTTCTTAGCAACTTACCTTCGACGTAAAAGTCGCTTGGTGAAATCAATTCGTCACTCGTGACGGTGATTTGCAAGAAAACAATCAGAAAAATTTTAAATATCAAGGTATACATCTTTACTCTTTGAAAACTTGTTAAAAGTCAACGTTTACTATGATAGTTTGTTAATTGACGTCAAATGGCCTGTGACGTCAAATTGAATAACCAACATGGCAGACTAAGCTCCTCGGGATCTTGCGGGAGCACAGCCTCCACTCTATTGCATGTTAAAGTTTGTACTATCTAATTCATAAACGTAACGTTTTTAAAATAGTAAACATACAGTTAAATCAGTTGAAAAAGCCGCGATTATTTCGGCAAATTTGTCAAGTCTGACTTTAGTGAGAAGTGAGTCCTTTTCACAAGCAGCTGCTGATACTGGATTTTTACTAGGAACATCTTACTATTCACTCAAGCCTTATTTCCGATGTTTTATTGTCGTCGTTAAAACATAAGGACTCTGTTCCTGATTTGCTGAAAACTGCTTTTAGGAGTCGGCAAAAATACTGAAGATTTTTGAATTTTTGAATGATCCATTGGCGCTAAAAACATCAAGTCCTTCTAAGATAGTAAATTTGATATCTGTATCGTAAAATATTTTCTTTCACCGAAATCCAAGCTATCTTTATGTGCACCAAGCCGCCCCATTTTCACGTAATTTCTTCAGCACGTGATCACGCATGGCAACCAGAGATTCACACATCGGCCTGAGAGACGGATAGAACCGATGCAAAATATGTCGCTGCTGTAGGAAGTATTTCCAGTGCGGAATAGTGTTTTGTATCATTGACTGAAATAAAGGACGTCTCAGAGACATTACCACGAACATCTGGTGTCCATGCTAAAATCTCAAATAGGGTCAGTCATATCACTATTTCTTGAACATAAAAAAGAGGGGAGATTCAACGTAAAACTCATTTTAACAGAAAGGCTTGTTGAAATACCTGAATTATCTTCAGAAATATGTAACTGATTACCTGCAGAGAATTAATTGAAACTTACTTTACTGCAGGGTCACCCAAACATTTGGATCAATTTCTTGCTGCTGTAAAGCTGGATATAATTTGTAGGAGCCTTTACCAATAATGGCCTCATTTAGGTGCGATATTTTGACATTCCGGATGTATTCCAGATAAGGCATTCTGGATGCATTCAGTCAAAACTGACTGCTGAGTAAGAGTATTATTATTTGTTCAATTTATTTATTCGTGGAATTTCTATAAAGCAGACATCTTTGTATAACGGACATATACTCCGTGTACGGATGGATGGATTTACAATAAATCCTCATAGGTAAAGTGTCTTTAAGGTGGACATCGCTATAAAGCGGACATCATTTTTATGTACCATTGCAATGGTGTCTGTTTTATAGAGATTCCTTTGTACTCTTCTTGACAGCGAACTTTTTAAGTAGGAATGATGATAAGTATTTAATATTTTCTCAAGTAGAAACCCACCCTCAAATAAAAGCTGGCGTTGTTGCTAGAAAATGTAATAAAAACCGCCCTCTAGTAGAATGGAAATTTATTTAATCTTCGGTTCTGTAAATTATACTCTACAAATAAGCTGGATTGATTGATTGATTGATTGATTGATTGATTGATTGATTGATCAACAAAGTTGCGCGTCAAAAATATCACTCATTTGACGTCGATATGGCAGAGCACATATAAAAAAATGAAGCTGACGGCAAACGCCAATCTAATCAAACTCGTCACTGAACAAAATGTGAAATTAAAGAACACCGAAGAGATGTTAGTGGTTTTTGAAGAAAAAATGGAAAAGCTTCAGCAACAAAACACAATTATGATCAATGATTTGTGTTTCAAGATGAAAGATTGCAAACAGGAAAATGTGCTTTTTACAGAAAAATTAGAAGAATCAACCGGAAAACTAGCTGTACTGACCGCAGATTGCTCAGAAAAAGATGATATCATTTCTCAGCAACAAGATGAGATTCTTCAGAAAACGAACGAACAAGCGAAACAACATGCAGAAAAACAGCGTGAGAAGAGCATGCGTAAAATGACGGCTCTCATAACGTCTAACAGCATAAAAAATGCTCAAAAAATATTATCCAACGAAATGGCGATGAAAGATAGTAAAAACGAAAATCACGAATTTAAGAAAAAGCTTTCAAAGGAGAGAAACATCACGAAATTGTTAGAAGAGTGACTACTTGATAGTGAAAATGATTTGCAGAAGATCAGCAAACAAGCAGACGAGGAAAGATCACGATACTCGAATGAAATGGTCAAGTTACAACAAACCAACAAGCAACTGATTGCATCACTCGCCGATCTAAAACAGGAAGTAGCTGAGTTGAACAACGAGAATAAGGAAATCCAAAATGCTAAAATTGACGAAATAGAAGTCATGACCAAAACCCACCAGCTAAAGGTATCCACATTAAAAGAAGGGCATAAAAACGAACTGACGGCTTATCAAATTGAAATGCAGAAAGCATCAAACGACATGAAAAGTGACCAGCGAATGAAGATTTCCTTATTCGAACAACAACACCAACAACTTGTGACAAACGTCAAATCAAAACACAAGGAAATGATTGATGCTTTGGCCAATAAAAAAACATGGCTCCTCGTCAAAAAGAAGGTTAAAGTCGAAAAAGTGATCAATGATATTGAAAACATATGTTTACATATTGATGGGGAAATTTCCCTTCAATAAACAATATTACGTGTTTATATTTCATTTATGTATTTATTTTTTTAAATTTGTAAATAATGAAAATTATTGGGACGCATTCACACACAAAGTAAGAAGTTTTTTTTGAATTGCGCATTCGGCGATATAGCGTATGATTTTATCCAAGATTTCAAAACCTAGAACAAAACCCGTTTTTTTTGTAATATTCCGCTTGCAGTCTAACTTTTGCTTTTTAATAAATTCCGCCAAAAGCGCCCGCGGAAAAGTAAGTTCAACTTTTCCGCCTTGGAATATTTTGCAAGCCAATCAAATGGCTCAATTAGTGATCACGTGGAGAAAAAAATAGCCGCTCTGCACTGAATATTCTGTCTAGTGGAAATTCGGCTTAAGTAAAAAAACGCCCAGTGGAGGGGAAGTTAGTTTACTTACCAAAAAAAACCGTCAATTAATAGGGCTGCAATGTTACTTGTTACAACTGTTTATTTGTTTTTGTTGATCTTAGCAAAGCGTTCAGTGAAACGGTATAATGTTTTTTATATAAAAAATTTTGTAAATATAAATAAATATATGTCCCAGGATCCAATATCAAAACAAAGGAAGTTAGATTTAAGAAAAGTCCTACAGGCTCCAAAGATGGCTAATACGAATTTCTCGATAAAGCAACCATCCCGTCTGTCAAACAACGGAAATTGTTTCATTGTAATTATTTCAATTTCTTAACTACAAATCATTGAGACAATTTCAAGTAATACCAACACAGAAATGAGCTCAATATAAGCTCTTATAAGTCCACCTTGTTTCTGATACATCTTGATTTCTTGTTTTTTGTTGAATTTTGATTTAGAGAGATTGCATCCAGGTTTTCTCTACTCTTTATAAGGGTGATTTCGTGTCAACTTGGAACATTATTCGTTCCGAATTGAATAGAATTTTTGAAAAATGTTAACCCAAGGTTGTTAACTAAGTCTTAGTTACGCAGAAGCTCGTGGCATAAATCTTATAAATATTGTTCGGCCAAGAGAGTTGCGTTTTCATCAGAAGTTTAATGACAGCGTGACAACAAGTTTTTATCTGAGATTTGACTTTCGTTCTTATCTCCTGCTGAATATCGTTGGAAAATGTTACATAGTATCTCCATCATATCCTCTCTCAGACAATTCTATAAAATTCACAGCTTCTTAACCTGTCAACCGTGAAAATTAGTACGCCGAAAATTTCTACCCTTGATTATATAGATTGCAATTACAGACAAGTGAACATTTAACGAATTAGGTTCCTCTCTTGATGTTTCAATGTTTTGTTGACAGACAGAAAACAAGAAAAGACTCTTGATATTTTAGTTGTCATTTCATAAAACTACCTCCTTTTAAAGATCATCTCCACCGCTTGTTATCTGTTTATTAGTAAACTGAACGGGGGTGTAGTGAACAGCAGAAACTCTGAAAAATAAATTGCTGAACAATCTGACAGGGGTTTTCGTTTGTGGGCCTACTCATTCACGTGTTACCTATTTGATTTCGTTCTGCAGCTCGGGCGAATTTTCTATTCTTCGATTGGGTAACGATTTTATATTCATTAGAAAGCATAACCATGTCAACCGTGAAAAAAACATTACGAGGAAATAACAAAGATTCAAGAGGTCATGTTTCTGAAACTCATTGACATTAGATCCTTGAGGGAAATTTTATTCAGTTAAATGTCTTGCTGACGAAAACATTCTTTCCATCTGTTGATTGGTTGATCAAACTTTCATCTTGTTTTGCTTCCTACATTTTTAACTTAATTTTATAAAATTTTAGATGAAAATGTGGAACTGATGAAGTAAGTAAGAACGCTGTCACCGAATGCACGATTCTGAAACTGTTTTTTTGGGGTGAATGCGTCCCATTCCCCCCCTCATTACACTACTTACAAATATAGATAAATTAAATTAATACGTAATATTGTTTATTGAAGGGAAATTTCCCCATCAATATGTAAACAAATATTTTGAAAATCAGTGATTCACATTCTTAACTTGGATTTTCTTTTTAAAGAATAGACATGTTGATTTCGTATTGGACCTCATGTTTTTATTTGATGTTTTGGATGAGTTGCAGATGCTGTTGATCGAGTGACGAAACCTTCAATTCGCTCATTCCTTTCTCTACTCCAGTGTTGTTTTTCATCAATTCGTTTTTATGCACCGTTTTTAATTGAGATATCTTGAACTCGTGATTTTTCGACATCCATGCTATCGTGGCAACATGAGTACAGTACATTTCGTTTTTAGAATTTACATACTTTATGTTGGGGGTTGGCGAATGATGGCCAGTGATGGCGAGTGATGGTGAGTGATGAAAGCAGTTGTTTGTTGTTTTCCTGTTATCACTTGATCTCATTTACAGATTGTTTCTGCATAAGAAGCCTTTCTTCAAATCTATTTCACTTTGAAGAATCTTCTCTTCTATCAATGATGTTTTATTTTGTTTTGAACGTTTTTTTTTCCTCGATTCGTCATTTTTATTCTTACTTTCTGTGATGGACACTTCATGTGATAATGTCTCTTTAGCATTTCGTATGCTGTTTGATCGACAACCTGAAAGAAGAACAGCAAGGATACATATAGACATACAGCAAGGTAGAGATATGTTTACAAGACTGTAAAACCAAAATATGGAATTGATTTGAGTTGGTCGAAACTTACTTCTTCATTCTCAGAGTTTTTGTTGATTTCATTAGACGTATCGACTTGAGACTCTTTATTTCTACATTTCTGTGTTGAAGACCAGCCATAATGCTTATTCGCTAGTGGTGTTATCTATGCAACATGTTTCTTCTAGGACTATGTGAGAAACAGAAGACAAAATATTATGTCATTTAGCTTCGACCTTATCGTACTTATGGTACGATCACAAATCTTTGGAACACACAGTCACCATCAGCCTGTATTTTTAGTCACCGTCTAATTCGTATTTTTACTTTTATTGCACTTTCGTAAATTTCTTCCAACTTTTTTTCTTCAAATTTTTAACATTTATTTTTGCACCGGACCCATATTGAAAACAGAATTTTACATGTATATACCTGTATATGATACCTGTATATAATCTGAATTGGTTAGCCTGCATAAATAATTGGTAAATAAATAAATATAAAAATCAATAAATAACCCAGTGGATGATAATTGATGGACGATGCTTTGCTGCCAGGAAAATGAATGAGTGAATCATAGTTGTTAGAATATCTCCTGGGTCTGGAAGACTATTGTTTAGTTCTATATAGCCGGTATTTTGAACGTCAATGATCAAACTGTAGTTTGTTTTGCATTCACTTTGATCGCATTATAATTGTGCTTCGGTTGAAATTTGTCATGTGATCAAAGTAAGTGCATGATAAAATTTGCCTATTGAAAAGATCAAGTCTTTTCAGATCAAATCTTGTCCTGATCCCGCCTAGTTGTGAATAAAACAAAATATTCCTTATTAGAAGAATGGAACAAATCCAGAGGCGGATCTAGAGCGTATGTCGAAATTTGTGGAGGAGAATGTTAGTCATTAAAGTATAAAAGAAAAACATGCAAACAATCCCATCATGGTATTGAGCTCCTCCACAATTTTCGGCATACCCTGGACCCTGTGCTGAAAACGGCAAGTATAAAAAGAGACATCTATGAAGTGAATGATGAAAACCACAAGTAGTGTTAAAGCCATACAAATATATACAATTTGAGTTCGAACGTTATTTAAAACGGTGGTATGGAAAGTCCACGTAATGAAAGTTCTGATTTGTTAGGGCGCAATTGAGTACCTATCGATTGAAGTCTCCCATTTGTTATCATCATTCCACCAGACTTCGGTCTGCTCACAAACGCCGTTTTTGGTCGATTACCCATGGAAGTTTTATTTTTCAATGGCAGAGTCCTCATTCGCTGTGGAGATACGCGACCACCTGGCACTAAGGGAAAGCATGTATCGTGATATGAATGTTTCTCCTTACTCAGCAGTTGGTTCACTTTCTCCTCCAGTTCATGTACTTGTTTCTGCAATTCGTCCACTCGCTCGAAAGCTTCCAGCTTCATGCTACGCTCATGCTTCAACTGTTGCGTCGTTTCGTTTAATGCTCGTTTCATGTCTTGTGTTGAACGATTCCAAGGAGTTTGGGCACAACTTGACGAGCTCTTTAGAACTTTTAATTCATTCTCTTTCGTTTCCAGGTCGTTCTCCAACTTTTTCAAATTTGAAGCCCGCGCTAACTCTAAATGGCGCTTGCTGTGCACCTCTTGTATTTGTGTGTGCGACCTTTCACTTTGAATTTTATGTTCTCTTTCCAGTTGCTTCCGAAGGGATTCGTATTCTTTTTCGAGATTTTTCAGAAGTTTTCGCACGGTCTGTTGTTCTTCTTTAATCAAAATTTCTTTTTCTTCGGAAAGTAAACTGTTTTCTAACGATACTTTAGTCGTCTTTGCACACCTTTCCTGGTAATCCTCAAGTTTTCGACGAAATACTACCTGGTTTTTAACCCGATTCCACCCGTGAAATGCTCTAGATTTTCTTATAGCCAACGTCAGTTTTTCAACCCCTGTGCGAGCTTCTCGTAACTGTTCGGAAAGAATCAGTCGAGCACTCATCGCATCCGTCGCAATGGCAGGGCCGTATCGCGAACGAATGTTTCTCAATTTCTCATCAGCATCCGCTCGAACCTAAATAAATCAGATTTGCCAAGATTCAAACACTCCCCTGTTTCCCTGCTACAGCAAATTGTTAATGAGAAATGAAAAAATACCTCCTGCAAAACTTGCAAAACGCCTACATACAAGGAAGACTGGAATTGCTCAAACTTTGACTGTATTTTAAAAGAATTCTTGCAGAGCACTAAAACCAAGTCGCTGTACTCTTTGCGTAGTTTCGAAGTCATGCTTTCCTCCACACCTTCGATGGAACTCGAAAGTTGCGTCACTTGGTTCCGCAGTGCGGTTACTTCAACCAGTAACGAGTAACATTTATCAGCTAGCCCACAATCGATTTTCACGCAATTTGCACCTTCATTTCTTTCAATAGCATCGGTTAATTGTTTGATCTCCTGTTCCCTTGTAAATAATACTTGGTTTTGTTGACGTAACAAACTTTCGTAGAACGACGTGTAACTCAAGAATAAGCTTTTCTCGTGATTCATACTCGACGTGGCGAGTTTGTTGAGACACTCATCCAGTTGTGATCGATCGAACGTCAAGACATCTGCATCTCCGAATATTCCTAAATTTTCAATAAATTCTTCTACAAAGTACGGCTTTGCGACGGCAATATTCTCTTTTGTGGAAGGCTTTTTCCAAAGGTCGGTAGGTAGACTTCGATCATCACGTGCACGCTCAGCAAGAGCACGTGTATGTTCACGTGAAACCTTTCGTATACATTCTTGCAACATATCACATTCTAATAACTCCAACACGCGAACCATCTGCCGCACTTTCAGTTCGTACTCCGTAATATGAGCAGGCATGCATGCAATCTCATCTCCATTAGCGACGAAAGAAGTGTCGGCGTTCCTACAGATCAGTTTGTATACGACTCTCAACACGTCAGTTTGGTAAACGTGATAAAAGCTTTTCAATTTTTTCCCAGACGTCATGTTAGGTACCTTCAGACGGCAACAACCCCAAACCTGCTTAACGGCTTCTAAACGGCTCCACACCAATAAAAAAGTCCGAACAAATTCGATTGATCTGAGAGGTTTCGTTTGAGTGGAAAGCAATTCCATATTCGCTGCTGACGAAGTTGTTTCGCTTAACATCTTTTCGTTCGCCGGAGCTAATTTACCGTTTCGAGTAACAACAGTGGGCGGTGGTTTTGATTTAAGTCCAGCATCGTGAGAAGGACTTGGTGGTCTTGATCGTCGACTAAAACAAACAAGATGTACATAATCATAGCGTTATCAACATGGCGTTTTTAACATTTTATACAGATCTCTTTCGTCAGGAATAGGATAAAGCCAACATTTTGGAAAACTATAACCTTTTGATTACCTGGATCCTAGTCTGATTGGTACATCCACTGGTTCAGTCAAAGACAAATGTGGAACGCCCGCCTTTACAACATCCTCGAGCAGTAGAGAAACGCCCAATATTTCCCCATGCACAACTTGTCTAGAGAGTAATGATAATGCATTACGTCACCTGTTGCATGGAAAGAATAGGGGTCACTATTTAACAAAGATAAAAGTTCGAACTACCTGTCAATATTACGCAGTTCATACAAAGGTAATTGCATTGCTGTTGCAAGTCGATAAAACGTACCAAACTGACCAGGTGAATTACAACTTCTAAAAAGGGAATTTTCAAGTAAAAAGCTGAAGTTTTAAACATGCTACGACATGAATCCCGTTATTCTTGTGTTTGTTTACTTTTGGTGCTAAGATAACCATCCTACATCACGTGATTCGTGTCGCAGCCCCTTTAACCTTTACTTTTGCATATTCGATTATATGCACGCTACCTATTCACGAAACTTCTCCATGGATACAACTGTCTGGATTTCAAATCATCCTTTTGAAGAGGCTCTGGAAGTTCCACACTAAAATCGGTCGTTGTTGGTCTAAACGGAAATGAAAAAAAACAATAACATTTAATTGTAAACCAAGCCGTCACTCATCACACAATAGGAATAAACAAAAAAAAAAATTATAATAACTATATGTTCGTCTAACAAGATGTGATCATCAATAGTTCGCTGTCAAAACTTTGTTATTTCTGTCTGGGTTAACAAAAACATTGCGGTCAAAACTTTGTTATTTCTGTCTGGGTTACCGAGAACATTTTAGTGTAATGCCCTCGTTCTTTCAAAACTAAAATAACAGTCTACGATCTACGCATCTTGTGAGACAAACACACTCTTAAGTCGAATCCAACCTTTTCTTGTTGCTTAATTCATTAAAGGTAGATTCTAAACAATCCGCTATACTCTAAAATAACAAGAAAACCTTCATGTTAATGTTTTCTTTTGAACGTTCATTAGGAAAAAAGTAATTCATAATAGGACGAATCGAAACTCACAAGCTAAAGAAGGGTACGTTTCAAAAACCTTAATTTGAAAGCTGTAAATTCGATTATACATTGGACCGTAAAATCGAGTGGACGATTTCAAAGTTTATTTTTTTAAGATTTTTAAGCAAAATACGATGAAAAATGAAGGTTTAATGAGCAAACGTCATCTTACCCGATACGCAACATGATTTTCAGACGACAATAAGGTATCACTGACGCAATGACGGATAGCAATGTCGTATTTCAGGTACATGACGTCTCTTTTACACTCGAGAAAATGCGCCACCTTAACGTAAACATGCAAAGAAGAGAAATAATCTAAAACCGTCCTATACTGTACTGTCACTGGTCGTGAGGACGTCAAAAACTTTCCTTAAACAACAACAACATCAGCATATATTGTCCATACGTTACATAATAAAATCTTGCTAGACCTACCTGGTTAGGATCAAAAGGTGACGGTAATTGGTTTATTTGACGTTGAATTTCGCGAAACTCGGCACCTAATGATAACAAAACGTACAACTATTCCACGATGTTACACAGCACAACAGGACAACAACAAATAATCAGACATGGTCACACATTTCACATTAGCCAGGCCTATCAAACACAGATATGACAACTATCACAGAACAACCACAAATCTCGAATACACAAAAAACTAGAGCTTACCGATTCCCTCGCTTCCACCCCAATCAGCAGTCAGGCCAGCAAACTGAAGTTTTTGTGAACCCATGCGCGCATGTGAACTTCCAGATCGTGCATGCGCACATAGGTATTGGCAAATATCGTGTAATGCAGAGAGAATTCGCTAAGAGAAAAAAAACAACAGTGAATAAGACTCGAGTCAAACACAATCGAGTCAAACACAATCGAGTCAAACACAATCGAAGTTATAATCACACTTACTAAAACTAAAGTGATCTTTTTCGAACACTCTTCATCGGTGTCCTCTTGATACATGTAAAGTACCTGGAGCAATAACAACAAAAAATAATATTTCACAGCGACTACCACGTAGGAGGGGTGCTGAAGAAGAGACGCGTGATCATGTCAGTACAACAAACCTCCGTATAATGTGGTAGATACCATAAATTGATCAGTTTGTTGCCATCGCGTGATAAAAGACGTTTAGGCCTCTTTTGCAGTGACCTAAAAATAAAATCGGTGTTGGAATAACATATTTCATCTCTCTCCTTCTATTCAACCTAATCAAACGCTTAGGATTTCCCCGCTTCAAATGGTCCGTTATAAAAATGACTTGGAATCCTATACGCGTATCCTCTGTAAAGCAGCTTATTCTAACTAATCGTAGAAAAGTTTCTTTCTAACAAGTGTTGCAATATCAGGATACATCATGAAGGACTGAATTCGCTTTTTGGAGGGAAATCTTTTCTTGAACAACTTCTAATATCCCCTTATAATTTTCCTTCGTATTTACGGAAACGAAGCTACGTACCCGGGATCAGGATTGTCCTGCTCAAAGTCATCGTCATCTCGTTTATCTATAACATACTTGAATTCCTTCTCTTCACCAATAACGAAATGCGAATCTCTGGTTACAGGGAAACAACTAAGCAGTTGGCTCAGACTATACAAGTAAGCAATGATTTGTCCACGTAGTGCATGCTGGGATGTTCTGGTCTGTAGTTTGAGACAATATTTTTCAATAGCTTGCCTGAAATTAATAGAAGCAATGCAGAAAATTACCAAAAAAACCCAACAGATATTCTTTTGATTTTGGTAATTATTAATTATTAGTAATAATTTCTTTCTTAATTTTACAATTGAGGCTTGTAGATATAAATGTAAACAGAATTCTAGATAATTATTCCACACATCACTCGAATATTTCCTCAGAACCAAGCCTTTTTCATCTATCGAACTATTCAGTTGTTGCTTTAACGGAAAGATATTTGGAAAATGCTTAGAAATACAACTTTCTTAGATCATCTCATCATCGCTCATCTCAAGTTATTTGCACCAACTCACTTTTTCACTCGTATGATTTCTTCCATACTAACTAACTGTTTTTTCTCCTTGATGGCCAGGAATTCGTTCAACATACGATCTCTATAGAAGGTTTTCTCTGCTTGTAACGACACGACAGATGCGAGAAGTTTATCGTAGACCATCTTGAACTGGTTCTGGAACAAACACGAATCAACGGCTGCATAAAAATCAACAAAAAATTATTTAGAAATTCATTGTCGAATTGTGACAAACTACATGTAAACATTATCAAGTGTTTTTAAAAGAACACACACAAAACAATATCTCTGGAGTGCATGGAAGAATGAAATACCATATTTCCGCTTTTAAGTACCCGGGCACTTCACAAAAGGCCGTTTTCCGTTCGGCGGAATCGTCCGCGTGGACTTGACGGACTTTGCACACGTTTTCTTGTCTAAAACTACGATTTATGAGCTACAGAGCATGCGCAAACCGGCTTAATTTTAATTGCAAATTCTTAGAAATAAGAGGAAATACTAGAAAAACATTATCTCTGATTTAAGACAGCAACAGAACAGTACTCACACATCAAGGAAAACGTTGGATTAAAGATGGACTTATTCGCATCAAGCCTTGGAACTTTACGGAATAGCGCCCTGTTATTGTGGCGCAAGAAGTTCATGCAACCATTAATCTGTTGAACGACGGCCGCTAGCAGGTTCTTTTGCACCACCTGTGATACTAGCGCCAATCTCAATTTCTCCATGTTGTGATGGGTGAGAATGGAAATGAGACCGTCCCGATTTTTGAACGTAAATACGGACAGATGTTTTTCATCGAGTTCCGATAACGCCAAGGTCGAGAAATTCGGAACAAACCTGTTCAGATAAATAAACACAAGGTTACTTAAAAGCATGAGTAAGAAAAGCTTTTCTGATTTACTTCAAACAGAACTTCAATATTCCTCATCTCTTAACGACTTGTACATGTTTTCTATCTAATTATCATATTGGCCCTTTTTAACGCGGCCCTTTTTAACGCCGCCCTTTTTTAACGCCACTAAGGGCCGGCGTGAAAAAGAGCCAATAAGGTTAGAAATAAAAAATGGTTTATTAGAATTTTCCAATCCCAGAGTTGATTATTTCTAATTTATTTTTAACATTTTTTAGTTTTAAGAAATTTGTTGGCTTTTAAAAATTCTTCACCCGTGTCACCACATTACCTGTACTATCCGACCTGCATCATACTACCTGTAAATGGTGAGCTGTAAAATTAGAAATATTTATTTACCTATCCACCCTGCTTTCATCATCCAACAATTGTTTAAGTACGAGCGGCTTTGTATACCATTCGGGTTGCTTCTTCGCATAATCGAAAGCAACGTATCGCAGGTAACCATGGCAACCGTCAATCCCTACATTCTCAGCATATTCTTGATAGATGCGCATCAATATATCGGTTTCGTTCAGTGCTAGTAACAGGCGATGACGGTAGGTGAGAGTTTCGAGGAGCTTCATCCACACTTCCATCATCTTTTGACTGTCTTCTTTTCTCATACCGTGACTACCTAACATGAAAGGAAAAGTGATGAAACACCATCAATGACATGAATTGGCAGTTCCCCTTATTCAGTTATCCTTTTAACACACCATACAACTACTACAACGCAATGCGATCATTACTCGCTTTGTGGGTTTGTTTAACAATATCTCTAAACGACAGTGAGAATATCAGTTTTGTTCATGAAAACCTTTCATTATTCCATTGAGACATTTTTAGTGAATTTTATGCATTACATTATGGTAGTTGTGTTATGTATTGAAGAGATAATTGAAAGAGCTACTGAAATCCCATTTGTATCCAATCATCCTTTTATGCACAGTTCTAATTTCCTGTGGAGTAGTACTAAGAAATTTGGAGGGATTTCATTTGTCAGCCCAGTGGGCAAAATCTTCAAAAACTCTCTGAGGAAGAGTATCAATATCAACTGCTGTTTCAATAAAAAAACACTCCTCAACAGAGACTTTGTGAAGATTTGGCCCATTGGGAGACATAATTTTATATCAATCCAGTGCAGCAAGAAGTTAAAGTGGTCGTCATGGTTATGTTCACTACGCTCTCGTTTATTTCTTGAATTATAAGTTTGTTCATTTAATCTTGTTTGGTTACAGCGAGACATACATTCTACATCCCATAGAAACATTATTACATACTTTTGACGTCTTTCAATGCTGTCATCGATTCTCCCACTTCACAAACAAACAATGGGTCCTCGATAAACACATCCGAAAATATATCCTTCATTACTTGTTTAGAATACAAGGAGCCGGTTATCGGTTTATCGGTCCAACACTTCTGAATCCTTTGAACTAAAAGCAATTCTAATTGCAATTTCTCCGTTACTGTTTCCGGTTGGTACATGTGCACCAGTTGGTGGTAAGCTTCGGTGATTGCGCCCGGAAGAGAAGAGATGAAAGCCAGCGACGGATGAAACTCGAGCATGAAAACACTCTGTAGAGCGGAATTTCTTGTGTTTACTGAGATCCTCTGCAGAGGAAGAAGTGTGTGAGGAAGACCGTACTTGTGCTCGACACATCGCGATAATCTTTGCGTGTATTCTCGTTGGTCATCGATCAATTCGTTTAAGATCGATTTCGCAAGGTCGCAACGCAGAACAAGAAGGGATATTTCGTACTGATAAGACATAACGAAGTAATTCATATCGTAATCGATCCGAGGGCGCTGGTATATGATAGTTGTCATCACCTAAAACGAATATTAAGAATGAACATTTAAGAGAAGAAATTGTTGATTCGTCCATAATTCAGTCATCTTTTTTGACATAGATAATGGTGTATATACTACCTTGCTGGTGCTTTTCACGCCGGCCCTTTATGGCGTTATTTTCATGAGATGTTTGTCTGAGTTCGTTTGACCGTGGACTCAAAAATAAAGACCGCCGTAAAAAGGGGTTGATAAAATCAATATTGTCGTTTTTCTCAATCAGAAAAATCAAGAAATTTTGGGTTGGTTTGCGAGAGATGTAGTTAACGGCGTGTGATTGAGCAATTATTTTTTACCTGAGTCAAATTCTTTCTTTGTTGAGCATCAGTGGTATGCTGATAAACTTCGTAGTAACAATCTAACAAGTTGCGTTTCTTTTCGCAATAAATCACCTCGTTAGTCCATATATCCAAAAGAATTTTAAATCGATCGACTGAGCGACTTTTATGGCTCGCCATATCAACATTACTCAAATTTCTGGTATTTTGCATCGCATATTTCTGGATGAAGTGAGAACAAACGAGAAGTAATTCATTCTCCAAATTTCTAAAAAAAAAAAAAAAAGGATTTAAATGAAGTTAAAGCTTTTATTATCTCCTCTTTTCAAACTATATTTCTCCATTCGTTCGCTACCATTACACCAACATACTTGAAATCTGCCAAAGCCGCATCATACATAATAAAATATCCTCTTTGGTCTTGCACCATGACATGATCTTCTTTGTACACGTAGAAATCATCATGATTAACGACATCAATGCGTTCAACATGCTGCATGGCGTCAACCACGTAATCTGCAGGCGTGTTGTGCACGTACTGGTGTGAGCCAAGACCGCCAGTATCACAGACACTAGGCTTGCTGTCGCCGGACGAATCAGACCACGACAAGCCAACATCGTTGATTGTAAGACTTCTTTCAATTGAACGAAAGTAGTTTAACGTATTCAAACACTAAATATGAAGGAGAAATAATCATGGAGGTTACGATCAGTAACAATATACTGCCGTCTGATGTTAAGAATGCACTTTAACTCAGGTTGTATACTTAAGGGTTTGTACCAGATTTTCAAAATAAAATTCCCTGATTTTCCCCGAATTCCAAAAACACACTTGAAAAATAGAATTATACATTTCCCCCCGAGATTCCAGTTGTGAAAATGATATATTTGATAGTTCACTGGCCCTTCAAATTACTCCAAGACATTATTTATTTATTGTGCAGAACAGAAAAACATTCCCCAAGTTTTCCCTGACTTGGCATGATTTTTGCAAATCTTTCCTAACTTTCTGAGTTTAAAAACAACCATTTCTCCAGTTTTCCTCAGGTTCCGTACTCATTTCTGACTGACTTCACATCCACTCAGTTCGACAATTAGTTTCAGAGTACACTGATGTCTAAGGAGATTGTCTAAGGAGATTGTCTAAGGAGACCTCCCATACAGAACTAAGAAGACTACCCTGGGTAAACATTAATAAATAAAAAATTTTAGTCACTTACATTCTGCTGAAGTTCTTTTAACAATAAATGTTGCAGGATAAGTAAGGACAAGTATGCACCATTATTGGTGATAGGATGTTTTTTGATATCATCACTTTCCACACCTAGCTTTTGAATGGAGGGGGTGATGTCATACTCCTCCTGGTTGCTCGGTTCATCATCTATTTTGGCATCGAACTCAAGAAAGTCATCTTTGGAAGCTTTTCTAAAATGTTCAAAAAATAAAACATTGGATCACTGTTTAGTTACTTATTGATTGATTGACTTGTGTGAGGAACTGTGCCAGTTCATTTTTTTTCAAGAAACAGAATGGAAAATAATCACAAATGGCTGTTAAGAGTGATGGATACTCTAGATAAGCAATTTGCAAATCAATTTTTAACATATTTCTGTATGGAAACAATATTAGAACTTTGCCGGTGTTGGTGTTTTAACAAAATGTCTTTTCTTAAGATGTTTTCCCAAAGGAGTCTTCAGGGTCAGTCAAAAAAAGTGGAGAAGTCCAACATTATAACATTTCTTTTCAGTCTTAAGCGTTGATTAGGTTACTTGCACGTTTTCCTTTTCTACTTTAAATGACTAAACTCTCCTCCAAAAATTTTGACTGATCTCCAGCTTTTTTTCCCTCTGACCTAAACTAACAGTTTTGACTCTAGAAGTGTCTACTACGGTCCTACTATAAAGAAAGTCTCGATTAATTATAAACATGGTGTTTAGTTTTCTCAATGTATACATTCACCCAATTGAAGTTGTAACTCGTTTCAAAAGAGAATGATGAAAGATGGAAATGTTACAGACCCACTTAAAGAAAAGTTAAATATTAGAGTCCACATATCTTGAGTTCTTCTCCTGGAGGAAGTGACAAGTGAAGGGCGAATATACTCTGTTTCTTTCATATATTCCCTCAATAAATACAACACTCGATCTGATGACTCTACTTTGAGAAATTTGGCTTGAGCTAACATGATTTCATCAAGGTGGTTGTTTTCTTTCAGTTTCGAAAAGCAAGTCAAGCGCACTTGATCAACAGCCGGTTTGATTTGAATGTAATTTAACCAATTGGCTTCTTTTTTATATACAATCAAGTTTTCCTCTTTCACCTAAAAACAAATTATTGTCATGAATAGACCTTTTCATAAATATTATCACAATATCCATCTCCTCCTTTTCAATGTTTATAATATTATTAAGTAATAAAGAATGATAAAAGAACATCGTGAAAAAAATCTTTCCCTGAGGTATTGTTTCTTTTTGTAAATGACGCAAATGTCATTATTATTCATCTTGAAAGCGAGGTGATTAACAAAAACGTAATTTGATGTAATTTATAAAAAGGTCTTTTTGTATGAACTGAATAAGGAAAGGATAAAGAAAAAACAGTTCTAATTCCCAGCTTCAGCATCCTAATTCAGGTCTGTCTAACAGGCCTACAGTTCATATACCAATTTCAGCTCAAAACTTATGGTGAAAACCTTGTTAATTTGTTTGGGTCAGTGAGATCAAGGTTACAGCGTGTCTCTTTCTTTCAAACGTTTTTATAAGACTTTTCAGGGGAAAGTTTGATGAAATGAAATTGGTAGATGAACACACACCTCAGGATGTGACCATCACTAGCTTGTGGTCAAAACTTCGTTGTTTCTGGCTGGGTTAACTGGGTTAAGAACATTGTTGCATAATTCTTCGATCGATTAAACGAAAATAAGAGACTTTCAACCAAAATGATTAATGATGGCATCTTGTGGGACTAACACAATCTTACACTCATACTATCAAAATATTGGACAGTAATCAACAAGAAGTTTATATCATACTGTCATAGTAGTATTGTTCATTTTGGAATTTTTGAAATGGGTTAAGCCTATCTCTTATCATAGTGCTGAATGATGTGGCTATCAGGGTGTTAGCTTGTTTCTATTAGTCCGTTCGACGGACAATTCCTAATGTATCAAAAATGAGACTTTTCCAATTGCCAAAAGAAAAAGCGAATTATTAATAAAACATGCTTTCTTTCAAACTTGTTTCTTTAATTTTGCTTCATCTCATGATAAAAGGTGGACCAATCAGACCACGATTTCATGAAAAATTATGATGAAACAATTGTCTTTTGTGTATATTGGATATAAAAACTGTAAAGTATAATAAGAATACAAAATTTTATAAACCAAAGCATTATACTGAAGAAAAATTACTACTGGAAATACTGTTTTCAGTGATCTACCAAAGGGTTATACACAACCTCGTTCCTAGGGTTTCTTTCCACTTTTTCCGTATATTAAAAAGGAAAGAAACCCTGGGTTCAAGGCTGGGCTTTACAATTAACAATTTTCCCAATCTCCCCAGACACAACTTTGGATTTCTACCTAACACCCTGGACAATTCTCAGGAAACTTGACATACTACATACTGATGAGTCTTCTTGATCCTTAACCAAATCATACGTTTCGTACTTTCGAGATTGCTCTTGCTGGAAGTGAATCTGTTTGAACTTGCGCAATGCAAAATTTAGCATATCCATCTCGTCAGACTGGTTATCTATTTCTGAAACTTCCTGAAACAAGGTAGAAATAAAGTTTTTGTCAAAAAGGCTTATTATCATTAAAGGTTGTTTTCCATTAGGCAGAAAGAGCAAGTCAAGTCCGCGCATAGGATTCAGGCTAATGGAAAATGACCATTATAGTCACATGACACTTACCATTTCTATGTGAAAATATGTGAGAAGAAAATTTAGCTGCTTTGAAAAATCGGTTAAGTTCATGCTTAAGACTGGGATGTCATTCTTTAGTTTCGTGATGATTTTGTTTTTTATTGTTTCCTTCCATTTCATCATGGACGACGTACGTTGCTTCACCTCAGCCGATGGGTTCGAATAATGCTTAGTCAGAATTGGATGCAAGACATTGTATGATGAACACTCACGAGTTGTACCATCAAACAGCAGGGAATTAACAATTTTCCTAGGGCCAACCTTGTCGGCGAGGTTTATATTTTGAAGGTGTGATTGTGGAATCCACTGAATAACCTAAAAAACCAGAAAATACCAGGAATTCTAATTGACAGACATGAGGATCAGATAATTCATTAATATTCCACTTGAAAAAACAAAATCCAACATGAGAATTGTGGAAGAAAATCCTTGAAATAAGTTGAAACAATTTCTTTTTCGGAATGAAATCGTTTCACAAAATAGTTATTATCGTTTTTTTTCTTCTTTGTCTACAGTTGTCAAATTAACATTTTAGCAAGTTGTCTATTGAGCAGGTAGTCACATATAAGAATGAATTCATAGAAATTGAAGTCAAAATAACATAAAAGTTATTGTATGATAGCACACTATTGAAAGACCAGTAATGCTTGATTCCCACTGTGCAATGAACTCTCATCGCTTTAATTTTGACCCATTAATTTCAAGTTTGTTCAATGAACTTTTTTATGCCTCAGTTCTGAAATCATAGTTTAAAAGTATTGAATAAAAAAGTTTTGATACTTATGGTTTTGGTTTGCCACTAAGTTTTAAACTTTTTGTTTTGTTTTTGATTTTTGAATCTGTCTCTTTGTTGTTTTTTTTGTATTTTTTATTTGTTGTTAGAATTAAATGTCGGCTGATATTATATACCAAATGCCACATTTCGTCTATCTGATATAAAGTTTGAAATAAAACTTTTGTTATGATTAAATAAATGTTTTTATGGTCTTAAAGCGACTTAAAGCGACTTTATTACAAGCCAAGCGATGAACTTTAAGTGTTTACCTTTAGCAATGAATTTTTATGTTTTGATCAAAATGAAAGCGATTTGTTTTCCTTGCACGATGGACAGCTTAAGAAATGTTGCTCAGGATTTGAAAAAAAGAAGAAGATTACCACACCTTCATGAAGTGTTTTAACTTCTTTATCGAATGAAAATGGCAGACTATCCAACGAGTATATATGACAAGGTCTTCATTTTGTACGATGGAGGTTGGAATATTAGTATCCATCAATAATGCTTCTCGACATTCAGATAAACGTTGGGCTCGCTGAAGTGCATCATGGTACTCATCCATGATCTCTCTAAAATGAAAATAATGTGACACCTATAGGTCCACCAGGTTTATACAACTGAAATGACAAAAATGTTTTTTAAAAGAGAAAACAATACTTCATTCTCTTTCGATATTCAGGATATAACTTCTCCATTGCTTTCGTATGTTCACAAAATCTGGACCATCTTAACATATGCATGTGTTTACAAATTATGAGCTCTTTTATTCTTGATACGAAAAACTAAAAGAGATTTTGTAAACAACATCCTTACTCTAGAAAACTACTTCAGAGAATTAAATTCTGCCATTCACGGAATTTAAGCATAATTATTCAGAGACTCAATCACAATCACAATAGATTTTACAGTGCCTTGAGGTTATAACACAGGTATAAATCAAAGAGAAAGTGCTTTTTTATCACATAAACAAATGGCTATATGTTAAGAATCTTTCCACCTTTCTTTTACCACAAGTTTGACAATACATGCAAATCAAAATGTTGTGCAGGATATTTATTTCCTTTCATCAAAATAAACTTTATTTTGAACAAACTCATATGAACAACGCATCTAACAAACAATCTGATACTTTCACAAACTTCCTTTCCAGAATGAAGTAACAAAATTTATCACCATCTATGATTAAATTGAATAAACTAACACAATTCAAAATTCATATAAAAAGCACAACACTTTATATAACCCACCTGATGTAAGAGTAATGGAAGTGAATTCTTGGAGTATTCATACTTTAAGCAGCTCTCCATTTCAGCCATCATTACTTCTGCTTGATTTTCCAATTGCTTTGCTTCAGGTACCTTCAAAATCGTTCAATGTTCAAAAGTAAACCACTCATTATGTATGCATAACTATCTAAATATTTCCTGTTTATTCTTATATCAAATTATGAAGAAAATGTCTTGATATTCCACAGCAGATTTAAGATTTTTGAAGAAGAAAAAAACTTTTAAGTTATAATAATTTGAATCCATTTTCATTTCTGGACAATTTGATTACATTTACCTTCAGAAATTTTAATTCAACCTGCCACAACAATCAAGTAGATACTGAATGAATTTAAAGCCTCATAAAACTAAATAGAATTAGTTTCACAACAATAAAGAAAAAGCTGCTGCAAATGAAAATTGTTTGATGAACTAGTAAGTAACAGAAAATAGATTATGGAATAGTTAATTGGCGACTTTTTTCCCAAATTATACACAAAAACAATAAAAGAAGAAGAAAAGGAAGAAGAAAAAAGGTTTAGCAAAGACAAAAAAAAATGCTGACATTTGAATGGAATGGACTTGCCTCAACTAAACATTTGCAAACAACTTCCTGTTACAATAAATATGTGAATAACATCTTTTATCCAATATATTCATTTTCTTCCTGGATTTACCAATTCATTGAGAATATTGCTTGAAGAAGCAATAATCATACATATCGAAAAAACTTAAACATTGCCAATGTAAGTTAAAAGCATTTAAATGAATGACTGAATAAATTAACGTGTTTGAAAAATATGGAATACAATATGAGCAATAGAAGTTAATTAAGGAAAACAGGCCCAAGAAGAACAGGAAAGTTTCATGATGAACTCGAAATGGCATTTGAATTGAAGAAGGAGAACGAAGTGGTGACTGATTTGTTTTCAAATCACATCCATCATAGTGGTGCCATTATCTTGACTAAAGGAAAAACCTTAGAAATAGTTTGATGAAAAATGTCGTTCTAAGAAGACATAAAACAGTATACAAAAGAAAAAACCCTAAAGTAGATTCAGAGAGCGTCAAGCTGGGGTTCTGTGGATATATACTACTCCACATGAAACATGTTTTGTATCTCGTCCAACATGACAAAAGCACCAAAGTAAAGGCATTAAAAGTGTTCCACTTTAAAGGAGAATTAACGTCAAAAGTGAATTATGATGTCATTATAGCCGATGATTTTTTTTTTAACGGTTCATGTTTTTTTATTATAAATTTTAAATAATCGGCATTATTTCTCTCTTTTTCTCTATTTTCAGAGTAGTAAGACGTGGTTTACATTGTTATATATATTTACAAGATGTGTTTTCTGTATATACTTTCCATTTACAAGTGATGTCATGCGTACTGGGGTTTCGATAAATTTTACAGATTTTTCTTTCACTTTCACCTGGTTTTTACAAGATTACTTACCAGCTTCTTACTTTACAGCTATAGCCAATGCATTTTCGAATTGTTTAGATTTAATTGTTGTTACTCTCATCAGAGCCTTCTTTAAATGAAACTTCACTGGAAGAGTAACTTTTGTGGCTTTCATCGTGCGAAAACCTTGTTACCGCAATAGTAGACACATAAAATTATACTGAACTTCAAGCGTGAAGAAAATCATATCCGCTATACTGACGTCACCATTTCTATCATGTGACTTTATAAAACCTTGATTATTTAATAATGAAAGTCGAGCCATTATTCTAGCAAAATTCGTTAAAGAACAAAAATATTTTAACAAAAGAACAATTAAAACTTAACACACGCTATGTTAGCAATTTATCATTTAAGTGTTCCATTATGAAATCAGTTATTGTATAAGTTTAACTTTTCATGTTAAGAAAGATTCTGCTGCTGACTGCTCACATTTAGTTGCAGTAAAACATAATAGGAATAAATATGAAAGATTGAAATTTTGCTGAGTTAAAATTTAAACCATTTTTGTGTTTTTTTAAAGTGAAAACAAATCAGAATGCCCCGATTGAGATGGTCCCAGAAAAGTCTATAGGCAAAAGATTGAAAAATAAAAGTTTTAGGAGACTTTAATCATGTTGTTCTTAAAAGATTTGTTAAATTTTAATCATTTTTTGTCTGTTGTCTTTTCTGTATAATCTCAGCCCCACTTTATTGAAAATAAACGGGAATTCCAGATCGTTAATAAAGATTAACCATTTTAGCTAATGATGACCTAAAAATCAGTAATTGTGCAAATAATCTAGAAGGTCTACTGGCAAATAATGACAGACAATTTTTGAACATGTTTTTGAACATGTCCCCATCCTTTAATATAAATTTAAAAAAAAAACAATGTAAACCTGCAGCATATTTTGAATAGCAATTTTACGTTCATTTCGAAAATACTTCACATCTTTCGGAATGGGAACTGAGCTAAAAATAGCAAAATATAAAGACTAAGTAAAATTTTGTAGATCTCATAATTCAAAACGTACCATATTTTATTGCTCCTAGAGGAATATAGGGTGTTTCTTCTTGCCTGCCTCAACACAAATTCTACATCGTTTTTTCTTTGAAAGTGACTCCAAACATATCTTTTGAATCCATTGTACAAAAGAAAACACATGGAACAAAATTTTCTCATCACAAATTCTTTATACACAAAATGTTAGCAGGGCATGTCATATAAGTTTCACACAAATTTGTGACTGTGTAGCACTTTTTGATCAGCATCACTTGATCCACAGTGGCATGCTGTGGAGTGTAGAAGAGGTGCACAATGTGGTGAGGACAGGTTAAGGAGAAATTCACCCACACATTAAGCCATCTTGACAGGCTTCCTTTGCTAACACTTCCAAGTTTGGTTCTTAGTTTTTGGAAAAGTTTCTGGAATGAATGACATGAATGTGCCAAAGTTTTGGATAATATATAAAATCTAACTTTTCCATGTATATAACAAATTGTTTTTAACTCTGTCTTGTTTTTAACTCTGTCTTGTTTCTAATTGTAATAATTATTACATTATTTCCATTTGAAAAAAATGTTATTTAATCAAAACAAGATTCCCATTTTCATATCAGTTATGCTTGGGATTTTTTGTGAATTGAAAAAGACTGCCTTGATTTTTACAAGTTTCTCAGTCACTTGATAAAAGGAAATGTAATGTCATTCTAGAAAGTCTGATATATTTAGTTCAGAAATACCGTAAAATCCTGGTTATAGTCTACCTGTTATAAGCAATGCCCCTCCTCCCACCCGGATATAAGCCCATATAATTTTCTAAATGTATGTGATTCTTCTTTTTGTGGTATCTTCAAGCAAAAAAAGATAGATGCAAGTACATCAAACTGGTACATTGAAAGTAATAAATACCTGACACTCTGTGGTGTTTCTATTTTTCTAAGAAAACTTCCATCCTCGATCGTTGCTTGTAAATCTTTCAATTCTTTTTCTAATTCACTTTCCAAAGAAGCTACCCTTTTAGATTTGGAGAACTCATATAATCCATCCATCATGAATTGACTTCAGTTATTATGTTGTTTTTCTGTCATTTTTAAGGGAATACTAAAACAATCAATTTTTTCACTGCAGTTTTTGGCAACTAAAACAATAATGAATCTCTTATATGTAAATAGGAAAAAAACTTGCATAACCAGTTTGTGGCATTCAAATATGGACAATGTTATTGTCAAGAATCCTAAATCTATCAACCATCTGAATGAAGAACCACTACACTCATTGTTACGGCAGCCTTCTAGAAATTCTATATGTGTCCCTCTTCTAAAATATAATATAAATAACTTTCAGCAGAGGAGTCTGTATCTTTAGAAGTTAAGCTTGTTAAGGAAGACCAGCAGTAAGGCAATTGACCTGCATGCATATAAATGTATGGAGTTAATGTAACTCACACAAAGACCCCCAAGATATAATGATAAAATGAAAAAAAACAGGGCAGGAGAGGGTGGTGACAATGTTTTGGTGTCAGCGTTTTGCAGGGAATAAAAACGACTTTTTGATCGCTATCTATCGGTAAAATTCCATTATTTTCTTTCATCAAATCTCATTTTGCAAGATAATCTAGAAAGTACTTAAGAAATAAAGAATAGACTACTTTTCTTTTGAGTTGCAGTGATTTCCCCTCCCCTTCACTTTTGGTATAGCGTCCTTGGTTTCTATAATGGCGCACTAAAAACCCGGAGACACTTCGGAACACGTGCGCAAGGTTTCCCGATGGTGTCCGGTCTTTTTTAAACGGCTACAAATCATTTGTTTTTTATATCTATTTGTTGCACAATTTCAAGATTATTAGAAGCCGACCTTATTACAGGATATTTACGAATCATAAGATTATCGTGGAGATTGCCCAGGTTCAATTTTCAGCGTTAATTTTAGAAAGCAAGTATAACCCTGGAAGTTTTCAGTCCTTGGGCTTTTATCTGTAACACTTATCTTTTATCTGGTTGGTTCTTCTGTCCGGCCGTCTTACAATTGTATATACGTATAAGATTGCTCTTACTTGCCCGTGTGCAGTCAGTCAATGGTTCCAAATGGGGTGATACGATGCTTTTTAAAGCGCATCTGGGAGGGAAGTATCGAGACACTGAGACTCGAACACGCCTCAGCGATCGCACTCGAAGGTACTGTCCACTACACCATCGCTTAATTTTCTGTTGATTTCATTGTTTTTTTAATGAAGTGTGATTCATTAATTTCTTACAGCAAGGTTAACTCTAGTCAAAATCTCACTCCTTTTAGCAAGATTGTTTTCGGCTAAAGATGAACATAGGGGTAGAGAGGAGCTGATTTTCAAACTTGAAGTGGGTAATAAATTCAGCATAAAAACGCAATTTAATATATTGAGCAAGAACGTTATGTATCGAAAACTTTTACTGATAAAAAACATAGAAAAGTAAAAATTAAAAGGTCCTAACTATAAAAAATATATAAGAAAATACGTGTATTTTTTATACTCTTCATCAGAAACCAGTTTCTTCACTTCGTCATGTTGGGTCTGTCGTCATTCGACGTTTTTTAGAACTTTTTTTTGGACTTTATGATCAATAAATATATCATAATTTTCTTATATACTCTTAGAAATTGGAACGCATATTTCGGAAATGCATAATTATGTCATGCATAAATTTTCGCGTACCCGAAACATCTGACATGAACTTCTCTCTTGAAAAGGAGACGTATAAAACGTTCTGATGTATTTCAAGTAAATGAGGCTGGCTAAGAAGAACCTGAATCGTACAAACAGCGCACCGTTAGAAAGAAGAACAAAGGATAACGAAGAAGGTACTGGAAGAATGTGTAATCGCACACATCTCCCCTCTCTCTCTTAAAAATATTAGAACTTTTTATAAATAGATTAATTTCACAAAAGAAAAAGAAAATTTATAAAGATCATAAATCTTTAAAAAAATATACTTGGAATAGTAGATGCATATGAAGAAATATGTTTAATTTTGGATGGTTCTGGATATTGAAGTCGTTTCTACAACAATATTCAAGGTAAACTACAAAATTATCTAAACCAGCTTAGACTCCACGCCAAAAGAAAGAAATAATGATGGAACGACCCATGAAGATGTATTGACTGCGACGTATGAAAAAACGCGACGTATAGAAAAATAAAACAAAAAAACAACAACATATATATACGTAAAAATCCAATATGTATTATTTACAAATTTCAGCCATATTTGTTCTTCTCTAAACCCATCGCAATATGGCGGGTATCTCCCTCGGTGTGAGGAGAACAGGACTTTTAACCAAACAACCGTTCTGCCACCATTGGTCTTCTTTGAGTCCATTGGCAAGTTTTCGTATCCCTCGGCCGTGCTTTTGTCCACGCCGCCAATGTCCTTCGTATGCAGAACCATCGTTAAACTTTTCAACACCGAATCCATCTCGCTAAAAAATATATAAACTAAAAATAGCGGAGGAAATAACCAAGCTCATTTTCATGCTGAAAACCTTGTCAAATTTGTTTGGGTCAGCGAGGGTTAGGGCCATGTCTCATTCTTTCAAACACCTTTATAAGAGTTTTCACCGGACAAATTAACTGGTTTGGAAATGATACAAAAAACGACATCATATTACAGAAACACACTTTTCCCTTCATTCGTGTTTATATGACGCATTCGGGCTCAATTGTCCACATGAACCTCCTTTCAATGCGTGACATTGTTCTTAGGTAATAAAATTATTTAGGGGAAAGGTGTATTCAAACGCCACAACCATAATCAGAAATCGGAAATGTTATCATCGAGTTCAAAAACACCGACAAACATCATACGAGGAGCACTGCTTACCAAGTCATCCATAAAATCTCCCTCGTACACATGGTCTCTTGTTTTCTCGATTCCGCGACCTTCCCTGTGGCCATTCACCCAGTCACCTATAACGATAAAAGTGGAAAAACTTATGCTAAGGAAACAACTGTTAAATATATTATACCCGCGTTGAGAGCTAGCTAAATCTTCTCGGTCATCGAGAACGTCTTCTAGTTACCTTCATATGAATACTTGTTGAAGGGATCAGACAGGGTGCACTTTCCGTGTTGCTATAAAAACAACCACACAATAATTATTATATCTTAACGAATCGTCCGTGTTGAGCATAGAACATACCATATAGTAGATGCAAATTGTGAAAGAAACTTTGGACAAGTTAAGAAGAACTCAGTACCATACCTTGCCTTGTTCCCAGTGACCGTCACAAGACCAACCACCGGGTTTTGTTGAAATGCCACGACCGTTTGGCATGTTATCCTTCCACAGACCTGAAAAACAACAAACAAAAAAACACCTAGAGAATTATACGCAAAAAATACTCGAAAAGTCTCTATTAGTAATAAATCAGCATTGCAATAACAAGCAACTGTTAGATCATTTCATCTATTTGCCGTATACTGCTTGTGGTGTACAACACAACGCAGAGATCACCAGTTCACTTATTCATTGGTTGGTTTACTATAATTTCGCGTAATCTAACAATAGACCTTTCCCGAATTTCTATCTAAACACATTATTATGGCCCAGTCAACAAGTATGGCCTCGTTTTCATTGGAATTCACTGCTTTATTGATTGCAATTCTTTTATTCAAAATACAGGTAGAATAGTTAAAGCAATTTGCATAATGAAAAAGGGACGAACCATGTTGACTAGGCTATAATACAGTTTTAAAACAGAAATCAGTTATTATTCCAATTCCCCGGTGGACCAGTTAAAAAGCAATTCTGATATTGAAAACGAAGCGAAACTTGTTGACTTGGCCATAACACAGCGTTTAAACAGATATCCAGGGAAAGGTTAGCCTATAAATATAGACCATCGCTAACTCGCCATGGTCTTTACACCTTGGTCGAATTTTTCATGACTGTGCTATCAAAAAGAGATTGGGAACCATATAAACGAGTTGATAATTACGAATGATTGGTCCAATGTGTTACCAGATCCTGTAACAAGCCCATGTGAAAAAATCGACCAAAGTGTATAGACCATAGCGAGTAAGCGACGGTCTATATTTATAGGCTAGGGTAAGGTCTACTGTTTGAAACTCAACGATCTTCATTCTCGGAACAGAGACAAGTGGTTGAGAGTCACACTAAAAAGACCTATCCAAGGGAGAGCCATACTAAATGGATAGTCACATAACAAAAGAAATCAAAACAAAAGTGGACACCTTGAAAGATATTCCCGTTCTTATATTTGATTTTACCAGATCCATTCATCTAAAAAGCAATAATGCAAAACATAAAAAAAACTGCAAATAATTTCACGAAGCAAAACATTAGGGAGATAAAAAAGTAGAAGAAACTACCTTTCCATTACGCCATTCTCCATCATACGTTGATCTATCTTTAAACTCCATAATACCAGAACCATGTCTCAAATCGCCAGCCCACTGACCTCGATACCATCCACCGCAGTTATATGAAAGTCTACCAACACCGATTCGCTGGAACCAAAGAGAAAAGTCAAAAAGAGTCCATGTTCTCATTAGTGAACCATCACCAACTCATAAGTGGGTATCAAATTTTATTTCCGTCAACGAGGCTATAGTTTCATTATTTAATTTACGTTTCGCAGTGTTCATTGAAGTGTCAGAGAAAAAAAATAACAAGAAAATACGTGAAAAACTCTTCATACCATATCTTGTACCCAAGTACCGTCATACACATCGCCATTCTCGTATGTCATTTTGCCGTTCCCATCTTTCATGTCGTGCATCCATTGTCCCTCATATACGCAGCCATTAGGTACGACGTATGTTCCCTGTCCACAACGATCACCTCGTTCAAACTCTCCCTTGTATGTAGCTCCCGATGGATACAACAACTCACCTTGACCATGAAACTTCCCTCTTAAGAAGTAACCACTAAAACAAGACAGTCAGTTAGGACTGTGCGAGGACTGTGTGAGGATTGAGCAAGATGGAGGGGGAAAAAAGGAAGCAAAAAACCTATGGTCGTTACAATTCAATATGTAAAATTCAACTGCAATTCCAATGTAGGTGAATTAACCCCAATGCCCACTGATCTCAAAACAAATATTCCGTCACCACTTACTTGTATTCAGATCCATCACCCATCTTCAAAGTTCCTTTACCATGTTTCTGAAATGAATTAAAATCTCTCGATTTAAACTGCAGTCAGAACAGTCTCCATCATGATGTGTTAAGAAAAATTCGAGTGTATTTTCAACCTCGTTTTCAAACTAAGAACAACGTCAAAAGAAATATTCTTAACCTTTACTTATTCGCGCAAACAAAAAAAATAATGAAATTTTACAGAAAAAAAATCATCTTTTTAGGAAAATTGGGCAACATACCGTTGCTTTAGTTAACTTACTAAATTCTTTCTCCACTGTCCTTTATAGTGGACTCCGTTCATACAGATCAACTCTCCTTCGCCTTCGATACAATCACGATAACATTTACCAGCAAATTTATCGCCATTTTCATAGTTAATAAATATTTCACCGTGTCGGAGACCATCTTCCCATTCGCCCGATAACGTATCCCCGTTAGCATACTTGAAAGTACCAAGACCATCTGAAACAGAAAGAGAGAGAGAGAGATTGACAAAATTAGAAGAACTAAGGTCTTTCAGAGATTCAGTAGGGTTTATAGCAGAAATAAAAACTCTGTGAAACCCTATGGAGGACTGAAACTCTATCGTACCTTGCTTGTCATCTCTCCAGGTGCCTTCGTAAGTCTGGCCGGTAGAAAATTCCAGCACCCCGAAACCATTTCGTTCGTCATCCTGCCAACATCCCTAAAAATTAAGAAAGAAAATACATCTTCTTTATATACTCTATCCAATAGTCAATTCATCAACTTATCTGACTAAATTATCTTCTTTAGGTTTCAATCAAACAGGATCACTGTTGGAATCTCATAGAGAATTACTCACACGATACGTCATATAATTAGGAAACAACATTGTCCCTTCACCATGTCTCTATAATAACAAAAAACATAAAGTAACGTGCACCTACTATGATCGAAGCCAAGTTGTCAATAATAACGAAGTAACTTTTTTACCTTGGCGTTCACATATGTACCATCATATAACGCTCCACCTTTGTAAGTATAGTTTGATTTTCGCTTTTCTAAGAGTAAACAGTTGGACTAACATATCAAGACATCTACTCAAACTACTAAATATCAACAATAGACCCGAAATCCCACCACTTATAACCAATGTTCATGAAAAACATAACAAACATTTTCACAGGGCGGCCACTTAAATTAGAAATGGAATATCTGTGAATTTTCCGTGATCGTTTGTCATGAATAAATTCCTTTAGTATGCAAAGAAAGAAGATAAAAAATACTGTATAATGGTCAATTGTTAGGTTGTGAAACCTAGCATCATGTAAGTCACTTATATCATAGTTACTGAAAGCTTCCCACAACTTTTCCATGACTTTTTTTGGTGAAAAAATTTGGGAATTCCGTGACTTATTCCATGACCTCAAGAAGTTCCATGAAATTTCCATAGCTAATGACCACCCTAAATTCTAAACCCAAGAAAGTCACTGACCGAGACCAACATCGTCATTATCATCGCAATCAGGATACAAAAACTGGCCAATGGCTTTCTTAAGGTGTCCTAACCAGATCTTTTTTTCGCCACTACTTCCGACGTACATTGTATAAGGTCTGTCTGGTGTGTAAACACCAATAGCATCGTTCTTCGCTGTAAAATACATTCATAACAAGTCACCAAAGGGATTGTAAAAAAATAGAAAAGAAGGGAGAAAACAGCTTCCTCACACCTCAGCAATCTCACTTGGAATAAATATCCCTATTTCCTGCGACAAGTATAACATTGACACCAACTTTGATTTGACTACCTAACCTTAAAAAGCAACCTGTATAAAACACGTGTGTATTATTCAAATAGGAGTAGCATACTTGTTTGTGGATCTAAAGTTTTCAAATCCTCAACCCAAACAGTTTTCAGTTCGAGTGCTAACTCAACACTACTTTGCTTATTTGGTTCTTTCCCAGCAAATACAAGTAAATCATTGAACAGGACACACTAAAAGAAAAGAAAACACCATGAGGCCATTGCTAAGAAATTGATTTCAACAATACAAACCGTAAAGTCTTTTTTATAACTTAATGATGATTATAAATGAAATATTTTCCATCAAATGTGAACTCGTATAGCTTGTAAAAAACTTTTACATGTTCATTTCCCCAATGAGTTACCGCCCCTTCCCCACCCGTGCTTACCGTCTCAGAAAGGGTGACAAAAAATAAAATAAAATCACAGAATTGCACATGGAAAGTATCACTAAGTTATAGAGCTCGAAAAACTGATAAAAAAAATGTAAGGTTTCCCATGTTGACATCGCCCAAGAAAGTAGTATAAAATCTTTGGTGTGAACTTTACATTGCGCGTCCTCAGAAGCTTGGTGACTAGCCTTGCTTAAAATAATTCATTGGTTTTTTTTCGATTTTTTTATTTAGTACATATAGGCACAGCAAGTCACGATTGCCTATTAATATAATAAGATTATCTTGACAGAGAGCAAACATTACTATCAAGCAAAACTTTTAAATCACAAAAAATTCATACCTGATAAGTTTTTTTACTTGTTAATAAACAGACAGACCCTTCATGAACAAGTTTTCGTTCAGGTATGTAATAAGCTTTTATGCCAGTGATCTGTGTTTGCAATGCCTCCAATGCTTTCGCACATTGTGCTTGTTTTAATTGATCGTTGATGAATTCAGCTGTTTTTGCCTGAATGGAGAAAGTTATCAAATATACTATAAAAAATTGAACTGTAACTTTTCCTACTGAAGCCAAAACAGCCTTAACAGTATCGCCGTGGTTGAATTGTTAATATTTAAGTCATTCTCCATTCATTTATAAATAGATAAAGGAATGAATGAGATAAATTCCTTTATTTCGTTCAAAACCAATGCCGTTATTGTTGGCAATGATCTTTCTGCTTCCAAAACACACACAGTAAATCTTGGTTTGGAGTAGGAAAAGTGTTTAGTTTCGCTAATAAAAAAAGCTTTAACATCTACAAAAACAATACCATAGCAGAAAGTGCTTCCGATAGATTCTGAAAATCAGGATGATCGTTTGACGTTCGTTTATGTAAATCTTTCAGCAAGAGAACATATCGAGGTATTCTTTGAATAACTGTGATGAGATAAGATGGGAGGGTAAGGCCTGGTAAACAAACAGGATTAGTATAACACATCTAAATGAAAAAATATACATTTGAGTTAAAATTTCAAAAAGTGAATTGATGAAGACTTTCACAGAAGACTCTACATTGCTTATAGACATTGGGTCTAATTCTTATCATTTTTATTTGATACTTTACACCATTCCCTGTCTTTCATTTAGATGTCACGTCAAGTTGTGTCTAAACTCAACATATAATGGAGTTCCTGAGATGTTAATGTTGCTATTGGAGATTTAGTAATGGTATTGATAAACAAACAAGTAAACAAACTTGCATTTAATAGGTTTTCTAAGTCTTTCTTCTTCTTTAACTTCTGTTTAATCAATGATTCTCCGCTGTCGTAACTTTTGCAGTATTCTGCGTACATTTTGAAATCGTCTTTCTAAAAATTCAAGAAGAATATTCAAGGAGAGAACAAAATCAAAATCAAAAAGGCTCTTTCTCACTGAAAGGAAAACGGCTTACTCTTTGTAAGAAAATGTCTCCTATGCATTGTTCATCGGACCAACTGGAAATTCTTTCAAACAATTCATCAAGAACGCCTCTATTAAATTCTAAGATACTAAACAGACACTATTTTGAGCTAGCAAAGATATCAAAATCTTGCACAGTATTCAAGTTTTAATCTTCAATACATGCCATACGATATATAAGAAATTTACCTTCCAGCATTGGAAAATACACTTTTAACTTCCTTAGGATCTAATATACCAGACAACTCCATCCTTGCCTTAAACAACTAGACAAAAGTAAGTATAGTTTCTCAATTTATGAACATTATAGGATACAATCCTGATAAAGTTTCATAAATCATAATGTCTAGTTCTCTAACTGCTTCTGTCAAAACTTCAAAAAGGACTTCCAGGACAACAGTGTATATATTGTATATTTTTAGTATATAGTATTACAACTGAGGAACTTATCCTGTATAAATATTTGATAATAATAATAATAACAATAATAATAAACAAGGCAGTTTTTCTCAAGGAAATTCCAAGGAAGCATTCTTCCTTTTCTTTTTCATGATCAATATTGTTAAACAATATCAGAAGAAAAATAAAAAATGAAGATTCTTAAAAATTAACATATACATAGAACCAAACACCTTAACCATTTATAAACAATCACAATTATGCTTACCAAGACAATAATTTCCAAGCCACGTACAAATGTCCTTTCAGTAGTGTATATTTCTAATGCGATCAGAGATCGACGATCTGATGGAAATGAAGGCAAGACAGTTGGATAACCATCTGTTATACAATGAAATGGCTCATTCTAAACAAAAACAACAAACAAAGCATGTGAGAAGAAAAAGAGAAAGAAAACAACTTTTCAAACAACTACCTGTTTCACGGAATTCTTTCATTGATACAAATTGCAACAATTGGGTAAAGACGTGAATATAAAATATGAAAAACTTACAGGCAATGTTTTTTTCTTCAGTCGATTTTTGTGTGGATCAATAGGTACAATAGACATCATTAAATTTGGATCGCTCAAAACACTTTTTATTTGTGATCCATCAAGGGTTGTTCTTCGACTTGGTTCTTTCATGTTGATATCATGGGGAACTACAAACGTTAAATGAAATCCTAATAACTTTCAACAAAGTTTTCATAATGCTGTAACTTAAAAGAAAAATAAGTAAGAGTAACTAAAAGAGTTACAGGAGTAATTAACTGAACCTTAATTTCTATCACAAAATACTTCATAATTGCAATGACGGTAGAAACACTCTCACCTGTGTAAACTCTATAGTTTAATAAAAGGAGAAATTGGAAAACCACCAAACGCTTTAAATTAAAGCTCGATGTTTATGGCAAAAGATGCTTTAAAAGTGTCAAAAAACTTTGATACAAAATATAATTACATTACAGTTGTGTATAATAATCAACTGCAAATATTAAAGGACTGTTATTATTTACTGAAACAGAACAGCCAATAAAGTTAAGCCTTTAAATTGAATAATCAAGAGTGATTCACCAATAATAATGATGTTAAGGGACTGAAAAGGTTTCTTTTATCTTCCTTAACTTTAATGATCAATTACCTTTATCTGCCCCACCGAAACTTCGACTCTCTCTAGTCGGTCCTTTGAATCTTGACGTGTTGGGTAGCTTTTCAACAGAATCTTCATCTTCCTGTTTTTCATCATCAACGTTTGACACCTCGTAACTTCCAGATTTTTTACCAGGATAATCAATCATGTCATTTGTCACATCCAAATCAACCACACTGCTCCGATCAGAATCAACATCACTAAAGTCTTCATAAGAATCTTGTCCGATGCTTTCTTCTTCATCTATGTATATGATCATACTACTGTCCCGTTTCCTGGGCAAAAGGTTAAGTTCATCACAATGAGCGAAGGTTATAACCTTTAAAGAAATAAAGAAAGCAAAGCATCAGGAATTAAGTTGAGAGAAAGAACACATTACATATTTATGGACCCGTGAAATGAGTATGGAAGAGGCACAGAAGAGACACATTTTATTCAAAATCACCCTTGGTCCCACAAAAAAAAAGCCTATCCATTACAGAAGAAACAACGAATTGATAATTGAAAAAAAAACCTGAATTGGCTCCCCATCAGGAGTTTCTTCAACGGACATTTTGATGATATTTTGAGGTCCATGCTTTGACGTTGGCGATGTAATTGGCGATGTTACATTTATCGAAATTCTCCTGCGTTCAAGTGATAAAACACGCTTCACTTTTGTTCTGAAAGATGCCAATGAAAAAATTGAACTGGTAGGGATTTGATTTTTCATTTCTTTTACATCTTTTCGATCTATAATATCGTATGCTGATAAAATGTCTTCTTGAAAAACAGTTCGACTGTGACGCTTGCCAGCTGGCAATCTCATAGCCCTTTTTCGCCAAGTTCTTGGGCTCAACTTATTTCGACTGTTTTCAGAAGTAGAGTCATTATGTAGATGTTTCTTATTATTGGGAAGACTTGCAGAGGTTTCCACATCTACAACTCCATCAGTTTTTTGAGAATTTTGAGAATTGGAATTTGAATCAGTGTTTTCCACATCTTGGGATTCATTTTCAATCTTTTCAGTTTCCACATTAGCAGTTTGTAAAAAACGTGGTGTATCTGCAATGTCATGTGAAGCTTTTTCATTTAAGGATGTTACCATCTCCTTTTTTTCTATCTTTAAAGTAGTTTCAGATGCCTCGTTAGCATCACCTAATCCAATGTTATTTACATTGCCATCAAGATCGTCAGTAGGTCTACAGGGCAGACCTTCAGCCTGATTGGCAACAGCTCTTCCTTCATCGACTGCTTGCAAGGCTGCCATTTCAGAATCAGAACGAACAATAAGTTTTGCATTCTTTGGTAAAGTTTCTTGTTTTAAATTTCCATGCACAAATTCATAAGCCGTGTCATCGTCTTCATTTCCAGGAGTTTCATCCATTCTCTGCAAATCCAACATTTGTTTATCCAACGTATTGCAAGTGATGCAGGCATTATGATAAACAGTCTCAATATTTTCCTCTTGTATAATACATTTTTTCTCTGTTCTCATCGCAACTGACTTTGAATTGTAAGCTATATCAAATGAAATCAAACATTAAGATTAACATTATAAACATTACAACAGTTTCGTTCAAATAACTAATAGAAACAGTCAATCAGGGTCAGCTCTAACATATTTGATTTTCTTTTTATTTGGAACTTATCACTATGTTGAAATGCTACATCAAAGTCATCTCTTTAACACTTTATTACAAAAGAAATTTTGAAAAAATAGCACTTAAAGAGATGAAATGCTTAAACAGAGACAGTTGTAGATTTCTAATTTTATTAAACTTGTCTAAACAAAATATGATCCCAAAATAAATAGGTATCAAAGATAATATATAAGCTAGGTTTTTCTTTACTGTATAATGATGTGCTAAGCATGCAACATGTAATCAGATTAATGTTTAAAGGTCCCAGTCTTTTTTAAAATAAGACTTAAGAACTCAACATAGCTCAAAAAACCCAAAGACATTATCACTTTACAGACATACTGAATATCACACGTATACAACTGCTGGTGGAAGCAAATATGGACATAACAGGACAGTTAAATTATTGAGGCACTAATGTTTCTGAATTCTGTTACACAGTGAAAGCAAATACGGAACTCTGACATAGAGTGAGAATTAAATGCCTTTGCATGCAGAAGGATTTCTTAGCTGGTTATTTCCAAAATTATCATAAAATAAAGAAAAGCTTCCTTTTTGTGATCTTGCATAACCATATGTAATAAACCTTAATTTCTGAAATAGACAGAGAAACTAATACAGAACTTCCCCTTCTATTGATTAGATAAGCATCATTAGTACACGAAATGGATCACATTTGAAAATTTATTTGAAACACTTCACATTTATTGCTTTTAAATCATTGTGTATATTTCACTACTGCAGTTTATTTGATTCCAGTATCACATCAAAATCCTTGTCGTTAGTTTCAATAATAAGAGAATCATACGTAACCTTTTCATAATAGTTTTCATAATAGTCTTTTCAAAAGCGCTATAATGCTTTGAGTACATTATAAATACATTTTTGAATTTACCGTTGCAAAACCAAAAATGCCGATGATAACAACGAAAATCAGGTTCACAACGGCAATGTTTTTGCTGCAGTATAGATAACTACAAAAAAACAAATTGGTGGACAGAGAGGGAAGATAACTGTTATAACTCATCAATGCTTTTGGTTGCTTTCTATAAAAAATGAATTCAAAAAAAAGATACAAAATCTGCAAACTTACTTTTCTTGGGAAAAAGCTGTTACGTGTGTATGTAAACCTTAAAATTAAAATCATACGTGTATTCTGAAAAACTTAAGGAATTTTTTAATACCGAATAGTGAATAAATAAAACCGTTAAAACCATAGATTGTGTATTTCTTGCTTCAGATACTGTCAATATTGTTTTCAATGTTTTATTATGTGAGAATGTTTTGAATGATTTCATTATCCTAAGCATATATTGATCTAATAGTGGCTGAATTTCCATTTCCCTCTTCAAGTGTAAGGAAAACTGCTTGAAAGTTGATAACATGATTATTATTAAAATGTCCATATATATATTATTATTAAAATGTCCATATATATTTAAGGTGACTAAGCTAGGAAGCCTGTCTATTTCTCTCACTCAACCACTGTGATATCAAAAAATTTAAGAGAGAAATAGCCTGGTTCAATCCTGCCCCAGATTATGGACGCAACTGTTGATTGGACAAAACAGGTCATGTGACAGCAATAAATTTTTTTACATCTAATAATTATTCTGTTAGCACTTTGAAATCAAGATATAATTTAAAAAAAACTGATGTAGGCGATTAATTAGCATATTTAACAATAAACTATATCTCATTGGATGTTTTAATTAGAATTCAAACCGTTAACATGGTTTCATCCAAGGTTTTAGCTCTTCCCAACTTAGATTGAAGCAATCCATGATCCAACGACGATAACAATGGAAACATGCATACATGTTAACCGTTGAAAAAAGGCTGACAAAGGAAGCCTAGCATCCCAACCAAAAAAGATTGCTTCCACTTCTGGTTGAAAAACCTCACAGATGAGCCAAATATATAATACAAGGAAAATGGTGGAGCTAAAGCCACTCTAGATCAATTGTGAGAAAACTCCAGGGAATAAATAATGGTATAAAGTAAACTCAAGCCGCAACTTGGCGACAGCCAATGAAGCAACATTGATTCCACTTAAGTGTGAATAAAATTAGTAAGATCTAGAGAGTGGGAGGGTGATCTGAAGCAGATACAATTGAGTATCTACCAATCCGTGAAAGTAGCAACCTTAGCTCCTTCGAGAGACTACTATATAAATATAATCTAGATAAAGCACTAGCCAAATCTCTCTGATATTTATTTTCTAATTTTTTTCTGCTATTCAACAACCTAAACAATTGTTTTCAATTCTACTCAACAATCACCAATTATATTTATCTCCACTTCTAAGCAATTATTTTATCGTTAAATTATTTGTTTGTTTTTTTATACTACTTTTATACAACCACATCTAAATCTACACTACCGTACGCTATTTCAATGTAAGAGCCAAGCAATATTTTGGAATTGAAATATAATGTCATTATTATTATTATTATTATTATTATTATTATTATTATTATTATTATTATTATTATTATTATTATTATTATTATTATTATTATTATTATTATTATTATTATTATTATTATTATTATTATTATTATTATTATTATTATTAAAGGTGACTTAGCACTATCACAGAACTGTACAGAACCGTAAAAACCTTTAAAGCTTGATCCATAATAATACAAATGACATTGAAAAGGTCACACAACTACATAAATATCATCATAGAAATAGGCTGTGTTTAATAACTTTTCATAACTCAAGAGTGTGAAATAGGGTTCAAGGAAATTTATGAACTATGGTACAACCTATAAACTGTGCTGTTGTAATAATAATAACAGTTACAAATTTGAACAGAATAAAATTTCTAATATGCTACAACACTGTGAAAGGAATTTGACACCTTTCTTTTAACACTGTTTAATATAGACAGAGAAAATAGAATAGTTATATAGATAACAAATACTGCTATAAACATCTGACAAAAACATACTTCTTTGAAGAGATTAGTACAGAATTTTCCAGCTTCTATCTTCGAACTTGATAGAATTTTATAACTCAATTGAGTAGAATTAACTAATACTTAACACCAACTTAACAAAGTCATCACATTTTGTTTGATTAGTTTCATATCTTACTTTAGAAAAAAAGACAAAATATCAAAAAAAATGATTTTTCATTAAAACCAATTCGTTTTCAAAATGTCTTAAGGATACGTGCAATGTTTTTGAGCACATTTAAATATTCTTCAATTTCTCCTAAATTGTTTCAATTTTCCGAGTAAAAAAAAAACTAGACATTCATATTCCTATATAATAACAGAATAATTATAAGAAATAAAAATTATAAAAATTTTGTTTATTCTATTTCTAACCAAAAATTAAAGGTCGCCAAACTTCAAAGCAGCTCCTTTAAAATTGTTTCGTCATTAAAACATTCCGAATATGTCAATATTATTTGTGAAGCAGGAAAATTGGTTTATGGATAAGATTTATTTTCCCCAAAAAGTCGAAAAAATATTTTTAAAATATATGATTTTTTTACATTCTGTGTGGATTATTTTTTCGCGAAATTAAGAATTTTTGTTGAGGATTTATTTTCGTTAATTTTACTTTTTTTAATTTACTCTTTTTAGACAGGTTCATTTAAGAGGGTAGGGTGTTCAAATTTTTTTATACATTTCACATGGATTTATTTTTACAAATCAATTCTCTGGAGATTTTTTGGAAGGATTTAATTTCACGAAATTGCCACAAATTCGTGAAAATTGTGAAAATTTGTCCAGCAAATAACTTCTCTCCTTAAGGTATGGATTCCATGTTCCAGAAGATCAATACTGATCACAAAATCATGCAAAAATCACCCAAAACAATTTTAGGTTTTTAAAAAGAATTATTACCTGGAGGGTATTAGGGAAAATGGGAGGATTTGATTGGCTCAGGAACCAGTTAGTACAGGTCAATAATGCCCACAAAAAATGGTAGCTTTAAATGTAAACAAAATAATAAAACTTTTCAAGCAATGTGATGTTCAAACTTCAAACTAAGAAAACATAATTAATAATTATAATCTTCTTAGCAAAGTGATTGAACATAATCGTCCTTTACACATTTATCCAGCTCTTGTCGATGAAAAAGTATTATTTTTACCATGCTTTGCAAAGAAAGAAAAAAAAGAAAAAAGACTTTTGAATATTAAAGGTAATGATTTTGAATATTTAACTATAAGGGAATTGTCATGTTCACTGCATTCCTCCAAAGACACACTAAAACAGCATTATAATATCACTGTTTATGGAGAGAAACTTTATGGGAACGGAATGAAAACTTTACAAAATTTATAATGGTTTCTTTGGATGCGTTATTGAGGCAGTTTATTATGGCTTACAAAGAGATGATACTCGGGTAATCGAAGCAAGAAGAAAACACTTATGCGAACATATGAATTTTCAATTGTGCTCTTACTACAGGCTTCCTAAAAATGATTTTGAATTACGTACATTTGGGCCATTAATTACTTCTAAATGTATATATTGACTAATGAAGGTTTGACAATTTCAACTTACCAGGTACATCATTACCATCATCATCTCCAGAGTCTGAATCACTCAAAGATGCACTATCTTCCTCAAATGCAGGAGCAGATGGATACTCGTTAGAAATCTGTTCATTTTCATTATTTGACAATTGGTTTCCATCACCATTCATTACAAATGAAAAATCAACATCAACATGTATATCACGAAGTTCATTGTTTGGTACGATCTCATCTTCTGGAGAGGATTCCATTTTGTTGTTGCGTTTTTTCCAATTTTAACTGCTAAGGTAATTTATTATGATACAATGAATGTCAAATGTTATTAAAGAAGATGCAATAAAGTACACTAGATGTATCTCAATATAACTTATCATGTTGAAAAGAAATCAGTTTGTTATAGTTTGTCAAAACAGGAGATTTTTAAGAGGGTTTGTTAAGCAAGCGAAATGAAAAAGTTATATAATTGAGATTATTTCATGTAAAGAATCAAAGTCAAAGATTTCTGACTACACCAACCAGAGTAAATAACGGTGCAAAATGGTAGGATGCTTGGCTTAGTTGCACTAACTTAATAGACTCAAAAACAACAAAATATTAAGTGTATCAAAAACAAAATATCTTCTGCAAATGCAAGCTTGCAAATAGTGACACAGTTTTTATACATATCTCACAATCAGAGGCAAAAGCTAGTAGTAGGTCAAAATCAAACATTTTCTCCTTGAATGCCTCACAGTTGACTTACTTTTGCACCATTGGACACACTTTTTCACAAAATTAACTTTTTAAACTAAAAAACCTTGAATTTCTGCAACATTGCAACCAAAAAAGTTTAAAAAGTTATTTTTTTCTATATATTACACAACAAACATCATTGGTATATTATTTTTTTCACGAAATTAACTTTTTTTCGTGTTCAACTTGTTTTCCCAAACAAAGAGTGTTTATCCATGCTAACTTGGGGTAAAAAAGGCTGGCCGTTTCATAGTTTACCCAATGTAATGGCATCCTGTGTACAGATCAAAAACATTCAAACAAAAACACCCTGCAACATTGGAAGGTTTTTTGAATTAGTTAAAAAAGTGAATTTCATGAATTTCGTGAAAAAATAATTCCAATTTTGGTGCATGCCTTTACCTACTCTTTTAATGGTTCTATATATTTTCATGATGGTTTTTCAGTTGAGAGTCTAGAATATTATCATATATAAAGTCCAATCATATCAAAGATTTCAAGTCTTTGTCTTTTTGAGATACATAAGGCATATATATGTGACAACACTGAAGATTATTGACATAAAGGACCACGTCCGGAGGTAAAATCATGTGTCCTTGCACTGTAAGAAGAGCAAGAAAAGAAGAAGCAAGATTACATTAAGCCATAAAAGATGAAAGGAGCGGCGCAGGCTTCCTTTCTTCTCATCTTTCACAGTTCAAGTTTCCATTAGATCAATCACATCTCGTGAATTGGATGATAAAATATATCAGCTGTTCATATATTTTAAAGTTATATAAAATCTTCGAATACAATAAAATAAACCCCAGTCGAAGATTTTCATGATCGTTTCTCCAAGTTTGAGCTCCGCATGAAGGGGGCCTGTCCATGTCCATGTCCTTGTTATGACTTATATGACAAGCCAAATCATCAATATTTTCTTTCAAAATATTTTAATTCTTTTGTTTGTATTTTCAAAATTTGATTCCTCCCAGATAAAGACACGAGAAAGGAAATTCTAACCTTATAATCTGCTTATTTCTCCGCAATTGCATTGCTCATTTTTAACGATGGCTTTCGGTTATGCATCCCACTGTAATTTTCTCCACAATCGCGCTTCCAAAAATTGTCAGAGGAAAAAAGCGCAACCATTGTCGTCATCATATCCTCCGGGGGCGACAATTTTGACGGGTTTTTTTTTTAATAAAAAGTCCGTACTTTTCACTTCGTTGAAATTCGAAATATATACCGACAAAACCTTATTTTATCCTTTTATCTGACTTTAGTGGTCTATAATCGCTTCTTCTTTAGTTATGCAAGAATTCGAGGCGGATATAATCTTCGAGTTACGACCTCGAATTAAAAACTTCGAGTTAGCAGTTGTGACGTCATAACCGTCATAAACGCCACTCGAGGTAAGATTAACATTAATTCGTTTTCGAGTTAGCAACTCGAGATTGGAAAACCATAAATTCATTTTCGAGTTAGTAAAACTCGAGATGGGAAAAACATAAATTCACTTTCGAGTTACTAACTCGATATTGGAAATATTTATATTCACTTTTTTGTTACAGCCCGCGCGATTGAATTTTCTAAATAATAAAGGAGTCAGAAAAATAACGTTGTCCTCTTTTTATTAAATTCACAATCCACCATCATATAGTCTTGATTGATGTTCTTTTATGTTCGAATGTTAGACTTTGCTGTTGTTGTTGTTGTTGTTGTTTGAGGTGGGATGAAGAGCCTTTGTGAAAAACATGGAGGATCAGTCCTAAATTATTACCACTTTCGGCGGGTTTTTTTTTTTTTAGTTGTGAGACAACGGGGAAGCCGCTTTCAATCGATGCAATTGTTTCGTGTCTGTTCGATTTCAACTTCAATGCTCTAAGTTCGAAATTTTTTGAACAAATAATCTCCACCACAATGCCGTTCCTGTTACTTCATTAATTAATTACACCTTATGATACATAGAGCTTTTGTGTTATTTTTCAGAAATAAAAACGAGACATGCGTCTTTAGTTATGTAGAGGAGAAGCAGTTTTCAAAAATGTTAGACTCGAAAAAGAATTCATATTATAAGTGAATTTACGTTTTTCTAACATCGAGTGTTTCTAACACGAAAGTGAAAATATGTTTTTCCCATCTCCAGTTAGCAAAATGGAAGAATGGCAATAACTCGAAGTTTTGACGTCGCAACTGCTAACTCGAAGTTTTTAACTCGAAGTTGTAACTTGAAGATTATCCTCCTCCAAGAAATCTATGCCTATAAGATGAATTGGTCGTAGAATTTAAGTGGAATGTTTTTCCAGGCTTCATCCCAGTTTCGTCTTGAAGGCGTCAATGTTGTTGGCATGTACGACTTCTTTAGGAATTTCTTAACTGTTCGGAAGTAGAACGAGTTGCTTTGCATTCCTTTCTGCGTCTTTTTGCGCTCTCCAAACCAGTTTGTAATCGTGCCACCTGCTTAGTCGATTTCAAGGAATTTTCCATCATGTCACCTTCTGTAGGCCAGCGACGGCAGATCCAGTTGTTCTCAATCTTTCTGGATAACTCAAGTGATAGAAAACATCCACAAGTTTAGTCGCTCGAGGTTGCACATTCTCCAACATATTTACGTGTTTTTTTTAGTGGAGTGCCTATACTGCTTGACCATATTAAATACGCGGTTTCACGAATATTTCTATGAAAGTGAAAATGAGAAGCATCTTCGAATTAACCCAACTATCGGATTAGTTTTTGCACTTTCATAGAAATATGATCCTCGAATTTGAGATCAGCATCGATGATAATTCCAATGTGATTTTGCTCAAAAACGTGTTCCAGTTCTTGTTGGTGCAGAGTGTATCTATGAGTGTGAGTTATGTTAAGAAATTTTTCCAATTTCAAGACATGGTACTTTTACATATCCCTGGTTTGAAAGATTTTTGTATCGTCTGCGAAAAGATATATATCTGAAACTACCGTTTGAGGTAGATCGTTTATGTAAATAACGAACAATATTGGTCCCAACACACTTCCTTGTGGGATTCCGCTTAAGACATTCGATGGATCTGAGTGCACTCCGTTAACTTTGAACTACTTGACTGCGTTCACTTAAGAATGCTTCAATCCAAGTTAAGATCTTTTCATTAATACCGTAGGATGTGAGCTTTTGAATCAGTCTGCGATGAGAAACTCGAATCGAATATTTTGGCGAAGTCAAAATAGATCGTACTAATTACTCCTCCTGCAACTATTGTTTCTATACACTTAGCAAGATATGATAACAGCTGTGTTGTGGTGGATTGTCCGCTAATGAACCCATACTGCTTAGGGGACAGGAGATTTCAGCTCTGGGTCATCACCGAATCCTTAATGTTGATGTTAAACTGGTTGGTCTTCGGTTTTCGGCGATATTTCTGGTGTCTTCTTATTTCTGATGATACGTATGCCATTTTCCAGTCTTGTTTACATCTGCCTCCCAAGGTTTCGTAAAGAAGAGGAGCTATGTAAGTCTATAAATTCTATTAAAAGTTGTGGATGCATCTTATCAGGGTCCACATGATTAATTGGATTTAAGCTTTAGTAATTTCTCACGGATCATGAGGGATTTACTTCTGAGTTCCTGGCTAAGATATTTTATCTTGAGCAATTTGAGCAATTAGCACTTGTCATGAAGCAAAGGTTTGTTGAGACTCAATTATTGACTAATTTGACTCCAAAATTGACTAATTTCAAAAAATTTATTCAAGTGTCCCCCTTAAATTTTTCACTTCGATTCTTCATGCAGTAACAAAGTTCCAATCTATCTGTGTTTTAAAAATTCACCTGAAAAAATTAGGCAAACGTACAAATGTGCGTTTCAATGTATTACACTGAGACTTTTTTGAGACAGGATATGGTGATAAATGGTCATACAGTTTCCATCACTTGTAACTTGTAACGTTGTACTTGTAACACATTGTGTAGTATAGTTCAAATTCCTGTAACGTAGAAGGATTAGTAATGTGATTAACATAAACTACCGTAATTATTCGAATTTATTCGAATTTATTATTCGAATTTCGGCACTTATTCATTTTCGAAGTTGTCGATGCAAATATCCTTACAGCACCGCATGATATTTGGTGCCGTTTGAAGAAAACGTCCAAAATCCGTAATTTAATTCGCATTTAATTATATTTTTTGGTAACAAGCGCCGCAGTTTGCTTTATATTGCTGCGACTTCTTGTTTATTATCTGGAACACTAGTAACAAATGTCGCATATACTCGCGAATAGACACGACATATGAACCACACTTAAATATTGCAGAAAAAATGTGTTGTGTTTTGAGTTGAAAAAAAACATCAAAATATCATAAAGCAATAAAACAACAACTACAAAAAAACATCAAAAAAAAGGGATCATATATTATAATTAAAAAAATTAACAACAACAACAAAAAGGATTTTTTCCAAATATTTTCATAAAAGAACTAAAAGACAAACTTAAAAAATTATTGAGCAAGACAATGTACGGTATTTAAACGTAGTTGGGAAAAGATCTGTTTATCCGAATACTGTTTCGTTTTAAACACCGTGTTTTCACCTGGTCAGTAAAGCCGGGCGGTTGTAAAGCCTTCAGCATAATACTTTCTGTATAAAATCGTAAAAAGAATCATAACCTCGACCTTTGAAATATAAGATTTTTCAAGATCACGCTCCATTATGCGGTTTTCAGGTGTGAAATATAAGATTTTTCAAGATCACGTTCCATTATGCGGTTTTCAGGTGTGAAATATAAGATTTTTCAAGATCACGTTCCATATTGCCTTTCAGGTGTGAAAGCCACGTTATTCATACAACCTGCTTACGTACGTGCGTACTATTGAAGAAATGGTATAATTTGCTCGTTAAAGAATTCCTGTGTGAAGCGTAAGTGATCTCCTTCGGCTGTCAAGAAATGTAATTTGCCTGCTGTCTCCATCTCTTTCAAACCAAGTCGATCCTGAGAGAGAAAATACGGAATTGGCTGGTCTTAAATATGAATTTTCTTTTAAGATTTTATACAGCGTTTGGGAAATCGCCAGAACTGCAATAATTCTCTGCAATAATTCTCTGTAATCCGAACTCTCAGGAGGAACTAAAAATAGTTCGTATTATGGAAGGTTCGTATTAGGGGAAGTTGACTAACTTTGACCTTAGAACAGTTTTTCAAGGTCCTGGAGGGCTTTTTTTTGACTTTAAAAAAGTTTTCATTAAGTGCTGAAAAGTGTAATTGCCGAAGTGTAAGTGGCTATCAAACATTATCTTACTTTAGTATAGAGTTGACTTTCTTGAAGTGTATACAATTCTTCTGATTGACCAGGCTTGTAAAATCCAAACCACTAAAATATGAAAATCATTCTCAGCATGGCTACTCATGCATCTCCACAAAGCACGAGCGCAGCACTTTCTGGCGATGCCTATTTTTTAATCTCAAGAAAAAGCTGTTTCATTGATAGCAGCTACAAAAAATCCTGAATAACACTATAGACGTTTCCTGGAAGTTTGATACGTTAATTATGCTAGCTATTAAGGACTTAGTTCATAGTTTTATAGATTCCTCAATAGCCATGACTTTCAAAAGGAAAAGAAAGATACCTCTGTTTCTTTTGGATCAACCATGGTATCTTCGGAAAATTTGACCATCACAAAATTCTTCAGTTTCATCAGGTTGGTTTTGTACGTTTCATTGACAGCCTATTAACATTATACAAAACATCATTCACCACATAAAAAAAATAAAGAAATTGACGAAATTCTTATTCATGGGAAAGTCAACAAAAAGAACAACAAAAGTAAGTACTAACATTTTCCTGATTGATGTCAGCAAGAAAAATACATTTTTGTCGATATTCCTCTTCAGCAAGAGGATCATGCCAATATTCAGCTTGTACAAGATTGTCTTGTACCCAAGAAACATATGCTCCATAGTTCAATAACTTACGCATGTAGTCGCACAAAGTTGAGTTCTCGCCAGGACACCTTGGAAACCCATATACACCTGTGGTTTATAAAAAGTTTGATTCATACAATGCAAAACGAATACTTGGATCATTTAAGGACATTCAGTTTCAAGCTTCTATAATTCTAACTAACAGAAATCACAATGAAAATCTGTATTGACATTGAAATCCTTTCAGTTTGTCTGTTATTATCAACCTTAATGTTTTTAAATTTTAAATTAAGAAGCTTATTTTATGCTTCAAATTTTCTTGCCTTGATGCTGACCGCCGAAGGAGATTAAGTTTACCATTGGAGGATTTGGACATCTCTGTGCAAGTGCTCGTCTAGAGAAAATGCATGGAATTGTGAATCACCTGATTAAGATAACACTATATAAAATCATTCACGACTCAAAAGTTTCTTACTGGTTCTGCAAAGTAAATAAAAGAAGAAAATCCATTAGTCCAATAGTTCTCAATTTCAGACAGTAGGTTTTGGTCCATCATTCAAGCAAATATTTATATCATTTTGTTAGTACGTTATGAAAGTTAGACATTTTAGCGAACAGCTTTTATTTTACTTTTAAACTTACAGAAATTGTCCACCTTGGGAGAAACCTAGCGCATTATAACCATTCTTCAGTTTTGGATCATTCGCCACTTTTTGACATACTTGTTCAACTTGCGTGTTGGCATTCAACAAAAAGCCATTTTCCATGTCCTATCAGCACAAAATAAAACTTATTACAAAAAAAACAGACAGATTGTCATGAGCTTGGATTGGCATTTTTCAGAAAAAAAATATTTTAAATGTATTACCCAGCCTATAATACAAAATAAACCACCAGTTTCTACTTAATATCCCTGCCCAGGTATTTCCCATTTTAGGGAAATTCACATTTGCCAAATTCATTAAGGGAAGAAAAACAATTTTCATTTTCTTTCAAAGATTGGCATATAAGACTGGCCTCAAACTTTTGAATTTTTTTTTATTTTCCAATTTATTTAACGAAGGATAAAATAAAGTTATTTTCTTATCTTCTGTTTGATGGAATAACAACGTAATTAACTTAAACTTCTATCAAGATCAAGTTTAATGCATATGGTGGATCACCAAATACATGGAATTAGAATGGTTGGAATGTATGTGCCGACCAATTCAGATGTGAACCTGATGTTTTTTTTTAACAGCTTGAGAAAGATGCCAAAAAGAAAAACTTAGTTGGTGTTTAAGTAATTTTGTATTTTTGAAAAATTGTCAGTCTCGTACTTGAGGTGAGTTTCTTTTAACAAACAATGATCATTCTTGTTTTTCATGCATAATAATTAAAGAATCTCTTGTCTCAGAACAAAATTGTCAAAACTCCACAAATAACGAGTTCCTAACATACAACTAACCATGTAAACCAAAAAAAAGACTTAACATGATCATCTAACATAGCTTAGCAATTGGTGTCAGCATTTTAAAAATAATTATTCCGTTCAAAAATTATTATGCAATAAAGCACAATGGTTGAAGAAATTTATGGAGTAAAGAAAAAACGAATATATCTTTTGAACGACGAAATTATTTAAAAGATGGTGACACGCGATTTGAGTTTAAATTGACTTCTGAAAACATTAGTGGTTGTGTGACAGGAACTCATTGAGTGAAAATGCTGGACTTATAAATGAGCTCAATTTTCCAAAAACTGTTTACTTTTAGATGAAAACTTTTATTCCATTATTTAGAGTAAGAAAAAAGCATTCCAAAAATATATACTTTCATATATTTATTTCAAAGATTTAATGAAATATTGAGTGATAAAGAAAAACATTGTTTTTCCTTTACAGTAACCTTAAGCTCCCTGCCCTAAAACCTTATAAACACGTGCTCAGAATATTTTAAATACATACTTTGCATGTCCTTTGTTAACACAATAAACAAAGAGAATTAACCAAAATTATGGTAATAGATATGTATATATACAATAGAACTCGTGTCCTGGACCAACCGATCCAAGTTTAACTGGGTTATTTAAGGAAAAGGGAGTAAAGATCTTTCATCAGAACATACATGGGCTCTTTCAAAACATGGCTAAAGTATTGACATTTCTACATACTCAAAAAAACACACATATCTTTTCTCTCAGTGAAACACACATAGAAGACTCCACACAAACACAACTTTTTGATATTCCGAGGTATACATTCATCAACAAAAACAGGAAAACGGGTATTTTTGGTGGTGTTGCCGTGTACATCAAGGATAGCATACCATTTGTAAGAAGAACAGACCAGGAAACCGACAAGCTAGAATGTGTTTGGCTAGAAATCAGGTTCCCCAAAATGAAAAGCTTCCTTGCGAGCATTTGGTATCGACCCCCCGTCTACATCTAAATATTTACCAACAAACTTCAATGAACTTATTAACACCTTACTCTTAAAAGCATCAAAGGAGAATATAGAGATGATATTAACCGGTGACTTCAATGTTAATTACCTGAAAGTTAAAGAGAATTGAAATCGATTTTTACAAGTTTCCAATTAAAGCAAATAATTAAAACTGCCACAAGAGTATCAGATCGACCGAAGATATTAATAGACTTAGTGTTTACAAATGTACCATTTAACATCACAAAACATGACGTCTATGGACATAGCTTCAGTGATCACGACTTAATTGGCTTTAACCGTAAACAAAACAGAGTAAAAACTATCGCCAAAACAATTCGATACCATAATTACCGACAGTACGATCATAACAATCTGAAACTAGACCTTAGAAATGCTGACTAGACTCCCGTATACAACGCAAATTCCGTTTCGTATTCTCTTCATGCATTCAATAAAATCCTAACTGACTTTTTTGGCCGATATGCCCCTTTCATTACGAAACGAGCAAACACCAACATTTGTCCATGGCTAACCCAGGAGCTAAAAAATGAAATGGATTATCGAGATGTCCTACAGCAAAAGTTTTGAAAATCAAAAACCAAAACGAACAACGAAACATACAAACATCAGAGAAATAAAGTTAACAACCTTATCAAAAAAGCCAAACAGACTTATAACAAAAACATGCTAAGAGAAAACAACAATAATCCAAGATCGTTCTGGAAATCGCTGAAAAAGGTTTTCCCTTTCGAAACCAAAAACGAAACGTACAAGTTCAACCTTCAAAGTCGATGATAATGAAATATCAGATAAACAAACTATTTCAAACGAATTCGATCGATATTCTTCACCTGGTCCAGGACTTTATTTGGAAAAAAGCAACAAAAATACCAATACGGACAACCCAATGTTTCTCCTTTCCGTCTGTTACACCATCCGAAATCGTTAGATGCCTGAAAAAACTTCAGCGCAATAAATCTACAGGCATTGATGAACTTCCAGTGAATCTCCTGAAAGATACCGCTGCAGAGATTTCGAGACCTCTCACATTTATCATAAATAAATCATTATCAACAGGCACAATCCCAAGCATATGGAAAACTTCGTCTTACAAGTACTTAGGTGTTCACGTTGACTCAACATTAACAATGAATGAAAACTTTCAATCAAAATACAAAAAGCTTAGTTCACGGCTTCATTTACTATCGAAACTTCGCCCTAATCTGACATATAAAGCTGCTAGGATGATATACAACAGTATCGTTGTATTGGTTTTCACTTACTGTGGAATGGTTAGAAGAAATTTCCTCCACCTTTGCTGAATTACTTTGAATTGATATCACATACAAAATCGACAAGAAACAACAACAACTCGATAAGGATACCAAAGGTTAAGACTAAAACAGCACAAAATGGATTCTTTTACCAAGGAGCAATCACTTATAACCAGATTCCGAGAGAAATCTGTACAGTAGAAAAAGATAAGATATTTTCAATTAAATTGAGAAACGTTGAATTCTAAGCTGCTTTTAATTGCAAAATTCTTGTTTTGAATTTCAAACTTGATTTGATTTATTGCTTTTACTTTTGCCTCTCTTATTCTATCAATTTTTTGCTTATCTTAATTCAGACAGGACTCGTTTGGAAAGCAGTAGCTTTGACATTGTAAACTGTATATACTGAAACGACTATCCTGTATAAATATTTTAGAAATAAATAAATAAAAATGTAATTTGAACTCCTTATATTCAAAAAATCTAGATCGAACAGATTCATTGGTCCTATAAGAATTTCTTATCTAATTTTCATATGAAAACTTCTATAATTCGAACTCACATAATTCGAAAACTCATTCAAAAGCGAATGGCTTCTTCAGTCCCTTTAGCTATTATTGGTCATGTAACTCAAATTTCAGTGAAAAATATTTCCATTGCGTCCTTTTTTTAAAATAATAATCTTCATGGTTTTTTTCTTAATGAAACCCATCTCAGTGAAAACAAAAACCAGGTTGAAGTTAAACACAATACCAGACACTCGATTTTATTTCAGTCGAGAACGTAGGTTCAATTTTTATCAGTTTTCTGATTCAAAATCAGCTTTACACCACCATTTTCATGAAAAATAAGGTCAAAAAACCTAAGATCCTGTAATTCGAAAACTCATGTCATTCGAACAAATATGTTTGTCCTCTAAGAGTTCAAATTACATGAATTCTACTGTATTAGTAATTTAGAAACAAATAAGACCTGAATAATATTATCACCAATCATCAATGCTCGAACATAAACTCCAGGTAATTTACTTTCCAGCATGCTCTTAATACTTCCCATGCTCAATGGATTGCAACATGAATCTCCTATAAAAAACATTATCAGGGTTCAAGTTGTTCATTATCAGTGGCAATGCTAGCAGCTGAACAGAATACAGAAATTTCTTCATTTTGTTTAACCATTTGATCAAACAGAGGCATTTCACTTATTTTTTTGCACCAACAGACAGCTGAAATTCGTTTCTGTGCAATTTGTGATAATATTTAAACCTGAAAAATAAACTTAAAATATCAGACTCTTTTATGCTCATAATACACTGTGGGTTTCTTGAAATAACTTTCACAATATATTTAAAAAAAATATATGAGAGAATTTTTATCTAAATTTTATGAAAGAAAAAACTGAATGAAATAAAATTTTTATGAAAGAATAACTTTAATTGAAATGTTTCTAAAAATTTATTTCGAATGAGACATTGTATAAAATCAGTTCTATTTGCAAACAACGGGTTGACTTGTGTGTGTAGCATTTCTTCCACATTCTACAAATCGGGTTCAACCGTTTTTAAATCAGGTAAAATGTTTTAAAATCAGTTAGGAGGATGTCTTCCTTTCTGATAATTCTCAATCAATGCTGCCTCCCCTAGTCTCCCATACTCCCATACTCATCAATTATAAATCGATTTGAAATGAAAATGGAATTTCATGAAGGTGTATTATTAACCGATTTGCTTTGTTGCTCTCCATCATTGTCAGTACGCCCATCTTTCTAAAATGGCAATATTTTCCAGAGATGGTAAGAAATCGGTTATAAAACCCGATATTGATAAGAAAATTATTTCCAGAAAAGGAAACCCAAAATCCATTTTTCTATTTCCACACTTACACCCTGCACAGTGACAATTCTAATGAAGATTAAAGTATCAGGTATGAGATCAGGAAGGTTTTATCCGTAGGTCTAAATTTACCTAATAAATTTTAAGTTAGGACTTTAACTTGTTTCTTGGTCAGAATTTCCAGATATGGAAGTAAGTTCAAATTTACGGCACATAATGGATGACCAAGCTCGCAGCAAATGCTCGTGTTTGCAGTTGAGTCATTAAGAGGTTTATCATACTGATTACCTTAAATGTACAAAGTAAGGATTCACAGGTGGTTTGAGTTTACATGTTTAAGTGCCAAAATGGAGCTCCATGCCTTGGTTTCACAAAATATTGTGAAAATTTTCGCTAATAGAAGGTAGTGTTACTTCCGAATCTGGTAATCCTAAGGGGAGCCTTCCATACACAACTTGCCATGAAAAAACGTTGATTCAACGTTTGTGGTTGGTTGAATTCTGACGTTTCTTGTGTGGCGATTTGGAATTTCACTTTACTTTGCTTAGACTATTATTACAGTCAAACCTGCCTTAATGACCACCTTTATAAAGTGACCACCTGTCTCATACACCTGTCTCATACAGTCTCATACAGGTTATGTTCCTCCCAGCTTTTTTAGACCAAATCTTTCTCTATTATAGCGACCACCTATCCATAACATACACAGATTTTGTATCCTATAGGTGGACGTTATAGACAGGTTTGACTGTATCAATAACTTTTTGCTTCTATTTCTAGATAACAATGTTTGCCTTCGGGCATTTAGCTACTTTAGCTACGATTTTCGCTATAACAGCAGCCGGAAAATGTTGCTGCAGAAAAAATTCATGCAATCTGATTGGCTTGATAAAAATATATAGCCTCCATTCCATGTTGTACGTTTTTGAATTTTGAATTTGAGTTTTGAATCAAATGAATTGTCTAGCTCTTTTTTGTAGATTGTACTTAGCTGGCTGTACTGTATTATTATGGTGTTATACTTGGAAAAAAGATTTAATTCATGCTGTTACGGTCGCTGTTTTTCATGGTGGGTGGGTGGTTTTTAAAATTTACTTTGAATCGACGTTTTTCGTGGCAGTTTGAGTATGGATGGCTCCGCTAACTATCTCTGGAAAATATTGTTGTTTTAGAACAATGTGCCGTAACTAAGTTGCGAGTATAATAGCGATTAATATTATAGGAGTTGTGTGATGTCAGTGGGCACATTGCATTGCACTTTAAATGGAACGTTATTTTCATGGTCAAATATCTTGGGAACAAATGGAAATAATGGGAATAACTGACATTACTTGGGGTCCGTGATATTGGCGATGGGGTGTTGAAAAATTGGGTCTAAAACTTTTTGGGGACGGGTGTGACATCATTAGAATCTTTGATCGCCAATATCTCCGTAATGGTTCGACGTCGACACATTTTCTTGATCAGCTTTTTGAGCTCTACAACTTAGTGATACTTATTCTTTGCAATTCTTTGATTTTATTTTTCGTCAGCACCATATATGAGAGGTAAAGCACAGGTGTTGGGGGCGGCAACTCATGGGTAAAATGAACCTGTAAAATGTTTTTACACGCTAGACTAGTTTAATTTTTTTCCATGATGACTTGTGTGCATAAAAAAATGTTTTGGAAAGTTTGATCACGCTGTTAGTTCATGTATATATTTGTGAATAAAACCTACCCATTCCATGCCATATTACTACTGGTAGTGAGCTATTTGCAGGAGCTGAGTGCGAGAAACCACAAAATACCACAAGGATGATGCCCATGAATCTCTCCATCTTGATAAAAACGAAAAAATTGTCTCGTGACTTTCGTTTTCATTATGAAGCTAGCCTTGAGTTTTCATTTCTACATAACAATTGATCATTGGAGAATAAAAAACTAAATTTAGCTTCCTAATTAGCATACCATGATTTCATTATTCTGAAATGTTCATAGTGCTACAAAATATAAATCCAGTGTTTTTAAAACTACGAATAGAACAAATTAATGAAAACATTTATATGAAATCCAGTCTAGTCAAGTTCACAAAAAGACCTTCGTATATTACGGAAAGCAAGCAAAAGCGAGAAATACTGTTACCAGGTTTTTGCTCCTATGTCCCAAATATGCAGAATAGCTCTCTTTAACAATTTACATATACTGAGCGAGGCAAACTTATTTCTACATAAACATGGTAGACGATAATTCATCCAATCCAAGTTCATTAATTATTTAAATTCAGTGTAGTTTATGGAAACGGTCATTGGCAATAAACAGAAATTTATCAAAGTAAATGTGAACAGAAAATGAGAAGTTAACATGCTATTTTTTGAATTTCTATGTGTTGAAGCTAATTACACATCGTTTCTCATTTCATTAATCGTAGCGCTATAAATAATATTTACATTATTTGTTTTTACATTGTTTGTTTTGTTTGTATCTTGTGTGAGATGATCAAATGATAAATACAATGTCTTAAGTGTTTATTCTGTGATTGTATAGTCTTATAGATATAATTCTTCAATAAGAGGTACTTCTTTACGCTGTGTCAGCCATCAGGACTGGGCAGTTTCTTTTTTGTTTTCTTTTAGCCTCCTCGACAGTTGTTTAGTTGACTTTTATTCTTACTCTAAAAAAGAACAAAAATGTTTGAATGGTACAATGCCAGCCATAAGAAACTGCGGGTCATGCAGTCATTTCCTCCCTCCGCCGAAAAAGTGACTCGTAATAGTGTGTGTGTGGTGTATAAAATTATTACAGTGTGCTTTATGATGCACCCCTCCTTGTAGGGAACCATTGACAAAAAACTTCCCACCCCACTTAGCAGTGTTAGACGATTTTTGTATTTTTTAATGGCATTTGGCTGTTAAATTTTTGAACCCCCTTTCCCCTCAATAGCCAAGTTTCTAATAAAAGATGTTTTAATTCCTTAGCGGCATTTGGTGTTTATATATTCAGTGTCTCCTCTAGCAGCGCAAATCCGTGGCAAGATCAGCGAGATATAATAAAAAAGATAAGATAAACCAGATAATAAAAAATAACAAAAGTTTCACAAAAGTTTTGTGTTTGACATGATTAGTTTATACACACGATTGAACAGAACATGGAAATTCATGTGAAATAACCAAAAGACTGGTCATTTTGAAAGAGACACCATCTCTTCGTGAAAGCTAATTATCTTACGTGGACACGTAAAGTTTCTTTCTAGCTGTACTGTATGCAGTATAATTTTGGATAATCTGTATCTCCATGTAGTTTTTGTAAATATGGTATAATTGCTATTTTTAGATAATGACAACAACATATCATACTCCACAAAATTATCCAAAGAATTCTAAAGAAATCATTATAGTGTTCTAATGACTGTTACCGGCATGCATCGTTACAAAACAATGAAGGTACTAGGGGATGGTACGTATGGATCAGTTGTGCTTGGAAAAGCATATGATACTGGTGAAACAGTTGCAATCAAAAAGTATGTTTTTATAACATGATGTCATATATATTTTCTTTAAACGTGTGTTTCTATACAATCTTTAAATCTTAAAAAATACGTAAGTGATCAAGTCCTCACGATTCAATTTTATAAAACTCTATGATGAAAATAACAAACTGAACAAATTAATTAAAATTTCAACAATGACAAAAAAAAAAAATGAATTAGATGATAACAATGAAGGAATGTTTGTATTCCAGGATGAAGAGAAAATATTATTCATGGGAGGAATGCATGAACCTGAGGGAAGTTAAAGTAAGTTATGGTGGTAGTTCAAAACATAACTATAGTCTGCTTTATCAGGCCTTCACAAATTTGAGTTCATAAAGTTTTTTGGTGCACCGAAATCAGTTCGCCTTGATAACAGTTATGGTGCACATTGTTGAATAACGTGTACTATTTTGTGTGCCATTATTGCCTGATTGTGAATCATCAAGCATGTTTATTCATGTTTATATGAGCAAATTGAAGTTCCAAAAGTTTTATTTCATTTTATTCACATTTGCACATGCACAAGAATGTTATAAACATTAATTATATTATTTTTATTATGATTCAGCATAAAATCTTTAATCCTTGAAACAATACCACCTGTGCCATTCTATACAAAATACATTCCAGTTACTCTATCCATCAATTACTCTATCCACCGTGATTTGCATGTGTAATGTTTGTATGACTTTTCATTTTTAGAGTCTGCGTAAGCTAAATCATACAAATCTCATAAAACTAAGAGAAGTTATTCGAGAAAATGACCAACTTTACTTTGTCTTCGAGTATATGAAAGAAAATCTGTATCAGTTGATGAAAAACAGGTAAATATCAATGCAAACATATTAGCCCAATTTTTGGTCAATACAATGGTTACCTTATTAGAAACCTCAGAATTTTTGGTGGTTTTTTTATTTGTCCTTATTTGGGTTTCATCATGTAAAGTAATACCTTGACATTCAGAACTGATCGGAAAATGGTCCTATTACTGGAATTCTTCTGGGTTTTTTTCAAATTTGAGAGTAGATGTTTTTGTGAGATATTAGATAAAAGAACCCACATGCTTTACTTGTCAGTGTTGTGATTATTTTAGAGAAAAATTATTTCCTGAATCAGCTGTTCGAAATATAATGTATCAGATATTACAAGGTTTAGCATTTATGCATAAAACAGGTAGGCAGTTTTTGTTTTGTTTTTTTGATTTTGTTGTGTTTACAAATTTTCACAAATTTACAAGTTTTGCTGTTTCTTTTCCATTTCATTTAAAAGAACATTACACATTAAGAGAACGACAACACTATGCTACACCAATTAGATGTTTTATGTATAATTTACACATGTTTCAATAAGATTTCATTCAAAAATGAATTTTGCTTGAAGCTGTTTTTCTCAAATAAGATAAAATATACTCACTCTAAGGGGCTGTTTATATGAGAAACAGGCTAGCCCATTTGCCGGGCCAGCCTGCTAAATGAGATCTTGGCTTTATGGTCATTTCATTTATTTCCATTTATATGGAAAAGAGGGCCAGCCCGCCAAGGGAGATCTCACTAGTTTTTCTCATATAAACACTTGTCAAGCTTATCACCCTTATCAAATGATGAAACATTATATTATCCAACTATATCCTTTTGTTATGTAGAATATAATAACAATAAAAGGCCACGTATACAACAAATCTCAAGGGTCACTTCCCTTCATATAAACACGAGATAAAAGTGAGACAGCCCAGCTGGCATTTTGATTTCTGCCTTTTGATTTGTGTAAATTGTCCTATTCTTGGTTAACAACTCAAAAAGTTAATCTTTTAAAAATCAGATATATACAATCAAAAAAAATCTTGTTGCAAAATTTCTGCTTGTTTCAACACCGTATGAATCATATGTCGTACTATTATAGGTTTTTTTCATCGTGATATGAAACCAGAGAATCTGTTATGCAGTGGTCCGGAAATTGTGAAAATAGCAGACTTTGGTTTAGTCAGAGAGACACGGTCTAGACCTCCATATACAGATTATGTCTCAACGCGATGGTAAGTTGAATACTTCTACTTTCATGTGTAAATAGCTTCAAAAATGCTTCTTTATAGTCCATTTATTTTTTTCCTCTTCTTTTTTTAGGTATCGTGCTCCAGAAGTATTGTTACGTTCAACAAATTACAGTTCACCTATAGATATGTTTGCAATTGGTTGTATAATGGCAGAGTTGTACACTTTAAGACCACTATTTCCTGGCTCAAGTGAAGTTGATATGATTTTCAAAATTTGTTCTGTAATGGGTACCCCTACCAAGGTTTGTTTCTATTTCACGATGTTTTTCATGGAAATGTGTTTTTTTTATACAATGAACATTATTAAGTTGGTTTAAGCTGTCACACTGAGCATGCATGGAATTTAATGTCTTTTATTTTTTATTCACAGGAAGAGTGGCCTGAAGGGCACCAGTTAGCTGCAGCTATGAATTTTAAGTTCCCAAAAGTTGTGAGTTCAAAATTTAATTACTAATGATTCGGAACTTCAATTCTCACAACGGGTCGAAGTGTTGAAATATCAAAATTTACTTTCATTTTAGGTTGCAACGCCACTGAAACAGTTAATTCCAAATGCTAGCCCTGAGGGAGCTCAACTTATGTATGATACGCTGCGTTGGAATCCACAGAGACGTCCCACATCTCAACAAGCACTACGTTATCCTTTCTTTCAAGTAGGTCAAAATATTCCAAAACCAAAACCCCCGTCAGCACAGAAACAACAACAACAGCAAAGCCTGCAGTTAGCGCAAAAGAGATTATCTTTTGAGAATAAAAATAAATTGATTAGTGACAATCACTCTCAGATGCCAACTAACCATGCTAAGTATACAGACAATCTGAACAACAGCTTGAACAAAGCCAAATTTTCATCAGAGTTTGAAAAATCTCTTAATAAATCATTTGAAAAGAATGATGTTCTGCAGTCAATACTTGAGTCGAAGAAAACTGAAAAAGGTAATCAGTCAGCTCGTAGGAGGTGGGGTGGTGCACAGGACAGGCATGTTGGTGTTAAAGACAGCATTGATGAGTTTGATTCGATACTGGATGGTTTGAGTAGTACTTATAAACCGACCAACCAACCAAGTGGCAAAAGGGTAAGAATACTTATGTTTTCGCTTCTATGTTATAATACCCCTCAACACAATCTTTCTTTAACAATTACATCCGAAAGATCATGCATTTTTGACTAACTGGACTGGGATCGTCATTATTAATGAATAGAGAGCAATCAATGACCCGAACTTCTAATATTCTGAACTACTGCTAACTGCAACAAAAGTTTGGAATTGTTTAAATGAAAACAGATTCTAAAAGTTATCGAATGTTAGTCACTTTATATCAACTGTGTTCTTTTGTTTTTCAGCACCCTATCCAAAAACTCAATCGAATGGACTCTCTTGTAGATGGGGACCACAAAATGGGTGGTGGTTTCAATCCGTTACCAACTATAGGGAATACAACAAACAGAAGTAAAGGAACGCCAGGCTCGGCAAAGCAACATTATATGCAACGCGCTCGATATTATCCTGGTGCTCCAAATGCACCAGTCAGACCAAACATAGAAGGACGTGTGATTGATGTAGGCAGTGGTAAGAAATTAGTTGAACTAACATCTGGTGGTTTAAATGACTCACATTCCAAGCGACTTCTTGGTGAATTGAAGAAAACCTCTTACCTACCTACACTGGATGCAAATAAGAAAAAAGGACATCGAATAACTGGTAAGACCTGACTGATATATATGTTGTTTTTACATATAAGAAACAGTTCTACTGGAAACAGTACTTCGGTAATTTGACAAAGAAATGTGGAACATACGAACGTAAGTTTTGTAATGTTGGTAAAAAATAAGAACGACCAGGTAATAGCAATGTCCAACACCAAGGATAAATGTCAAAAACAGAGTTTCTCATTCGTTTTTCTGGTTTCCTTTTAGCTGGTGGAACCATCTGGAAGCCGCCTGCTCTATCAACTAAACAAAATTCTAGAACGAATATAGGTGTTCATGGCAGAACAGATTGGAGCAACAAGTAAGCATAAGCTACTGACAACTACTTAAAGTCAAATCCACACTTTTATAGGCCCTTTCGCTTCTATTTGTTTTTGTTTTTTTTGTCCCTCCATGGTTTGTTCTCGTCTCTCTACCTTTTGATGTTCTTGATTGTCTCTCCGCTTTCTGGAGTAATCATTGTTGTTGTTTTTTCTTATAGATATGGGAGGTAGAAGAATCTAGGAATGTAACTATACAGATACACTTTAAACTAAACCTGAAAAATGAAGTAATTTCTATACGTTGCATACCATTCTTCCATAGTAATTTTTATGAAAATAATTCTGTTATGTTCGTCTTACAACGCCTCCTTAGTGGTAGTATCCCCCATGCAGTACAGACAACGCCTCTTTTGTAGTGTCCCCCATACAATAAAATGTACTAACCATTTGAAAGCACTCTATAAATAAACTTTGAAGGAGTGAGACATCTGTCTCAACTTACCTTCTTTAGCCAAACAAAATTACGAGAATTTCTTATCAAATAAGGGTTGCTTTCAAATGCCTTGTTGTGGTATTTGCTTAATAATATGCATGAAACTGTGCATTTTCTTTTGTTCTTTCGTAAATGTTGGGCGTACTTTTACACTCGCCTCAGACGAATTGATGGCGTTAAAAAGGTTAGCAGGGATGGTCTTTTACTCTGCTTTAACCTAATAAAAGCCTACGTCAAATCTTGCCTCGATGAGTCAGTAATGTTGGGATAGTCTTGATGCACTCATCGTTATTTCATAATTGGAGTTATTTTTAAATTGTATGTACATAATGTATAAAAAGGAAATCCATGTAAATATTTTATTGAGATAGTGTCTGCATTGATAATAATGATGTACAGGCGAAATGACTGTGGCGGATTAAACTCGCGTTATAACATATATAGCATGGCGTTATGTGGTGTTTCTATTCGGGCTGTTCGGTTGTTTACAAAAGGACTCGAATTTTATTTCGTCAACCGTGAGTTTGTTTGAAGCACCAATTAAATGCTTGGTATTTATACAATTTTCAACGATGTATTTTATTATTATTTTTTTTCTGCGAAGTGCAATATGATCACCTAAAAAGCTTCATTTCTTCCTCCTCTTGTGTTTCTTCCTCTCAAGAGGTTGCAAGACGATGCAAAGCTTTATTGTTGCTCAGGAGGGAACAAACTAGCCGAAGCTACCTAAAGTAAAGTTTTCAAAATTGTTAGTCTTGAATTATTAGTCAGGCAAATCAGGGTTCATAAGAACTTTGAAAAAATGGAAAACCTGAAAAATGGTTGTTTTTAAAAAAACTCTGGAAATTTCAGGGAAGATTTTGAAAAATAACACCAACTCACGGAAAACTTGGGGAATTATTTCTGATCTGCATCAGGTAAAATACTTGGCCATAATTGGATATTTTGAAGTAATCTGATGGGTTACCCAGACGCTTTAGACTAAAACATAATCCAGTGAAAACTCTGGGAATAATATATCACTTTTACAGGAATCTCAGGGGGAAATGTATCTTTTACAAGCGTGTTTTTGGTACAGTTCAGGGAATTTTATTTTGAAAATCTTTTACGAGCCCTGCAAATGCATCACCTATCATTACTGAAAGGGCCCAAACCTCCTCTCTTGCCTTTTTTGAGTTTGCATTTACGACCACTAATTGCTCACATGCACAAAACGTAAACGTATTTTTTCCCAAAAAAATCATCCCCAGCAATTAGGTAGAGGAAAGTGGGCAAGTTTATTATTGTTCTTGAGGATGTCTGCTTTATTTGTGTACTTGTTTTACAACATTAGAATGTTTCAATAAATACGAACAAATACATCGCAAGTAGAATTTCAGTTGAAGAATTCATTATGGAAGAAATATTATCTTATCAGCACTTTTCTACGCGGGCCCGCCCTTCTTAATGGTCTTCTTAATACCGCTAATACACACCAGTGGTAGATGTAGGATGAGAATACATTATTTACGAGCTCTTTTCCGATTCTGTGAATATTGTTTTCTAAAATTCTTTACTTAAATCAAAAATATCAATCACAGTTTATGTAGCGAAGCAGGGGGTGTAAGGAAAATTTGAATACCGTCATTATGGATTTGTACACTTGTAATATATTGGTATAGAAATCCCTGTAACGTACAATGATTAATAATGTGTTTGACATGAGTTACAAGTAATTTTTATTTATGGTTACAGATTAATGCCGCGTTAGAGCATTTTCGTTGCTCTGTATGAAAGCCGTGCAGCACTCTGTGTTAGTTATTGGAGTTTTTACCGAGACAACTTCGATAACTTCTCTAAAACACAATGCCTTCTCAAACTCCATATCATCATTGGCACAACTTTTATGACTGGAACCATTCTAGAGGATAATCAATAGCTGTAAAGCATACAAGCTTTGTTTTATTTATTTTGTGCAGTGAACCACAATCATCTCGAGGCTAACGAAACTAATAGTGCGCGAAAGGGGAATTCAGAAGTCATAGCAATAGGATATTTGGAACCATCGTGAAAAAGTAGCGAGATTTAATTATTTCAAAATAATTAGTGACGTAAGTCGGAACATAGAATACCGATTAATCTGTTGAACATAACTGGCTAGGTTGTCTTACCACTTACACATAAAACGAATGTATTCAGAATCCATTTTCCACTATTATTGGAAGATCGCCAAAATCCGTCCTTTATCGAAAGTTGACACCCCTACTTATGCCAAGGACTTTCAGCTAATGTCCATTCTACCCATTTTCTCCAAAGTCTTCAATCAATCAATTCTAAAGTCGAATGACCATTCCTTGGGACAAATACAAGTGGACAAAGAACAAGAGGCATCAGAAGACACAAAACAAACGATAGATTAGGGCAGTGTTGAATGGATTAATAAGAAGCTAAAAGACAATTCTCTAGGTTTCTTTTAGGGGCTGTTTATATGGAGAAATTTCATCCCGGGCTTAGATGTTCCACGTGTATCCGGGCTGGAGTTCAATCCCACCATTTAACTGAAATACATGTAATCAAAATGTTGCGTTTACATGAAATAAATCCGCAAAGCTTTGCCGGATTTACACCTAACAGTTATTTCAAAATGGCTTCTTGTGCTCAGAAAAATAAACACTGAAGAAACAATTTCCATTTTACTGCGTTGCTTTTGCAACTTCCAATCTAAAATGGAATTTTCCCATAAGGATTTTAACGCTGACAAGTGTAAATAATACAAAGAAGTAAGGAAAGCTATGGCAATTATCTATTCGAATGAGATAACATATTTTGGACCACACCTGAGTTATCATCTGAAGAAAATGTGACTCCAGAACAAATAAAGTACGAAAAAGATCTTATAAAAAAGGGCTACCAAGAAAAAAATTAAAGAATACAAGCAAAATGCCGGGCTGAACGTATCCATATAAACGCTCTTATTTTCCAGCCGGTACCGAACTAATAGTTCAGCCCAGGGACGAAATTTTGCCATGTGAGGGGTTAAAACGAAAGAACTTTGAATTGCATGAGACATCTCATCTTTTGTAAATGGACAATTCTGAAATAAGTACTTACAAATTTGGAATAGTGATTATTGTAGTACGTAATTTAAATGCCACAAGTCTCATTGCGTAATTTTGGAGAATAGAGATTTGTGCGAATGGAAAATGGGTTAATAGATTAACTTTAACACTGCAGGAGGTACAAGATAACGAATTTTTTTTAAGAGCTCCATTGAGACGTTTGAGCATAGTAGCAACACATTACTTTGGGACTTCCAGGTAAAATTATTGTCTAGGAAAACACCAAGTTATTTAATAGTTAGGCTAGAATGAAGACGTTTCCATTCGAACAAATCATCATTAGGCAACTTTATTATACAAATTTATTGAAGAACGCTCAGTTTATTCCAATAACCAATCTGGTTTCCGTAAAAACCACTCAACTAAATCAAGAGACCATTTCATATTCCATTGAAAATACTTCACGTCCCGATATCCATCACATGAGTACCTTTTTCCAGAAAAACAAAGTTTCGCGCCATTTTCTTGAGCAAACCAATTAGAGATGGAATACACCTTTCCCGAATTTCTGTTTAAACACCGTGTTAATGCTTAGTTATCAAGTTTCGCCTCGTTTCTATGCATTTTATTGTTTTAGTAATTTCATAGCGTTATTACCAAGCAATAGTCGCTTATTATTCCAATTCCCTAATAGATTAATTGAAAGCAATCAAGACCTTAAAAACGAGACCGTACTTGTTGACTAGGCGATAACACGGTGTTTAACCAGAAATTCGGGAAAGGTCTATTGATGGATGGGCGTTGAGAAATGGAAGATTGGCTGCCTCGTGTGCAATAATGAAATGAAAGAATGAAATAATAATAAATACATATAAATATATGGCTCATCAGGAGCTAACATTCGTCCACGAAGAGATTATGCTAAAAGTTCATGACATCCTTTATATTTTGTATAATTATCAAAGAACGGGTCTCTGACTAGACCTTTCAATTAAATAAATGGCGCAATAATGATGCAAATATTTAATGCGATTATGTCTTGAAAATTTCAAGTCCAAATTTGCATTATTTACAAAATTATAACGCTTGAAAGTTTTCTGTTTTGCATGAAAACAAGGCATGGTTTGTTACTTTCTTCATGATAACACTTGACCAGAACTTTTGTTAAAATATGCGAAATGAAACTGGTATTTCCATTGTTTGCTTTCTCTAAAAATATTTGAGCATATCTATAGGTTGATGTAACAAGATGCAATCAACACTAGTTCGAGGTGAAAACCTTGTTATTTCTGTCTGGGCTAAAAGAGGTAATAGTTATGTAACGCCTCATTCTTTCAAACAAAAAAGAGAGACTTTCAACAAAAAAGTTTAATGATCGCATCTTGTTATATCTTAACACACTCATAGTGAGTTCATCAGGCTAGTACTAAACCCTGCAACCACCCCCAACCAGCCCCCAAAATATTATTCAATGACCCAAAAAGTTCCACCCTTCAAACACTCAAACTATCTAATGATAATTTTGATGATTCCTTTCAGAGTGGTGGTACGAAACGATAACGCTGGAGTTATAACACGACCTTTTTCGACTCAAATAAACTGGCAGCAAAACACCTTACAAAAATGTGCGTGTTTCAATTTGAGTCATGAACATTTTCTATCATCAAAACCGGAAATAGCAACATTCAAACGGTTTTCCACTTTTTCGATCGAATCATTTTAGATTTTTTTTGCGAAGTTGGATCTGTTACAACTTTGTTTTCTATACATTTGAAGAAATCGAATTTATCTTGTGCAGCAAGTTCAATTGCACATGTAAGTTTGTTTGTCGGTTGGGGCTGGTTGGATAGTTTTTTAGGGTGGTTAGGGCCAGTTGGGAGTGGTTACTACCCGAATTCATCATCAATTCACTGATGGCTGTCTTTTTCTACGAAATTAAATTTCAAAAACCATTAACTTTTGGTGAATTTATGAAATGCTCTATTGAGAAACGCATTTAAGTCTTCAGACTATTGCGTAATATGATATGCGACTTTTACTAGTATAAAAACGGCTATTTTCAAGCTTATCGAGGATCATTCATTCAAGAAGATTTATAAATATTAATTATTTGAAATTATTGATAAGAGTATTTACCACATCCAGAAAGTTCTTGAAGATATTTTTCGTATCTCAATTAGATGATCTATAATACACTTAAAACCTGCAAAATACACAACATTCAGTGTGAAGTGCTCAACATAACATTGAAAGTTTCCACTAATAGTCATCCGAATCATCGGAATTTTCATTATTTCCACGTATGTTTTTCTGTTTCCCAGCAAAACCAAATATTTTAGGTTGTGTTTTCCCCTTGAGTTTTGGCTTCTCCCCATCATAATCAATCATTCCACACATGCCAAGTCTCCATTCTAACATCTCCGTCGGAAACTCATCCACACCGCCTAAGTCGTCGAATCCAACAATATAATCTTTGGTTTTGCTATCTTTGATGCAAGCAATTGTTGGTAAAACCTTGATTTTCAATTTCTGGGCCAACCATAAACACCTTTCGGCATCAATTTTCACAAATCTACTTTCTATGTGCTTCTTACTCAATATGTCTAAATGTTTATCAACAATTTTACACCGAAAAGTACTTTCCCTGTAGAAATGACATATAAATCTCTCGCTCTTTTTTTGCTCGTCAAAAAACTCCTTTTCATCTTTCAGTTCTTCATACTTTCCATGGCCGATCACCTTCCACTCTTCCTTTCTATTCGCTCGTTGTTTCATTTCTTTTAGTCGTTCTTGTCGAATCCTTGAAATGTCATCTTGGTCCAAGTTTTGTAACCGATTAAGTTCGGAATCTATCATTCCTTCAACAGCTTGAGTAGCCTGAACGATTTGATCTTGTACTACTTGCTCCATCTTTCTAGTGAAAATGAAGACTAAAAAATTATATTTCATGGAAGTTTTAACATATATGGCCTATTCAAAGTATATCACTTTGTTTTTTCCAAACCATGATCATATGTCATATTTTTGGTAGGTGAAACTTTTTAAGAGAGTATTACGAACAATATTGTTTTCATGGCAAATATTTCACCTATGATGCAGTATTATAATTTACGTAATGAGAATTATTTCAGATATGAGACACAACAGATTTATGCTGACTATGAAAGCAACAATGAATTTTTTAACCTGGTGGATTTGATGGATTTGGGATATCTGTGTGGTGCACTCATGAATATAAAGTGGTAAGTTTTAAAAAACTGCCTAACTGATGATCTGTCTACTAGGATGGATGAGCGCTATCAACCAGAATAGAACTTAACTAACATGATCCATCAACCAGGATGAAGGAGCACTATCAACAAGGACAGGTGCCCTGTGAACAAAATATGTACCTAATTATCTTATGAACTGTACCTTCAACCAGGACAGTAGACTGCTATCAATGAGGATAGGCAAACTTAGTAAATGTTAACCTAGTATTCACCTAGTATTCAAAACATATTCTTATAAAAAAGTGAGTATTTAAAAAAAAATTTTTTTTCCTTATATATAAATATTTTTTGTAATTGGGCAATTAGTTTGTAATAAAGAATTAATGGTGTAAAAGTGGCCTAAAGCAAATGTAAACACGGGATGCATCTATACACATATTTTGCCATTAGTCTTTAGCAAAAATTTATTGATGGAAAAGCAGTTTAAAAGCAAATGTAAACATGAGATTCATCTATTGATAGATAGATTAAAAATTTATATACAATAAAAGATTTATATTTCAAGTCTATTTTTCCCCTATGAAACTCCATATATTCCTCACCAAAACAACGATGGAGAGATAAGTGCTAATCTGAGGGAGAACACTATGTATGCGTAATATCTTATTATATTAATACGCAATCGTGACTCGCTGTGCTGCCTATATGTATGTACTAAATAAAAAAATTGAAAAAAACAATAAATTTATTTTATTAAGGTAAGTCACTGAGCTTTTCTTCTGAGGATGCACAATGTAAAAAGATTCTATACTACTTTCTTGGACGACATCAATTTTTATTTGAACACCTATCAATAAAAGATTTTTGAATCCCTCTTACTTCTTCTTACAGTCAGGGACAAGTCCAAATTAGGCTTCAAAATTTGAAAAATCCAAATTAAGCTTACTATGCCTAATTAGTCGTCCCAGAGATCCAAATTAGGAACACATACTCCTAATTAGGCTTCATCAAAACAGGAAGTACAATTTGCATGTTCCATGCCATTGGTCGTAAGTATATTTTGACAACACGCTATAGCCAATCTGGAATCGAAGCCTCTAGCACAATTTCTCGATATTCTCATGTATATAAAGCTAGTTATCTACAAAATTGTTGTTTTCCGCCTAATTTGGCGTAATTCAACCTATTTAAGCTTTAAGCCGGTTTACAGTTCTCGCAAATAAATTGTGCAAATCGAGCAACTCGATCGCGCGAATGTTGCAAAACAGTTAACAGTTCACGCGACTCATTCGCGTGAATGTACAAAATTTGCTTATTTTGTTAATTCAGCAAAAATCATCACTTTCTGTTGATGAGATAACAAAATTTTCTTGCGACTGGGCGAAGAAGTTTAAATTTTTAACTTTTTCGCCATATGTCAACGACCACAAAAAATTTCTGTTTTTAAACTCTGCACATGTGCGCAATAGTGAATTTAAACTTACTTCGCGATAACCATTCGCGAGAGAACTGTAAACCCACCTTAGTAGCGGCTCAAAATGTTTAGTGTTTCTGTAACACGAATCCTAATTAGGCGTATTTCGTCTTAATTTGGCGTAAGAGCGTAAAACGTCAACATCTCCCCTAATTTACACCCAATTTCCGTTTTTTGACGGTAAGTTAGCCTTACCTAGCCTTACCTTGTCACCAGTAGTGTTCCCAATTTGCGAATTAGAGTTAAAGTGTGCCTTTTTGCTATTTGAAAAAAATGGGGAAGTTTAATTTGGAGAGAAGACGCCAAAGTTGGCATAAAAATAAGCTTAATTAGGTGTCAAGTCTAATTTGACTTTGAAGCCTAATTAGGAGGTTGTCCCTGACTGTCTTCTTAACGACCTTTGGAGTTATTTCAGTGCCAACCACCCTCTCCCCCACACACGACCCACAACACATGGTGCACCAGCAACAGCAAAAAAAGTTAGCTTACTATTAATAAAAAACATCAATCACTTTTTTCACAACACACAAAAACAACCAGCAGAGCAGAGAGCAGGCAGGAGCCAGCAGGTAAAATAAAACTTCTACATAAATGGGAGACAGGCTGAGTTAGGTTCGCCAAACAATAACACTCATACAGGATGTTACAGCTTCCTTTTACTTCGTATAGATAAATAAAACAAAACACGCCCCTCAAGATTGCCAGGTGGTGATAAATCATAGAAAGGGATCTCTATGTCATTACCAAAACAAACAGAACGCGCTTTTCCTATAACTAAACAACAGTAACGGTGCCGATTGGACTTGTGTCTTTGCAGAGTCAAGAGTAGAAAATTGGCAAAAAGTTTCGATATGCCGTACATTGTGAGGATTTTATTTTCCATAATGGCAGATGTTTCTGTTGCTGAAAATGTACAACTATTTTTGGGAGCTGTTCTTCAACAAAAATGCCTATAATGACAATAGCCAATATCAACTACACTTAATTGAAAAGTATATCTAAGTTAGTTTTTGACAGATAAGGTCCAAAAGTCTGTACAACACACCAGAACAGAAAAAATGGGGGTCAGTGGAGGAGAGAGAAAAAAGAAGGAGGAAGAGGAGGAGAAAGAAGAGAGAGGAGGGGGAGAGGCAGCAGAGCCAGAGGTGGCAAGAAGCAAGAGAAGAAGATAAAACACGGGAGGACATTTGCTGTTGTACTCAGCTAGACCAGGCATTGGCATTCTGCAATGACATTATTTAGAGCACTTTCTGGTGCGCAATTCATAGGAGGAGGAGGTAGATAAGCCTACACAGCCTTTTTACATAGTGTGCGTCAGCTGTAAGATAATCAGCTTTCATGAAGAGGTGGTGTCTTTAGAGGAGTTGACAGTCTTGTTAACATGTGTTTTCATGTTCAGTTCAATCATGTGTCTAAACAAATCACACAAAAGAACAAAAGATTAAATGACTTTATATAACCAAATAAAACTGTATAGCTACAAATCTTTTGTTGTTTCATGTATATATAAAAATTAATTCCTTCACTAACACGTAAAGTTTCTTTCGAGCTGTACTATACCTAAGAAAACTTGCTCAAACAAACCCTCTTTTTAATCTAGTGTACATAGCCTGGGAGCAATGGTATGTAACATACCATCTCATAATTTGTTCCTTCATGATGTTTCGATGGATTCTTGCATGGGCATCTTGTTTTTTACTTGGACACTTATATATATTTCTAGATTTTTTACCTGTTTTCTCTCTGATGTTCCACTTGATTTTTATCTTATTGAATCAAAGGAATTATGCAAAAATGTAATCCATACGATGAACAAACATTGTGAGAGAAACAATCATAGATCAATGCTTATTACTAAAGACAGTCTAAGACCGCCTTGCAAACGTCAAAGAACTCGAAGTGGTAGATGTGATACACCACAAGTCAGGGACGAACAAAAAGGTAGATTTATTTTACAGAAAAACTATCAAAATTGTTATTGTAACACATATATAACTTATTGATTAGTGCTAGTAATCGCATGGAGGTGAGTGTAATTGCAGTTTAATTCATGAGTACAGTGGTGGAACATAAGACTTGCCCGGGGCAAGTAATTTTCTCGTTGGGCAAGTAAAAATCTTCCTTACGTGCCCGATCGTGCAAGTGTAAATTTTGAGACATATTAACCACATTTTTGTTTCTTATAGAAATTTATAAATCATGAAATTGTAGATAATTATTGTAATTTATTACTCGTGAACGAATCTGTGATTATATTGTCTAATATACTCATATCTCACAGTCACTAACGATATCGCGATATGCTCTCGATGACTAGTACATTCGCCATATTGAAAATAAAGTAAACAGTACGATTGCACGGTAGACAGTATAGCAAAAATATATGATCGTGTAAACATAGAATTATTTTTTTTGTACGTGCAAAATTTTTATTTATGGAACAAAAGGAAAAAGAAAACGTTTTATTGAAAAAGATTCTCTTGATAAATTTTTAAGTAAATTTTTTTCATTAAAAATGGCTACAAGTTGGTTACATCTTGTCTGTCGGTAAAGAAAATCCTAGGGAGAAAAGTCATTGTTTTTTTAAGGGTACTGATCTTAATACATCAAGTAAAAAGTCTACCTCGTGCATAGAAAGTGGGTCTGCAGGAAGGATTAGTAACTTTTTTCAACACGAAAATTCCACGAATCACTTTTCAAAAGTTAAATGGAACGCTGAAAAGATGTTTTTAAGAACATTAGTAAGTAAAGTCAGTGGCAGTTGTTAAGAAGAAGTGAAAATTCAATCAGGCAAGCAAAATTCGTAAACACTTGCCCCGATGGGTAAGCCTCATAATTCTTATGTTCTACCATTTGGGTATAGTAAGTAAAAATCTGAAATTTTAATGAGTCCGGAGGACGAATTAAACTGTAATTTCACGAACTACTTTAGTCGTACAAACTTTCGCGAGCAGAAAGTTTCGCGAGTGTCAAAACTGACGAAATTTTTGGCATAAACTTTCGCGAATGAGGCAGAAAAATTTATTTCGCGAGCATAAATTTTCGCGAATCGAGCATTTTAGAAAATTTCGCGAGCATAAACTTTCGCGAATCAAGACCAAACTGAAATTTTAAATGCATGGATTTTCAAAAATAAAAAAATGAATATACAACAGTTGCGTGTTACACCAGTGTTTTATAGGCATACAGAGGCAGAATATCTTAAGCATATATTAAGGATATCTTGAGGCTAAGAAGTTAGCATAAAGAAGTAAATTTTACCAACCGAAATAGTTGAGTAGTTAATGATATTTGAATAGTTAAATTTATAAGCATGTTTGAGGCTTGACTCTAAGATTTTTTAGCATGGCTGAGGCTGAACTCAAAATACATGATGCTTTTAAAAAAAGGTGTGTTTCTTGATATTGAGCAAGAAGAAATTAGGAATCCTCAAAAAAACAAGAATCCTCCAAAGAACAAGGTTCCTCCCCAAAAACGTGCAAAACAAACGGATATCAGAACTATGTTTGGTCCTGTTTTACCAAGACCCCGAAACCAAAATCGCGCGAACGATACAGAGAAAGTTGCTGATGTTATTCAAATAGACTAGATTAGTGTAAATTTGTTTATATTGAGACGTTTCGTCTTGAAGAATACATACAGTATCTGAAAATTCTTCTCAAACCTTGAAAAAAATGAGCTTTTTAAATTTTTTTTCGCGAGCATAAACTTTCGCGAATCAAGGAAAAACATTTATTTCGCGAGCATAAACTTTCGCGAATCGCTTAGTCGAGAATTTTTGAAGACATTAACTTTCGCGAATTGGGCCAAAATTCACGAAAATCGCGAAAGTTTCTGCTCGCGAAAGTTTGTACGACTAAAGTAGTGCCATGTGATTACTGGTTAATCATATAAAAAGAAAGGGAGAGTAAGTGTTCATATTTTTGACCAGGTTCATATTTCTGAATATTTTGAACAACCATCGAACGTTTACATTTTTTTCTTCCATTCCAAAAAAATACTTTATAGCAGAAAAAATATTCAACAGTGTATAGTGAGATCGTAATGGTAAAGGTAATGATGATTGATAAAAGGAAATAAAAGACATTATCTTGCTTTCGAGTTTTTCTGCAGCAAATATTTGCAAATGCAGAGTTCAGTTACACTGTAATTGCACACCCTGTTAACCAATCAGAATTGAGTAATTGTGCATCTCATGATTAATAATAATTATGTTTTGTCGGAATATTTTTCTCACCACTGCTAAATATGTATCATTTACAGAACTCGAACATATTGCACCAATAGAAGAAGAAGTTGTGAAAACAAAATGTCGGAGACAGTGGGAACAATGGGGCGAAGATGATCAAGAAATATTTTTTCAAGGCCTTGCTGCATATGGGAAAGACTATGGAAAGATCAAGCTTCTTATGACCAAAAAACTTAAATCGAAAAGTGTTGAAGAATCGAAAACCAAAGAGCAAATACGACATTTCTATCATCGCACTTGGACGAAAATTTCAAAAACGTTAATGCTTGAACATGAAGCCGATCCCAAGAAGGCTTACAGAAGGGAAATGCATTATATGCTTTGTTTAGGAGAAATGAGAAAGAAAGGAGTGCAGGGATTAGGTCAAAAAGTTCTAAAGCAACTTCATGAACTTACCACCAAAGGCTCAACATATATACGATATAGAGGTAGGAGCTGCAGGCTAAGGCCACCCAATAGATTTTTGAAAAAACTTTATCGTGATGTAGCAGCAATTCCAGATATAGATTTACCTAAAACTGTTAATATTGAATTTCTTCCAAATACAAACTCAGCTTTCAACTATGTCCAAAAGCATGCGTTTAATCCACGTCTGCGTTTCACTAATGTAAATATAAATGCAAAATTCACAGAAGTATTTGATATGATTGATAAGCGATTCACGGATTTATATACAAATGAATCTTTGGAATTGATTATATACCCCTTGCAAGTTCATGAACAGTTTGCTGAGAAACTACTTGATGCAGAAGAGTTGCTTGAAAATTGTTTCCAGAAACAAGACATGCCTATAGTATTAGAGAATAGTACAAAATCTGCTGATGAACCAGAAGTAGAAGAGGAAACTCATGCATTTCCAAAATTATTTGGTAAAATGAGTGAAGAAGACACTTCAAAGAAACGTAAAGTGAAGCTAGATCCATACCCTGGGTACTGGACATACACAACAGCTGAAAAGATATACATACGTACCCTCTATGTGGCATTGGGTCAGACTGGATCACTGAAATTTAAATATGAGTGGAAGTTGATGGAAGAGAAAAATGATTCTTTTGCTGTTGATGCGTACCATTTTTTAATGCATGCTTGTAAAGAAGAAACCAAAAAGAAAATTGAAGAACCAAAACCACAAAAAACAATCGCACCAAAATTGAAAAACCCTGTTCATATAGTTCAAAAGCCTGTTGTGCCAGGTGTAATTGCTGGTTCCAATGGAATACGGCTTACAAATAAAAGTCAGTTTGCATTACCGTTAAGGCCACGTCCAGGTCGCAAAAGGTTGGATCTTGGTTCACAGCAAAGTGTACCAATGAATCGTGTCATAGCACCACGAGTGAACACTTCAAACAGTAAATTGTTGAACAATGCTGTTGCAGTAAACTTGATACCACAACCACCACAACTAGTACAATATGCCAATTTACCTCACAATTCTATCAAATTGATGAATAATCCATCCACAAAGCCACTGTCCACTACGCTAGTCGCCAATGCATTCTCTCATACAGAGCTACAATCTTGTAAGTTAATTTTATTATTACCTACATTATGAACCAAGTGTTCTACCTTAAATTTTTAATAACGTTCATAAGAATTTTTTTTTTTTTCCACATTGATGTAAATTGCATGAAATTCATACTCTCGAATCCAGAATAATAAGAGTGGCTGGAATAATAGGGAATGAAAAAAGTAGGTACCAAAACAAAAGAACACTGTAACTTCATTTTTCACAGGATGACTTTACAGGACTTCAATCCTGGAAATTCCTTTCTGGTATGAAAGAAGGGTTCAAGTTTTATTCTATTTACTTTTAGCTAATATATCGAAAAGAACCGGTCAACCTTATCAAGAAGTGGTTCTTGATGAAGGATGTATTGAACATTTCAACTCTTTAAAAAATATCCTAGCAACAGCATCAACTTTGAAGCAAGATACCAATGGTAATTTGCCGACTACACCAACTAAATTGGATATGTCCCCATTAAAGATTACACCATCATCTCCGAATCTGGAATGGTTGAATAATGTAAACTATTTGAAAGTTCCTTTTACGTGTTGACTAAAAATAAATGTAACACACAACAATATCTGTATACAGCATCATATTTTGTTTATTAGTTTATTTATTTGTTTGTTTTGTTTTTTTAGACGCAAGATCTGACTCTCACAAGTTTTTTGAATGTCTGTAAGTCTCTTTTGACACTACTCCATATTCGCCCAACATGTTTATCTTTCTACTCACAGCAGTATTAAAAACTCACTATTTTAAACTATATTCACTATTGCCTGCAATAGTTCTATTTTAATGCTAGCCTTGTTTATGTATTAAATGAATACAGGTGAAATGCAAGAACTTCAACAAAGAAGCCAACATTTCAATCAAGAGGTAATAAACTTTTATATAACCCCATAAATCAGCGGGTCATTGAAAAGAAGGTAAATTATAAAGGCCAGTGTTCTTTTTAGACTTCTGCAGATGCTTCTAAAAATGGAGATTTAAACCAGGAGTCGTCAAACGGGCTAGTGGACCCAGCATTACCTATAGTACATACAGGCGACACATTTAACGGCTTCGAGGGAATATCGTTTGAGCTGTCCAATCAAGGCGACCTGAGACCTAAGGAACAATTTATGATATGACAGATTTTTGATGGATTTAGTTTTGATTCTTTTTGTTTCTCGTTATATTTTCCTATGTTTCTATATTAATATACATCTGCAAGTATTGTTAGTGTGTCTTCGAGATTTGAAAGTTATATCAACTTATGTTTAACCGTAAATACTTGTGACGATTCCCTTATAGGAACTGTCTTCCTCCTTGTATAGTAAATCATGATTAACGTGTCGCCATTATACGCCCCATTGCTGCCGCCATTGTACGCCCAATGCGTTTATGGCGCTATGAAAATACAGTGGAATTTTTATAAAGCGGACGCCATTGGTGCATAAAGAAGGTGTCCGCTTTATAGAGACTGTACCTATGAGAATTTCACTGTAAATCTATCCATCCGTACATGGAGTATGTGTCCGTTATACGGAGATGTCCGCTTTATAAAGTGGACACTGTATTTTCAGAAAATGGAAAAATGCGCGACATCAATTGTTTTTTCGTTGGAATGTTTGAATTTTCCGTTTCGAACCAAAACCCGTCTGACCACAAGTGATTGATTGTAAGTAAAAATGTATTATGCTTTAAACAAACATATATTAAATTACAATGTATATATTTCATTTATTTATACACAAGAAACTAGCGAGATATTTTTTATGTCAGGATGATGTGATATAAGGAACAAAAAAGTTTTCTTTCCTTTTAAATTGTTTTTTTTTTCTTTAGTTTTTTGTTCCTTTCCTAGTCCTATGTAACCCTGCGGTAATCCAATCCAATACTGTATAGGTACCGAGTTCATTTCGGTTTTTGGTTGAGATATTGTTGTTAAAAGAAACTCCTTATACAGCGGACTCTATATTTCGGAACGAATGGTGTTATCTGCCAATTTGAGACAGCTTGTCTGGTGAAAGATCTATCTAAATGTTTTGACTTAATGAGACCTAACCCTTACCCTAATCTTGCTGACCCAAATACATTGAATTTGCTTTTCGACTTATGACAATGGATGAGTTTTTCTGTTTGCAGCCGCTTGAGGAGGGGAGGAGTAGTGACCTTTCGCGACGGCGACGTGAGGGTACATCACACTCCCGATATGTGATACCGTCTCGCTGTATTTTGTGTTTTCCCTGGAATTCCCGCTCTTGTTCCAGCAGAAACACTGCTTTATTCGTACCCCGGATAAGTGGAACTTTCGCTAAGTAGTACAATTTTACATTTCCCCTGATCAAAATTCTTGGCTAAAGTGGGAACTAAAGTTGATTACTTAAAATTAGGATTTCAACCCAAATGTCCCATAAACATTTTGATCGATGAACCAAGAAAGGAAGAAATGCTATCGAAACAGGATAAAAGCAATACAAGATACTACCATCCTTAAGCTCAGATGTACCATGGACGTACGTACTAAATGGGAAAACGTTATCCGGAAAAGTAATTTCAGGGTTAACAGAGCATTAAAAAGGTGAATTGTAAAAGGTCCATGGTAATCTGCCATTTTTATTTTGGCGTATCCTTTATTTGCGAGAGATAAATAATGACATATCTTTTACTACTATTCATCGAAGTCACTTCCAATTATGTCATTAGGTCATAATAGAAATATATAAGATCTCTCATAAGATCTCTTAAGAGAAATAAATAAAAACATTTTCTCCTGATTACTTTGTAGTAGCTGAAATAAAACTAGATGACAGTTTTCCAAATTCTCAATTTGTAGTAGATGATAATGAAATTAGAAATAGAATAGACAGAAATTGCCACGGTGGGTTATTAGAATATATTTAAAAGGGAGTCATATGGAAGGAACTGAACTATCCTGAACAAGACGGTTTTGAGATAATTTTTTCTGAGATCACAATCAGAAATAAAAAATGGGCCATTTTTTAGTGTATATACCGACTACCAAACCGCAATTTGAAAAATGAGGTATGCTTGACCAAATCTTTATCAAGTTACGATAAGTTTTGAATGAAACAATGACGGCCCTGGTGTTCTTTATGACACACTAGTTAAAAATTTTCGAGAAATATTGATAAACATGCCCAGTTTTCTCACGACCTTTATAACAGTTCATTATCTTTAATATTGTAGAAAAATCTAACTGGAACTAAACCTGAGCCATTGAATAGTGACAACTCAATTTACGAAATAATGCAAAAGTATAAGGACCACGCGCCCTAGTGTTACTAAAAAAAAGGACCACGCACCCTAGTGTTACTAAAATAAAAGCTCGTGTAAATCTAAGTGATACTGAGAAATCTGAAATATTCAATTGTAAGGAGATTAATGAAAATGAGGTTGGAAAACTCTTCGCAGGTATAAAGAATCGTACTTCAGCTGGTGAAGATAGAATTCCTCCCAAATTAGCAAAAATTGCATGCCCATACCTCATCAAACCACTCACTAAGGCAAAAATAGCAACAGTCACACCTTTGGATAAAGGGGGAAGGTTCAATCAGATATAGGAAATTACAGGCCAGTAAGTGTTTTAAATATTTTCTCGAAATTTTATGAAAGAATAATGAAAAAGCAGATTATGTCATACTTTGATAACAGATTATCACAATTTTTATCTTCCTACAGAAAGCATTACAGCACCCAGCATGTTTTAATGGGTCTAATTGAAGAATGGAAAAGTATGCTTGATAAAAGTTATGACGTTGAAGCAATTCTGTTAGACCTATCAAAAGCATTTGACTGTGTCCCACATAAACTACTTTGAGCCAAATTAGAAGCTTATGGGGTGAGTATGGATGTATTAAAATATATACATTCATACCTATCCCATCGGAAGCAATCTGTTAAACTCACAATCAGTCACAATCCCAAAAAAAATAAAAAATGTAATAACGCCTAATTGAACAAAAAATGTGAATTCTAGGATCTCTTAAACGGCCTTAAAATGAATAAAATTTAAGCTACTTAATGGTGAATGTATCTTTAAACCAAAAATAACTTTGCTTTGCTGACTGTTTAATTAATCATTCCCACACAGCTTAAAATGCACGGAAGATGAAAAATCAAATTAACACCCAATGTATGTCTACATGTTAAGAATTCTTTGCACTGAGATATTTAAAACTATAAATGATATTAACCCTGTCTATATGAAAGATATATTTAACTTAGCTCCGTCTGCTAGACCTGTTAGATACAATGGCCCAGAAGGGTCAAACTGCGCACACTCCGAGAAACACTGCGCGCTTCTCCCATGTTTATTGTCTCTCTGCACTCTTCAGGAGACCTTACACTCCGCGTTTCCAGCGATTATTCCGCGCGAAACTGTGCGCGCTCCCTACCATTATTCTCCGCGCTATTCTACAAGAAACAGTTAATCTAAAATCATATCCAAATGTGTATTATTCTAAGAACAATGGTTGCTTGTGATTGTTTAGAAATAAATAAAAACTATTAGTTAATTACTTTCTTTCTTTCTTTATGGATGTTTACCCAGGATAGCCTCTTTACCTCCCGCTCCGGAGACGAACCCTATTACCACTAAGCCAGTCGGTCACAATTTGTTTTCAATATATACAGTATTGTGTAAATTTAGTTTAAAAGAAGTAAAATAACCATTTCAATTTATTTAAGTCAAAGTTGGGAATGAATGGAACTAATGTCATTGGACATCAATAGATTATTTTATATTATAAACCGCATCCAAAAAGATGTTGTTACTTCAATTTAAAAGTACTATTTTATCCTGAAATTAATCTTAATGTACGACAGGTAAAATTGCCTAGAAAGTGTATGCTCTTAAATCTCTACTTTACGACAATATTGCACACTCAGAAAGAGTAGATTTCTTCCCCACGACCTACCCTCCAACCCTCCAACCCAGGACATCAGTTCATTTTTCTTTTCCGATTCAACTGTCCGAAATGTGTTCAAAATTTTGTGCACGTGGGATTGAATTTGTGGGTCAACAGTACGCAACTGCGCTTCGTTTATATATCAAGAGATTCAGTTTTTCATCAATCAGCATAAATTTATCGCTGTTCTTTCTCCCAGTTGTGCAGCCGAGCGGCTTCCTGTTTACTCTCAATTTGCAATGACATATATGAAAAGAAAGTATATGCAAATGAAAAAATGCCTTATTCAAAGAAAAGTTTTAATTTTTCACCATCACCCGAGATATTCTCAATCAGTTATTTTACACATTCTGAATTGAATTATCATCAATAAAATCTTTTGGCATCGTAACAGGATCATCACTCTTTATGAGATCGCTATCCTCTTCTTCAATTGGTTGTGTTTCCTTTACAATCTCAAAATGGGCACTTTCTACCTTAGAAGACCAATACGGTGTACTTCGTATCATGCTCCCAACATATACAATGCTATAAGCAAAAACTTCTTTTTCAATCGGAATTGATCCGCTCGATTTCATGTTATCTAAAGATACTATAAGACGAATGTTGACGGGATATTCACATAGGTTAGCAACTTCGTAACTGCAGCTAAATATGTTCTCTTCTTCTTGATTTTCAGTCAGCTCTGGATAAGATATTGTTCTGATGTAAAGACAGTTGCTAACTTTGTTTGAATGTTGAACAATTAAATCAGTAGTTACTAGTTGAGGTTTCATAATGATTTCACGAAGAATCGATGCCGGTAAAGTCTCAAAATGCTGGTTTGATTTTATATTACACACGCATATGCGTTTGTCAACACCTTTATCTAAACACACACTGTATGGACCATACCTGCTTAATCTATCCAGGCTAAGTAATTTCATATCGTGCGACTGAATTTCTGGATTGATCGTCTGTTCGACTTCAACGTGGAAAACGTCGTGTGTCTGCGGCGCACCTTCACCTGCTGCTGTCCTAAAATCTAAGGACGTCAACAGTTTTCCTTCTACATTTCGTTGTCGGACGTTGGTGAAGCCAAGTGGTATAAGCCTTTTGCAATTCGGCATCTGTTTATTAGCGCGAAGTTCTTCTTGCTTCTCAACGATCCTGTTGTTGATTTCTCCTATTGCAAAATCTAAAACACCAACCTGTGCAGTGTCATTAAAGGTCTCTGCGTCCCATCCTTCGCATACACAGAAGTTCGGTAAACGTAAATCTAAGTCGTTGCAATTTCTGTCGTTACGTATTGGACCGAATATTCCACGTGGCACCGGTTTATCATGAAGCGGTGCTAGAGCATCATGAACGTCCAGTATTGTTACTAGTTTATTTTGATTGGCTCTAAGATTATTCAAAATATTATCCCCTATTATTTTTTTCACTTGGTCCGGCAAAATGATGAACAAAGTCGGATGGTATTGCTCAAATTGTCCTTCCATTATAGCGTGCGTATAGTGCGTATATGTATTCCCATGGTCGGCAAACAAAACGGTCAACGTGTTGTCTAAGTTCGACATGTTCTTCATGAAAGCGGAAAGTTCGTTATCTATGGATTGTATACGACGTCCTGTGTGATCATGCCCGACGTTTAATTCTGTATAACTCAGTAGCTTGATGCGATGTCTCGACGCATATTCGTGATAGAATTGCACGAGATCTAACTGATAACTATTTTGAAATCGTCCATTGAAGCATAAAGGCCCGTCTGGTCCGTTAAATGGATTCGTCACATTGTTGTGTTTCAAAATTCTACAGCTTGAAAACGATAATCCTAAATAACCAAGACTAAAAATTAGCATTGGTCTCCTCCACATGGTTACTTGGGTAAGTTACTGCATTCGGCGATTCCTTATCAAAACATTGTAAAGGAGAGTGCTCAACTAATTTCAAGCTGGCCCAGTACCTGGGATCATTTTCACCTAGGACCTAGTACCCTTTACGTTAGCACTCTACACCTAGGACCTTTTAACATGGGAGCCCAAGACCCCATATTTTTAATTTAATTTTAATTAGTTCTTTATTTCCAGTTGACAATTTACAGGTATAAAACAGTATAAGGTATAGAAGATAAATAAAAGATAATTAAATAAAAGATAATTAAATACTAGATGCAAACTTTCAGTGTGCATTCTCTCAGATCAGAAAAAATAACATTTTGGAAGAATTATTGGAAAGTAGTACCATCTTATAGAGCTCGAAATGCTGATCAAAAAATGTCTGTCGACGAAGAAGTGTTACGGAGATATCGTCCCCAAATGTTTTTCACCACATCACCAATGTCGCAGACCACGCAAGACGTCAGTTATGCCCATTGGTTATCGAGATATTTGCTCTTAAATGTCGCGTTCTATTTACAGAGAAATGCAGTAGTTTCGCTGACTTGTGCAAGAAATCGCCTATGTAGAACTTTGTGTGGACTTACTTTGCGCACCACCGTTCTCTCACAACACGATCTACCATTTTGCGTGAAAGACAGACAGACAGACAGACAAACAGACAGACAGAGAATTGGATATTAATATATAGGATAAAAACTTAGCTTCGTGTATATTAAATATGTTAGCCATTCCGGGAGGAATGAAAGTATGAAAGTATGAAACTGTTAAAAAATTGAAAATGTCTAAGACCGTCATACAGAAAGCAAATGTTTTGGATGAAGATTTTGCACAAGCGACAGGGAGAAACATCTGGAACCCATCTTTTAATACATTTTTTTGAAAGACTGCAGTAAATCTTGATTAATAATTGATAAATCTCGATAGATTGAATAAATATTGGTCCCAAAAAACTTTCAGTTCCAAATATAGTAGTGCGTACTCTCGGCACTTCGAAATATGAAGTAAAGCACAGATTTTAAGACGATGTCTGTTTTATTCTGAATATATCACTTAAAAGGGACGGGGTCAATTTATTTCTTACTTTGAACATTTGTGTCATTTGTGTCATCAGTGATGTACAGTTACAGACCCATCTTCATCGAAGGATGATAATTTATCTTTATGAATCATATCATTATACATCAATCTGTTTATGTGGTTACTATGGGTTCTACTGTGACACACCCATACCAATGGACAATATTTAAACAAAGAAGTAACTAATAATTCACGGTTGTAACAAAGTGGAAATCCGTGTTTAAAATAGATTTTCTCCGACTACTGCGCGAAACGGGAACTTCGCCCATCTACACTAGAGAGAAATGGTTATAATTTTTATAATAGATAGTTGAATATAATAGCAGAGGCGGATCTAGATGTCGAAATTTGTGCAGGCGATTGTTAGCTATTAAACCATAAAAGAAAAACATGCAAGTAATCCCATTATACAGAATGAAAACAGAAATTAGGTTTACGTGCTCCTCCACAATTTTTGACCTACCTTAGATCCACCGCAAAATAGATTGTACCGTATCAATCAATTTGTAGTGCTTTGACATTTTATTGATAAAAAAACAAAAAAACAAAGTAAACTGCGACACCTATTTTCGGATGAAATAAACAACATATAACAATGATTATTTTCATGGTGTCCATGTGGAGAATAATGTATAAATAAACAAAACATTTTTTTTCTTTGTTTTTTCTTAATTTCCATTGGTTTGTTCGTTTCTTTTGTTTTATACAAATGTTTCATACAGATTCATACACGTGGCAATTTTTGGTATTTTTGGAAGAAAAACTTTAAGTGGACATTAATTATGCAATGGCCACAGACTGGCTATTGCAACATTTTCAGGTTTCTTGCATATTTCTCTCAGACCCTAAAGCGGGATTTCCAATTCACTTTTTTGATACGCGTATCAACACAAAATACGGTGCGGTAGGTACGATGAAATACGCGTATTAATATCCATTAAAAAAATGTAGTAGTTTGGTTACCTTTTTCAGTGATACGCGTATTGCAAAAAAAAAGTTAGATCCAATTCAACTTTCTGTTTTGGTACGCGAAGAGAATTATTGATACGCGTTCTTCCAAATTACAATCAATGCGCATGCTCAATGATACCGTACGTGGTGATACGCGTATTCTTTTTAAAAGTGGAAATCCCGCTTAAGAATCCATTAGTTCCTAAACTCTACAGCATTTCTTATAGTTTATGGTACTACACTAGATATTACGAAGATGTTAGTATAAAAAACAATTTCGATAGTCTTGTGCACTTGAAGATCCGTTAATGACCGATTTTGCGCCCAATACCATCTAAGCGCCCAGCATGAATAAGCACCTAGTTCAAATAAGTTTAATAATAAACTTCCAGATTATCTTCAAATTCGTGAAAACAAGAACACAACATCTCTTCGTTACGACAAAGTATACTGCTGCAGAAAAATACAAATACGAATTCACTACAAAATAACGCTTTGTTTGTTTGTTTGTTTGTTTGTTTGTTTGTTTTTTCATTCAATTTCCCTCTTCCCACTATCAATTCCAGTTTCTATTTCGTCACATTTTGTTTTATCCTTTTGTTTTCATCAGAACTGTCAATTGACTATTCGCAATTTGTTCATGTGGTAATTCTATGTTATATTTCCTTTATACTTTTTTATATATGTAAATATATTATATGATATTTTTCACTAACATTTTATTAAGATGTTATAAAAAATTTTAATTATAATATATTTAATAGTTTTTTGTTTGTTTTGTTCTTGTTTTAATTTTGGACGAATAGCCGTAATGTGGAGATGCCAAATATATTTCATTAATAATAATAATAATAATAATAATAATAATAATAATAATAATAATAATAATAATAAAAAACCCACTTAAGAGCACTTCGAAACAATACCGAGTACGTAGGACTGCAATTAATCAAACCATCGGAAGCAAATACATTTACTGCTAATGCAGCCACGGTACACAACGAAGAACATCAGGCTGCTGGATGACATACAGAAATATAAATCGACAGTATATAAATATCTGTTGGACAAAGCTACAGCGAAGCAACTCTGTGTTACGTAAATTTTTGATAGCGTCATCTTTTTTAATAAAAAAAATAAATAAAAAAAATAAAATAAATATATATATCATAATATATATTATAAGATGAAGAACCATGTAAATGGATATGCCGAAATAAATTATTATTATTATTAATCGGTCGTATTTACGGTATCGAGGAATAAATAATTTACCTGTATGATCTATGCAGTTGTTACGCAAGCTTTCTTCAAAATCGCTCCATGTAGTAGGTGCACCAAGATCTAATCGTAGCCCCCACCATTCGTCAAAGCAAAGATCGTCCTGGTAGAACGTATTGTAACCGTCTCTTGAGAAATTTTGAAAGAAATCTCGAATGCCAACTTCTGCGTTCTCCCGATCGGATCCTGAAAACGATTTCGGAAATAACGTGCCAGTGAATAAGGCGTGCAGATTCTCTGCAGTGTGTCCCTCGACAGATTGAAATAACCGAAAATCCAGTACTTCGGCCCGTGAATCATTTCCGTTCATTCGGGTTAATGTTTCTACTGTCGAGGGAAGAGAGCGATAAAAATGGCTTCTAGAAACAGAATCCAAGAGAACTAAGTTAACATTTAGCAATGGTCGTTTTAATTTGACTTTTCTACGCTTTCGAAATCGTGGTGGTAAAATCAGCAGCTGCGATATAGTTTGTTCGTTTTCGATTGTTTCGTCAACAGTGCATTCAAGAAATAAGAAATTATACCCGCTCGTAGAGCTTCGTGAAGCAATATTCATCACATCACTTTCCAAGTCTTCTGCTTTTGAATGCGTATTATGTTGTACGACTTCATGCGTTGTTGGGTCAAACTTTAACACTGTCACCTTTTTTCTGTTAAACTGTTGACAGTCTATCAGTGAGCATTTGTAGGTAAACGCTCCGTTTTTTATTTCGATAACTTTGCAAATTTCAACTCTCCTTTGTTGTGACAGTGAACCGCAAGATTTTAACTTATCGTCTCTCGCGTAAAGCATGTCGGCAAACTCGCATGCTTCGTCTGACGCTTTGTGGGGAATACAAGATATGTTTTCCGGTTTTGTGGTCGCGGATTTCGGTTTAATACCTGGTGGGTTACATGGTAATTTCTGCTTGATTATTGTTGGTTCTGAAGGAGTCACGTCTAGAAACTCTTGCATGAGTCGGGTATCGGCAAGGAGCTCATCGTCGACTTCTCCTTTCAAAGGAAGGTCAATATTCTCCGATTTCCTTTTTCGTTTGTGGTGCTGCGTTTTTTCTTCCACCTCTTCTTCTTCTTCTTTATAAATACCCGTTGTTTTGGGCTTCACACCATACTGGTGGTGTACGAATAAAGTCGTTATTATCAGATAAATGACTATGATTATCAAGAGAACATACATAAATAATGCTTTTCCATTTCGTAGGTAAACTGTTCGTCGCAGTTTGTTCAAAAACGCCATTCAAGATATCGAGCACACCATATTTTTTTCGAAATGAAATCGACTACTTTAAAACGTGTCGTCGCTGGTGCTGACGTTTACATACCCTTATCAAGTGTGTGTTTACATAATTTCAACATATTAGAACAGAGACTACACGTTGCTCTAACGATACGTTTTTAATTTATTTTTTTGCGTTTTATTGAAAAGGAGAGTGAATGACCTTACCTTTTTACTTTGTTGCATAAATATTTTTTCTATCGTGATGTAAACAAATAGATCAGCCTCTCCATCGTATGTGTTCTATAGCTTGTATAAACAGATAAAAAAACGAAAGAACATATATTTTTAACATCTGCTTTGCATTCAGCAGTTTTTTCTTTTACATTTAATCAGCTTGCTAAATAATTCACTCTGATGATAAAACAACATTGATTTTGATGAAAAATGGTACAAAATAAAAATTTAAAACATTTTTTACACGCTAAAAAGACGAGGGAAGTAACAAAAAAGACTTTCTATCAAAAGAGTATTATTTTAATAATATAATTCCATGAAGCATGTAGAATAGGTAACTACATTCTTTCACACTTACGTAAGCCTGGTTCACACTTGACGACAACAGAGATACGACGATCAAATTTCCACATAGGCCTTGTAATCTCCAATCACTAACCATAGGCGTATTCACGGTCAGTCCAAAAAAGTGGAAGAGTCCAACATTACGATATTTCTTTTCACTCTTTAGTATCGATTAGGTTACTTGCACGTTTTTCTTTTCTACTTTAAATAACTAAACTCTCCTCCACAAATTTTGACTGAGCTCTAGCTACGCCACTGCTAACTGTCAACGTTTTGATTAACCTAACCTTAGACTCAGGGTGTCCTATTCCCGATCTTAAAGAATGTAGACCATACTTTTTTGGATCAGTAATATTCTTTGAATGTGTTAAGAATGTTTGTCTTGCAGTAGGTAAGATACCTTCTACTTACCGACTAGTGTCCTGGTGGCCGAGTGTCCTGGTGATAGAGTGCTCGCTTCAAGTGCGGGGGAGGTCAAGGTTCAAATCCCGGCTGAGTCATGCCAGCGACTATAACAATGTGAATCAATCCACTCAGCTTATTCCTCAGCTTGAGAACGGGATTGATGTCTAAGGTGGTTGTCTGGTTGAGCGGTGGAAGCAGACATGCGGCTTCCGTCGTACAAATGGGGTTTTTAAATGCTCTAAAGCCTCCTACGCAGAACCCTCATTGATAACAGTTCTATCAGAACTGAAGAGGCTATCCTGGGTAAACATTAATAAATAATAATAACAATAATAATGATAATATTAGTAGCAAGACGCTTTGTTTATATATCAAGAGATTCAGTTTTTCATCAATCAGCATAAATTTATCGCTGTTCTTTCTCCCAGTTGTGCAGCCGAGCGGCTTCCTGTTTACTCTCAATTTGCAATGACATATATGAAAAGAAAGTATATGCAAATGAAAAAATGCCTTATTCAAAGAAAAGTTTTAATTTTTCACCATCACCCGAGATATTCTCAATCAGTTATTTTACACATTCTGAATTGAATTATCATCAATAAAATCTTTTGGCATCGTAACAGGATCATCACTCTTTATGAGATCGCTATCCTCTTCTTCAATTGGTTGTGTTTCCTTTACAATCTCAAAATGGGCACTTTCTACCTTAGAAGACCAATACGGTGTACTTCGTATCATGCTCCCAACATATACAATGCTATAAGCAAAAACTTCTTTTTCAATCGGAATTGATCCGCTCGATTTCATGTTATCTAAAGATACTATAAGACGAATGTTGACGGGATATTCACATAGGTTAGCAACTTCGTAACTGCAGCTAAATATGTTCTCTTCTTCTTGATTTTCAGTCAGCTCTGGATAAGATATTGTTCTGATGTAAAGACAGTTGCTAACTTTGTTTGAATGTTGAACAATTAAATCAGTAGTTACTAGTTGAGGTTTCATAATGATTTCACGAAGAATCGATGCCGGTAAAGTCTCAAAATGCTGGTTTGATTTTATATTACACACGCATATGCGTTTGTCAACACCTTTATCTAAACACACACTGTATGGACCATACCTGCTTAATCTATCCAGGCTAAGTAATTTCATATCGTGCGACTGAATTTCTGGATTGATCGTCTGTTCGACTTCAACGTGGAAAACGTCGTGTGTCTGCGGCGCACCTTCACCTGCTGCTGTCCTAAAATCTAAGGACGTCAACAGTTTTCCTTCTACATTTCGTTGTCGGACGTTGGTGAAGCCAAGTGGTATAAGCCTTTTGCAATTCGGCATCTGTTTATTAGCGCGAAGTTCTTCTTGCTTCTCAACGATCCTGTTGTTGATTTCTCCTATTGCAAAATCTAAAACACCAACCTGTGCAGTGTCATTAAAGGTCTCTGCGTCCCATCCTTCGCATACACAGAAGTTCGGTAAACGTAAATCTAAGTCGTTGCAATTTCTGTCGTTACGTATTGGACCGAATATTCCACGTGGCACCGGTTTATCATGAAGCGGTGCTAGAGCATCATGAACGTCCAGTATTGTTACTAGTTTATTTTGATTGGCTCTAAGATTATTCAAAATATTATCCCCTATTATTTTTTTCACTTGGTCCGGCAAAATGATGAACAAAGTCGGATGGTATTGCTCAAATTGTCCTTCCATTATAGCGTGCGTATAGTGCGTATATGTATTCCCATGGTCGGCAAACAAAACGGTCAACGTGTTGTCTAAGTTCGACATGTTCTTCATGAAAGCGGAAAGTTCGTTATCTATGGATTGTATACGACGTCCTGTGTGATCATGCCCGACGTTTAATTCTGTATAACTCAGTAGCTTGATGCGATGTCTCGACGCATATTCGTGATAGAATTGCACGAGATCTAACTGATAACTATTTTGAAATCGTCCATTGAAGCATAAAGGCCCGTCTGGTCCGTTAAATGGATTCGTCACATTGTTGTGTTTCAAAATTCTACAGCTTGAAAACGATAATCCTAAATAACCAAGACTAAAAATTAGCATTGGTCTCCTCCACATGGTTACTTGGGTAAGTTACTGCATTCGGCGATTCCTTATCAAAACATTGTAAAGGAGAGTGCTCAACTAATTTCAAGCTGGCCCAGTACCTGGGATCATTTTCACCTAGGACCTAGTACCCTTTACGTTAGCACTCTACACCTAGGACCTTTTAACATGGGAGCCCAAGACCCCATATTTTTAATTTAATTTTAATTAGTTCTTTATTTCCAGTTGACAATTTACAGGTATAAAACAGTATAAGGTATAGAAGATAAATAAAAGATAATTAAATAAAAGATAATTAAATACTAGATGCAAACTTTCAGTGTGCATTCTCTCAGATCAGAAAAAATAACATTTTGGAAGAATTATTGGAAAGTAGTACCATCTTATAGAGCTCGAAATGCTGATCAAAAAATGTCTGTCGACGAAGAAGTGTTACGGAGATATCGTCCCCAAATGTTTTTCACCACATCACCAATGTCGCAGACCACGCAAGACGTCAGTTATGCCCATTGGTTATCGAGATATTTGCTCTTAAATGTCGCGTTCTATTTACAGAGAAATGCAGTAGTTTCGCTGACTTGTGCAAGAAATCGCCTATGTAGAACTTTGTGTGGACTTACTTTGCGCATTTTGCGTGAAAGACAGACAGACAGACAGACAAACAGACAGACAGAGAATTGGATATTAATATATAGGATAAAAACTTAGCTTCGTGTATATTAAATATGTTAGCCATTCCGGGAGGAATGAAAGTATGAAAGTATGAAACTGTTAAAAAATTGAAAATGTCTAAGACCGTCATACAGAAAGCAAATGTTTTGGATGAAGATTTTGCACAAGCGACAGGGAGAAACATCTGGAACCCATCTTTTAATACATTTTTTTGAAAGACTGCAGTAAATCTTGATTAATAATTGATAAATCTCGATAGATTGAATAAATATTGGTCCCAAAAAACTTTCAGTTCCAAATATAGTAGTGCGTACTCTCGGCACTTCGAAATATGAAGTAAAGCACAGATTTTAAGACGATGTCTGTTTTATTCTGAATATATCACTTAAAAGGGACGGGGTCAATTTATTTCTTACTTTGAACATTTGTGTCATTTGTGTCATCAGTGATGTACAGTTACAGACCCATCTTCATCGAAGGATGATAATTTATCTTTATGAATCATATCATTATACATCAATCTGTTTATGTGGTTACTATGGGTTCTACTGTGACACACCCATACCAATGGACAATATTTAAACAAAGAAGTAACTAATAATTCACGGTTGTAACAAAGTGGAAATCCGTGTTTAAAATAGATTTTCTCCGACTACTGCGCGAAACGGGAACTTCGCCCATCTACACTAGAGAGAAATGGTTATAATTTTTATAATAGATAGTTGAATATAATAGCAGAGGCGGATCTAGATGTCGAAATTTGTGCAGGCGATTGTTAGCTATTAAACCATAAAAGAAAAACATGCAAGTAATCCCATTATACAGAATGAAAACAGAAATTAGGTTTACGTGCTCCTCCACAATTTTTGACCTACCTTAGATCCACCGCAAAATAGATTGTACCGTATCAATCAATTTGTAGTGCTTTGACATTTTATTGATAAAAAACCAAAAAAACAAAGTAAACTGCGACACCTATTTTCGGATGAAATAAACAACATATAACAATGATTATTTTCATGGTGTCCATGTGGAGAATAATGTATAAATAAACAAAACATTTTTTTTCTTTGTTTTTTCTTAATTTCCATTGGTTTGTTCGTTTCTTTTGTTTTATACAAATGTTTCATACAGATTCATACACGTGGCAATTTTTGGTATTTTTGGAAGAAAAACGTGGACATTAATTATGCAATGGCCACAGACTGGCTATTGCAACATTTTCAGGTTTCTTGCATATTTCTCTCAGACCCTAAAGCGGGATTTCCAATTCACTTTTTTGATACGCGTACCAACACAAAATACGGTGCGGTAGGTACGATGAAATACGCGTATTAATATCCATTAAAAAAATGTAGTAGTTTGGTTACCTTTTTCAGTGATACGCGTATTGCAAAAAAAAAGTTAGATCCAATTCAACTTTCTGTTTTGGTACGCGAAGAGAATTATTGATACGCGTTCTTCCAAATTACAATCAATGCGCATGCTCAATGATACCGTACGTGGTGATACGCGTATTCTTTTTAAAAGTGGAAATCCCGCTTAAGAATCCATTAGTTCCTAAACTCTACAGCATTTCTTATAGTTTATGGTACTACACTAGATATTACGAAGATGTTAGTATAAAAAACAATTTCGATAGTCTTGTGCACTTGAAGATCCGTTAATGACCGATTTTGCGCCCAATACCATCTAAGCGCCCAGCATGAATAAGCACCTAGTTCAAATAAGTTTAATAATAAACTTCCAGATTATCTTCAAATTCGTGAAAACAAGAACACAACATCTCTTCGTTACGACAAAGTATACTGCTGCAGAAAAATACAAATACGAATTCACTACAAAATAACGCTTTGTTTGTTTGTTTGTTTGTTTGTTTGTTTGTTTTTTCATTCAATTTCCCTCTTCCCACTATCAATTCCAGTTTCTATTTCGTCACATTTTGTTTTATCCTTTTGTTTTCATCAGAACTGTCAATTGACTATTCGCAATTTGTTCATGTGGTAATTCTATGTTATATTTCCTTTATACTTTTTTATATATGTAAATATATTATATGATATTTTTCACTAACATTTTATTAAGATGTTATAAAAAATTTTAATTATAATATATTTAATAGTTTTTTGTTTGTTTTGTTCTTGTTTTAATTTTGGACGAATAGCCGTAATGTGGAGATGCCAAATATATTTCATTAATAATAATAATAATAATAATAATAATAATAATAATAATAATAATAATAATAATAATAATAATAATAATAAAAAACCCACTTAAGAGCACTTCGAAACAATACCGAGTACGTAGGACTGCAATTAATCAAACCATCGGAAGCAAATACATTTACTGCTAATGCAGCCACGGTACACAACGAAGAACATCAGGCTGCTGGATGACATACAGAAATATAAATCGACAGTATATAAATATCTGTTGGACAAAGCTACAGCGAAGCAACTCTGTGTTACGTAAATTTTTGATAGCGTCATCTTTTTTAATAAAAAAAATAAATAAAAAAAATAAAATAAATATATATATCATAATATATATTATAAGATGAAGAACCATGTAAATGGATATGCCGAAATAAATTATTATTATTATTAATCGGTCGTATTTACGGTATCGAGGAATAAATAATTTACCTGTATGATCTATGCAGTTGTTACGCAAGCTTTCTTCAAAATCGCTCCATGTAGTAGGTGCACCAAGATCTAATCGTAGCCCCCACCATTCGTCAAAGCAAAGATCGTCCTGGTAGAACGTATTGTAACCGTCTCTTGAGAAATTTTGAAAGAAATCTCGAATGCCAACTTCTGCGTTCTCCCGATCGGATCCTGAAAACGATTTCGGAAATAACGTGCCAGTGAATAAGGCGTGCAGATTCTCTGCAGTGTGTCCCTCGACAGATTGAAATAACCGAAAATCCAGTACTTCGGCCCGTGAATCATTTCCGTTCATTCGGGTTAATGTTTCTACTGTCGAGGGAAGAGAGCGATAAAAATGGCTTCTAGAAACAGAATCCAAGAGAACTAAGTTAACATTTAGCAATGGTCGTTTTAATTTGACTTTTCTACGCTTTCGAAATCGTGGTGGTAAAATCAGCAGCTGCGATATAGTTTGTTCGTTTTCGATTGTTTCGTCAACAGTGCATTCAAGAAATAAGAAATTATACCCGCTCGTAGAGCTTCGTGAAGCAATATTCATCACATCACTTTCCAAGTCTTCTGCTTTTGAATGCGTATTATGTTGTACGACTTCATGCGTTGTTGGGTCAAACTTTAACACTGTCACCTTTTTTCTGTTAAACTGTTGACAGTCTATCAGTGAGCATTTGTAGGTAAACGCTCCGTTTTTTATTTCGATAACTTTGCAAATTTCAACTCTCCTTTGTTGTGACAGTGAACCGCAAGATTTTAACTTATCGTCTCTCGCGTAAAGCATGTCGGCAAACTCGCATGCTTCGTCTGACGCTTTGTGGGGAATACAAGATATGTTTTCCGGTTTTGTGGTCGCGGATTTCGGTTTAATACCTGGTGGGTTACATGGTAATTTCTGCTTGATTATTGTTGGTTCTGAAGGAGTCACGTCTAGAAACTCTTGCATGAGTCGGGTATCGGCAAGGAGCTCATCGTCGACTTCTCCTTTCAAAGGAAGGTCAATATTCTCCGATTTCCTTTTTCGTTTGTGGTGCTGCGTTTTTTCTTCCACCTCTTCTTCTTCTTCTTTATAAATACCCGTTGTTTTGGGCTTCACACCATACTGGTGGTGTACGAATAAAGTCGTTATTATCAGATAAATGACTATGATTATCAAGAGAACATACATAAATAATGCTTTTCCATTTCGTAGGTAAACTGTTCGTCGCAGTTTGTTCAAAAACGCCATTCAAGATATCGAGCACACCATATTTTTTTCGAAATGAAATCGACTACTTTAAAACGTGTCGTCGCTGGTGCTGACGTTTACATACCCTTATCAAGTGTGTGTTTACATAATTTCAACATATTAGAACAGAGACTACACGTTGCTCTAACGATACGTTTTTAATTTATTTTTTTGCGTTTTATTGAAAAGGAGAGTGAATGACCTTACCTTTTTACTTTGTTGCATAAATATTTTTTCTATCGTGATGTAAACAAATAGATCAGCCTCTCCATCGTATGTGTTCTATAGCTTGTATAAACAGATAAAAAAACGAAAGAACATATATTTTTAACATCTGCTTTGCATTCAGCAGTTTTTTCTTTTACATTTAATCAGCTTGCTAAATAATTCACTCTGATGATAAAACAACATTGATTTTGATGAAAAATGGTACAAAATAAAAATTTAAAACATTTTTTACACGCTAAAAAGACGAGGGAAGTAACAAAAAAGACTTTCTATCAAAAGAGTATTATTTTAATAATATAATTCCATGAAGCATGTAGAATAGGTAACTACATTCTTTCACACTTACGTAAGCCTGGTTCACACTTGACGACAACAGAGATACGACGATCAAATTTCCACATAGGCCTTGTAATCTCCAATCACTAACCATAGGCGTATTCACGGTCAGTCCAAAAAAGTGGAAGAGTCCAACATTACGATATTTCTTTTCACTCTTTAGTATCGATTAGGTTACTTGCACGTTTTTCTTTTCTACTTTAAATAACTAAACTCTCCTCCACAAATTTTGACTGAGCTCTAGCTACGCCACTGCTAACTGTCAACGTTTTGATTAACCTAACCTTAGACTCAGGGTGTCCTATTCCCGATCTTAAAGAATGTAGACCATACTTTTTTGGATCAGTAATATTCTTTGAATGTGTTAAGAATGTTTGTCTTGCAGTAGGTAAGATACCTTCTACTTACCGACTAGTGTCCTGGTGGCCGAGTGTCCTGGTGATAGAGTGCTCGCTTCAAGTGCGGGGGAGGTCAAGGTTCAAATCCCGGCTGAGTCATGCCAGCGACTATAACAATGTGAATCAATCCACTCAGCTTATTCCTCAGCTTGAGAACGGGATTGATGTCTAAGGTGGTTGTCTGGTTGAGCGGTGGAAGCAGACATGCGGCTTCCGTCGTACAAATGGGGTTTTTAAATGCTCTAAAGCCTCCTACGCAGAACCCTCATTGATAACAGTTCTATCAGAACTGAAGAGGCTATCCTGGGTAAACATTAATAAATAATAATAACAATAATAATGATAATATTAGTAGCAAGACGCTTTGTTTTTATCACCTTATTGACCCTTTTTACGCCGGCCCTTAATGGCGTTAATTTTCATGTCTTTAAAAGGGTGTTAAAAGGGCCGGCGTTAGATATTTGACAGTGAACTTTTCAAAAATAACGCCAATAAAGACCGGCGTAAAACGGCCCTGATTAAAATGGTACTTTGTAAAGGTACTTGTTAAGCCAAACGTACTGACTAAACAACAGAACCACCTGAGACGATCTGAACCGAGCTGAGACGATCTGAGACGAACTGAAACCACCAAGAGATGAGCTGAGACGAGTTGAGAAGAGTTGAATCCACCAGAGAGAAAAAAAATCAACCCCGTCCTTTCGGCTGCCGGATGCCATCTTCTCGAGAATGACCGGCTTGGACTTCCGTGCGGTCGTAAAACCACCGGAAGCTTTATTGTCACGTGACCATGAAATAAACGTTCGAAAATCATGTCATGAAGATCTTGTCACGTGGCCAAATTTTCGTCGTAAAACGTCTGAAAACTGAAACGGCATGGCTGGGTCAAAGTTGACTTGTGTTAAGTAGTTGGATTGTGAGTTTATAAAAACACAATTCAATCAACAGATTACGTGACCAAAAGATCCTTAAAATGTTTTTTTTATATTCGGTATTATACATCTAGAATAACAAATCAAATTCGATATCACCGAAATATTGATTTCAGATTTAATGAATTTAAGTAGGGATCAAAAAAATCTTTTCTCAATCATTTTTGCTAACGTCGACACTTTTTTGAGGGACACCCATTTTAACCAAAACGTACTACTTGGAAATCTGAGGACGCATGGTATTCATTGGGGCGTAAAAGAAATATCGTATATAATAATATATATAAACAATATATAAACAAAGGTTATAAGTGTCAATGGCCAGATTTTGAAGATGTTCTTTAGAACTACCAATTGTAATAATTCTGATCTGAAAGCGTTAATTTTATCAGTGTGCCACACAACGCTTTCTTTTGAAAGGATACGAGAAAAAGATTGTAAAGTACAGCTTAAAAGTCAGAGGCGTAGCTAGAGCTCAGTCAAAATTTGTGGAGGAGAGTTTAGTCATTTAAAGTAGAAAAGGAAAATGTGCAAGTAACCTAATCGACACTTAAGACTGAAAAGAAATATCATAACGTTGGACTTCTCCACTTTTTTTGACTTATCCTGAATACTTCTCTGTAAGTCGAGCAGGAAATTAATTCTTCATTTGTGAACTTACCACATGCGACAAATTTCTCTTCCTTTTATATGATGTATCCACCATACATTCTCTACTGATAGCATCTGCTATTGTTGGGTTATGCTTGATATACTAAAACCGTTTGTCATCTGCATATTATGGAGCCAAAAGTTCGACTGGAACAATACTTCAGTAGTCAAGCATCGAAATCACTAATGAACTTATACAACCATCTATAGTCATTAACCTCGTTTAAAATGGTGGTTTTTATTCTTTCTACATAGAAATATGATAAACTTTCAGCTATGGCATCATCAAAATAAAGAACCGATCTTAGTGCAACATGCACTGGCTAGTACGAAAGAAAGGACAATGATAACAAAATATCTTGTCTCAATATATTCTGGAAAGTCCAAGAGAATCCAAGATACGTGTAATGATCCTCGTGTATGGAGACGTGGTGATAACCTGACATTAAATCAAACTATAGAAAATAATAATCCTTTTCAAACAACTCTGCAACAGGTTTTCAGGTTTGTAAACTTTTTAACTTTTAGAAATTGGTTTACGTAGCGAAGGTCTAGGAAAAGTTTACCGCGGAGTCGGAGTTTATTAAACTTATCGAAAGGCAGGCGATATTCATCTTTTACCAATGCTCGAAGGTGTTCGCAGAGGCCAGTCAAAATTTGTGGAGAGTTAAGTCATTTAAAGTAGAAAAGGAAAACGTGCAAGTAACCTAATCGACACTTAAGACTAAAAAGAAATATGATAATGTTGGAGCACTTTTTTTTACTGACCCTGAATACGCCTATGGTTCGAAGCCTTAACTTTACCTTTCTATTTCTTCCCTCTGAATTGTTGAACTCTGTGGAGGAGTGATTTTTATTGAAACAGCAGGCGATATTACTTGCTATCCCTATAGAAAACCATCCTCCTTATAGACTTTTTGAAGGTTTTGCCGACTGGGTAGGTGGTTTTAGAAGTTTTAAGGAACAAAATGGCAAAAAAATAAGCACCAATCAATGTCTGGTCGATTTTTACTGGTGCTTCTATAAAAACGATAGCTTAAACTCAATATCCATTATTTCTTTCGGTCAACTCCAACGCGAGGAACTTAATGTCAAAGTGAATCAATGAAAACTCTACGAAATTTAAGAGAAAGAACCACATTGCAATGTTTATACTGAAAATTGCAAAATTTGCTCATCTGCGATATCATATTTCTTATTAAACAATTTAATATTTATAAAAAAGAGAACGTTACTATAAATTGAAAATAGTTTCTCTCAATAAATATGTAAACGCAGAAAGAATTATAGGGAATTATAATCAATAGGCTCACAATTGAACATTTGTCATATACAGAAGAAATAATGCTGACAGGCAAAAACAGAGAAGTAACCAATCTTGCACCAGGTGAAATTGGAAGCGATAAGGAAATCAAAATAGATTTCATTTTTTCATTTCAGCTGGAATGCCACTTCCACATACCTCCCACAAACCATAGGGGATAATTTTATCATCGTATCAGAAACCAAACCTGCCCACCAAATAAATTAAAATAAAACTATCTAACATAATCTCTATCGTATAAATCAAAGATTTGAAGTACACAATAGTTTTGAAGCATGCATAACGGATGAATTAGCCACCTGTGAAGTGATGACACAATACAGCAGCTGATGTGCTGACACTACTGAGAGTACATGCAACAAGCTCAAAATTTAATTTACGCAACATCATATTAGTAGTGTTAGAAAACAGTCAGAATTGCAAAAACGCCATAAAGTAGTGCACATGGATACGCTACGAGTGGCTGTTGGTGATCCATTGCCAACACTGTTGTGAACAATTTTGAAGCTGATATGCTACACCACAATATGACAGCGCCAGTAAACACAGTCCCAACAACTCCACTACAAAAATAATTAAATTTTGGGTTTCAGTTCTCATGCCATGTTTTTATGCAACGGGTTTGTCATAGAAAGATACATATAAGCTTTGAAAATATAGCAAACATAGTTATACAGAGCTTGTCAAGTGAAAACATCTTTCTTTTATGCTTCTTTATTAAAACCTTCTATCTTCCCTTGATAAGAGCCTACATTGACATCACCTGCATCTATCTAAGGATTTTTAAAATGAATGATGGTGAAGTAAAGAACAAACCGTTGTTTTAGTTTCACCGGTAGATTTTTGATTTTCAGCTACATCATGAAAACTTACGTTAAATTGAAAAGAATTGATAAACCAGACAACATAACCATTGGCAACAGGCAATACCCTAAAACGCTCATGACACACGCCAGTGAAACACCAGTCATACTCATTAAATTTAGAACAGCATATAAGGATAAGCAGCCAAGAACTCCAACACCATATATATAACCAAAACCATGCACTTTACCAGACTAAAGAGTTTAAAACCTCATGAAATTAATTGTGAAATGGCATATTTGGTATAGAAATACATTATTTAAACTGTCCTAACATTGTAAAACCACAATGTAATCTGAAAAATGCTTAATATACATGACAAATTCAGAATCATTTTTAAAAAAATAGCTGGAATCAAGAAGTCCTTATTATTATTCAAAATTGTTGATATATTATGCTTCAATGTTATGTATTGCTATGAATAAGTTTTATAAGTTTTCTCTTATAAGTTACCTGAAGGTAAACTGTCATGCTGGTAACGATTCATTTAATAGTTACAAGAAATGATACAGAACAGACGTTCAAATTTTTAATAATATAACTAAGGAACAAAATAAAAGATAGTCTCACTAGCAGAAGAAAAGCCCCAAATGCTACACAAAAGACGAGTGGACCAGCTAAATCTGTATCATCCATAATACTTGGATCAGGTTGTTCAATTGGATTTAAAACAGATTTAGTCTAAAACAGTCATAAACAAAACAATGTTACTTTACGTAAACAAATGCTACTTTATGTACAATGACAAAAGAACCTTTTTCGATATCATGACACTGTCAGAATAATGCCCAAAGAGAAAACAAGGTAAAAATTTATTTCAAATGATACTTTCATAACAAAAAAATGAACTTTTAGACATCTAAAGAGTTGCACTTACTTTTAATACAATGTGTTCAAAATTAATTCCAAGTTCTATAGGGAAAGGTTGAAAAGGAGATAATTGTAAGCAAATACAAAGGCAGTGTTTTTTAAATCACTTAAAATGACTCCATTTATAGGGTATTACCTTCCAGTAGGGGTGGTTCATCGTCGAAACCTGTGCCATTTCCTCCACTCCCATCATAGCTGTACTGAGGTGTCATAATCGTGGGTGACTGACTAAATGATTGTTGAGTGTAGCCAGCTGTTATAGTCCGGAGTATAAGCAGCGTAATTGTAATTGGTTTGCGGTCCATAATTGTAATCTGGTTGGTTGTAGCCAGAATCATAAAATGAAAATTGGTCGCTGTTCTCACTCATTTCTTTTGTTTATTACAATTATTTACAAACGCTGAAAAAAGAAAAGAAAAATGCATTGGTTTTACAACATTGTCATGACTGCTCAAATGACATTGAAGTTTCATTGCCCAACAGATATCTTTTTAGAATTGTTATTGTAAATGACCACTGACTAGATATTTTCCCCAATACATAGAAAAACCTGTATAAAATGCCAAACAATTTCTGGATATATAAACATGAATTATTAATAATCAAGTTAATTTTCTAATGTGCACACACCTTTGTAGGCAAATGCTCCTTTTATACAGTCATGGAAAAAATTAAAAGGGAGATCCCGCAAATACGGCATCATACAAATTACACCCCGAAAGAAACTTTACGTGTTCATATAAGATAATTAGCTTTCACTAAAGAGAGGGTGTCTTTAAAAGTTAACAGTCTTTTGTTTATTAAACATTTGTTCTCGTGTTCAGTTCAACCGCGTGTCCTTACCAAATTGTGAAAAAATTATTTTCAGTATGACCATAAAAAACTTTATTTTTATCTATATTTATTTATTTTTTTCTATCGAAACTCTATGACAGTGTTTACAGTTACTTTCTCATAAAATGGGAGATGGTAATGAAGTGTCTATCAGGCTTATCCTGGACTTGCACTATCAAGATGCATTTTGAGATGTTTGTTGACCACAAGAGAACAAAACAGATGATTTTCAAGGTGATCCATTTGTTGTATATGTTCTTGGAGCTGGATATTAGAGGTATTTGATTGCCATTTGATGGATGTTTCTAAAGTTTCTCATGGCAAAATGAGTTATGGATGTGGCCCTTATTTCATTTTCGTTTAATGAACCCTCAAGACTCAAGGCTTCAGGGGGGAGGAGGGAGAGACAAATTATCAGAAAGTTTTTCAAAGTGTATAATGATTAAATTACCAACCAGGATCTGTGCACATGTGTGAGCAAGTTGGTGTATAGACAATGAATTGTGGGCGTTTTCCAAAAGAACCGACCACCGACCAACCAACGGACCATTAAAGGTGCGACGCCGTCAATTTTTTTTAAATAAAGGCATTTGCCATGACTAATTGGGCTTTATGAAACAACGAAATAATTTTCATTTTAATTCATTAAATGCAACATTATTCGAGACCATATCAATTTTGCCAAGATAGTCGTATAAGATATGCAAATGTAAAGGAATCCTGGATGACCAAATAACAACGTACAAAACGATCGCTTTTTTTATTCGAATTTATTTGTAAATAAATAGTTTTGTTCCATGCCTCTAAGGAAGAGAGACATTACAAGCCATTCCGAAAGTTACATTAGAACATTGACTCAAAAACATGGGTGCTATGTTTCATTCAATTTTTTGCAGCACACCTTGGTTGTTTTGCAATACATGTGCCATTCCCCGCCCCGTGGTTTTGTCGTTGATTTCTACAGTTAGTCACGCAAAGAGAAGCGATGGAGGGCACTTGATATTGAAAATAATAATGTTAAATAAAGATTTGTAATAAAAAAAAAATTGACCGCATCACACCTTTAATGGTTGGTTGGTTGTTTTTTTCTGGTCATGACTTTGTGTTGTAACATTCAGGGGGCTTAGTTGTGTAGTTGAAACATCCAACAAACCGCCTAACTACTAAAGAACTCACCACACACCCCCACCACGCTACACACCTCAGAGACGACGACACGGGCTTTTTGCATAAACAAAATTACACGTCGTCAAGTCAATGAATATAATAGCGAACATGAACAAAAAAAGTGCGAGTTTCATTTTAATGATTCATTCCAATTGTACCATCAATTTTCAAGTAAATATTATATTCGCAGAAAAATTATTAACAAACACAAACATTTTAGCGTTTATCATAATCATCATAAAGGAACCATGTTTAAAAAAATGTTGGCAAATGAAAATTGTACGACATACGAATGCACCCAGCCCAAAATTTTGGAAACACGTATAAATGTGCTCAAAATACAACAGGTCGGAATCCGATCATAAAAACCAATGTTTCATCAATGGCTTATTAAAAAGAGCGAATAATATTTCAAAGGGGCTAAAAAGGAAATTCATATAATCATAGTGTTTTTCTATAATTATGTAGTAGCTGGGGAAATGGTCTGCAAAATACTTATGAGAAAATTTTACGAGGCGCGAAATCAAATGTATTTGGCAGAAATGTTGTATTGCTTGGATTGGAAGGAATACACGGTCAGAATACACATGGTCATCGAAAGTGAAATGGAAGAAGAGTGTTTTCTGTGAGATCCTATTTCCCTATTTACGGTCGTGTATAATCTATTTTTTGTTCATCTACTCAACACATAGGTTCATATACCACCGGTGTGTTGTTAAAAAGATGCGGAGCAATATCTCACCATGTTATGTAGTATGCATGATTTTTGATTTTTAAATTAAGCCACTTCTCGAACTGAGACAAAATCTATGAAGGAGAGTAAGGCTATTTAGAGTACAGGGACGTGTCTAGGTGAGGGTGGAAGTGCTGAAGGTGCGGGTACCCAACCAAAATGTGCCTATAATGTGAATATAATATATGTAACCATCTCCAAATAATGTATTTGTGATTCTTTAAAAGAAAGTAAATAGTAACCAAGTCAATTGCTGGATATTTATGATAAGAACACAAAAGGAACTGCTGGACAGCTAAAATATTTTATATCACACTAAAAGCTAACAAAACATATGAATTTTCTTGTTCTATCATCCTGCGTGATTGTAAACACCATCCCGATTTAAAATGCTTGGCACAGGCTTCGAAATAAATAAGTATGGATGTACTCTGGTACACAGGAGGGTAACCAGAAGCCCTATATAGCTGGGTATTATGCAGCATCACATCCAGAGCGAAATTGATACCATTTTAAAGCTATGTACGGCCAAAAAAATGTCACCAAACTTAAAAGATAAAGAAAAAAAATTCCTGTCTACTGAATTAAAGAATAGTAGAATGCCTTTAAAACAATCATAGCTTCGGTAAAGTTCATAAATTAATTCATAAATTAAATAGTTATTCTATGTTGAAAGCTGACCCACGTCTTCTGTTAATTATTCAACAAGACTCTGCAATATATAGTGCACAATACAGTGACATATCCAGATATTTTTTTGGGATACCTTTGGCCTTTTCCTTCACTTAAGAATTTGTTGTCCCCAAATTTCGTCTGGATGTGACACTGTCACTAGGGAAGAATTTAATTCCATGAGTTATGGAAAGAAAATACTCACTTTTTGTTGTTTTCATGTTAGCATTTCTGTTATGAAAAACCTATATATTCAACAAAATATTATATTTTTTGCATACGTATGCAAAAACTTAACAGGAAAAAGTTTTACATGCAAAGAAAAATTCATTCCATCAGGCTGATAGAATGAATTTTTCTTTGCATGTGAAACTTTTTTTGGTTGGAATTAAGGGTTCGTGATTTGTGAATTTCGCTCCCAAGAACCAAAAAAATTGTAAAACTTCAATTTTTCATTTTGTTTTATACGAAATAATGATAACTTTAAAATAATCAGACGATACACTAGAGTTAAAGATTGAATTACAAAGAAAAAAAATTCCGTAGAATGTTTTGGTTTGTTTTAAACTACGTCGTTACACATTTACATGAAAAGATATAAAAGAATTACATGGATAGATTTTGTGAATTTAAATATAGCTTTAAACTCAAATGTGTATTAAGAAAAAATATTTCAACACCTGTCTGATGATGTGCTCCCTGTAATGAGTTGAAACAAATGTTGTTCGATATCAATGAAAACATAATAAAATCATTATAATCATCATAGAAATCATCTGATTTAGAAAACAACAGGGATAGTGATGATAACTTCCTATTTCGTGTTCATATTTATTCATGTTTATAATCCTCTTATTATTTTCCCCTACTCCATTTAATGAAGTTCATTCATTCAAAAAGGCAATGCAATAGAGAGACAGCTAAAAGTAATAACAAATGGAATTTCGGTAAATGGTAAATGAATAACCAAGAGTTATTGAAAAAATAAATATCTTTCATTGTTCTTTAAATCATAAAAACCAAGGCACTTATTTATGAAAAACAAATCACATCGCGATTGTACTGTCTGTCTCCTTTTCGTGCACGTGGCCAGGTGCATTAAAAAAAATCATGATTTTTATTTATTTAAAGAAGACGGGCATTGCAGGACGGGCTGTAAGACAAAAATATAATTCCTTCCCTTGTGGTTTAAATTATGAAGCAAAAAGAATTTCTCACAAGAATTTTCGTACACCTAAACAATTTATTCACAACAAGTAATAAATTAAAGATAGATTTTTTCTTTTGTTGTTCAAATAAAAGTTGCTGACATATTAAAAATATTGCTGACGCACTTCTAAATTGTGAGGGCTGAAAAAAATATACAAAAAGTGATTTGATTAATTGTTTTGCTTAAAGCAAATAGTAAGAAATAGGGTAGGATATCTTGATCGAGCATTTGTGCTAGTGACCTGGACTGTCAGAATCTTCCATGAAAGAAGGTTTCGTTTGGCCATGAAACTAATCACCCATGTAATTTTTTTATTGGGTTAAACCTTTTTCATTTGGAAAAAAACCTGCACTTATAATATTCTCAATATCTTACTCAGGCCATCCTTAAATGCAATTTTGGGGCATTCACTTTAGGACTTCATTTAGTTAAGCCTTGGTCATTGTTGATCAGTCTTCAAGGTCATTGCAGATCAATGTGCCCATAGTATGTCATTGTTAGTGACAATTAGCTCTTGGTCATTGTTGACCGTGTAAGTCATGCTCATCATCGAGCTGACTTCATTGAGTCATTGTCGACTCTGGTCATTGTGGACCTTTATACTACTGGCCTTATAGTCATTGTTGACTCATTTTGAGTGATGCCTTCCACATGTCCCGAGTTTTGGCCAAACAAACATACATACTAGCCTGTTAATTGTTTGCTTGCAGTAACCCGACTGAACTTTAAAAATTTGCTCTGACTCTTTACCAAGAAAACTCTTTATCAAGAAAAAATTTTTATTGTTAAAATCATGAGAGAGAAAAACATTTTTTTCTGATAAAACTTACTGATCTCCGACCTTCCAATGCAAAAAATCCAGACTCCTGAATTTAGATACAGACTATTGTTTAAATAGTAGACACTATATATCATTTTGTTGGCTGCAATAGCTTAGTTTATTAAACTATGTGATCTTCACTTGCCTGACTGTTTATCTATCACCGTTTTTTGGTGACTCGGGTTACAGAAAACCAAAAATTACTTAAGGATGGTCCCAAAAACCTTTCATTATTCATTGTAAATTGATTTAACGTAAAAAATGATTGTAGGACTATCAAGCAGACGTTTAGTAATTTCAAATATGAATTATGAATTTAGGCAAAAAGGATGTTTACTGCTATTAAAAAAAAATTCATTGTGAATTATGAATCCTTTGTTCTGTTGAAGCGATATGTTAGTGAGGTTGTGGCTCTTCCTCTTAAACATGCTCAAAATGAGGGTTTTAGGAAAACCAAAATTGTTGATAAAATTCGTATTTATGTCAGAGGTGGAAGTGGAGGTCAAGGATCTCCATCCCTTGGTGGTGTTGGCGGTAAAGGTGGTAGCGTTTTCATAAAATGTTTAAATGGTGCGTCACTTGGTCCATACACCCTTAGACGAAACCGTAGAGTCATTGCTGAACATGGAGGGCATTATAAAAAAGGCCAATTCAGAGCTAAAAGTGGAAAAGATGTATACATTTCTGTCCCTCCTGGAACTGAAATTAGATCAGGAAAAAATGAACTTTTGACAGACTTGAATAAACACAATGAAGTGATAAAAATTGCAAATGGTGGAGTGGGTGGTTCAGCAAAGACTGAAAGCTTTAATGGCCTGAAAGGAGAAAGAAAAAACATTGTTCTGGAACTGAAAACAATTGCAGATGTTGCCCTTACTGGTTTTCCAAATGCTGGAAAATCATCCTTGCTGAGAGTTCTGTCACGTGCAAGACCTAAAGTTGGGAACTATCCTTTCACAACAGTCAATCCTATGGTTGGATCAATCTTTTATTCGGATTCAAGACAGGTATGTTTGTTAATATCGGATATATGTCCATTGCATTATTATAATAGTTTTTCTGCCATTCACTATGGTGGACTAAAGATTACTAATGTAGTTTTAACTTGAAATGTTTCTAGAGAAATAAGGAACAACTGCTGCATTAACAGATAGTCACCATAACCATGTCATATCAGATCACATAAAAAAACATGAAGTGTTTAACTTTAAACGTTTTACTTTTTTTTCAAAATAGTCAACGGTTGACTGAACCTTAAGTTCCTCTGATCCTATAGATATCTGTTGCAGACCTTCCTGGGCTCATTGAGGATGCTCATCTTAACAAAGGCATGGGTCACAAATTCTTGAGACACATTGAACGAACAAAAGTAGTCATCTTAGTTGTTGATATTGATGGTTTTGAAATGAAAGGTCTAATACGTTCACCAATAGAGACGATTATTTTATTGTTAAAAGAACTGGCTTTGTACAAGGAAGCTATATTGTCACGACCACTCTTTCTTGTGGTGAATAAAATGGACGTCGAGAACTCCAAAGAAATGCTTGAGACACTGAAAAAAGAACTCTCTGTTGTCAACGAAAATCATCCTCTCATTTTAGACGAAAACTTTGCTGATGTGATAAAGCTAACATTGAAAAACCTGACCGAAAACAACTTTGAGAACATCATTCCCATATCAACGTTAACTAGTGATGGGATTGTCTTGTTGCAAAAAAAGATATATGATACTGTCCCATTTAACAATGATTATACCTCAGAAGTGATGGATTAGTTTCAGTTGCTATGTTATTTCATGGTTGTGAGAATTCGTTTTTTATAACGTTGCATCAATTAAATTACTAGTACTGTTTTTTTATTTCGCTGTTCGATTTTTTCATTGTAGCCAATAGAGTTAATTCAAGATCTGATCTTGAATTTATTAAAATGGTGGTTGCAGCAGTTTTTATTGAAATTGCCCAGTGGGCAAAATCTTCAAAACGTCTATGAGGAGGAGTGTTTTCTATAGAAATGGCAAGCAATATTGTTTCAATAAAAAAACACTCCTTCACAGAGACTTTTTGAAGATTTTGCCCACTGGGTGGTACAACAAAATCCAGATTCAGACATGAAATTTAGTTTAAAACTAAAAACAATAGAATTTACTCTTTCTTTTATCACTGATTTTTATCAGTTAAACCTTAATTTAACGTAACGTTTAATGATAAAGCCATTTTCACAAATCCAGCTGTCTTCTTGTAAACAACCCAATGTCATGGTCTTGTATTATAGATAATCTTTGCTGGGTCTGAATATGTGTCAAAGAAAATTAAGTATTAATACCCTTTGATGAAAAACAATATAATGTGATTTGAGTGGTTTTCTTTATGTTTGAATTGAAAATTATTGGAATAACAATTTTCACTACAATGAGTTCTTCACGATCTGAAGTTTAGGAAGATGAAATCCCTCAAAATTGTGTTTGAGACATGCAATGAATCATACATGCAAACCAATCTGTGTGTGGATACGTGTGTGTGGTATTTATAATAACATTGATCTTATTATATCTTCATGAATGATTAGTTATAATATTACACTTATAAATCATGGGAGAACAACTGCAACAACTTGCTGAAGTTCTGCAGTATACCCTGAGTGCAAATGCTGCCGAGAGACGGAAAGGTATCTACGGCTTTGAACTTAAGAACATATAGCCTTTAATTTTGTTCTCATGAACATTTTTGTTATTGTATTTTGTTCAAAACTTATATATTATAATAATAATGAATTCTGTTCAATTATATCTCATAGCTGAAGAACATCTGCAATCTGTTGAAGGAACGGCAAATTTTGGACTGATGCTGTTGAATTTATTAACTGCTGAATCAGCATCACCTATTATTAGAACAGCAGCTGCTGTGACCTTTAAAAACTTTGTCAAACGAAACTGGAGAATTGTGAGTTCATTTCAATTATTTGGTTTAAGTACAGGAAACTATTTTTTCCTTACCATTTTTGTTTTCTAATTAGTTTCCATTTCAAATGTGTCCCAAAGTTTTCTCAATGAATATAGTAAACTTTTCATTTCATCTAATTTTGTCACAGATCGACGGTGAACCATCGAAAATTAGTGAAAATGACAGACTGTTGATCAAAAATAACATTGTAGAATTGATGCTGAAAAGTCCTGAGTCAATTCAACGACAGCTAAGTGATGCTATTAGTATAATTGGAAGAGAGGATTTCCCCGAAAAATGGAAGGATTTGCTAGGGGTATGGTAGCAAAGTGTTAATGGACTACATTTTTTGTAGTACTATAGTGACAAGTGGATAAGGTTAAAATGTCTTCTTCATTCTAGAATTTAACGTCACATATGAAAGTTAGTGATAACATGAATTTGCATACAGTAAATGGTGTGCTTCAAACGGCACATTCTTTATTTAAAAGGTAATTCTTGTTTCGTGTCATAAATTGATTAAGAGTAGTTTAATACTCATCACTGTTTCCAATGGTTTTTTATTGATCCAGCCTGCTTGTAATTAACAGCCAAATCCCTCATTCTTATAAAAAGAAGAGGAAAAAAAATAGTTTCTTTACCTCATCGATGAAGATACTTTTTACTTTTCTGCACTACTAAGTCAATGAATTTCTTTTTTAGATTTCGTTATGAGTTCAAATCTCAAGAATTATGGACTGAATTGAAATTTGTGTTGGAAAATTTTGCTTCGCCTTTGCTGAATTTGTTTGAGGAAATGATTGAGAAGATTCCTCCTAAAATTACTTCGCCTGTTGAGTTGAAAGGGATCTTTGATGTCTTGACCGCTATTTGCAAACTCTTTTACAGTTTGAATTATCAGGTAAGATATTTGTTTTTGCCCAAGATATAATATATAATATAAAAAATGCTTTGTTTCAGTTAACATTGAAAAATGAGCCTATCGAATTTATTGCTTGTCTCCTTTGTTTTTGATCATTTAAGACAGTATTTTTCTTACAATAGATTTTCTTTCATGCAAGTAACAAAAATTTAGTTTCTACACTCATCCTTTTGTGATGATTTTTAGCAACACAAGAGAACTTTGATGAAGATAAAAACTGTTGCTTTTATGACATGAAATAGTAATTTTGGCCATTCTGCGGAGTTTGAAAAAAACGTTTCTGGAATCGGCAGCTCTTCTTAGACAGACAAGGGAAAGGGGAGACTGTGTTTGTTTCATTCAGTGTACATTTTTCATAATCATAATAATTTCATGAATAAGAAGAGATCAGCTCTCTCAGTGACAACGAAACACACTTTTTTCACCTCCCAGAGAATCTAGCACAGTATCAGCAATATTAGTACTCCCCATGGGGTTCTTTATTTTGTTTTGTTAAACGACACTACACACTGATCAATTATTTGATTTCTTGTTTGGTGTGAACTTCTTTCAAACTCATTTTTGTTGCATGCAAACCTATATAAAGAAGACCCAATGTCTCCGATAAAACATTTTTCTCATTTTTTATATTTGAAGCTTTAAAATGTGAGACTATTTCATTGTGATTTGTTAATTTAGGACTTGCCAGAATTTTTCGAAGACAACATGAAAAGATGGATGGAACCTTTTCACATGCTTATTATTGCTAAATTTGATGTTCTTGAAAACAAAGTAAGCCTTCTGCACGATGCACAACAACAGACTCTTATACTCGGAGACTCAAATCCACTAACTTTAACATTACATTTATCTTTTAGGATACTGATGAGGCTGGTCCTCTTGAAAAAATCAGATCTCAAATTTGTGATAATGTTGCCTTGTATGCTCAAAAATATGATGAAGAATTTCAGGTATTTTCCCAACTAGCATATTGATCTGCATTGAATGCCGATATAATCACCCTGTTCATAACACCCTAAAAGATATCGGTATTCTTTCTTACCTGTTTACTCAACGCCTACCCATCTATACGATCTTTATTGGTTCACTCAAAAAATGGGTTAAATATGGCAGGAAAGTTCCTTTTTTGCATAACGTGAAGAAGTCAGTCACTTTTAAAAAAGGTAATGAAAGATTTACAAGTTATGTTGGCCAACATCAGCTGCATAATGCTGCCTTGTACATTTAAAACTTACCTGTATTATCAATTAAACTAATCATAATCATAATAATTATAATTTTTCTTTGTTTTTGACACCTATTTATGATAATTTATGCATTCTAATAATTGATCCCATTATTCGTATTATTTATCCAACACATACATCAAAACATTTAACTTTTCAAATTAATTACATGATCATGAACATTCATTCAGGGAATGAAATTTTTGTTGCATTTTAATTTTGCAAGCTGTTGAATTTTGAGGTATTTTTGAGGCAAAATAATTGGTTCGTGGTTTGACCAAAATACAATGTTATTGACATTCTTAACAATTTCACATAATATATGTATAGTTAATCCAGCTTCTTAATTTCACATATGATTTTTAAAGTTTTTTTTGCAGCATTTTAGTTTTGTGGATTTTAGATCTCATCCGTGAAATCGTATGACATGAGATTTTTTTGCCTAACTAGATGCAGTACAGCCCGAAAGAAACATTTCCACGTAAGATAATTAGCTATTGCGAAGAGTCTCCATTTTTAACGTTTTTTTGTTTATCTAACACAAGATTTCCAAAGAATCTTGTTGAAAACATGATGACTTCATGTAACAGATAAAACTTTACTTCATTTCATTATCACAAACTTCAATACTAAATTTCATTTCTTCGCGGACTCGAAAAGTTTCTTTCAGGCTATACTGTACACACCAAAGTTTTTTTATTTCATTGTTATTTAATTATGTGAGAAGGTTGAGATATGTAGCTTCATATAACCCTTTTTTTGTAATATTTTGATTATTTTGGAATGATTCAATAAAAGACTTTCAAATGTTTTTATCAGTTTAATTAACACTTCGTCAACTAAAAATAAAATAAAATTCATGAAAATACAGATAAAATCTTATTTTATTTTCATTTATGACCCCTTAGGAGAGACAAGTAAACCTTTATAAAGTATTAATTACATTTATAATTAACCAACAAAGATGAGTGCACATTTTGGTAGACAATGACTTGATCATTAACATTTTATGTTGAAACCTTTAGTAATTATTAAGTAAATATTTTGCATATAACCAATTTGATATGTAGATAGAAATTTAGAATTGATAAAAACGCCCGGTTGGTTATCAGAATTTGCGTTGCGAATTATATTACCTCAAACATTGTCATCAGTGTGAACGGGCCTGTCCAATTTCAAATACATGAGCAAGGTCTAAGTTAGTGCTGACCTTCAAGCTACAAGACTCTTGTTGTGATTGGGTTCTCTTGTCTGTTTTTTTTATCCTTCTTGATTTTAATATAATTTGAAATTGCTCTGTTACCTAGCCTTATCTTCCAAAGTTTGTTGAAGCCATCTGGAATTTATTGACATCCACAGGGAATGATCTTAAATACGACCTTGTAAGTATAAACACAACTTTGTATTTGATTTTTGAAATATTATTTTTTTTATAATCTTATTTGCATATCCTTATAAAGAAAAGTTGATGACTTCCAAATTTTAGTAAACTTCTATGTCACAAACTTGACATTGTTGTAGAAGTAACAATCTCGTTATCGTTTTTAGTTGGTCAGCAATGCGATCCAATTCCTTGCATCAGTTTGTGAGAGACCACATTATAAAGACTTGTTCTCCACTGAAGATACATTGAAAAGTATTTGTGAAAAAGTGATTGTTCCAAATATGATGTTTCGTGATACAGACGAAGAACTTTTCGAAGACAATCCTGAGGAATATATTCGAAAAGATATTGAAGGGTCTGATATAGATACACGACGCAGAGCAGCGTGTGACCTTGTACGTGGATTGTGCAAATTCTTTGAACAAACAGTTACCAATATTTTTTCACAGTATGTTAATGGAATGCTCCAGCAGTATGGTCAAAATCCCCGAGAAAACTGGAAATATAAAGACGCTGCTATTTATATTGTTACATCACTTGCTGCAAAAAAATCTACAGCAAAACACGGAACTACTGAAACTAGCCAACTTGTTAATTTAGTGGATTTCTTTAATTCGCAAATTGCACCAGATCTTGCATCTCCCAATGTGGATGAGTATCCTGTACTGAAAGCAGATGCAATCAAATATGTCATCACGTTTAGGAGTGTGGTAATTTTTGTATTGCTTTTACTACTTGAGATATGAACTGAGAATCTTGAGCTTGAGGTGTTGCTGCTATAGGCATATTTCCATTTGTCTGCTTTGTAACAGGAATAAATACTTCTTCCCGATTGGTTCACATATTAATTATTAAAATAATTATTAAATTTTATTTCGTTTTCACGTTCCTGTTAAATACAATGGGAAAAAGTTGAAATCAGTTCGACTTTTTCAGGACTCGACAGGGCAGGAACGGGATAGAAGAAATATGCCAATCATAATTTAAGCATTAACGTTTTCCTGTCCTATTCAGTGTTGCATTCAGGACAAGTGAAAACACACCTTTAGAATCTGTGATTTTGAAGGATTGAATGGATTTCCTAAATCCTTGTACACCATTTGCAATACCTAGGCAATACCTATCCAATCTACTTTACTTATCTGTATTGTACCACTTGATCTTTTATTATCCTATGTTTTTAAACAGTTGCCAAAAGATACAGTGATGCAATGTTTTCCCACGCTGGTCAGTTTATTACGGTCAAAAAGTAATGTGGTGCACACGTACGCCGCCAATGCCATCGAACGTCTCTTATTGGTTAAAAGTGAACATGGAAGCAACAAGTAGGGGTTTTCTTTTGCTGATGTATTTGATACTGCAGTCTTTTGAACTTTATAAGTGATGAAGTATGTTAGAATGTAACATTAGTGATGATTTTCACATGGTCCGACATGTCATTTACTGTTATAGATTCACATCACAAGATATTCTTCCATTGCGAGATCAATTGTTCACAAATTTGTTTGCTGCAATGAACTTATCAGGTTCCTCTGAAAATGAATACATAATGAAAGGTTAATTTATTTTCATTCATTCTGTCTTTTTATTTTTAGTAAACATTTTTATAGCCTGGATTAAAACTAACTAAATACCGAAACTATATATAATACTAAAACAATTATAACGTAGTGAATAAATTTTTGAATTCTAACTTAGCTCTAGATTATTTATGAACACTTCCGTTCCTCTGCAAATGCTAAAACATTAAATACCGAAACAGTTTTGATAAAAAAAACCCTGTTTCCCCACCTTTTTTTAAAGGGGATAGTAATCAGAATTGAAACCTTATCTTTCTTGGAAACAAAAGTAACGATTAGTTTTATATCTGTTAGATAACGTACAATTACCAGATAAAATCCATTTAATCTTGTTTGCATTAGAAATTGATTTTGTATTTATGTAAAAGAATAAATTGTGAAAATGAACTATTTTTTTTATATTTCAGCCATTATGCGTGTCACTACTGTACTGCAAGATGGTTTAGCTCCGCTGGTGCCAACAATTATCACCAAGCTGTCTGCAAAATTAGCACTTGTGTGTAAGGTATAATAAACTTGTCTTGTCTGCTACTTATATATTAAGAAGATGTTTGTTAAGAGATTTGAAAACTGCATTATTTACTTATAGAACCCAAGTAAGCCGCAATTTAATCATTACCTGTTTGAAAGCATCTGTACTCTTATCAGGTTAGTAGGCGATATATTGTTTTTTATAGTGAGGAGTTTACCAAACAAACATTTTAAAAGCACTGTAAATAAGTTGGAAATAATGAGACATCTCTCAAACAAACCTTCTTTAACCAAGCAAAATTAAGAGAGTTTCCTACCAAAGTACAAGGGGTTTCACATTGTTTTAGTTCTGCCTAAAGTGTGTAAATCATGATATGGTTGCTTTTGCTGTTATTTCATTCTTGTGGGTTTTGATTGTCAAATTTTGAATGACGATTATGAATGTTGCTTAAAATTTCTGCTGATTCATTTCTTCTGATAAATGTGTTTTCAAAAGAGGGAATAAAGATTTGCTATCTGATATCTGATATGATATCTGATTGCATTAAAAAAAGGCAGGCTATCAGCAGAATGATAATAAGACTTCATACACCAGAGACTTCCAGTACTCCATCATTACTTCATCATTACTCCATCATTACTCCATCATTATTGATAACATTGTTCTATTAAATTACTGAAAAACAGTTAGTGTTCAAAGGGGTTCTTTTTATAAAAACAAAATTCAAATTTGGCTAAAACACGAGAATACGTTTATAAAAAGAATCTTGTAAATTGATCTTGTAACTATGACCTTTCTGAGATTCAAGCTGGGCACAGGTTAATTAAAAATTTATTAAATTTTACGATATCTATATTTTAGAGGTGTTGGTCACACAAACAAGCCATTGGTGTCGAAAATTGAAGAGTCATTATTTCCAGTCATACAGATTGTTCTTCAAAATGATGTAACTGAATTTTTACCATATGTGTTTCAAGTACTCTCGCTATCATTAGAAGTACGTGAAGACGGTGTAAAAGGCCCGTATATGGATCTTTTTCCTATGTTACTTCAGCCAGTGCTATGGGAAAGGACAGGTGATTTTGATATTGTTATTGTTACTTCACACTCCTTTGTGTTTCCCAAGTATGTCATTTAACCCAGTGTTCATTGTCACTTAAATATGTGTTTGAATAGAACCTTTGTAGCCATTATTAGCGTTGGTATTATAAATACCATTGTATTTGTTTAAAGGTAATATTCCAGCCCTCACAAAGCTATTGCAAGCTTATCTTTTACGTGGAGCTAATGAAATTTGCAGCACATCAAATCTAGTGAGTGATTACAAACTATCGTTGTTGGAGGATGAGATTTGTTATTGTCTTTTTCAGGGTTTTTTTTCTGTATTCAAAGTTTTCACTTAATGGATTTGAATGTGTACTAAATTTTTGTTTAAACACTGTATGGTCTTATCAGCAAGTTTTGCCATGTTTATAATCTTCATAACCGTTCATTATTTTTGTTGGGTTTTGTTGTTGTTTATTTTTGTTGTTTTCATGATTACTAATTTTCACTATTATTCCAGTACTCGTTTGAATAGTAAAAAGCAATTCTGATATTGAAAACAAGGCAGAATAGGCCATAACAAAGGGTTTCAACAGAAATTTGGTAAAAGGTGTCTATTAATAATTTGAACTTAGATGCCTTTACTTGGAGTATTCCAAAAGCTGATAGCATCTCGTGCAAACGACCACGAAGGATTTTATTTGTTGGGGAGTATTATACAACATGTACCATGGGCAACATTGGAACCAACATTTAAAGAGATCATCACTTTACTATTTCGGCGTTTACAATCATCGAAAACAACTAAATATGTCAAAGGTAATATTTAGGTCTTTCCACTTTTTTTCATGGCAAAACATTGAAAAAAACATGGCGGGAATAATTTTTTATCTTTTACTTTTTAGGTTTCATTGTGTTTGTATCTTTGTTTGCTGGCAAGAATTCCCCCGAAATCCTGCAGAAAACTGTTGACTCTGTTCAACCTAAGTAAGTCAAAAGTAAAATGTTTTTTGAGGAAATCAGTATCAATTCCTATAAGTACATAAACAACACATAAAACCGAGTCACAGTTAAAAGAAAGAAGGGGTGAAGGTTGATAATGGATGGTTTGCAGAACTGGTGTAAATTTGCAAGGATATGGTGTACGAACTCCCAGGATATAAGAAATTTTCAAACTACATTCCCTCTTTCAGTTTATTTGGTATGATGGTAGAAAAAATTCTGACAATTGACTTGCAAAAGATTAGTGGTACTACAGAACGCAAAATTTGTGCTATTGGTGTAACAAATCTACTCACCAAAGGTATTACATAAAAGTGGTTATGACTGACTTCTATCTCCAAATTTCCATGCTGATTCTTAGTTTATAATTATTTATGTTTGTTCTTTATTCTAAATAGTACCAGCTATGTTTGGGAATGATTATAGTACAAAGTGGACGCCACTATTACAAGCACTGGTTGGCTTATTTGAACTCCCTGAAGATGATACAATCCCAGCTGACGAGCACTTCATTGATGTTGAAGATACACCAGGTACATTTTCGAGAGAGATGGAAGTAAATTATCGATACAACATCAAGGAATTTTCTTGCTTTTGTTTACATTCCGTTTAAATAAACAGATCTGTTTGTATAGTCTTCATATATTTCTATGAACAGTGTTTCTGCTTCAGAGTCTGTGCAAGTTTCAATATTTACCAAACAAAAACATAATGCAAGATGCTATAAATTTATGCTGTTTCGATTTTCAATAATATCATATCACATTAATTTTCCTTACAAATTTTAATTGTTGTCACTTACTGTTCAACATGCAATGCAACGGTGAAAACGTTATGTGGATATATTTACTGATTTTGTTAGGTTATCAAAATGCTTTCTCACAACTTGCTTATGCTGGTAAGAAGGACAATGATCCATTTAAAGAAATACTGTGTCCAAAAGAATATCTAGCTAAACAGCTCTATCTGTTATCGGTATCCATTCCAGGAAAGGTAATACAGTTTTCCTGTTTCACTGTTATTATTATATATGACTTGGTGTTAAAAGCCCGTCATTAGATGTTTGTCTTTGAAAGTTTGAACTTCTCAAAAATAGCGCTGATCAAGACCTGTTTTTCCTGTTTAGCTTGGTCCGTTAATCTCACAAGGATTAAATCCTGAAGCGTCAAACTTCCTCAAGGGATATTTCACAAAGGCACAAGTGCATCTGGCATGATGGATGAACCGTAATGGAATTTTTAAGTTTTCCAAATGGATTGCCATTTTGAAACTGGTCTTAAACTTTTTTCTCCCTGAAAGAAAAAATCAACTCAGTGAAGAAAAACTACATACTAATTAATCTATTGTAAAACATTCAGTTTTTTGATTGAAATATTCTTCAAAAACCCAAGTTGTCATACTTTTGTTTTACCTACACAGAGTTTAGATCAAATTGACAATGCAATGGTGGAGCTTAATATCACTTAGATTCCAAGAATGCAGTACTAAAAGTTCTCACTCACGATAGTTCTTAAATACACTAGTATTGGTCATGCTGACTTGTTTCATTCTTAATTTAGGAGAATTAATGGTAAAGTATTAACTTTGGCTAAAATTACTCCTTATTTATAATGTGAATTAACTTACATAAATAAAAATTCATAAAACGTTTTAACTAGCTCATAAATAGGCTTTTATAATTTTCATATGATCAAAATAGTGACATCACAGGTGTTTCTGCTTGGCATATACAGAATCAGATGAAAACAAAACAACTAAAAGATAAACATGGATTCTTCAAAATGATATTTCTGAATCTTTAGACTCTACTGTTTCAAAATGTTCTTCAACTATCATTAACGTTCAAAAGGATTTTATGATAATTTTGTTAAGAAACTGAAGCCAAAATTAGAGAAACACTTTGTATACATGAAGCTTCTTCTTGTCCATTCTTAACAAGTTTTTAAGTTGAAAAATTGTGAGATGTAAAGTACGCCTTGACAATTTAAAAGAAAAATTTGAAAGAACTTTAAAAAAAGAAGTAAAATGAAAATTATATTACCCACCGCTACTGATTCGTTATGATGATTCGTTACTGATTTGTTATGGTGATTCGTTACTGATTCGTTCTGCATTTGTAAAGAAAGGATTAATGTGACCCTGTGGTGTCACAACTTTCAAAGTGTAAAAAACTTATAACCCCTTATAACTTACTTACCTAAATATGTTCAAATTTTACACAGACCCATATTTTTAGGCCACTGTTAGTTAATAGTTTGTTCATCTTCAATCATGTAGGAAATATTATGGTGGTGTGTGTGCACAAAAGTCTTGATAATAAACTTTCATGGGTTATTATTGATACTTATGACCATGCATGCATTTGAAGATGAACAAACCATTAACCATTTATCCAGCACTTGATACAGGATTGCTGCTACTGATGTGTGCCTCGAAGGAACAGTTCATACTACACAAAACTATTATTATGATGGTTAATGTAGATATGGTAGTTCTTATGGATATTAATCTTTATGACTTCAATTATTATTCTAGATATATGAAAAATACACTTTAAAAAACTATGAAAAAAAATCAAGAATTGTTTTTATGCCATTATGATATTTCATCGTTTTCAAAGCCATTTCAGTTTTTGTCTTGTGTTGGCGGAGTGTTTGTATTCTATCTGATGTATGGATACTGCCAGGTAACAATTTCTCATTATTATTTCTCATTAGAAACAGCTGTAAAAGCCTTAAATGCTTTCCTATTCATCTGCGTACCCAATTTGAATTTCGCATTAATGATTTATTTCAGGAACTTATCTTCAATATTCCCGGTTTTAAACCATTTGGCTGGTACCTGACACTGGTGCAATTTGCATTTTATTCAATTTTTGCAATAGTTGAGATGATGCTCCTTTTACCAGATAAAACAAGACGGTAAGGAAATATTATCCAAACCGCCTTTTATTTAAAGTGATGAGATTATGTTTTGAACACCATCCTAATTGAAGGTTTGTTCAAGCTTTCACCTTCCCTTATTTTGATCTATTCCTTGAAGGTTTTCTATATTAACACAAGATATATCATTCATCATAGACTCAATGTCTTTAAGTGTTCTGAAATTGTTAGCGAATTGGACTATCATCTTCAATTTCTGTTATAGAATTTGAACTCCATCAACACTATTTGAGATCGAAGTGGTTCAAATCGAAAAAAAATTATTTTGATGCTTCTTCAGCCATACCATTTTGAAACTGAAAAACAATCTATTACAATCACTATTCTTTTTTCCTTGCTGCAGGGTCCCTTTAAAGACATATTTTCTATTGGCGTTCCTCACTGTTGGTACGATGGGCATGTCGAATTCATCCTTAGGATATCTGAATTACCCAACTCAAGTCATATTTAAATGTTGCAAACTCATACCTGTAATGTTTGGAGGAATTTTCATTCAGGGTTGGTTTTACTTATGGAATATAATAACCGTCTATCTTGTAAACATCTAAGCAATTCATTTTCTGTTGTTGAATGCATACAACATCTTCAAAAAGCTGAATTATTGAATTAACAAAAAAATAATCAGTTGAGCAACATAAAAAACAGGAATTTCAACTTACAGTAAATCTAAAAATGAACACAGTAGAAAATTTAAAGTGAAAAGTATTTATTATGAATTACGATCTTTTAGGTAAAAAGTATGGGCTATTGGACTTCCTTGCTTGTACTTTGATGAGTGTTGGTCTCACTCTTTTCATATTAGCTGACTCAACTGTCCAACCGAAGTTCCATTATATTGGTAATATATTTTCCTTCAACAAATTCACTTTGTTAATTGAATAAAGAAGGTTGGTCTGGTCCAGCATAATTCAAAAATTTTTGATTTTAGATTTAATATTTTTACAAAACTACTTCTGGTGACCTTTTTGAGGGAATAAAACTGGTGATTAGTCCGGGGAATTTGGTCACTAATACTTAAAATTAGTCACTTTTCTCCAACTAAATTAGGATTTTAGAAAAGAACTGTTGTTTCAGAAAATTATTAGTTGCATTTTTTGTTGGGGAAATCTATGGGGAAAATTTGGTCACTACCGTCTGAAATTGGTCACTTTTCCCAGTTTCCTTTCCCTGGTAAGGTATCCTTTTCCCTAATCAAGTGTAAAATCTGAAGAATTAATAAGTTTTGTAGTTAATTGATCAAGTTTGGATATTCATATATGTTTTGTTTTACAGGTGTTATTTTCATGTGTTTGGCCTTATGTTCTGATGCTATCATTGGAAATGTTCAAGAAAAGTCAATGAAAATATTTGAACCGAGTAACACAGAAGTTGTAAGTAGTCATTTCTATCGTAGGGTGATGGTATGCATAGTCGGAACCCCACCACCTCCCCTTATTAAGATCCAAGAATTTTAAAAAGGGGGACATTCTAGAAATAGGAAGGGTTGGGGGGATAAACCCGCTTTTCAACTGTGGTATGTACTTGCCTCATTTCATTGTGTGGTCAACACTTTAATAAAAACCAACCACTCAAAATATTGCATCTTGTTAAAAAAAGGCTTTTCAGATCACATTGTTAAATTTTCAAAAGCTAAGTTATTTTGTTTTTTCTAGTTTTTCTTGTTTTGGCAAGTTTATTTTTACTTGAGAAAAACTTGAAAGGTTAAAGATGCGAAATAGGGCTCAATCATTTGACGGTTTATATTAGGTTCTCTATTCATATGGCATTGGATTCTTTTACATCCTGCTTGTATTGTGTGTGCACGGCACCTTTCTTGATGGTGTCCATTTTTATAACCAAGTAGGTGACAATGTTTTAATTCCTCAAGTTTTCACAAAATGCTCATTTAAATATCTAACAAACTTTGCCTCTTTGGGAGTTGTTTGACGTTTCTTGTTATTGATTTTTAGGAACCGGTGGAGAAATATGGTTACACATTTCTCTTTTCACTGAGTGGTTATCTAGGTATCACTTTCGTGTTAACAATGATTCGAGTTTCAGGGGCATTAGTTACTGTCACAGGTAATAATTATTTCTTTGAATAGATTGGGACATAGGTGCTATTATGTTCAGATAGAAATGAAAACAATTTTGTTTGTATCAGATTTTTTTTTATCATAGAAATCAAAAACATGTGTGTATAGATTAAGATGTTTTTTCCACTATTAATTGTTTTTTTTTAGTATCATCAAGCTCTCATACCTTTTGTTTGTTATGTATCATCCAACTAACTTCTAAGTTGGATTCATTTTAGTCACAACCTGTAGAAAAGCTGTAACTATAATCCTCTCTTTTCTGCTGTTCACAAAACCCTTCACCATACAGTAAGTTTACTCTGTCTGTTAGTAACTTATCTGATGAGTTTTTAAAGTTGTGTTGTTCCTACCACTTCTACCTCTTGCCATTTCTGATACTTGAGAGTTAATGTGTGTTTTGGTGTTGTCTATATAGTTATGTTTGGTCTGGATTCATTGTTTTACTTGGTATTGCCATAAACATTTACTCAAAAAACCGACATCAAATGAACAACCACTTAATCATGATTTTGCATCATCCAATGGTTCATTATCTTTGTGCGTCCTGTCGTCCAAGAAAGTCAAAATTGGTAATTAGCGTATAAAATGACGGTAGCAAGAAAGAATCAAAATTTGTAAGCCTACAGCGTTTTGTATACAATTGTTTGGTACCTGTCATTCTTTTATGGCACAGAGAATTCAGTAATGAGAACCTTGCTTATCTGTATGCTCTGCAATTTCAACAGAAAAAAGGAATAGAAGAACTTGTTAAAGGAAACCTTTGGTAACTCAAAAGATTGAAAGCAAGCAATTTTCTTGAAATTTTCTTTTTTATGCAATTGAAGTCATTGATCCTGTTGACTAAGAAGTAAATGTTTGTTCATTTAGAATTTTTCTAATGTTTACACTAGAAAGATGACTTAATTATGCGTTTCCCAAATTCTATAGTGTCCCACGGAAAGTAGGCGTTTTAGCATTAACCAAAGCCTGTTTTTGATTTAAGACCTTACTATAATACAACTATAGCATGTGATCATGAAACTACAATCAGTGACAAAATATGTTGACCAAAGCTCAGTCTTCAAAGAAAATACCCCCTCCCCCAAAATCCCCAATTTCCTTAACGATGTCGTAGCGGTCTTTCCGCTTTCTTACCAAAACATCAGGGGCGTTTTCCAATCTCCAGGTGACACTGACCAAGTCGCACAGAGCTTTCGGTGTTGAGTTAACAACAAAGTTGAAGAAGTCAGACTCACCACAAGCCTTTGTTTGATTGGCAGCTAGCAGAAGTTCATCCTCAGTTCTTATGTTCTTTTTCACCAAGAAGTCAGCTACATTGTCTCTGCTCAAACGCCTGCATGGATGCAGGTGGATGCTTCTGATGCACAAGAAAACAAAAGCGACTTGCGCTTCGCAATTTTGCTTTTACTGAAGCTGTGCATAGCCTTGTTGGTTTTGGGTGTGTGTATTGTATCCAACTTGGTATGACCAGTGCTGTGGAGTACTTCATTGATCAGCTTGTTCTTACAAACATAACAGTATGCAGCCACATAGCCACAGTTCTTTGTGGAAAAGTTAACCGACACTCCACTCTTTTCGTACATATAGTTTTTGATTGGGTTTGTTGGAAATTGCTTTGGCTCCTTTTCAAATGTTAATCATCCATTCTTGTCCTTCTCAGAAAGTAGCCTTTTCTTTCTTGACTGGCGGTACTTAAAGCCGTTCTTTCGAAGAACCTGGTAAATAGTTTTTAATGATTCATGGTACAGCCCAGTTTCCTCCTTTATTTTCCTGGCACTGAAGGAACCCTCTCTTTTCGTAACCTGAATAGTGTTTGTATGATCAGTCGTTCGCCTCGGTTGATCAGTTTCTTCGGACAGCTTACCTTCTGTCTAGTGTCTAGTCTAGTCTAGTCTAGTGGCAACGCTCCGTTTCGAGTGCTGGGGGTACAGAGTGCCGAGCTTTGCACAACTGACCCCGTATTCCTAATGGAGAATTTTCGACCTTATGCTTGTCTTTGCATTAATCCGTACCATTATATAATATCGTATAAATATAATCTTATCCTCTGAAAAAGGAAAAACAAAGGTTTTTTTATTTTTTGCACTACGGTATTTTGTTGTTTTATTTACCTTATACATTAGGTAAACAATTGGTAGTGTAAACAACAATTAACAGAATTATTGTAATCATTCATTCGTACTCGAGAACCCATTCCATAACACAACAACATAAAACCAGAGAGCATCACCACAAAAAAATGATGTAGTAAAAATTCTAAACTCAACTTTCATCAGACAACCAGTGACAAAATGTGTGGGCCAAAGCTCAGTTTTTCAAAGAAAATACCCCCTCCCCCAAAATCACATCCGTCTGCTAAGTTGAGTCTGAAAAGAAAATCCCCTCGTTTCATCTCTTTATCGGGTTTGATAGATTTTGGCATTTGCTTTCTGTTACTCCTGACTGTTCCAACTGCATAAATTCTCATTTTAAAGAGTTTATCGATCAGAGTTGGGCTATTGAAAAAGTTATCAAAGTACACCATACAAAATGTATTCTCTAATTTTCTAGTCAACTGCAACACAACACCTTTTCCAAGATTGACTTCAACATCCTTTTTCTGACCCAAATATATATCAAATTTGTACAGGTAGCCAGAACTGCTCGCACAACGAAACCACCACTCATACCCCGATTTGATAGGTTTCAGTTGAAGATATTGTCTCGTTGAAGAACAACCTTTAAACTTTGTCATGTTTTCATCGATACTTTGTTCTTTATTGTCACTAAAAGTGTCCACTAAACGCTGTGTTAAAATGTTTGATAAGAGGTCAAACTTTGTAATCTTTGTCAGCAAAATGAAGGTTCTGTAATAGAGTTTAAAAGCGTGAATGAGTGAAGACATTTTGAACACCAATATAACCAATAAGTGAAGAAGGTTTTGGCTTCAGGATGGAGTTCGTCGGCAATGAGTGGTCGCGATAACTCATCCTGATCTTCTTCTGTATAAAACCCCTTTGCGACGTACACCGTATCGTCTCCATGTAGATCCAAACCGACTGTGGCAATGATGTCTTTAATCCGTTCGTCATTCAGTTGACTTCGTTGGATGTCGAATAATTTGAAAGGTTCTTTCAGTTGAGTGGTAATTGCTCTTTGTTTACGAGGTTTAGCTTTCGTTGTCTTTCCTTCGTATTCCTCTTTTAATTTTGCACCGTGTTCTTCGGCGGTTTTCCTATCATCGGCCCATAAAGTAACATCGTCATCGTCCCTCATCGGGCGCCAGGTTGGACTCTACAATTTTTCTTCGGTCTTCTCCTTCTCTATAACCAAATTTTCTTGCCGCTGCACTCTTTACTTTCGCAATAAGGAGGGCCATGGTAATAGAGATTTCTTTAATTTCTTTTCACGGAACCGCGCAAGTCTTGCTGAGCAATGTTTATGGGTTAATTCCCTTGACAGCAACAATGTAAAACACGAAAACTACACAAGTTTCAATGATATATGTTTCTTTCGTTTCGATAAATGTTCTTTAATAAATGATATATAAGTTTCCAATGATAAAGTTGTTGATAAAGTAAAGTTCATAAAATGATCATGAAACAATCTACAGATACTTGAGTAGATAAGAAGATACAAAATAAACCAAAGGTTAGCTATTCCTTGACTTGATTGAGTATTAAGATGTGTATCATATAAAATAAAGTGAGTACTGCCCAAAAAAAACTAAAATGTTGAATATATAGCTTTTATAGTGAAACATGATCTTCCTATTGTTTCCAGAACAATAAGACGACCATGTGATATTTACAAAGATAACAAAGGGTTTAAATAGATTATTGACTTAGTGTCAATTTACAAGAGGATGCAGGCTTTCAAATCCGACCTCTATGATCGCGAGTCCTTTCTGACTCGCGTTACTTTCCTTACGCGAGTCCTGGGAGTCCAAATAAAAAATCATGTCGAGAGTCCAAATGAGGAAATTTGTATCAATGTCACTTCAAATCTCTGAGTTGAATGGTAGACGATTTTGGAAGTAAACTAGTAAACTAGTGTCACGGAAGTGTTCAGCTTAAGCACGGGGCAAATGTGTCAAACTACTCATCAAACAAGTCATCAAACTGTTTGATGAAAATTTTTGAAAGTTTGATGAAATTGAATTTAGCATTTGCATAGACTCATCAAATAAGTTTTTATCAAAATATTCGAATCGTGTGGTCCATTCATTTATTTTCAAAATGGCGGCATCTGATTTAGCAGCACTTGTTGTGTTAAATGAATTAATGGATTCAGATGATGAAAAACCTCGGCGTGGAAAAACACGAAGTTGGATAAAGCGAAGGGAGGAAAAGGGCTACTTCAACAACATCATCAAGGAACTTAAAGTTGAAGATCGACTTGGGTTCAGGGAAATGTTTCGGATGGACATAACTGATTTTGAGTTTATTTTAACAAAAATTTCGAATCGAATTTCACCAAAAGAAAGGCTTGGTGGGACTAATCCTGTTAATGCAGATGAAAGACTAGCACTAACTCTTCGGTTTTTAGCTACTGGCGAAGCATTCGGATCATTAAGCTTCCAGTTTTGTATATCATTAAGTGCTGTGTCCTATATCATCAAAGGTTGTTGTAAAGCCATTATAGAGAGAATGGCGACTGAATTCATCAAAGTCCCTTCTTCCAAAGAGGAATGGCTAGAAATTTCTCAACAGTTCGAGGAAAGATGGAATTTTCCGCACGCTCTAGGAGCAATTGATGGAAAGCATGTCAGGATTAAACAACCTAGGAATGGTGGTTCGTTTTATTATAACTATAAACACAATCATTCTATCATTCTAATGGCTATAGCAGGTCCCAAATATGAATGTTTGTATGCAGACGTTGGGTCTAATGGAAGGGTAAACGATTCAGGTGTATGGAATAAAACTTCTTTGCTCCAAGGCATAGAAGATGGTACAGTCATTCTTCCCAACGATGAAAAGTTATCCAATGGCGAAGATGTACCTTACGTGTTTCTAGGAGATGATGCATTTGCCTTGAAAAGGTACATGATGAAGCCCTTTCCCCAGCAAGGATTAACCCAAGAGAGAAGGATTTACAATTATAGACATAGCAGAGCTAGAAGAATTTCGGAGAATCTCTTTGGCATTTTGGCAAATAGATGGAGAGTTTTTTTCACAATCATTAATTTGGAGCCGAAAAAGGTTGAAGATATCATTTTTACTGCACTTATTGTACACAACATGCTTCTCAATAGCCCAAATTCTAGAAATGTTTACCGCCCGCCCTCTTTTGGTGACACTGTTCTTGAAGATGGAACAATATTAGAAGGCGAATGGCGAGAAAATTTGGAATCACTCGACTCGTTACAAGTTCCACATACTGGACATAATGCAAGCATGAGCGCAAAGTCAGTTAGAGAAACCTTTATGAACTATTTTATAACAGATGGGGCAGTAGAGTGGCAGTGGAAATTTTGTTAATTTTGTCATAACGTATCAGTTCTTTTATCTGCAAAAATATCAACTAAAACTATTAAATGTAAAAGTACTTTTTTGTGTTCATTGATTCATCATATCCATGTAAGACTGTCCTGTGTTGGATTGTAAATTAACATAGTTGCCTTGATTTCCTCCGTTTCTAGATTGTGGATATTGTTGATGTTGCTGTGTCGAAGACGAAAAATAGCCAACTCTAAATTCTTGCGGAGCTTCAGCTTCCATTTCAATATCAAACAAAATATCTGAAATACGTTTTTCGGCAATTCTTCTACCACGTTTATTCAACTGTGACAGTTTCTCATCAACGTATGTAGCAAAAGCGGATATCTTGGGTTTTTGTGGTGATTTTTCGTCGGGGATCTTCTTGGCATTGGATGCAATAGCATCGGTACACTTTGAAAGCAAGTCAAGTTTCTGTTCAGCTATTGTCTTTTTTTTATTCTTGGGTGAAGTGATTTCCAATTCATCTTCAGAATCACCTGTTGCTATACTGATTCTCTTTAACGTATCCCTGCTTTTTGAAGCTCCGATTACCGGTATCAAGAAGGCTAGCTGTTGGTAGTGGGTCCATTTGCTGACGTAAAGTTCGTCAGTCGCTTGACCACTTTTTGTGGCTCTTTCTTTACTGACTTCTTTCGAGAGGTTTGTTCTTAGGCTGTTTATCTTTGTTTTTATCGAAGCAATTGTGGTATCCAAAGCAGTCGCTATTTCTGAATATGCTATTTCCTTCAAATCGCGTTTCTTGTAGTCCTTATCATAGATATCCCACAAGCAAGGTTTGTTTTCAAGTAATTCAATGAGGGAAGTAGTTTCTTCCTCTGTCCAGTCTTTGGCTCCTTTGGATTTATCATCTCGTTTTGTTTCCTTTTTCGTGCTATTCGTTTTCTTCTCTGTCTTCTGCTGCTTCTTTGTTTTGGCAAATAAATCACCATTTTTCATTCCGTTATCTTCACTTTCTGATGAAGACATTTTGAACCAACACCGCAAGACTGAGACTGTTTACTTTGTGTGTCATGAAATGAATTTGAAATTGAACACATTCGAAATTTAAAAATTCGAACGCTAAAACATTCGAAAAACCCTCCATCGTCTATGTTTTGCACTCATCACAGTGTTTTTATAAAAATAGTTTGATGTAATTTACTGCAAATGCGACAAACCGTCATCAAACCTCCAAATTTGGTTTGATGGGCCAATTTTGTTTGATGAAAAGTTTGCTCGCCATCAAACTTCATCAAACAGGATTTTTTTCTTCTTTTTTCATTTTTCCAAAAAAGTCGCGTTTGATGGTCAATGCAAATGCATCAAACTGACCATCAAACTCGTTAGTTTGATGGAGTTTGATGAGTAGTTTGACGCATTTGCCCCGTGCTTTACATTACGCGAGTCTACTTAGACTCTCGTACCTATGCCTTAGGCGAGTCCTTACGCGAGTCGGACTCGCGGACTCGCGTTGGATTTGAAAGCCTGCCACCATTGAACATAGACAATACAGATAGAAATATACAATAACAGATTCCTAATTGACAAAAAGCCCAAAAGACTTTCTAATGCTGATGTGGCATGACACCGTTTCCAAGGAAAAATAGTTATCCTCATGTACGAGTTTTAAAATTGCCATTTTACTACTCCTTGTGTGTTTGTGTGCACATCTTTTTAATTCTTTCTCGGAGGATTTTCTTTCTATCAGTGTTGCACTGTGAGTTCACATTTGTATATGGGACAAGTTCGTGTAAGCTGGTTTTGCAAATAATGCTTTGCACCCACACTAAACAAACAAACAATATTGATAATGTGCAGTATACAATGACCTTTCCGGTTTCTTGATCCGATATTCCATGTTTCCAGTTATTTGAGATTATACTGTCTAAATACTTCAAATTCTTTATTTTTGCTGGGTTTTTATCAATTTCTTAGATGTTATCTGAATGTAACTAGTGCTAGATTTTCGATTTTGATGTTAACGTTGTGTTCTCAATCTACTATAACTGTATTTACCTGTTTAGTAAATAACTTTTTGAATATATATGGCTGAAGTTTCAGTGCCATGAATTTCCTATAAGACTGCTTAAATATTCTCCTTTTTTCTGTAATATACAACAAAATTCCATTCCATTTTTATTTTCAGTAAAAATGTTCCATTTTTAATCGTTTTTAGAAAACTGGTTCTTGTCGACATAGCGATACTTTTTTTTCTTTTAAGATTTCCAGGTGATAAAGAATTTATTTATTATGAGTGCCATCTTTTCATAAAAACCAAATATTTAAAAGTGGCGTACATGTGTTCGCAGGAACTGATGAGTTAACATTAACCAACAAAAGCGGATTTTGATACACACTCGTACTCACGACCACACAGGCCTCAGGCCTGAAAGAGTAATTGAGTTTAACCTACATCAAACCTTGAAAATTGTAATATCCTGCTGAATGAATTAACTATTAAAAAAAAAAACGAAAATTGAATTCGTCATTTCTTAAATTTGATGAAGTCGTCTTAATAAGTATTCACCAACTCGTTAATGTCCCTTTGGTGCTGCTATGTCATCAAAAAGCAAATAATTTTCAAAATAGTCATTCCAGCATTGTTTTGGGTAGTCAATATCCAAAACATAAAACAATGCCAATAGGTTAACAACAGTTTCGTCAATTTCGGATCTTACAATTTGAGTAACTAGTGTACGTCCAACCATCGATGTTGTATTCAATTTGTCTAACAAGATTAAACGTGCACGTAATATAATATTCCACAAAGCGGTCACTTCTAGAAGCCTTTTTATCGTGCGAGAACCATCGAATTTGGGAAACGCTTCAATTTAATCGTGTGATTACGCCTTGTGTACTGTTCCTCAAGAGTAAGCACCCATTTACACCTCTCAAAGTTCAAAACAACAAGATTTACATCTCTCAAAGTTCAAAACACCCACCAAGGGCTTAATAAAATGACGCTACGTTTAAATGGGTGTTTATTTGGATTTATTTTTTTATTATTGACCAATTGTTCATCAAATACAAAACATTTCCGCTATTTTAGCGTTATCAATGTGATCGTATTCTGATAGACCTTTCCGAAATTCTGTATGACTTTGTTTTCAATATGATAATTGCTTTTAACTACTCCACCCGGGAAATGAGATAGTAACTAACTAATTGAAATTCGGGAAGGTCCATTGCGAACTTTAACTTATATAATATTTAAATCATTTAAGAAATACTTTTAATTTATGAATATGATAATACATATGAGAAATTTCATTGCATCTATGGTAAGAATGAAAGGGGTTTTAGTTCCCAATGCAGTGAACCCTCTCCATAGTGGAAATTTCATATAGTGGACACTTTTTGCCGAAGCGGAAAACTTTTCTCCTTAAAGTTCAAACCTCTACTGAACGGACTCTTCCTTATAGACAACATTCCCGATGGTGTACACTATTGAGAGTGTTGACTGTAATAACCTTGTCAATTGACGTTTATTTCCAAGGAAACAAGAAACAAATGCCAGACACTTGTTGTTGTCGTTGTTGTTGTTGTTGTTGTTGTTGTTGTAGTTTTGACGACTTTGTAAACGTATATTCCATATAACATATATTCCATTTACAAACGGAAGTAGAATTTCTATTGTAAATTATTTAGTCGTATTTATTCTTCTAAAGAAGATTTATTTATCATCACTACAACATTTCTGATGTATTTTTAGGAACCATAAACATGAAAGAACTAGATCGTTACATAAACCTCAACCTCCACTTAAGGAGAAACGCTTCAAGCAGATTAAACAAAGGTGGAGGGTGTAAGTTAAACAAAGGTGCAAGTGTTTATGTTTTGTTTCGGATCTTCTCCACCTCTCCTAATTTGACTACTTGATGCACCGAATAATTTGTTACAGGTCGGCCTGAGAATCTACCTAGGTTACAACGCGCAAAGAAATAATCGTATAGCCAATTAGAATTGTTCATTGAATGTATGATGTCCAAGTTTCGTCTTATGGAGTTCCATGTTGCTAAATGCTCTTCTCCGTAGTGATTTTCCATCGTTGGGTTCCTCATCGAATGGGTCATAATTTGCTCTCTGTGCTTCAAGGAACGTTTCATCTTCAAATTGGTAGATGTTGAACAAGGATCTTCCTATAACATCAAGCGTAGTTTAAAAATGTCATTAAAGGGGCTACGACACAAATCACGTGATCTTATGATTTATGGTGCAGCACCGAAACACAATTTGAGGCGAGAGATGTGATAACAATATGGCTGACGGTTAAAAAAAAGTAAACAAACACAACAATCACATGATTCATGTCATTGCCCCTTTAAGATTTATTTTCTAGCTAAAGACCACCAACGTTCAAAATGAATTTTGTAGGTCAAAAAAAATTGTCCCGCATTAGAAATCATGATTATAAATTACCTTCTTGGCCCTTTTTACGCCGGCTCTTCTTAATGGCATTAATTTCTATGACTTGGCCGACGTTAGATAATTGTCTGTGAAAGTTTAACCATGAACTATTAAAAAATAACGCCAACCAAGACCGTCGTAAAAGGGGCCAGCGTAACTTTAGGCAACTCTCTATGGATTCGATGATGGATGTAGAGGTAATGTTTGGAGGACGGTGGAGATCTCAGTGAGGGTACGTCGCAAACCTGTGATACTATCCATTTTTTGATCAGGTTTTTAGGAGGTCTATAATATTCCATGATTCCAATTTTCTTAAATGTAATATTGTCTCAGTGCAACGCAACTCACGTGATCACTTTACTCGCGGTCCCTTCGATATAGCTCGAGTTCAAGATAGCGGAAGTTGACTGTAGTGACCTTTTAGCTCACGGTGGTGAGGCAATACACCTTTCCCGAATTTCTGTTTAAACACCATGTTTTGACCTAGTTACTACACCCAACCTCGTCTTTATGAAATTTATTGTTTGAATAATGTTTTAACTTTATTACTTAGTAATTATTACTTAAAGTCCCAGTAAAATGATAAGAGGTTATTTTGATATCCAAAACGAGGTCGGGTGTAGTAACTAGGTGAAAACACGGCGTTTAAACAGAAATTCGAGAAAGGTGTGTTCATTTGATTTTTCCATCTAAGAAGCGGACCCTAAAAAAAAAATTCAATCGTTTTTGTTGATACGATCCAAACTATAATATGTGTATACCTCTCTGTCTGGTTCGTTCGGTTTCTTTGAACAAGTTAATGTTCTCTCTTATCTCGTGAAACTTTTTCATCAGTTTCCTGTCTTCTTCTTTCAGCTTTTCCTGAAAATACCAGGTCATAAGCAAGTTAATAACATCAATGAAAAAAAGGGGGTTCTGATCTCGGTTCCTTATTATATAAGAATTTGAGTGTGATCGGAGCAGATCAAGTAATATTCAACCTCGAACTCGGGGTCTTTTGCCTTTTCTGTATACGGATGGCGGCAAATCGGTATATCGAAAAGGCAAGAGACCCTGGGTTCGAGGTTGAAGTAATATTATGATGTAACTTCTCATTCCTAATGGTCGCTGAACAACATTGTTTTGACTTATGTTAAAGAAAAGTTATCTGCATATCACATATATAAACTGTTTTCACGTTTTAAACCATCACAAGTACACAGCCAGGAGAAGCTTCCACACGAACACACAAAATTAACTAACTGAATAAATTTTCTAAAAATCTTTCCAGTGAAAGTTAGTGAAAGAGAAGGACTTACAACTTTTATTGATCTATTCAAATAAAACGCGTCTCGGTTTATTGAAATTTTTACAAAATTTTTATATTTTTCTTCCTGTGAATTTTTCTTATAAGATGTATCAAGTAAATACTACATAACTCGTTAAAATTCGCTGAAACCACCCATCAGACATCTTGAAAACATTAAGCAGTAGTTTTTAAGTACTAATAAAATTCGCAGATTTATATGCAATTCACATTTCTTCTAATTTCTTTGATTTTCCATAAACATTCGTATAAACCCGCCCATGTCAACCAATATCCAGTGAAATGCGAGACATGCTTTATATCGAAGGAATGCCGAAATAAAAGATTTTAACAATAGAATTGAAAGGCTTTAGAATATAGTTGTAAGTCCTTCTCTTGTTATACGTCCATAGACTTACAAATAGTATGGAAACTTGTGTCCTTAGAAACTTCAAGTCTAGATACGGAAGCCAATATCTGCCACCTATGTTATGCAGTTATTATAAGGTTTCTACTGCGCAGTAAGAATTTGCTACTGCGCAGTAGAACATCTGAAACAATGGATTTGATGCATTACTGCGCATTAAGATGTATTCCTACTGCGCAGTAAAAGTATTGCTACTGCGCACTAAAGAAGTTTCTACTGCGCAATAGTGATTATTGTAGTGCGCAGTAAGAGTTTCGTTAATGCGCAGTAGCAAAATGCTTACTGCGCACGAAATAAATTCTTACTACGCACTAGAATAATTACTACTGCGCACTAGAATATGTCTTAGTGCGCAGTAGCAATACCTTTACTGCGCAGTAGTTAAATTACTACTGCGCAGTAGTAAGTTCTCTACTGCGCAGAAGTGATTTTTCTAGGGCGCAGTAACAAAATCACTACAGCACAGTAGTTTTAAGATACTGTACACAGAGTAGGTTACATTTTTCCACATTACATTTTCCTGCAAATCTGTTTTTCCATCATATTTCCCCTTATATTGTGTTCTTCGCTACCATTTACTCTGAATCTTATAATGCGAAACTACGTATTATTACTGCGCAATAGAATGTACATTATTGCTTCTGAAACAACTGTTCATTACTGCGCAGTAGCAATTATTCTACTGCGCCGTAACGAATTTTTTACTGCGCAGTAACAACATGTTTTAGTGCGCGGTAACCTTTTAATAACTACAAAACATAGGTGGCAGATATGGGTTTCTGTATTTAGATGACGAAATTCTCTTTTAAATAAAGCATTTAATTTGAAAATGTAAAAAATACGATTTTTTACGATATTTGACATTTATCTAGCACTTAGATATTATGCGAGATCTTGCTATAAAACTGCTATTTAACGATATACATGTTATTTTCCCGCCCAAATACACGTTCTGCCAAATAAACGTTCTGCCAAATACACGCCTGCACTTTTTTTGACTTGGTCATAATGAGGTGTTTAAAAAGAATTTCGGGAAAGGTCTATTTCATGTCTATTGTCTTCTATTAACGAAATAGATTCACCAGACGGATAAACATTCCATAGAAATCCAGCTGTCCAGATAAGTTCTTATAATCTTGTTCTTATCTCTTTCCCAATATTATTCTTTCCAAGTGCACTCTGACATTATCCGAATTCATTATGAAATTGTCTGGTGAACATTTTTCATTTCAAAACAACTGAATTTCCTTAGCCCAAACATTTCTTTGTTACCAAACTTTCTAAAAATCCCAACTCGCGAAATTTTTCAGATTGTTTTCGAAACATTTGGCTTCCTTTATTCAACGGACCCGAACTTAGGACCATAGTAGAAAACTGGGACCCTCGTACTACTTGTGTGTGATAACGAAAGCAGTAACACAGACCTGGTTTTCACCTGAATTGTAGGTGAGCGTCTTTCCTAGGGTATTTTGCAGTTTCTAAAATAAATCTATGTACTGATGTAATAACTGATGTATAAATCGAGAGCGAGCTGACCGGTCCAGGAAGTTCTTGTCCGGGTTTTCTCTTTTTCTGCTTCTTTGTTTTTTTCCTTCTGTAACAGTACAGCTAATTCGATCGTTAAACCTCGAAGTGAGAAATAATAACACATCTGTTCTGCTCGAAATTTATAGTTGTTTTTGTCCTGTGTAATTTAATCAATTCAATAGACAAGGCGGAAAGTAGGCGTTTAAAGTTACAACTTCAAAAAGCTTAGTTCTTAGTAAAATTTTGTATGAGTTTTTTTGGGAAAAAACTTAAAACACACAGATACAAACCAGTTGTCCAGTTAACCAAAATAGAGCAGTTGTCATATCCTCGTATCTTCTTTCTTCAGTTCTACTTTCGTTTGCGAAGATCTTCAATAAATCACTACCGTTCACCTCCTTCCTTGCCATTATGAATTTATAAATCTTGCATGAAATAGAGCAGCGATACCGTTCACAGAAGAATTATACAAGTAACACATTAAAATCATTAAAAAAAACAACTTAATCTTGAGCCGTCGCCTTTTTTTAAATTTTATTCTTGAATTACAAAATTTTCAAAATTTTCGTGTTTACTCAATGAACAAGCATCATAACTGATCTTATTTGCTTTTTCTCTCTATATCAGTTTACTGGAGGATATTTCTAATGTGTATTTTAGTTGTCGGCAATCCATGTGTTTATTGATATGACGTAATTAGTGAAAAGAAAAGCGTAGGTACATATAACAAAATAACTAAAGCAAGCTTCTGTAACGCTAATGGTTTGTTTACGACCTTATATTCTGAAGTTTCATATCCGAAGAAACGTGATGTCACAAACACACAAATTTCTTTTGGAAACCACTTGAAAGCTTAGAAGAACGAGATTGAGGAAATAAAAAATTGTTTTTACGTTCTACCTACTACCTTATTGGTACCTTAAGTTTATGCCGCCATGATATGCCGCGAAAAATTCCAAACTAGCAAATCGACTGATTTACCACTGAAAGCATAAAAACCAAACATAACTTATTCAGGCGTTTACAATTGTTGCATTTTATTCCATTCTGCACTTACAATTCACAATCAATGGTCCAATTCATATTACAGCGTCAATAATCACCGAAAGTTGACAAAAAACAGTCGCACTTTTTATCAGAGTTCTTGGAAAATAACAACAACAAATGCATAGAATCATTTTGTTCACTTGCTGAAAAGGTTGTAGCTAGGAAATCTGACTCTAACTCGTTCCCTTCTTCTCTATTTTTATTAGCTGATATGATTTGAGGGAAAGAGAGATTTCTAGTTGAAAATCATCGTGGTTCAGAGAAAGAGAAATAGACATGTTTCCTAGCTAAAAAGGTCGTGGTTACATTAATATAAATCTAGGGCAACCATTCGAATGTTTTTGAACAAAAAATCGAATTCCAAACGTTCGATTCTTCAAATTATCGTACGAGTGTCGCATTTTAGCGTGTTTTCTTTTTACTTGAGGGGACATGAAAAATAGTCCCAGTTATGTACGGTCGCACTTAAAAAGGATCCTATTGTATTTCACCGTAATGGGAAAGGAGTACAACAACAACAATAATTTATATTTTTGCCTTTTTCTCCTTTGTTTTGAAGATCTCCGAGATCAGTGTTTTTGAAAAGATCTCCGAGATCAAAATATTCGAGCGGGAAAAGGACCGCGGGAAAATGGTTCCGTAACAACATGGTAGATTGGTGAGACACACGAGACAACTCTTTTAGAGAATATTCAACTCTAAAAGTGTTTTCTTAGTTATTTTGGGAGTATAATTTAACATAATACTTGAAAGTCATGAAAGGGATATATGCAATATATACAATAGCTACAGTAGCTAGAAGCTATATTTTTCTTTTGAGGAAATTAAACTATAATTTTAACTAAATCGGATGATGACTTTGTAGCTAGCTAAGGCATAGAGAATCTTTTCAAGACAATATTATCACGAAAACTTCAAACGAAAACTTCATCCGACAATGTTCTTTTGCTGCTGTTTTTGGCATCGGGTAAATGATGGGTATACTAATTTATGCTCAAGGTTTTAACATTTTGACTTTAATAATTACCACCATTTTTGTCAGGAAATAGTTCTTTTAATCTGAACTTTTTCGTTGTATAAAAGAATTTGTTGAAAATCTAGCCACATATATTATTCACCTATATAATATACCTTATTAATCTACTAGTTACATGTATTAAAAAACTTGTTTATATATAAGGGTCTGTTGCATGCAGGGGTTGACAAATACAGTTACAGGTACAGTTGCTTACTGCTCAAGTATACTCTTTGATTTAAAGTTGTACGCCAACATACGCTAGTTGTTGTTGTCTATCGAAGTATGTCTGATTTCGATTTTGACTTCATATGTACGCTACGTTTCTCAAATTATGTATGTCATGTCTCATTTAAATTGTATAATAACGTTCTTGAATAAACGGAAAACCTAAAGATAGAAATGCTCTCCATCCCGCTTGTTGATTACTAAAAATTATTGAAGAAATAAATATTATAAAGAAGTAATAAAGGAAAATTAAGGAGTAATAAAGTTATAAGAAAAACAGATGTGGGGCTCCAAATATTTAAGGAAACTCTCGCCAGTACAGCTGGCTTAGGTTTCAAAGAATGATTCATTATGTTCTTTGCAGGACAAGGTATATAATTGTTCCGAGACTGAACAGCAACTAAGACGTACAGTTGTTAGTACAGTACATGGAAACGCATGTTAAACAAAAGACTGTTAGACACCAATACCAAAATAATCACGAAACCTGATAACTGGTATTTTCTTTTCCCATTATGAAAATACCTTTCCAAAGCCAAAATATATATACAGTATTTTCAAATTTATCCTTTGGGGAATGTGTCTTTTTTTTTACTTTAGATATAACTTTTGAGAGTTTTTAAATATTTCAGGTCAACATCCAAAATGGGAGCATATTTGGCACAACCGAATACTGAAAAAATTTCGCACGATGAGTCACATGAAGGTCTGTCCTTTGGTGTGTCTGCTATGCAGGGTTGGCGCATGGCCATGGAAGTATGTAGTCAAGTTTTTATAATATATTTCATTATCATAGATTGATAATGTCCTCCTCCTGAAAGATGAAGAGGAGGGAAATCTTGGAGTTGATCAGTGGACATACAACATATTTTACACAGAACCCATTAGGGTCTAATTTCTCAATGACCTGATTCATTATTCGTTTTTATAACTTTAGTAAAGGTTATTGGTGATTTTAAGCCTTAGTAATATTATTCATTTCTAAAATTCTGGAATGTTTTGAAGCAAAGCTAAGTCTAGCATTTTGTATAATTAACATAAGTTATTCCTGGAAACATTGTGAAAGATGTAAAGAAGTCATCATAAAAGTATTGATTGAAAGGAGTTTTTACATTGCATAATTATTCCAAACTTGAAAAGTTATTATATATGCATAAAAATTGGAGTGTTTGGAAGGTTTAGCATTTCTATCTTTTTCCTATGACAATACTTGGAACAGTTGGGAGATTTGGAACTGATTCTGATAGCTTGGAAGAAATGGGCGCCATGAATCTTGCACGATAATCAGGTTGAATTATGATGACTTTTTGTTTTAGGATGCACACTGTTCTTTGATAAATTTTGATGAAAATCAAAATTCCCTTTTTGGTGTATTTGATGGTCATGGAGGTATGTTGAAAAGTTCTTGTGGAAGGAACTAATACAGTACAGCCCAAAAGAAACTTTACACATTTGCAAAGGAATGAATGTTAACATGAAAACACAAAAGATGTTTGTGTTCAGTTTTTATTTTACATGAAGTCATTATTAAAACCTTTTGTATTCTTCACTAGTTCTGAAACACAATTGAACTGAACAAGAAAATACATGTAAAATAAACAAAAAACTTAAGGCACTGATCCTTCGTGAAAGCTAATTTACTTATGTGGGCTAGTTATGTTTTTTTCGGGCTGTACTGCATACCATTATTCTTAAAAAAAGTTCATATTGTTGCCATACTGATTTTATTCATAACAGTTGACATTATACCTTTGTTTGTAAAGGAAAAGAAGTGGCTGAATACTGTGCCCAGAACATACATAAGTTTCTGTTGGATAGCGAGTCCTATCAAGAGAATGAAATACACAAAGCATTAAAACTATCGTTTATGGCAATTGACGAAGCCGTCACAAGTGATGAAGTATGATTGCATTTCTTATTTTGTGTATATTTATGGCAATTTGAAGATTTTCTCTACCAAGCAGTCAAATAAACCATCGATGCTGCACCAGAAAAGTCCTTCAAATTTACCTTATGAATTTTTGACATAGGTCATTGAAGAATTGAAAACTTTAGGAGGTATTGATCAGTGTAATGAAGAGGAGGAAGCTGCAATGTTGTTAGAAGAAGCAAATTTACCAATTGAGGAGCTACTCGAAAGGATGAAGGTAATGGATTTGAATGTGCTAATGAACTTTTCCCTAGTTCCATTTTTTTCCATTTCACAGAAAGACTAGACTGACGTCATCACTGTTATTTAATATTTACAGGGCAATGTGAAGGAAAAATTAATTGAAAATGGCATACATCAAGAGGAAAGTGACTTAGATGAGCAAGGGATCAAACTAAATGGCCAAACAGGTGATAATGATGAGAATGCAGAAGGTTAAAGATTTTTGTATTTATTAACTTGAATGAGAGTTTTTAAGGAAGGCAAACATTCCGACCTTCCCCTGTTATGGCGTGTTATGGCGTGGATTTTGTGATTTTCAATAGGTCAAAATAAAGAGCATATTTTCGCTGTGCACCAGCATCAGGAACCAAGCCATTCACAAGCTATTCTGGGTTATTTGAGAGTAAAAACTTTCTTTGTCAACAAACGTGGGCAAAATTTAAATGGTGCTACTGAAAACTCCCAGGTACACATGGTTGGGATATCTGGAATGGTTCATTGTACTTCTGATCACAAAATATCATAATAATATCAAAATCATTCCTCAATATTTGGCAACTCACTAATCCCATGTAAATATAGCCTAAGGTGGTCTGCTGATTAGATTCCTGATAACCAGTGTATAGTTTTTTTTTGCCAAACCTGCCAAGTTGCAGTCTGTATAAATGTTTTAGACTTGGATGATGATGGTTTTTATTTTTCTATGATACCTTTTAGAAACCGACACTAACGATAGCAATTCTGGCAGATCTAGGAAACAAAAAAAACCCGTTAAGAGGTACAAGAAGGTTCACTGCCCCTTTTATTGTTCTCCATATGATGAAGGTTTTACGTTTCATATACAATCTTCTGCAATGTCTTGTTCTTGTGAAAGTTGTGAAAGGTGTTCAGATCTTTCTAACAAACACAAATATATATTATTTGAATAGTTGATACTAAGACGATGTTCCTATTATATCGGACAGATTTCACAGCATTATGAAAAAAAATTGGATAGGCGTTTGTTCCCGTTTAAAGTTTTGCGGCATGATTTTCATAACGATAGATATCACAGCGCAACGACTTTCTAACTGATACGTTACGTATCGGATAGGTTTTTACAACGCTACACTAGCAAGCAAGAATTCTAATGTTCTTAAAAATATATGTACAGAAACAAGGTTTCCTTTTAAAAATAACTTGCAATCCCAGTCCTCATATTATAGTAAAATTGATAATCGTCGGCGATGCATATTATCTGGGATTTTAACGGAATATGATCTTGGATAATTGATTGCAGACAATCTGGGATTTCTACTAAACCATGTTTCCATAAAAATAAATCGGAGTTAAAAAAAACACTTCCGGATTTCTTTGGCCGATGTGGTATATGTATTATGCTTTCATTTAATATGGCCGTCTAGTCATAGCTGCAACGAAGCTGCGTCACTTCCAACCTCAGCCCTCAAATTCACACTTCGACCAGTAATCCTCTCTTGCTTTAGCTGAACTCATGATGACAATCTTTTTATGCTATCCTGTATAATGTGAATACTTTAATTTTGTTATACACGGTTTGAGAAAAAAGCATTCCCACTACACCGGTTAGAAAATCTATCCGGTTAGAAAATCTATCCGGTATAATGGGATCATAGACTAAACAACTAATCAAACATTCTTATCTACCATTTTAACCTGAGCTAGTAGCCATTTTAGTGTTTTGTATTTCAGAAGTGTGGACGGAGATAAAAATAAAAAGGACGATTCATCTACCGCGGGTACGTCAAATTGTTCCGAAGCAGAATGCTCCTCTGATACAGCTGGCCAGAGTGGTGGCAGTGGGAGCTCATCTTCTCGTAAAGTGTTAGCTGAAAGCAGCTCTACTGATAATCTGCTACCTGCTGCTGGTAGTTCTTCTGGCAGTGAAAATACCGCTGATAGCAGTAACGACATTAAGGAAACAACTGCAAAGGATGCTGATTCTGATTATAAAGTAAAACTATTTGTGTGAAATGTATTGTAATGGCTTGTTTTTTTTGGAATTTTTTTGGTCTTCAGAAGAACCTTTCTTGACTGTTTCTTGACTCAATGAATTTCTTTATGTTTATTATTTTAAGGAGAAGGAAGAGTCAGAAGACGATAGCGATGATGACGATGAAGATGGAGATTCCGATTCTGAAGAATCTGACAGTGATGATGAATTTGAAGATAGCGAAGGAGTTGAATTTCAACAGGGTTCTGATGAGGTAATAAATTGCGAAATGTCCAGTTTTAAGGAGAGAATCTCGGATCATCGCTTTTATAGAAACGTTTGCGGCGTTTAATAGGCTGATTTGTTGTGTTTAAAAGGTTGGTAAAGATAGCGGTACAACAGCCATTGTGGCACTGATACACAACAAGAAGCTGTATGTTGCCAATGTTGGTGATTCACGATGCGTACTTTGTCGAAATGGCAAACCGGTTGACATGTCAATAGACCACAAGCCTGAGGACGAAGTTGAGAAAAAACGGATAGAGAAAGCTGGTGGGAAAATAACAATGGATGGGCGTGTAAACGGGGGCTTAAATTTATCAAGGGCAATAGGTCAGTTTAATTTGTTCGTTAATTTTGAAAATTTTACACATCGTTGGACTTGAATTATGCACACAGCTGCTGTATTGGTACATTCGACGGTTCTTTACGACTCTGAAATACATGGTTTGCCGTTAATTTTAACGTATTGTTCACACTACGATTATCTGTAAGTTGTTTTCCTTTCGTATCATAATAGGTGATCATGCCTATAAGCAAAACAAAGATATGTCTCCGGAAGAACAACTTATCACAGCATGTCCTGATATCAAAGAAATCGAGCTAACGAAGTATGATCTTATTTTCTCCTTTTTCTTTTGTGTTCTTCTGTTTCTGGTTCATATTTAAAAAAATATTCATTCGCAATTTAACAGTACTGATGGATGATTGTTGACACCGAAAACGTTTTTCTACAATTCTACTTGTTCTTACTTATTGTTTTGCTCAAATGGAGATTTTACCCTCGTCTCTTTTGTTGATAACGTGCATTTTAATTGTACCTCCAGGGATGACGACTTCATGGTCCTTGCATGTGACGGGATATGGTAAGGCTGTCAATCCCTAATGAATGAACTTTGCGTGATATTTGCACAAGTTCTATTGTTTTTGTAAGCGTGATCCTTTCCAATCTTTATGTAGGAACATGATGACCAGCGAGGAAGTTGTAGAGTTTATAAATGAACGTTTGAGGGTTACTGATGAAAAGGCCAAACTTTCAAAAATATGTGAAGAGGTAAAGAAATTCTTAAAATGACAGACAGACAGACTCAAAACTGTGTTCTGTAGAAGTTCCAGTTAACCTGTAATTGTCGGTCTGTTTCACAATTCGCAATTTTTCCTTTTGTTTAATGATATGCAAGAACATTTTTCCATTTTAGTTATTCGACCGTTGCTTGGCACCAGACACCGAAAATGATGGCTCGGGTTGTGATAACATGACTTGTCTTATCGTACGTTTCAAACACAACGCCGCTGCTGGTGTTCGTGGTGAAGGAACTAGTCGACTGAAGAGGCCTCTCGATGACGACCACAAGCAATCGAAAGACTCCAAGAAAACCAAGTTAACTAGCATGGACTAGTCAAATACTCTACTGTTTAGACGTGACTCGGGATTTTCCATGTAAACATTAGATAGATGGATGGTTGTACAGATTGTCCCCAAAAACGGATATGTTGGCTTAAAGCAATAACCATTTCTTTAACTCAGATATTTATGTAAAGCTTAAAAATTAGAGACGCCTTTACAAAGGTTTTTGTTTATTTTTTGGTTTGGTTGGTTGTTTTTTATGAAAAACAGAAAACAGAAAATATTCTTCTTTTTTTTTATTCTTGTCACGTAAATAAGAAGATGTTTGGCGTGTTGCGTTGCCGTGATCATCACCTTGTTTTGAAAGAGATTATTCAACTATGATTCCAGAGGCTTCGAATCCATTCGAACCCAACCTCTTATCTGAACCCCTCCCATCTGAACCCCTCCTATCTGAACCCTTCCTATCTGAACCCCTCCTATCTGAACCCCCTCCTATCTGAACCATTACCATCTGAACCCCTCCTATCCGAACACCTCCCATCTGAACCCCTCCCATCTGAACCCCTCCTATCTGAACCCCTCCTATCTGAACACCTCCCATCTAAACACCTATCTGAACCCCTCCTATCTGAACACCTCCCATCTGAACCCCTCCTATCTGAACCATTACCATCTGAACCCCTCCTATCCGAACACCTCCCATCTGAACCCCTGCTATCTGAACCCCCTCCCATCTGAATCCCCTCCTATCTGAACCCCCTCCTATCTGAACCCCCTCCCATCTGAACCCCCTCCCATCTGAACCCCATCCTATCTGAACACCTTATATCTGAACACCTCCCATCTGAACCCCTCCTATCTGAACCCCCTCCTATCTGAACCATTACCATCTGAACCCCTCCTATCCGAACACCTCCCATCTGAACCCCTCCCATCTGAACCCCTCCTATCTGAACCCCTCCTATCTGAACACCTCCCATCTGAACACCTATCTGAACACCTTGTATCTGAACACCTTGTATCTGAACACCTCCCATCTGAACCCCCTCCTATCTGAACACCTCTTATCTGAACCCCTCCCATCTGAACCCTTCCTATCTGAACCCCTCCTATCTGAACACCTCCCATCTGAACACCTCCCATCTGAACCCCCTCCCATCTGAACACCTCCTATCTGAACACCTTATATCTGAACACCTCCCATCTGAACCCCTCCCATCTGAACCCCTCCTATCTGAACCCCCTCCTATCTGAACCATTACCATCTGAACCCCTCCCATCTGAACACCTCCTATCTGAACACCTTATATCTGAACACCTCCTATCTGAACCCCTCCTATCTGAACACCTCCCATCTGAACACCTCCCATCTGAACCCCCTCCCATCTGAACACCTCCTATCTGAACATCTCACATCTGAACCCCTCCTATCTGAACACCTTCTATCTGAACCCCTCCCATCTGAACCCCTCCTATCTGAACCCCCTCCTATCTGAACCATACCATCTGAACCCCCTCCTATCTGAACCCACTCCTATCTGAACCCACTCCTATCTGAATCCCCTCCCATCTGAACCCCTCCTATCTGAACACCTCTTATCTGAACCCCTCCCATCTGAACCCTTCCTATCTGAACCCCTCCTATCTGAACACCTCCCATCTGAACACCTCCCATCTGAACCCCTCCCATCTGAACCCTTCCTATCTGAACCCCTCCTATCTGAACACCTCCCATCTGAACACCTCCCATCTGAACCCCTCCCATCTGAACCCTTCCTATCTGAACCCCTCCTATCTGAACACCTCCCATCTGAACACCTCCCATCTGAACACCTATCTGAACACCTTATATCCGAACACCTCCCATCTGAACCCCCTCCTATCTGAACCATTACCATCTGAACCCACTCCTATCTGAACCCACTCCTATCTGAACCCACTCCTATCTGGATCATATAGTTCAACTAACAATTTTTCCTCACCTAAGTTTATTGCGTTAACCTTTTTTATAAATTTTTTCTGGAGGTTAGAGTCAGATTATGCCTCGCTCTTTCAAATGCTTCTATATGACTTTTCATCGTGTAAATTTATAACGAGTAGAAATTGTTTCGAATAGATCTTTTCTTTTAGCGTGGAATTGAAAGAAGGATAATACCCTTAGTTGATCCTAAACATCATCTGATGAAATCGTTAGTGAAACGAATGCAACATTGATGTGTTCGTATACAACATTGAACGCAACATTGCTAAAACGTGTCGCACCATTTTTGTGGACATGAAACACGGTCACGAAACAATGAGCATCGTCATAGCGGTTTTATTATAGTAAAACATTAATACTTTTTGGTGCCAACTATTGTTAAAAGGTGAGAGGTAGGTATTAAAGATTGATTATTGTAAACCACTGAAAATAACACAATATAATCTAGCCCTAAACAAAACATATAACGCAAATTTAACCACGAGTTTTCGAGTCAGTGAAATTGTTAATGAAACGACATTGTTTTAAAACGCCCTTGGGAGATTTTTAGGTATAATGTTTAAAAACTCGATGGTGATTTTCATAGGAACTTGTATTGAGTTCTATCGGAAAGTCTTGGTAAAAAAAACTTATTGAACTGTCACTTACAGTACAAGATGCCGGGAAAAGGTTCGTTTTAAATGGTTGTTTTCGAATGTTTTTTTTTTAGAACTGAAGCCTTATTTAATTTCACGCTCAATCGTTGAAATCAAAAACTGGGTCAAGCTATATCTTAAGCCTTCTGTTTAATTCTTTCTTGATTTTTAATCATTATTTTACTTATGAACTTAACTTACAAATATTTGTTTCTTATTTTTTATTCAAGGAAAAGGACAAATACTTCACCAGAAAACTAAAAGAACGAGATCTCATATGGCTGGTGTACAATTTCCCGTTGGAAGAATTCACAGACATTTACGAAAAGGTTTGTTGATACCAAGAAATCAGGATGCAATGATGGCATTGAATAGAAACCTCATCGTGAAGTGATATGCGTGGTGTTTTTCTTAACAAGATGCGATCAGAAAACTATGGTTGACAGTCTCTTGTTTTCGTTTGAAGGAACGAGGGGCATTACGCTACAATATGTGTTCGTTAACCCAGATAGAAATTACAAAGTTTTCACCGCAAACATCTTGTTAGACGAACCTATAGCTACAGAATGGACCAAAGCATATTCTACTAGCATTTCCAATCTGAAAAATACACGTTTTTATGTTTTTTGTCTAAATGTTGTGCTGAGGCTTCAGATGTGCTTTTTTCTGAAGGAATTGAGGCTGAATTTGTTCTAATCTATAGGTTAATCTAACAAGATGCGATTATTTCTGTCTGGGTTAAACGAGAGAATGGTTATGTAATGCCTCGTTCTTTCAAACGAAAAAAGAGACTTTCAACCAAAAAGTTTAATGATCGCATCTTGTTAGATTAACAAACTCTTATTTGAGTTCTTAACTGAAACCTATAAAAACGAGAGAGGAAATGTTTATATTTTCTTAATGTTACAGGTGTAAACAAAATGGAACTGGATGCCTTAACTCTTTATTTGTAAGTCGAAAAGAGAAAAATCGAACTTACATTGAAAATGTTTAAAAAATATATTCCAAACCATAATAAAATATTTGAGCCTGAGTATGTTTTTAATGTCTAAGTTTTTGGTCAAATGTCGGCCTAAATACTGCTGCTGTATACTGCTGCTGTATACTGCTATACACTTCAATGAAAGATTTAAGAGCTCTTTAAACTTTGGCTCATTTTTGGTAAGCGTATAGTTTAGACATATCAGGTTTGGTCTTCTAACATTTTTGCAGTTTGTTTGTGTAAAGTTATGAACGAATGCACTCTTACAATTAAATCTTCTTCTTTAAAGGTCATTACGCCCAAAGAATAGGAAGTGGCGCTCCTGTATATTTAGCCGCAGTCCTCGAGTATCTTACAGCTGAGATACTAGAACTGGCTGGCAACGCGGCTCGCGATAATAAAAGGCAGAGAATAGTTCCTCGCCATCTTTCACTCGCCATTCGAAACGATGAAGAATTGAATGATCTGCTGAAAGATGTTACCATCGCAGAGGGTGGAGTTTTGCCGAATATTCAATCAGCACTGCTACCGAAGAAAGCCATCAAGAGCTCGTCAAGGGATGGCGGCAGTCAAAGTCAAGCGTATTGAGGGCAGGCTGTTATTAATTTTGTGAATAAGTTTAATGTACAATATCTTTTTCTGTTTTATTTACAAACAAGATTATTTAGTTTATTTCTTCTCCATCCAACGTCGTTCAATGTCAGTTCCCGGCGATGAAAACACAAAGTTTATTAATTGCAATATCGTTTTTTATCCTTTTCCCGAACTTGTGTTTTGTGATCGTATTTTTGCTACGGTCTTCTTAACATGTCTCGCTTCTGTGCTGCATACTTCTGCAGTTGGGCAACATATGCTAGACATAACGTCAGCTATGTCGTAATTCGTGGTAAACGTTCTGCCTAGCAGCACGTTATTGGACAATAATTTCGAAGGCTTTCTCCGAATATTTTGTCGTTGCAATACAAAACTAGTTGTTTGCAATAACGATGTTCATTTCTTGTAAAAGAACCGCACTTCTTTGGTGACGTACTTATCAACGGCGTTGATGTCACAACTTGTGGTTGATATGAAAATGTTTCCGACGTCGATTCAGTTGTCGACGTTGTTGTCATTATTCCAGTCCTAGTTTCTACTGACGACGTTAAAACTGACGGATATGCAGTTGGTACCGTTTGTTTCGACGTCGTTTTAGTTGTCGATACTGTTGTCGTTTGTTTATCTGAATCTGTAGATTTTGAAAATTTATTTGCCGACGTTGTCATCATTCCAGTGCTAGTTTCTGTTGACGATGTTGCAAATGTCGTTGAAATTCTCGGATATGTAGTTGGTACCGTTGGTTTCGACGTCGTTTCAGTTCTCGATATTGTTGTTGGTTTATCTGAATCTGTAGATTTGGAAGATTGAATTGTTGACGTTGTCGTCATTCCAGTGCTAGTTTCTGTTGACGATGTTGCAACTGTCGTTAAAGCTGACGGATATGCAGTTGGTACCGTTTGTTTCGACGTCGTTTCAGTTGTCGATACCGTTGTCGTTTGTTTATCTGAATCTGTAGATTTTGAAAATTTATTTGCCGACGTTGTCATCATTCCAGTGCTAGTTTCTGTTGACGATGTTGCAAATGTCGTTGAAATTCTCGGATATGTAGTTGGTACCGTTGGTTTCGACGTCGTTTCAGTTCTCGATATTGTTGTTGGTTTATCTGAATCTGTAGATTTGGAAGATTGAATTGTTGACGTTGTCGTCATTCCAGTGCTAGTTTCTGTTGACGATGTTGCAACTGTCGTTGAAACTGTCGGATATGTAGTTGGTACCGTTGGTTTCGACGTCGTTTTAGTTCTCGATATTGTTGTTGGTTTATCTGAATCTGTAGATTTGGAATATTGAATTGTTGACGTTGTCGTCATTCCAGTGTTAGCTTCTGTTGACGATGTTGCAAATGTCGTTGAAACTGTCGGATATGTAGTTGGCACCGATGGCTTCGTGCTTAATTCTGTTAAAAGTGTCGTAGAGGTTTCTGTTGTCATGAGCAATTGAGTGGTACTTTCATGCAATGTCTTTTCTCTTAGACCACAATAAATAAAGTCAAGTTGTTGTATGTCCAAATCACTCAATCTGTAACGTTGTCCAAGCGATTTCTCAGGATTCTGTTTCCAGTACAACACTTTCTTGTTATAGTTTTTTGTAAACGCATACCTTTAAAAAGTTTCAAAATATCAAAATGGATTTCTTAATGAAAAAGAAGAACAAAAAACTGCCATGATTTCCGCGACAGAATTAAACGTACCACGAATAATGCATGATGCTGTGCCGATCATAAGGTGCTCCGTGGTTCGTGTTGTATTCGTCTATTATCTTAAAATTATCGGCTACTCTTGAATCTAAAAAAAAAAATAAAAAAAATACAGATTTCTGAGCTTTCTCTTTGAACTCCCTATAATAATTTCGATTTCCTCTGAAAATGATATCAAACATAAAATCTATTGTTTGAAAACCAATCCTTCATTAGCAAAGCCTTTTCTTAGAGAGTAACACCAACCATAACAGTGGAAAGGAGATAGAAATCAGCTCCGTTATATTGAGAGAGGGTTTGTTAAGGAAAGGGAAACTTCGTTGTTTTTTAATATCGAGATTTCACTGTATATACTAAAAACAATTTTCTCTCATCCCATTTCAACACAGGAACTTCTCCAGAAACTCTCTTTTGACTTTGAACAAACCTTACATAATTTATATTACTGCATTATCCATGTTCTTATTTTCCCCAGTTCACCACATTTAAATGACACATTCTTCTCAAAGAGTTTTACAATTACGAGAATATGATTTTCTGACAGTTTATCCTCACTATAAATTAACGTTGAAAAAGGCTCAATTCAAATGTTTAAAAGAACCATTACCGTCTCCTCTCATCTGATCCCAATTAATGCCTATATAATTGTCCCTGTCAGTTCTTTGATGTTCATGGTAAAACCCAAGAGCGTGCTTCATCTCGTGGAGAACGATTCCTTTTCTCTGACAGCCTTCTCCTATGGAGATACTTTGACCAGTTCGCATAGTGGGTACATATCCAATGTAAGACCAGCATCTGAAGAAAAAGTAAACTTATTTAACGTCCAGTCACCGTCCAATGTTTTTTTAAGTCCAGTTTGGATCAACGATATAGAGTTTACGTAATTCTGTTAACTCACCCATTCTCTATTCGAAAAAATAAGTAATTTTCTTCATTAGTGCGTTCAACCAATCGAACACATTTTGTTCTTGTGTTGTATTCATCTATAGCACCTTGAATGGCTTTCAGATGATCTTTTTCATCTACCGAGAAATAAAAATTGTTTATGACAGATACGATAAACAACTATGTTTATATGCAATCAAAACTTTTTAAGACAAGTTAACAAAGCTCAGTAAGGCACGTTGCACATTGCATCGCATTGCTCAGAGTATGTTGATTTCATATATGCATTTTCCATTCAGCAGCGGCGGATCTATGGTTAGGCAGGAAAAGTGGAGGGGTACAGTGCCATGAAATTTCTTATCAAACTTTAGTGTTGATTATGCTTCTTTTGTACTCTAAATAACCATAATCTTTTCCATATTTTTTGCCAACATTCTAGATCCGCATCTGTTCATTTGTGCGATATGGTTCTGCACATGCTCAGTAAAAGTACCGCGAGAATTATTACCCCCGAACAGGAAGAAACAGCTTTAAAATGATTTTGCTAAACTCCAGATCGCTGTGGGATTAAATTTCAACACAGAAACTAAGGCTTATTAGGACGACCAAGCCAAAACCCGAACTTCAAAGAAGATCAATTAATCTTACTATATATTTTTTCTTCAATAACATATGGTACTATCCCTTGTGGCCAGAGTTTTGCTTGGAAAAAGTCAACGCTCCTCCTTTTAACTTGATTTTCAGTTTCTTCACCCTCCTCCTCAGGTAATGTTGCAACGTCGACATCCTTTAAACCGGGAACACCTGAAAAAATCGCATTCGTTTAAAAATAAAAGATAAAAAAGGAAAGGTACCTGTAACAGAAGTTTAGTTCAAACATATTGGATCAAACACATTCGAAGAGAGAATCGAATTATTAATCAGCGAATATTGATACTTTTTCAGAATAGGTTTTGCAACTCTTGCGTTTTATGGAAGTCGTATGTAAGTGATTTCTTGCTAATATACAAGGGGAAAAGCTACTAGAAAAAGGAACTGACATTCTACCTGTTTGGCTAACCTCGACTTTCACAAAAAATATAGAACTTTATGATCTTTACCTGCGTTAACGGCGATGATATCGTCTAAAGCGCTCAGTCCGTCATTTTCGTCAATAGGCCGACCAACGACTACGGCGAGATATGCTGTGGTAACAAAAACAAAAATTAGGCAAAATCAAACGAGTTGTATTAGGGAATGTTATAGTAATAATAATCACAAGTGTTTTACAAAACAGTAAACGCCTTTTGCTCAGTTATGAACGCAATTTATACTTTTTTTATTCGCAAACCATTACGTCATTGCGTCGTCATAAGAGTTATTCCCTCGGCAACCGAAAAAAAAGTTTATTCGTACGAACAGAACAGACATTTTAAGTACCTTTCTAGTATCTTCATCGAAGAAAATCTATGCCATATGAACATCCCCTTTGAAACAATGTAGCTACAATGTTGTACTTACTTAACAAAGTTGCTTCGAGCAGTTTCATCTTTTCCACTAGCTTTCCACTTTTTCTTTCGTATCTGGTTCACATGGATCAGTCTATCCTGTCAACAGAAAGCTGCACATTTTTATACTCTCGCAGATTTTTACAAACTGTTCTATATTATATATAAAATCATGCATTTCTCTACCGCAGTCTTTCTCTGTGCGCGTCACTCAGTATTCCATCTTCGATAAAGCATTGACGGTAACAAAGAAATGGTCATAACTTATGCAACTCAGATTCAGCAATGATGGTAAAGTTGATCTAATAATTAACTGAAACATATTTATTTATAAAAAAACAAAATAATAGAAAAAGGAAAAATTTTATTACAGAAAAAAATCAGAAAGATAAAGTTTGATAGAATTAAACATTTATTATACAATTAACTGGGATTTACATCATTGGTGCAAATTTAGAAAGTTTTATTTTCGGTGTTGTTATGAAATATATTTGACAATTGATCATATTCATCGCGGGGCGGAACGATATGGGCGTTAAGTGAACATATGAGGAGACGCTTCTGAAATCTAATTCCATATCAATTCACGCCCAAAATCTCCAGTTGCTGGCGATTGAAGTCTTCAAATCACTTAACCATCTTCAAATTGATGTGGGGTTCTTTTACTTTGAGGGAAAACTTACATTATTATTATTAATGTTTACCCAGGATTGCCTCTTCAGTTCTGATAGAACTGTTATCAATGAGGGTCCTGCGAAGGAGGTCCTAGAGCATTTAAAGACCCTATTTGGGCTACGGAAGCCGCAAGTAAGCTTCAACCGATCAACCAGACAACCGTCTTAGATATCAATCCCGCTCTCAAGCTGAGTGCTAAGCTGAGCGGATCTATTCACACTGTTATAGTCGCTGGCATGAATCGTTCAGGATTTGAACCCTGACCTCCCGCACTGAAGGCGAGCACTCCACCACAAGGCCACCACTCGGTATATAATCTTAGAAAAGTTCCTCTCTGGTTATTCCTAAGGCACAACTCCCCATGCGTTAAATTCATTTGATTTTGCAGCACGTCTTCCACAGAATCACACTATTAATCAAATTTAAAGAAAGAAAATAACTGTTTATGTTTAGATTTTTTTTACTGTTTTTTTACTTACTATTTTGTTGGATTGAATTTCTGAAAAGTAACATTACTTACAATAATGACGAAATTTGGAGAATTTTGTTTAAGTGTATAACCTTTAGTCATTGTCATTGTTTGTAAATAAAAACGTTTCCGCTTTATAAGTTTGTAAGTTAAAGGCAGAATGGCTTGCATGTAGGCATAGGTGTATCCAGAGTCAGTCAAAAAAAGTCCAACGTTATGATATTTCTATTCAGTTTTAGTGTCGATTATATTACATGGACATTTTCCTTTTCTACTTTAACTGACTAAACTCTCCTCCACAAATTTTGTTGTAAGCCAACAACACTTATAACAGATAGGGGGAAACAACTTTGATGATAGGTATTCCCCCTGAACTAATCATAGACACATGATAACTTGGACATAAAAGTGTGTGCTTAACCATCTAATTGCTAAAATCCCATTTGAGATTCTCCTTTTTGAATTCTTTATCACCGCTAATGATCCTGTTGATATTAATGGCCAAAATCATGTATATAGCGTATTTAAAGTTTATGTTGGCAAGAAAGCGTGCAACTGGTTTTGATAGAATATTTATTTGTTATAGTAATAGTAATAGTTATAGTAATTTGATTTTAAGTCCCTTAAAAATTTGTTCAGTTGTTGTAACAAGACAAAATTAAAAAAAAAAACAAGAATGTTATATTCAGTGAAAACAATGGCCCTTTGTTTGTTTACAATCTTTTGATGACAGATAATACGTATTCAGTGAAGCTGTATTTTACGGTTTCAGTAAAGAGTCAATACACCTTTCCCGAATTTCAGTTTAAAGGGGCTACGACACGGATCACGTGATATTATGAATTATGGTGCCGCACCAAAATTCGATTCGAGGCGAGAAGAAATGAACACAGAGATAAGAGAATAAAAATAGCTATATAAACAGCAGAATTCTTATTTTTCATAACAAATTAGCTTTATTGAAATAATAATACAAATTGTTACTCATTTTAACATAGAAATCAACAATCAACACGCCACATTGTTGTACATGTTGCACAAAATTTCAAAAATTTTCAAACGTCTTGAAAAATCTTTATCTTTCGTTTTCTTGTGCTCTAAAAACACCATCCTTCATTTTTTGTATAACTTCTGTACTTTCATTTCCTCTTGCTTGCTAAAAACAAAATTAAATAAGGCCTTGGAGCTACGAAAATTTCGAAATTCATCTGCAGCACGAAGATCAAAACGAGCGTCTTCTTCCTCTTCACGATCATTGAGCAAGGGTAAAATTTGCAGACCAGATCAAGAATTAGCTGACACGACATTTAGCCAGCTATAACTTGGATAATCGTACCTAATACTATTTGTTTTGCTTTATATTGCTTTCTTTAATAAAGTAACCTTTACCAACTTACTTGTTCTTTTCGTTAGCTCTATGGAAGCATATGTCACATATGCTTGATATACCTAGTATATCAAATGGTTAAATTGATACACTAAGAATATCAAGTTTTTTCCTTCCTTCTTAACTATGAATATCAACTGATATCTAAAGTAAATCTGACATACTAGGTATATCAAATTTAAGAACCTGAATTGGAAATTGACGGGCAACGAAAAATGACAAGTCCGCGGTTTTCTTGTCTTGCTCATCATAATTGCAGACAACAGAGAGAGAGCATGACATCCCAACGATAACGCTTGTAGAGTATATGGATAGGGATGATCCAAAGAAGCGAATTTCGTGGTAATAAGTCTATTGTTGACACACCACCTGAATAACGGTGAAGTTTCAATATTTTATAACAAAGGAACGGGCGGTCTTGACTTTTAATTTGTCAATTTTCATGTTTACAATCTGTTGTAAATATATCATCATCGTCATTTTTGTATCATCGAGACCATATCTTAAATATCTATTTTGCTTACACATATATCGCAATTGCTTTTAATTACATCGCATATCAGCCGATATTCATAGTAAAAATTAATATACTAGGTATATCATTTGATATACTAAGAATATCAAAAATATGTGACAATCGGCTTCCATATAGCTTGCAAGCACGTTCAATTTGGTTCCTCCAGCTGGTCTGCAGATTCGAAGAGTATTTTGAAATGCGATAACACTAAGTAAACAAAAACACAGAAATCACGTGATTCATCTCAAAGTCCCTTTAAACGTCAATCTTTTTGCCAAACTTTCCTACCCCGCCTCGTTTTGGTGCGTTGTATTGTTTGACTGTAATTACTTAGTTATATTTTTGCTTAACTGCAATTCGCTATGGGAAAATCAATCATCAAATTATCGCATCAATCGAGGTGGGGGTGAGATAGTTCGGCAAGAAATTGGCGTTTAGAAAAAGTTCGGGAAAGGTGCATTTCGGCCTGCGATTAACCAATACAAAGCATATCGGGTCAAAAGCTTTCTCAATATTTTTAGTTTTTGAAACGTTAGCATTTAGTACTTACTAGGATATTATTGAAAATCTGCAACAGAATTAGGATTGAGAAACGTTTTATTTTAAGAAGAGGGTCCTTGAATTTAGTGTTAATTCATCTACCCCAGTGTTTTCACTTTTTCAGATGCTATGGAAAGTATTTTTTTTATGTAGTTTAAATATTTCTTTTCGGTTCTTTTGAACCATGGTCATTAGAAAATTCTAGAAGTCTATTTTAACAACTTATTGTTCATGTTTTCTTTGATCTTTTCAATAGGCAAACTTAATCATGCACTCACTTTGATCACGTGACCTATTACCACCAATGGACAGTAATTATTCTCTACTTATTGTTCATGTTTTCTTTGATCTTTTCAATAGGCAAACTTAATCATGCACTCACTTTGAGCACATGACATATTACAACCAATGCACAGTTAATTATTTGCTATCATGTGATCAAAATGAATGCAAAGCAAACCCTCTCCCTGTAAGCACTAAAAGTCAAACAAGAAGGCGAGTAATATAAACTTAATGATCTTCAGCGGCGAATATAGGGTATGTCAAAAATTGTGGAGAAGCACATAAGCCTAATTTCTGTTTTCAATCTGTACCACCAATGGGATTAATTGCACGTTTTTCTTGTATGGTTTTATAGCTAACATTCTCCTCCACAAATTTCGACATATCCTTAGATCCGCCTCTGATGTTTCCATTGTTTCTTCAGAATCTCTTTTTACCGCCATCGTTAGTCTTTGATATGATACTTCCTCCATCAAAAGTCACACGTGCTACCATTAATTATAGGCTTAATTATGTTTTGGAATTTTGATGAATTTTTTGTGGTCGATGATATTTCACTTACAAATTCGAAATGAATATGACAAGCTGTCCTTCGCAAAGTTCATTTTTCTCACACTAAATACACGTGATTTTTCTTGAGCGTAGTTTGACCACACCCATAAGTTACTATAGAATTATACCTTCTTTTTGTTCTAAATTCTTTCAACAAAAAAGGTTAATGCGACTAAATATTACGACGTCCGTCAATTCATTTATTTTTACGTCATAACTAACGGGATACAAAAGAAAGAAATTTATGTACGTTTAGTCATTGTCATAATGATGTCATATAATGTTTGACTGATTGACAGTTGAAGACGTCATTCCAGTATGTCGTTCAAATTTCCTGAGGAGAGTCAAACCCATATGGATCCTTTCACACGATGTACCTTTTAAATTACTATCTGACTCAATCAATGACTCAACTTTGCAACCCACGGTTTAATAATAAAACGTTTTATAAAACACCTACAAAACACCATATATGACATCAATCGTTCGGCCTGTCACAGAGCAACTATAGTTCAAGTTTCCATAAAGCAAGCTTGTTGTATCTAGTCGCAAAAACAAGCGATTTCTTAAGATAATCATTATAGCTTGTCTGTATAACTGTGGTGAACCCAAAATTTGGTCAAACAAAGTGTATGTATTATTGATGATTTCTCCTCACTGTTAAGTTACAGTGAAAAGTCTTAGAATAAGTGTTTGAAAGATCGAGGCATACCTGTCTCTAACCTCGCTAACCCAGAAAAAATCTATAAGGTTTGCACTTGTGATGATTATATATATAAACTTATATGAGTAGAAGTTGTAAGTTGAACTGCAGCTAATGAGTAACTATTACATTTGTAATTTAGGGTGATAACAAAAAAAACCTCAACTAAGTATGTTATTACCCTTCAGATGCTCGTACAACATGGCCGATGTTTATGATGTAATAAAAGAAACACGTTAAAAGTCTCAAAAAGTCATATTTTCAAATCACTCATCACAAAAGCATAGGAGATATCGACAATGAATGTGAAACAAAAACAACCATAGCGATAGCAGCAATAACAATAACAACAACAACAACAACAACAACCACAACAACAAAACCGACACTTTGTTTGATTTATTGATGTATTATCTTATAGTATATTTATTAATGTCGAGTAAGAATAGCGACATGTCAAAATCCATTTTTATTTCTTACTATTGGATTTGATTGCTTTCACTAACAAAGCTTGTTGACATAATTGAATCAGCTTTGACTCCAAAGTTTGTTTACAAATTACCAATCGCATTTGTTTATTTATCAGAGAGTTTTTTTTTTGTTTATTTTCAAGAGAGAAATAAATGAAAGCAGTGTATAACATCGCAGAGGAGAATTTGAGGACTTCCTTTGACGTAAATCCATTTATGACGAAGGTGTGAAAATTTTGAGTAATTTTGTAGAGATTTGTTTACATGACTCCATCAAGAGGGATTAAGAAACACCACGTGTTGCTTGCCTTACTATCCATCAGCCTACTATAAATAACTTTACATATTAAAATCATTCAAGTGCATAACTGGTTCGTGACAATGGAAATTTTGTTCAAATAAATAACAACCACGTTCCCAGTCGACATTTCATAAAGAGTGGTATTTAATGATTTTTAATTAAATCACAGCAGTTAAATACATCACACACCACACAAAACCTTCTCGGCTGGTTTTGTGTGTGGTGGTGGTAGTAGTGAGGAATTAGTTCACTCACACGATTTCTCTGCAGTAGTGTGCCATCTAAATTATCCAAAATCTTCAAGTCAACCAAACGAAATCATGTGAGAAACGGTTATCGGTTACACGATAGATACTTTTTGTGATCATCTCACGAAAGAAATATCATTTTACGATTTCCCAATCCTTATCCCAACTTCCCATTTGCATTTAACAAAAACAATATGTGCAAATATATATAAAAAATGCAGGTATAAAAAAAGAGTTCCTCTTTTTTATTGGCAGCTGATCATTACACCCAAGTTCTGGAAAAATTATGTTTGGCATAATTAACCACTTCTCAATTAGCTTATGCGTTACATCATTATGTTTCGCATAATTAGCGTAATTCATAATTAGATATGACATACCTCCCTTTAATTATAATGATGTCATATCATTCTATAATTCTAACATTCCTTATATGGTAATATGTCGTAGTCACAATAAGGTTCCTAGGATGTCGCCTAAAATAACTCGAGAAAGTGTGAGAACATATTTCCATAAAAGCTATGAATAGAGGTATGGATAACTCATCCCTGGTTACTCTATGGTAAATCAAAAAGTTACGAACGACGAGCCAAAACAAAAGACATCCTTTGCTTTTACCAAAAGATAATTGTTTGACAATTCTTTGGAAGACATTTATTCAATTTAAGTGACACGTCATTTAAACGCAATTTATACGATTATAACACGATTTTAATGGCAAACTTTCCACGTGACATCATTACAAGTAAAAAAGACATTGCCTCTTCGATCAATGCTATTGCAAAAACGAATCCACGAACAACGTTACCGAAGTACTTTAGCTGGTTCAACATACGAACAAAACGAGTGGAAGAAAGCAGAAGGTAAAATATTTATTGTAACAAGTTTTTTAAAACTGAATTGTATTGTATGTTGAGCCTCAGTTACCCAAACACCGGGTTATCCGAATTCCCCGGTTATTCGAATTCGGGCCCTTCAACTTCACTTAAGTAAGGTTAGGTAGGTTCAACTTTATTAAAAAAAATTGTAAGTTAAGAATTTTTTACCAATTTTTTCTCTATCTTTTTTGGTTTTGTTTGAAATTTTTATTGCTTTGTGAAGAAATAGGAAAATTCGAAATAACTTTTTCCTCACACACATACAGTTTCTTTACCTTGAATGAATGAATGATTTTTCCCATTTTTTCCCATCCCTATTTCCCAACAAAATTGCGCAAACAAGTTCGTCAAGTGGGAAATGAGATCTTTCTACACGACTTCTTACGTAAGTGATACGCTGATATAGTTTCTAATTCCGTGTATGGTTCAATCAACAGCTCCCATGTTGTGTGAAACTGGTTTCAACTCTTTGTATACAGCTAGTTCGCTTCGCTCCTTTCATTTTATTTAAAATATTTATATATGACACTTTTATTTATTATATTTATAATATATATATATAATTTTAATTAAATTAAGAATGGCTTTGCATTCAATCCTTTCATTTTGTTTACAAACTTTATGATGGGTGAATGACAAATCACGCCTTGCATTTAAAACAAATTATTAAAAGAACAAAGAAATGAATTTGATTAAAGTTTTATGAATATTAGGGATGACATCCCTGAAATTTGTCCAAGACACGCGACACCAAAAAGTAACATTCTTTTTTCTTTTTTTCGTATAACTAAAAGTACTGTAGGCCCATACCTTCCTTCACCTAACAGAGAAAAAATTCCTTGTTTGCTGAGGAATAAGACAAACAACATTAATTATTATTATTATTACATTGTTACATTAACAATTATGTCGAATTTACAGGTACTAAGTGGAATAATTTTTTTACAGACTAAACTGTGGAAAACCGTTTTGCTGGACGAATTTGATACAATTGTAATCCTTCAGCTAATAAAATTTCATGCTGTTTGTTTTGGGATAAATCCAAGTTTGTTTTCTCTCTATCCTGACTCGAAGGAGATTTGAAATCGCTATTATGCAAACACAAATGAACCGTATCAAAACAAAAGTTGTGTTAAACAATAACAAAACTCTTTTTTTTAATGGTTTCTTAAAATACGAAAGACTGCTATCAGAATAGAAAAAGAACGTGAGGGATATAAGAACAGAGAATGAAAAGCAAATATTCATATTCAACTATATTTGGAATTTGTGATGTCTGCTCGTTACGGGAGAGCCTGTGATCCATTCTAGTGTTTAACCTCTCCATAGCGGACACCATCGGCCCAAAAGGTGTCTCGGTTAAGATTAGTACAGTTGACTATCGATAAGTGTAACTTTTGATATGTGGAACCATTTTCGTCGGTCCCTTGTAATATCAACACTATGTATCAGTATGCCGACGTTAAATAAAGTAAACAAATAAAAACAAACACCAGTGTATGCTATAAGGAGGTATCTGCTATATGTGATGTCCGCTTTGGAGAAGTTGTATAAATATAAATAGAATATAGAATATAATATAAATTATAAATAAATATTAAATATCGAGCAATTAGTCTGTATACAGACTACAGTACTTCTTGGATTCCGTTCGGTTATTCAGGCTCCGTTATAGATTACCGGTGGAATTTCTTTGACAGTTAAATAACAACAGAGTAGAATTTCATTTGGTGTACGACAGTTTCTATAGAATACGACATAGTTACTGAAGCATCAATGTTTACACCAGTATTGCGTCCAGTATCTTGTTTTAAGTGAGGAGGGAGGGGCGGTGGGGGTTGGAGGGGTTGAGGATCAATTTTTAAGGCCTTTTAAGTAATGATGTAGCGTTTTGTTGAAACGTAAGGTTAACACAACAAAAAACAACTAAAAACACAAATTAGAAAGTTGTCACTGAACTTAGCAGTTAAAATATTTTATAGCACAAACTCCTGGTAAATCATTATATCAATAAAATCCATTTAATCGTTTGTTTTTGGCTGCATAATCAAAACTATAGGAATAAAAATAGTTCCCTTTTACTTGTGTAAACAAACAAAGCTTTTGTTGACATAACGAAATAGTAAAAAAAAACAAAATGGCTAATACTACGGCTTTGATCGGTAAAAGAAAAAAGGTAAGTGTGTACATAGAAGGATCTTGTTGTTTATATAACGGTCGTTTAAAGTTTGCTGTCAAAACAGTCATAAAATTCTCACCCTAACTGTTCAGGAATTTGGAGCCATGCAAAAATATTTTGTAATAAACACGTATTTCTTCTTGACAGTTCAACCGCTGACAGTGAACGCTTCGACAGTGTTTACGCGGATGATGATGATGGCCAGATGAAGAATCGGGAAATGCTTTAAAATTTTATATGATGTAGGGGCTGTTCATATGGATAAAAATTTTCCTCGGTAAGCGGGATAACTTTTCTACTCTCTACTTGGCGAGATTAAAAATTACATTGCGTTCATATGAGGAAAAACAATTCCATGGTAGATGGGTTAATATTTTCTGATATGAATAAAATTTCCTCGGTAAGTGGGGAAATTTTACGCTTAGTCAACAAAATTTTATATTTATTCTTTTGTTCATATACTGTTACGTCACGTGCAGGTCATTTCCTCGCTCACCGAGGAAATTGTTTTCCATATGAACAGAACGAAACTTTTTAGTACGTCGAAAAGTTTTCCAGCTTACCGAGGTTATTTTTATCCATATGAACAGCCCCTTAGTTTAGTTCCTAAATACACCACCTGCAAAATAGAGAAGAAAAGTGTTACTGTTTGTCATGAATATGGATTGGTGTAGTTGCATTTAATGCTTCTATTGAGCGTAAATTGATTTTTTTCACAGATAGGTTTCACTGATAGGTACAGGAAAGATTAGATGCGCGGGGAAAATTTGCAGTTTTCCAAAAATAAATTGAAATACGATAAAACTCTTAGCAATGTCAGCAAAATTTTGAATAGTCTTGGCATGCAATCGAGATTTTTTTTAGTTTTCGGTTTTCAAGTAACAAATAAAGAACTCTCGTATCTATTTGTGGCCATCTTTTGATCACTGATTATCTCGAAAAATTTCAGACATTGAAAGTTTTAACCTGTCATTATGGTTTGTGAGAAAAACTTTCACGGTTAACGGTGAATTTCATGGATTTCATTTTTTTCGCGATTGAGTTTTTTTAATTTTTTAATTTTACACTTCTTGTACAATGTATATCTTATCTATATTTTGTCTATATCTATATTTGTTCAATAGCAAAAACGCAAAATAGAAATCTAAAAAAAAAAAAAAAAAAATATCTAAAAAAATTTCGCAGAACAAATTTTCCCAATACACCATACAATACATTATGGTTCTTGTTATTGAAAAGTATATATCAGTATAGCATATCCGTTAAAGTATTGGATATTGGAAATACTGCGGAAATTCCGGGTGAGTTTATTGTTTCAATGATTACCTGTTGCATTGTACGAGTTTCTGTTTACATTGAGCGAATTCCAATAAGTTACGCGGAATTTTATTTCGCGATTTACCGCTAAAATAGCGAAAATACTTTTCATGAAAGTTTGATCTGCGAACATTTTTCCCTTTAGATAACACCTTACGATACGGTCCCGGTTACCTACTAAATAATAATTTTTTTTTGTAGTATTCCGAAATAACTGTCGTATCATATTTTATCACAACACATGTTAGTTCTCAACCTCCAAAACAAATTTTGGTGCCCTTGAGTGGATGAACTAAAATTTCCTTGTTGTTATTAAGTCATGTGACGAATGTATGAGCAGCGTATCTCGTTCTTTCCTTCTAAGGTATTATTCAGATTTAAATTCCGTGTGTGTGACCACTATCAGAATTCAACTGATAAACAAATTTCATTTTCCTCTTGCTTCCAATACTATTTTTTTAGTGTGTGAAAATACATAATGGTACGAGCGCTGCAAAATAAGATTGGGTGCATGGGCGAATGGTATTACATAAAACGCCTCCGTGGGCGTGAGAACCAAATAATTCATTCATTGCAGGCGTGTGACTCGAATCCAGTAGAGAAAATCCTTTTTTAGATGTTCCTTTGTGTAATGTCCATTATCTTCAGTTCCAAAATTTCTCTTCAAATTTAGAAAAGCCTTTCCATCCTTCTGATCCAACATTAAGGTAAAAAGCTTTGTTTACTCGCAATGTTGTGCTGTTTTAAACTTTTTCATTTTGTTGTTAATAAGTTTTGCAAAAAACTAATTTATTCGTCAAAACGTAAATAGAATGAGTCAATCCACGGTGCACCGATATTTGTAAAGTGCTTCAACTCGTAACAAAAACATCATTCAGAATGTTCACATTCTCATGAACGTCACGCTGTAAAAATTCTAAATATTTACTTTTAAGAAGTGTGGGTGCAAGTGTATTTCAAAATTTCAAAATTTTACCGACTCCCTCCTTAAACAAAAACAGTGTTTGGTTCATATTTTGACGTTCATTTCACACGCTATAGATTTTCGTCCATTTTTTGTAGGACAACATAAGCTCAGGTGTTAGGTCGATGCGAATTCCACTTCCCGTGAGCCTACAAGCAAATGTGATATCTAAAATCAACTTTGAATGAATTTGAATGAATGAATCATTAAAAAAAAAAATGATACAAATCAGAGCTCGACTTTTAAGCGCTTGTTATAATTTCATTGATGTTTATAAAGCTCCAGAATTTATATGTAATATAACATATTGTAAAGAGAAGCTTTATTTGAATGAGACCTAACGGTATGGGTAAGAAGGGATTAAATGAATTGACGTGATATTTTGTCCGATTTCTTTTCTGTTCGTTGACATATTTCGGGAGCTATGCTTTACAGGATTTTACAGATTTCTCGACCGTTATGTTATGCTAGCGGTTACACACAAAACTGTCTTTCAGATTAGTGCGTAAATGTTTTGTTGTAAAGGAAAACTTTTTACAGAAAAGAAAATACTAAAAATAAGGCACATTCTTTTCATAGTTTCAACTTTGGCAACCTTGGCCACATTGTTTTTTTTCTTCCAATTTTCTGTAACTGACCATGTCAGAAAATACAATGTTTGGAAACGAAGTTAGAAAGTTTTATCAGATTGTATGCATTAAAAATCACAAAACAAAAAGCTTACGAAACCTCACTTTTTACTTACTGGCACCAAAAAGAATAATCCGTGAAGGAAAGGTTTCCAGCAAAACTGCAGTGCGGCAAGTGAGTCATATCGTATTGATGAAGTGATGTCGGGCCAATGTGAGAATCATCCCACCTTTTTACAGAATGACTTTAAACATTGCACGCTCTTGCTTGTCGTTTCACATATTTTTTTTGATTTCTTTGTCCGGCTCCGACACAAAAATGGATGACGTATTTTGGTGTGTGCATATATGCTAAAAATTAATCTGATAAAATGAAATTTATGGAAATTATTGCAACAATGAAAACACGCAAAGATTAATTGCGAATATCATATTTTGCTTTCCCTTTGTACATTAAAATAAACAAGAATTTTACATAGTATTGTTTTCATGGTTTTTAAGCTGATCAATTTTTTTTTTATTATTATTTTCAGAAAAATAAAATCGGAAAGTATATATAAGCACACACACATTCCACACTCGTGCATATCATCAAGAACTTGAAACATACACGCAACAGGAAAGAAGAAAAAACACAAAGGAGAAGAAAAAAAAAATCAACAAGGTACGTCGTGCACACTTTTCAATAGTTTTCAACGTATCGTCTGATGGTCAACCATCAAAAGCAAGCACGTGACGTCGTTTTTAACGTCCGAACATCGTTTAGACGTTGTAAAGACGTCCACATAACATTTAGCGTTTTGTTGGATGAAATATATAACGCTGGAGATCGCTTAGGTAAAGAGACATTTCCACCAAATTAGGGGAAGTTCCTCGTAGAGGTTTGAACTTTAGAGGATTTAATTCTACAGATGCGCCCCTCCAATCAACGTACGTTGAATCCGTAACAAATTGTTTACTGATTACGTGTACGAACCCGTAAAATTGACACGTTCTTATTCCATTAACACATTTTGCTATGACGTAAACAGTGTTGTTGATTTTGGTTCAAGTTCCCCTATTATTTGTAAAAACTCAATGTAAGGTTTTTTTGATTTGTATTTGTAAAGTAAATGAGTGTAACTTCTGTTAAAATTTGAGCTGTGTTCTTCAGTAAGTATCGACCGTCGTGAATAAAATTTGATCAATGTTTATTTATTTATTTGCTTAAGATTCTTTATTATCAAAATTTATTTTCTGGGGAAATCATCAACATTATACAGACATCACTGTTTGACTTCGCTAAGTGATAAACGCAAGAAAACGTAACGTTATTGATGCGTCAAAATAGCGGCTTATGCACATTTATTTCAACTTAATGGATCAATGTTGTTGTTGTTGTTGTTGATTTATTTATCGTAGTTTCGAACGTGGTTGCATGTGTACGCCTTTTCATCCTACTCCTCCCCCATTTTGTCTTATGGCTATAATTCAGAGGAAAAAGAATTCAGAAACGATAATCCAGAGCCAAGGTTACCTCGTTTGACTGTCGCCATTAATAGTTGCACTCACGTGAAAATATCATGAAAAAATATTCAACTGCCAGAATTGAAAATCTTATGGAAACATCCAACGTCAGGCGAAATGAATCAAATGAGTAAATTTATTTAAAACACTTTCTTTATGGCCTAGAAAAGAGCGCGAAACGATTCATATTAATTATACCAAGTAATACAAAGTAATACAAATAAGCAATGAATTTTTTCAGTTTCAACAATGAGAAGACATCGTAAACGTCAACGTTAATTAGGGGATTGGGCGGCCATTAGTTAATGAATGGACATTCCTTTTGCTTATCCCTCCTCCTACCGAACAAGACGCTCCCACTTTCTTCGAGACGTTCCCACTTTTTTCAATCTGTCAGCAGAATTATGAAGTAATTACTGATTGAAATCAATTAGCTTCATTTATGTACCACAGAGTTACGGAGGAAGATAATTTCCACAGACATACGGCTACACATACACACACATACACACACGACAATTTCTTTTTATGAGCTCGTGGCAAATTTGATTAATGATCAATTTAATCAGGTCTGAAATGCAACAGAAATATCAGTCCAGTAATTATAGCAAGCACAAAAAAGCCATGCTCATTAGCGTATGTCATTACTAATATCACCTTCGTGTCAATAAATGTGCTAAACTACTTAATTATTCAGTATACTTAATGAGGGATTAAATTGCACTTTTAGGTAAATTAAAAGATAGTGGAAGCTCGATTGATATCTTTTTTTTTCAAATAAAACTTAAAGGTGTAATTATTTGCAATAATTTACAGCTAATAAGTATTGGAAAGATAAGACGAGTGCGTCAAAAGGCTATAACAAAAAAACATAAAGCTTTGTGTGCATATAGATGACAATCTGTAATGAAGTATTAACTGAAGGAAGCAAAAAAAAATAACAGGTATCGAAAAATCTACAAACACGTGATAGATGATAAACAATGTTAGAAGGTAAAAGAAAACGACACGAAACAGACGTTTATTTAAATCCCTTTTATTTCTAGATGAGTCGCATATCCACAACTACCGCTACAATTATGATTGCTATTCTACTGAATACATGGGTATCTTATGTATATGCAGTGAATGAACAAAAACCAGAACACGCCAAGAAACTATGCGGTGACGTATTCATAAACGCCTATAAAGTTGTATGTCAGATCAAAGCCAGGAAAAGAAGAGTTGGTCGCTCCATACAAAACGGTAAGCACTTGACAGCTTTCTTGGAAAATCCGTTTTTATTCAAGTTTTATATGATTTAGAAATAAAACAATACGTAAAACATGCTTGCCTGCAAAAATTCTTAAAGCTCTTCTGGTAATTTATAAAGCTATATTCTTTGACTGAATAAAAATGTCCACTCTTTACTGTGTTTCATGGAGCTTGAGATCTCTAATACGAAATGAAATTTTTAATACAAGTTTGTTATTCTTAGAACCCCCGTCAGTGTTTTTGAAAACAAATTTGGACGCATTTGTAAAGGAAGACGAAGCGCGGCAATTCCTTCATCCTTTGAATCGTAAACGTCGACAAATACAACGGACGGGAATCGACGATGCCGACGAAGAGTGTTGTATTGAACGATGTACGTTTGGCGAAATTGCCGAATATAAATGTTAACAAATGTGGTAAAAGACGCACGCATACACAAGGATGAGACAAAGAGAATGTTACGAGAAGAAGAAACGGGGGGAAAATCATAGAATGCTAACCATTTGAGAATTCGTTTTATTCGTTATTGTAAAAAAAACAATTCGCAAATTGCTTACATGCTTACAAAGTTGGATTACACGTCATATATTATTACTAGTCGGTAAGAATGCCATTATGTTGTTGTTTATGTTTATATAAACAATCCGACATTTTCACTTTATTTCTGCTCATTTAACGTTTGAAAAGAAAACTATTTTGAAAAGTGTCCCTTTGAATAAAGAGAAAATCTTAAGAAACAGGAAATACAATTTCAATTAGTAGGCATTCTTCTGAAATTATAGAGATTTTTAACTGAATTTGCGGCAACTTCGATCGCAGGAAAAAATAGTATTTATGTTGCAACTAAGCGAATGGCACTGGTAAATAAGTTGCATCATTCCTGCACGTCCAAATTTAATGTGGTTTTTTTTAGTGTAAGATATTGAATAAACTTCGTTCCCAATACTTATTTAATATATATTTTTCCTTTTTAGTGATGGATAGATGTGATTGGTTTCATGAAATCGATTATTTAGAAAATATTGTGTAAACATGCAAATAAATATATTGTATATTGTATATATTATAGATATATAAAAAACCAGAATAATTTATTTTATATTTACAAATCAGAAGAAGAAGAAGAGAAAAAAATTCATTCGTTTTTAGTGTTGTTACTTTTTAAAATCCCCTTTTTTGCCATAGTACCCGTTCATTTTTTTGAATAATAGAAGTTATTTTTAGCACATTAAGATGATCGTGGGGCATTTAGACTGCTAAGTAAATCAGATTTCTTTGTTGAAAGGCTTAATATATTTCAATATAATCGTATTGAGTGGATTTTCAAAAGTAAAACAAAACAAAAAACAAGATGGTGTCCCTTCGATGCGTCTTACACGTTTTTTATAAGAAATTTAGTACTAGACCCGTCAAAATTTTGAGATAGTTGGACGAATACAGGAGTGCTATTTCCGATTAATCAGAAGATTACCTTAGAACTGAAGAATTTAATGGAGTTAATGTAATTCTGGAAGATTGAAATATTTATTTACTGTATAGTTGAGATATTGCATGAAACGCATTCTTATACTGATGCCGTTTCCCGGAGAGCAACGAAACGTTTATATTAATAACAAGTTTGGTTAAGAATAGACATAAAATGCTTTTATAAAATCATTATAAATACATGTATCAGAAAATATCCAAGTATTCCTATTGGTTAATAATCAACAGTTTATCTAGTATAGGCGACTGGGTTAACAAGATCTAACAAATTAAAATAGATTTTGCCAAGCTTCAAGATATTTTATCATCTTCAAAGAGACATTTTCGAATGACCTGAAGAACAAATTCCTTTTCCGTTTTTGCTGTGCATATGACGAGCATGGGGGTAGACAATGAAAAGACAATAAACCATAACGTCTCAATTCTGTACGAATGAGAGGGAATGTTTTGGAGCCATGTTACACGAGTATTTTTTCATACATTGTTTATTTATATGCATAACACTCAAGAAAGTGAATTTTAAGCCGATTTTTGTGTCTTTCTCTGACTAAGACGATGTTGTCATGGCAATGAAGGTTAACTGTATTTTAAAAGTGTGTGTGTGTGTGTGTGTGTGTGTGTGTGGTGTAGAAACGTATCACTGAACAATCTTTTATTAAGTTATTACTGGACCAAGACCAGTGGCACTGGACCAAGTCTAATTGTTTGGAGGAATGGCAGAACGATACACAATTAGTATCACCAAAACGTGATACTAATGAACCGGGTGCCAGAAATTGTGAAAGTGAATTGCTTATTTTTTTTATATTTTGTTTATTGAAAAATGATTATAAGCAGGATGTTATGTGCAGATCATCTCAACAGGAGGTAGCAGATCCAGCTAAGTAACATTATGACCAAACTAAAAGATGGATGCTTATGAAATAAAATTGTATGCTCTATTGCCAAGTAACGCAACCACAACACATACTTTCTACACGAGTGTTTTTGGTCCATTCATTCACGGGTTTTATGTAACCCTTTTAGAGGCCTGGTCAAGGGTGCTTAAAAAAAAACCCTTGCTTAATAGGATTTTTAAACAACAAAAATTTTATCATTTGGTAAATTCCATGCATTCCTTCACTTCTATATCTCTAGCTACACATCAGATCTGATATTCTGTAATCCTTAATGAGCATTAATTTAAAGTAAACATCCGATCTTTTTCATCGCAAGTTTATCATTAACTTGAATATATTCAAAGTCCTTATTTGGAAGTTTTGGCAAATATAATATTCCTCGCGAGTACAGTTTTAAATGTTTTATTGTTCTCGTCAAATTTCGTTGATTTTAGTAGTCAAGTCTTTAAGATTGGCTTAAAGATTGGCTTCTTGTTCTTCTTGTTCTTCTTCCTATTTTGGTCGAATATCACACTATTATTAAAACTCAGCAAATATGAGTCTGTTTTTTTCTTTATAAAGAGGGGAATTCTCACTTAATAAGAACTTCAACATCCACTTGTTTCAAAGTTTTACGTTCTATTTGTGTATTCTTATCATAACATGAAACTATACAAGCTTCGTTCATAGTTGGCAATGATGCAGAAATGTATTGGCTTTTTACTCCATACCGCTAGCAAGTTTAATGGACACTTTGGAAGATAATAAATGAAGTCACCTACTAATATAGCCGTGTGAAAGTTTTGGTATTGGAATAGAGGAGACAAAAAAAAATCGCGCTGAAAATGACGTAATAGTTCAGAAATTGACAGAGATAAAATTGAATGAAATCAATTGGTTGTTGTCGGTTACAATCTCTTAGCGATCCCATTGGATTTCTTTTTGCTTTTATTTCATTAACACAGCAATTTTGTGGTGAGTTGAATTTTGTAATATGAATGTGTCAATCATTAAACTTTTTGGTTGAAAGTCTCTCTTTCTTGTTTGAAAGAACGAGGCATTTACATAACCATTACCTCGTTTAACCCAGACAGAAATAACAAGGTTTTTACCGCAAACTAGTGATGATCGCATCTGGTTACATTTACCTATAGAGTGTTCATGCAAGAACTTGAGATTTGAAAGTTTTGATCACCTGTGTGACTAAGTAACAAAAGATCATGTGAAAGGTTGTCGTCGAAGGTCATGGCAAGATTCATTGATCGGGAAACTTCTGTCACCAGGAGACAAGGTATATTGCCGAGTGATGATAAATAAAACAAATGAGAAAAGGTAAAGCTAGGACCATTAAGCGCTACTTTGGATCATGAAAGTACAAACGATGGAGTGCACCAGTAAATGGCCAGATGATATGAATATGGTAGCCACTCTAATGTAAAATCGCTCTGTGTTAGTTGATTCCTCAAAGATTTCGTAAGACAAATTTATCAGAACAGCTACTATTTATTTATATCAACTTGAGTATCAAAATAATACCTTGAAACTGAGCCTAAAATATAACGCAAGAATTTGATGATCCATTTCGTCACCACTCTTTTGTTTCGAAACTAGCTATACGATGCATTTCATCAAGAGACGCGCGTTTTTTTTAAACAAGAAACTTAGTTCTACATCCGTCAAAATTTAAGATACTTCTGGATGCCAATTTCCAATAAGCAACGTTTTGGCAAACCTTAAACATCGATGAATAATTATAAATCACAGGGTTATAATCGACGACTTTAATGGAGTTGAATTCTGGAAGATTGAAATGTTTATTTACTGTATAGTTGAGATATTGCATGAAACACATTCTTAAATTCAGATTTTTTTCTCTCACAAAATCAAAATTTGTATTCCTGAAATAAGAAACTCGTTAGGAAACATTTAGAACTCTAAATAAATTAAGAAGCTTTTGAAAGTAAACCAGGTTTCTTATATAAAAAAACCTAAGTAAAGTTAAAAAGTGCAACCATGTTTATTTCATATGTAAAAACAAAACGAAACAAATATTTAGAATACATTTTTTTTTTTTTTTTACATATGTAAAAGTAAAAATATACCAAAAATCCTAGATGGTGGAAAATTTCTCAGAAAATGTGTCCTGAGGTAAATGCTCTATCCATTTACAACACGAGAGAACAAGTACAGAACTAAATAACTGCTAAAAGTTCCATTTTTAATGTCTCGGTTTTTCTTCAATATCCGGTTTGCGATGATCTTCCAGTTTCCTTAGTAACAAGAATTAAACAAACTTATACGAGTTATGGATACTTAACTTCGATCATTACATGAAGATTTGTAATGATCGGGAGTGTTTCTTGAAAACTACTATAAGAGAGGATTGATAGAGTTGGGAAATAAAAAAGTTCTTCTGGATACACCAAGAAGGAGTGAAAGCAGAATGTAAAATGCGTTGAGTAGGAAGACCCGTTCCCTTGGTCCTTCAGGTTATTATCTGGTCGCGCTGCTGTCGGGAATGCATCTTTAGGGAAGAGTCGGTCGAGTCGAACGGCTGTCGGTCCTATAACCGTTTATCTAATCCAAAATGTTTACGAAAGTCATAGAGTATAAATGGAATGCGAAAGGGTTTCGTCAATTTTCGTTTCAGAAATACTTAAAATATCCGTATCGTTACGTATCTGTTACCAGAAATTATACCTAGGCCGTTAAGGTTGTTTTGAACAGAGCGATCGTTTCCATGAAAGCAGTGTGATTTTCCGATGATATGATCGTTGTCGAATAAAGTCACCATGGCCAAAGCTTACGTCAAAGAGATTTCCATAACAAGCAAAATCTCCGCTCCCATTACCGACGAGCACCGAAGAATCTACACGCTTATACTTCATTCCAAAGCATTCTCAGGAAATTGGTCTTCTAGGTAAGATGAATTCATTTCTTGCTAAAAACTGACACAATTCTGTAAACATCAGTGTATTTTCAAGAAATTCGAGTTGTACTCGCCTCCTAAAACGCAAATTTTGAGGCCAATTTTTTTACCCTACCAGATTTAGGAAGATATGGTTTTTCTAGTTATATTATATTGTATATATTACATTTCATCAACTACCAATAAAGAATCGATTGGTTCATTAAATTAGGGTATCCGAAAAGTGTCCCGACTGGACAGTAGCACCAGGACACATTTCTGGCAGACAGTAGCCCAACGGACATTTTCAAACTCGGACAGTGACCCGACCGGAGAGTAATCCGATTAGACATTAAGCCGACGATTAGGCTTTCCTTTCCCAATAGTCCGATATTGTTTTCTTCAGTATGGTGACGTTCAGAAATTAACTACGTGTTTATTTAACCACATAAAATTTGACTGTAAATCCATCGTGGAATCATATTCTTTTCTTTCTTTTTGTTTAGGTAACATGAAACGTTTTGTGAAAAACGTCACACACCAATGTCAAAAAAGTAGTTCTGAAATATTATTAAATCAGTGGGAAACCTCAAATTTTTTGATCACATAAAATGTTTATATAGACAATTTTCGTTTTTGTATTTGTCAACATTATTTTAGTTGATTTTGCTATATTTTTTGAGAGTGGTAAAAGAAAACCTATTCTTCACTGTTTTCATATACATTCTGAAGGAAGCGTTGGAAAAGGTGCCAGATGAGTACATGATTGAAAAGATGGCCAAAATTTTTGTATTTTTATTTCTATGTTTCTTGACGGATGGGATCAAAGGTAAAGTTTGCCATATATGTAGTTCTATTCATTTTGGTTCTCCTGGATTATTGTTCTGCACTAATGCATTTTGTGTGAAAGTATTTTGAGCACAAGTCAATGTATTTCCAACCAGTTTTTAACGGAGCAATAAATTTGCAATCCGTGTTTAAAAACCTAGCATATCCTCCTAGTTAAAGTCAACGTGAAAATCAGAGTTTTGATATGTATCACGCGTTTTCCGGATTTTTATGAGACGGAAAATCGTGGTATGGTCAAACTATGTCACTTTTTGCATGTGTCATGTGTCCGGAAAATTAACTCAGAAGAAAGTATAAACGGTGTTATGTAGGAGATATATCATTCCTATTTGTAGGTTGCTCCGATAATGCACGGTACAGACAACATTGTGGCTTTTATCGTAGACAAGGGTACTGTACAAAGGTTTACTGGGAATTCATGAGCCAAAATTGTAAAAGGACATGCGGATTATGCAGGGCTCCAAACCGTTGTGTGGACAAGTCGTCAAAACCAAATTGTAATTATTGGAGTTCACAGGGTTACTGTCGATCAAACAGTCCGTGGTATACGTACATGTATAAAAATTGTCAGAAAACGTGTCGGTTGTGCCAGATAGCTGTGCGCACCACACGTAAAGCCACAAGACCTCCGACTACAAAAACCACAACAACAAAAGCTTCCACTAGACAGACTACTTTAAAACCTGGTACGTCTTCCCTTAAATTATAGGGAAAGTGAATGGGTTTGATGGAGAAATACAATGGCAATGAACATCTTACCCATTTCGTTCAAAAATATATTTTATCATTTCATCGTAGATAGCTGTTTGAACAACCCAATATATGACGGAAGATGTAAACAGTGGCTGCATTTGTGTAGGAAATCGACATCCGATGACCAAAACAAGTGGCATACATTTATGGCGAGGCACTGTAGAAAGACTTGCGGGATCTGTGAGAGACATATAATTCTTTGCTTAAGTCTTTGTTGCAACACATGTATCAAAATATTTTCTTTCGAATGAAGAATTCAAATTCAAATGTTTCAAAACATCCTTTATTTTTAAAAAATCCTTTATTTTTCAAATTGGAGAAAAAAGATCAACAAAAATATTTCAGCATAAAGGAGAAAAAAAAATGAACAATAAAAAACCCAACTAGAAGACCCAAGGCTTAACAGTTCCCACCGTTCATCTGGCAACGACTTCCTATCGCTTACTGTAGAAAGTCCAACCAGAAAGCCGAGAGAGCCTAACCCTTAATATAAAGCTGTGTCTTTCTAATGGTAATGAAACATGAAGGTAATGATACATGAAGTACAGGAACTTTGCACTTTATGTTAATCTGAACTAGACTTCTTTGGGAATGAAAATGAAACAGCCCGATTTCTATCAAAATCAACATTCACACTCATGAAAAGTCATTTGAAAATCAAAATGTTGATTATACATATCCCATTAACAAGACACTTGTTGGGATTGGATTCAGGTTGAGATTCAATCTTAGTTCAATGTTTTTTTTACCATTACAATTTTCATTGACAGGTGACGATTTAAAGAAAAAGAAATTGGTATGTGGCGAAGATAAAAGTCCAATTGGCATGATTATTTCAGGTGTAAGAGCTCTCCCATCGACATGGATATGGCAAGCAGGCCTGTACGACTATGGAAAGTTCTTTTGTGGGGGCAGTCTTATAACGCCACGACACATACTAACGGCTGCGCATTGCGTGCGTTACAAGTTTGAAAATGGTCTCACAGTGCGACTTGGTGATTATACGAGGTTAGTTTCAAGATTTAGTTCAATCAATAATTGCAAAATCATTTCGAATGGGTAGTGTCATGTCGCAATAACACTATTTCTGACCAATATCTTCTAGTGATGATATGCAATGATTTCAGAGACTCAAATTATGCGCTGTAAAAGCCAATTCTTGTTACAAAATCAATGATCTGCCTGCGTTATCTGTATCTCCGAACGACAAATTCCCTTGCCTTCCTTCTGTAGAGTCCTCCTTTAGGGTGACACCAGCAGTCAACCTCATAAATTACAACACAAAGTGTTTACTTTAAAGTTTGTGTTTATTTAACCGCATGGAAGTTTATTGTTACGTTTGTCTTATAGAAACAGAACGGATGGAACAGAAGTCGAAGTACAAGTTGAAAAACTAGTTTATCATGAAAACTATGAGGGTGGAACTTTACGAAACGACATCGCAATATTGACGTTAAAGAATGACGTGAAAATGTCGGATCATGTCGGTATCGTTTGTCTACCACAAGAAAACGAAATTTTACCGGTACGAACAAAGTGTTCAATCACAGGTGATTACATACTTCAATTTCTATTTTAATGAAGTGTCATTCGAAAGGAATGATTAATACTATAATTCTATCATCTAAAAGCACTCACTGTAAAATAGTTCTTTCTTTTGGACACATTCAGGACATGGAAAATATACAACATTTTCTGCCCTTCGGTATCCGTAAAATAAGGAGATATAATAATTGTGAAGATTGTATTATATTTGTCACCCATAACATTATTTGGTTTCATTCACTTAAACTCTTAGCAGACTAATACTGACACAAAATCGAAAAGTAGCTAATGTTCTTATTAATCACATTATTATCTTTGTTTCACCTAATTTGGATGAGGGATCAACACTTGTTTGTCAACGAACACCCTTCCGAAGTGAAGCTCCAGTTGAATCATATAACCAATCATATATTATAATATATAATATATAATATATAGATATAATATATAGATCATAATCAGCCAAATTCAAAGGTCACTCATTTGGGTAAAAGGCCTATCAATAAAGGTAACTGAAAGAATCCTTAGATGAACTCCACACTTATTTTTCCTTCCTTAGGTTGGGGTCGCATGATGGCTGGTGGCGATGCTGCAAATGTTCTACAAGTAGCTAAAATGCCTGTTGTCTCAAATGCCGAATGTGGAAAGAGAAACAAAAATAGGTCTGGAAAATCTCTCATCTCATCAAATATGTTATGTGCCGGATATGAAAAGAATTCTGAAGTTTCTGGTTGTCGAGGAGACTCAGGCGGTCCATTTGTATGTAAATCAAAAGACAACAAGTGGGTTAGTAAATTAAATCTTTGATTCATAGAACTGTGGTTACTGATCTGCAATATTTACTGAGGACTCAAATCTAAGTAAAGCAGCTTTACCAGTGCATTGATGAATGTCACGTCAGTTCCTGTAGAAGTGTATTGTTCGATAAAATCTTGAATATCACCCACTCATTTTTACAACTTCTTTGAATTAATTACATACTTGTGCCGTTAAAATGACCAAATGAAGATGTATTATAAAGTTCTGATATAATAGCCAGACGATAGACATTTATTATATATAAATGTTTCATTTTGATTCGCGACTATATTCTTTTTTTCTCTACTGCAGGTGCTTCAAGGTGTGGTAAGTTGGGGTTCACCGACATGTGACGCGTCTCAACGTTATACCGTTTTTGCAAGGACGTCACGATATATTTCGTGGATCAAAAAACACATTTAAACTTTGCATTGACATCATGTGAAGCGATTAAGTGAAATGAAGGTTTTGTTTGTGTTCATGTATTCTAGATATAACTATTGTAAATAAAAGCTTGCGTGTGCTATCATTTTTTAATTTCTTCGTTTGGCCATGGATATAACTACAGCCACTTACCCCATATTGATCAAATTACCCTATTATCCCGCATATAAACCCTGTATAAAGGCCCATGCGCTTTTACCCGGGTATAAGCACACTGGGCCTTTAAGCGAGAGACTTTTTTCATTTTGGGATGAGAATGTAAAAGATCCATTTTAACAAATATTTTTTTCTCTTTCAACAATATCTTTGACTATACATTCTGCTTATAAAAGATATGTGTCTGGTCCTTTAAGAACGTAATGGGACTTCTAAACCATTTCCCCTCTTGTTTTCTCTTTGGCCACATACAAAAGCTCTGTTTTTTCCTCCGGAATTTAATGCATAACAGCATTACCGCAAAATTTCCCTCGAAACATGACCAACAATAGTTTTATTCTTGGAGATATTAATGGCATATTTTGGGGGAAAGAGACTTTTTCAAAATGCAAAATTCAAAATCGTAAACAAATTGCATATAGGCCCATGGGCTTTAAGCGGGGTAATAGATATTTTTTGGATACTTCTAAAGTCTGATAGGAATAATAACCAACGGTTTTACCAGGATTAAGCTGCAAGCAATTGTTTCAACAGCATCTAGTTGAATATATAATTATTACCAGTAATTGCATGTTTTCGAGTATAATTAACGATTAATGACGAGTAACACGGATAAAACTTTAATTAATTTCATAAGCTCGGAGGACGAGGAAAATTACACGATTTTCGAAGCATTATTTTTCCATTTATTTGGTACTTCCCAGAACTACCCTCGGTTAAAAAATAATGCTCTGACAGCCCTCACCAAAATGTTTTTGTGAATTTTGCATAATTAGGATGTGTCCACTATGCACTGCAATGTCTTCAATATTTGCTCATCTTTTTTTAAGCCAGTCTGTTCACATTTTATGCATAATTAAGTGGTCTCTCAGTTTGTAACTAATTAATTGAAATAATTCAACATGGTCTCCCCGCAGTTAGTGGAAGCGCTATTACTAAACAGTGACCCAAGAAATGGATTGTTGGGGGCAGTCGGAGCAAAAAGGCTTTGACCGTGGTAAGTATCCGTTTTAAGCTCTGACTGATGGCACTGCTAGCTCAGCAGGGCAAAGAGATTCAGATTTTACTGCCCTCAAAAACCAAAACAAATGTATTTTTTGGGAAGGGAGATCGCACTCCCAGATACCAAACAAATGAGCCCTGAATACTAAGTTATGTATGAAAAAAATGCACCCTAATTGTACTATTCAGATCCTGTCTAAACCAATCAGATCCGTGTAATTTTGTACAGTTGATGATTACAGTTTTTCTTTAAACGTTGATGATGTTTTACAACTGGGATTTCCTTTGTATTGGAACCACGCCTGTTTTTTGGCATAGCTGAAAATGTAGTAGTTTTCGTGGTGTAGAACCAAACTAGTGTAAATTTACTAGTGATTCTTAAGACTTAATTCTCGGAAAGTCTTACTTCAAGTTTATATCGGCGGTGGACCTCAAAATAACCAATAAGAACATGAATTAGAACAAAAATGACGTCAACAAGTGTTAAGTTTAGGTTTGTATTTATTTGTTGAACCGGATCAAGTTAATAGTGACGTCATAAGAGTTTGATACGTCTTTGAATAACACCTTGCTCTTTGTTTTTCTTTAGCTAAAATGTCAAAAACATCACACACCAATTTTTAAAAAGTAGAATTAAAATATATGTAAAACAGCAGGAGATCACACATTTCCTTCACGTATTTATCGAAGTTATGTTATTTTGTTATGTATTTCTCAACATTATATTATTTGAAGTGTTCCATTTTGTTTTGAGGGCTTGGTAAAAGAAAATACTTCTTCACAAGTAAGCTTGTCAGAGATGTGCAGAATTAGACGTTTAGAGAGCAGACGATCAAAAGACTGCATTATTAGTAAATGTTTAAAAAAATGAAGAGAATTTATGAGTTTGTATTTCTATGTTTCTTGACTAATGAGATCAAAGGTAAAGCCTTAATATACGTACTTCCATACATTTGGATATTTCAAAAACCAGTTGACTTTGTAATTCCAAAGACTTTTTCGTCATTTATCTACTTTCCAGATCAAATGACGCCACGTGTTTTTTTGGGTTTTTTTGTCAAGGCAACGTTCTTCCAAAAAATGAAGTGTCAGGAGAAAATGAAGAAAGATGTTTTTCTTGAGAGGATTTATTTTTAGGTTGCTCCGATAATGCGCAGTACAGGCAAAGTTGTGGCATTTATAGAAGGCAAGGCCATTGCACAAACGGTTACAGACGATTCATGAACCAAAACTGTAAAATGACGTGCGGGTTTTGTAGGGCAACGTCACATTGCTTGGATAGGTCGTCAAATTGTCGTTACTGGAGATCACAGGGTTATTGCCGAACATACAGTACTTGGTATGGATACATGTATAACAACTGTCAGAAAGTGTGTGGGTTTTGCCAGGCTACTGGACGTACCACTCGAAAAACAATAATACGGCAGAAGATTACAAAAATGTGGTCCACCAGACCTTCGATTACAAAAGCCACGACTACAAAACCTACAACTACAAAAGCATTCACTAAGCAGACTACATTAAAACCAGGTACGTCCTTCCCTTCCGTTTAATAGCCTAGGACGAGTTTGATGGATAAATACAGTGGCAGCTGTAATAACCTTCTCTTTAGGAAAAAAAAATTAAAAACATTCTTTCATAGATAACTGTTCTAACTCCCCACAATACAAGAAGAAGTGCATGCAATGGAAACATTTGTGTAGGAAGCCGACATCAAAAAACAAAAACAAATGGCACATATTTATGGCGACGCATTGTAGAAAGACTTGTGGCTATTGTGGTATGAAACATATAACAGTAAATTAATTCCTATTGGATATTAAAAATCAATACATTTGCCTGTGTATCTATTTCCTTCCATCAGTTCCTAATAGACCTTTTCATAAATTGCGTCGTTACATCCATCGCCTCGTTTTTGCCCTGAACATTAACGACGCCTGGGTGGTTTACAAAGAGAAACGATACCTCAGGGAAAAATGTTTCACGTTGTTCTTTTATTACGCTTAAGTACGGAGTAATTATAAAGATTAGAAACGAGGCTTTATTATTATATTTCTGCATCAGGTTTTGTAAATGATCCCTGATTGGTTGAATTGTTTTCTCTCATAAATTTCCGATGATAGGTGACAGGAAATCGAAAAAGAAATTGGTATGCGGTGAAGATAAACATCCAATTGGATTTGTTATTTCCGGTGTAAAAGCTACCCCGTCGACATGGATATGGCAAGCTGGTCTTTATGAATATGGAGAGTTTTTTTGCGGAGGCAGTCTAATTACGCCACGACACATACTAACGGCTGCACATTGCGTGCGTTACAAGTTTGAAAAAGGTGTCACCGTGCGGCTTGGTGATTATACAAGGTTAGCTTCCAGGGTGCAGTTCGCAAAATGTTTGACATTTTAAATGTTCGTAACCTTGAAGATCTATATCCTATTATCTGCTGTAGTAAATTGACGTCCAAATTGGCAAGCAGGAATATGGGAAAAGATCTGAAAACGGGTCAGCTGTGGTGTCACTATGCTGCCATTAAAATTGTAAATATGTAATCATAAAACATCATTTGATCAGTCATTCGAAGGTTATAACTAAAACAGCATGTATTCGTAACACTGTGACTTTAAATTTCCTGAATAATACACACAGGAGGACTTCGAACGGCATCGGTAAAATGTTTTTACAATGGATACCAGTTTTTCATAATAGTAGTAAAATATTGTTCAGTTTCAGCCTCATTGTGTCTTTTGCTTTTAAAACTTTGTAACTAAAGTAACAACTTGGTCGCTTACGAAAGTAATGCATTAACCAGATCAAATGGCAATATTGGTTTGGTATTATTTCTTAAACCCAATCTATACCCTTTTTGCAAAATCAATGACTTGCCTCCGTTATCTGTTTCTCTGAACTACAAATCTCCTTTCTTTCCTGTTTGTCTGATAGAGACCGAAATGATGGAACAGAAGCCGATGAAGCACAAGTTGAAAAAATCGTTTATCATGAAAAATATGACGGTGGAACTTTACAAAACGACATCGCAATATTGACGTTAAAGAATGAAGTCAAAATGTCGGATCACGTCGGTATCGTTTGCCTTCCACAAGAAAACGAAATCTTACCAGTAGGAACAAAGTGTTCAATCACAGGTGGTTGGTTACTTCAATTTCTTAATTTCTATTTTGATGAAGAAGTATCATACGGAAGCAATAATTATGCACAGTAATAATTAATACTATAATCCTACAAGCTAAAAGAAGCCACCGCGAAATATTTAACACCTTCCTCATGCACCTCATTCTTCAATGAATTAATTTTTGTTTGTAAAAAGTGGACGTATTCAGAATATAAGATGTATACCTTATCTTTTCCAAAATCATGTACGATATATACTTAATAGTGTTTTGATTGGGTGTAAGCGTTTGGTTTGTAACACAACCTCACTCAAAAAGAATGAGCAACTGTGTTTTGGGTGACCATTCCCACTTAGAGAATGGGGGTGTATTATATTACCAATGAAAATAAATATGCTTAACCAAGTTTTTCTTGGTAACCTCACTTTCGAATTGAGTAGGAAACGTTACGCAAGAGAGGAAGGGAATTTTCAAATCACTTAAATTATCTTTCTCTAACAACGGGTGGGTGGTTAAGTGGAGGTTGAAAACAAAAGGAGGCAGAACTATTTTTCGATTGTTCAGGTAATGAATAGAAAAACCTCTCTTTGATGTTATCCATGATGCGCTTTATACAACTTTTCCCTGAAACGAGAACTTTTCAAAAAAACGTCAATCTAAATACCAAATATTCAGCCATTGTATCATAATTATTTAACAGGTGGGGTCACATGGATAACAAATATTTACATCTTTATGGGAAGACAAAATAGAACCTATACTTTTACACATTTTTTATAATATCAGATTATTTAACTAAAATTCCAGACCCAATGGAAGAAGCGGTTGTTGTTGAGAAGATAATAACATAACCTGAGTTATATAAGCACCTGAAATTACTATGTTGTCGTTGCATAATCGTGACGTTTCTGCATAATTATGACATTTACTTATCCGTTCTAAATACTTTATTTTAAAAATTCTTAATCACGTTAGAGGATTCAGAATTTTTAAGTTCTTTTTCCTTCATGGTTGTTGTTGGTGGTGGTGTTGTTGTTGTTGTTGTTGTTGTTGTTACTGTTGCTGTTGTTACTGTTGTTGTTGTTACTGTTGTTGTTGTTATTGTTGTTGTTGTTGTTTAGTTGGGGTTGTGGACAGATAAAAGGGCCTTGGCTAATCAAGAATTGCAAGCGACGCTGAAGGTGGGATTCAAAGCAAAAAATTTCGGGGTGTCACTTTTAACCAAATGTTCCATTCGTTTGATATTTGATTTTGGGTGTATATTTAAAAATTGTTTATCTCTCTGACAAAGACCCTTTAAAAATAAAGTTCCCAGTCGAATGATGTACAGAAGCGATCATAAACTATTCACGTAACCCAATAGTGCCGATAGATCAGGTCAGCTAAAATCAAAGGTCTTCCCATTTCAAACATTTAGGTTGTTGCACAACATCTACCGAGAATTCCTATTGGCTTTAATAACTAATTGAGGTTACTAATGCCTTGATGATTGTTTTAATCCTTAGATGAACTCCGTGCCTCTTTTTCCTTCTTCAGGTTGGGGTCGCATGGTTGCTGGCGGCGATTCCGCAAATGTTCTACAAGTAGCTAAAATACCTGTTGTCTCAAATGTCGAATGTGGAAAGAAAAACAAAAATAGGTCTGGAAAATCTCTCATCTCATCAAATATGTTATGTGCCGGATATGAAAAGAATTCTAAAGTTTCTGGTTGTCAAGGAGACTCAGGCGGTCCGTTTGTATGTAAAACAAAAGATCACAAGTGGGTTAGTAAATTAAATCTTTGATTCATAGAACTGTGGTTACTGATCTGCAATATTTACTGAGGACTCAAATCTAAGTAAAGCAGCTTTACCAGTGCATTGATGAATGTCACGTCAGTTCCTGTAGAATTGTAAAGTGTATTGTTCGATAAAATCTTGAATATCACCCACTTATTTTTACAACTTCTTTGAATTATTTTAAATTAATTTCTGTACATCATTATATACTGTTGCCGCTTGGAATGTCTTTGGAATGGTTGTTTAGCAAGAAAACTGACATGAACATAAAATTCTAATTATATATTGTATCATCCTTTCGTTTTCCTTCTTGCAGGTGCTGCAAGGTGTGGTAAGTTGGGGTTCACCGACATGTGACGCATCTCAACGGTATACCGTCTTTGCAAGGACGTCACGATATATTTTGTGGATCAAAAAGCACATTTAAACTTTGTATCGACAAAATGCAAAAATCCTGAAGTATTTAACAGTTTAATGTGTGTTCATGTATTCTCCATATAACAATTGTAAATAAAAATCTTGTGTGTGTTATCTCTTGTTACTACCTTTGTTAGGCCATGGATTTAACTACAGAAGTTGTTCCATTCAACCGTCTTGTATGTTCCATTCAAATTTGTCAGACTTCTTAGAGGAATAATCCAGTGAACACAAGACGTTTTCAAGACGTTCTATTTCGACGGTGGTGGAAAGACGTCCTAAGAAGACCAGAGTAGAAGACCAGAACAGACGCGTTTAAGACACATTTTTGTTCGCTGGGAACCACACTGCTACCACCGGACTACCTGTACTAAGGCGGCTTTTGTTTTCTTCACGTAATCACTAACTGTTGTATAGATTGTATAGATTTCCATTTATCTTGTGGACACGACAGGAAAACGGGACATCCGATTGGCTCCTGTCTTCCTACCTCTCATGCCGCTTCTTTTCAAGAAAGATGCTCTTTTGGTTGTTAAGATAAAATCTAATAAAATTCTCCACCCAAGCGAGAGCTCTAAGAAGAACATAATGAGGTCGGCGCTTCAGTTTACGGATATTTAGATAATTGCAACTTAACTGATTCTTTTGATATAAATACACGTTGTTTATAAAAAATCTTGGTTTAGTTCCAAAAGTTTCTTAATTTTCTGAATTTAGTTCTAAAACTTTCTTAACGAGTTTCTTATACGTGTTTCATGCAATATCTCAACTATACAGTAAATGAACATTTCAATCTCCCAGATTTCAACTCCATTAAAGTCGCTGAGTTTTATCAATGTTTGAGGTTTGCCAAAAAGTTTCTTTTTTTCAAAATTGGCGATTCCTATTTCAGTTCCAAAAGTGTTTTAAATTTTGAAGGGTCTAGTACTAAGGTTTCTAGTAATTCTAATGAAATTTTAACAAACAAAAAAGAAGAAATTTGTCCTATATTTTCCTGTATTGTCGAGGTGACAGAAAAATCTTTAAAAAAATTACAACATTAAACAAATCTTAAGATTTTACACGTATCACATTTCCCTGACAGTAAAAGAAACATGCCAACTGGTTCGTGTTCATTGACTTGAAATATACATTGTTCACTTTGTCGGTTCTTTAATAACTTCGATAATATTTTCTGTGGAATGCTATTTAATTTCTTGCGTACAGGCATGAATTAAACGCGAGCCATTAATCATGTAGTCATCAATAGTTTCTCTTATCAAATGCAATTTGTGATTTCCATGCATTCATGTGAGAAATTCTTCTTCCATCTACGTTCAGATTTTGTATTCACTGGCTATCTATTGGTCCGTTTCAATGGGTGTATAAAAATGGTAAATTTGTTCTTTTTTTTTAATATATTTCTTTATTCTAATGGTGAAAAAACAGGAGTAAACACAGAAGTTATTTTAGATTATGAATTGTCTAGCTACGCTTTTTTCCCCTTCAAACACAAATACCTGTCAGAAACAAGTAGGCTAGCAGTTTTTCTTAAACCTTTTCGACATGATTTTAAGCAGACATGCTTCGCCTTAAAATTACCGAATTTGTGCGTGATTTTAGTTTATGTAAACAGACGAAGAAACCTTTCCAAACATCTTGTGTGGTCAGAAATATTGATTCAATGCATGTGTTCTCCTTTTCATGCTCTCATACTCACATGATAAAGCGAATATTCGGAAAAACTCAAAAGGGAACAAAGCTTTATGCCAGTACAACATGAAATTTTAACGTTTAAAAAATTCATTGAATTTCCAATTTGAGTTTCATGGAGTGTGACGATGGCTACTTCGTGCCTGTATCTACAAATAATTCTTAATAACAATATATTTGTCGATTAGTTCTCCAAATTCTTTCTCAAATATATTTTTGTTTTTCCCAGTGAATATATTAATTTAAAACGCTTTTCTTCAAAATTCCTGTAGGAACATGGGCTTTACGTACCTATAATATTAACAAGACAAGGTCCCAAAGCATTCTTAGCAGACGATACTATGGCAAAATACTCAATTTGATGTTAGATTATAGTCGTACTTAAAACGATGAGTAGAAATAAATTGTATTGACTGTCTTTTAAGTGTAAACGTGGCTTTGTATAGGTTAATTCAAATTCGAATGATTAGACCGCGTCTCTGTGGCTATAATTACGACGCCTATTTACCACAATTATTATTTAAAATATTTGTTTTGCAACTTTGAATAAGTATTTCCCTGTTATATTATCCGTTTATATTAAAATAATTCGTTTTACTGCCACATCCTAAATATTAACAAAGTTCACAGAATAAATAGCTGGTTGTGAATACCGCAACCAACAACAACAATAACAACAACAAACAAGGAAGCCTTTATCTCAGTTTTTGTTCACCCGACTCAGCAGACGCGCGACGTCGTTTTAGCGTCCGAAATACGTCGTTGTCAAGACGACCTTATAACGTTCCAATCACATCGTGTGGCTACTGGAGGACATTGTCACGTGACAGTAAAAGGCCTTGTTATAATGAAATCCATTTATAATAATACCTTGACTCTTCTTGGAAAGCCTTTGAAATGGCTTTTATTTCGTTATAAGACTGACTGGTATGCAGCTTACACGAATAAAAACCAATTTATAAGTCAATATATCAGAAGTTGATATCAGAAAATATTTCCAAAGAGCGAGTCTATAATGGCTCGTTTCTTGAAGATTTGGTAAGTATTGGAATAATTGCAGGGTTTTTTTCAGGGCCAAGACAAGCACTACGGAAGTGAAACCTAGAGAATTGTTTAGTTCTAAATGTTTCTTAATTTATGTTAATTTATGTAGTGAATTTAGTTCTCTTTACGAGTATTTATTCGGTATTACAATTTTGAGAGAAAAAAAACACTGAATTTCAAAATGTGCTACATGCAATATATCTCAAATATATACAGTAAATAAACATTTCAATCATTAACAATTGCATCACCTCCATTGAAATGCGTCACGATTTATAAATATTTGTTTTTCTATTTTGGTAAAGCAAACTGGGTTTTTTTTCCAAGACAAATGTTCATTGTTAGTGCGCTCTGCTTTTAATGGCGGCGATATTCCACCTAAAAAAATTCCTATTTTACGATAAATTGATCGCTAATTCTTTTTAAATTGTCTTGTCAATCTTTTTCTTAATCACCAGCTGGACTTTCAGAAGCAATATCGTCACCATTTTTCCATTCTGACTTTCAAAACACTTATGCATGCACGTGTGCGAAAACAACCCCGGTAACAAACTTGTTTCGGGTGCAGCAGTTTCGAATGAGTTCGACTGAAATTTATCTGTCACATGTGTAACTCGTTAGCAAAACAAAACCGAAAGAAAACTAACAAAAACTTCTTAATTAGTTCCATTGTTTTTGTAATATAAGCAAATGATTTTCAAAGTTATTTTTTTTTATGTAAACTGTTAGTAAAAAAGAGGTTTCCTTTGAAACATTTCAATATCCTTTTCAAGAAGAAGGTAAGTGTGCGTTAATGTTGTTTCATTAGTTATTTCTTTGCAATTTATAATCAAATGCTTTAGTTGGTACAATCCTAGATAAAAGGTGTGTTACCATTCTGTCTAAATGAAATAAAACGCCAAAGTTTACTGCGCAATAATTTTCACTCAGTCAATATTTTCTTCATTAGTACGCGGAAGGTTAAAAAAAAGCCCGCCACCTTTTGTTCAAGTTAATGTGAAGATACATGACACATGGTAGAAGCTGTCATTTCCTTACAACTAAGGACAAATTTCAGAGGCGTAGCTAGAGTTCAGTCAAAATTTGTGGAGGAGAGCTTAGTCATTTATAGTAGAAAAGGAAAATGTGCAAGTAACCTATCGACACTTAAGACTGAAAAGTAAAATCTTTTTGTTGGACTCCTCCACTTTTTTTGACTAATCCCAAATACGCCTATGGATTTTCACTGGGCTGGTTGTTTCTTTAATATTTAGATTAAAAGTCCATGATTACAGAAATTGATAATTATCACATTACATATTTATATTTTGTGATGAACGTTGGAATCATGGAAGTATAGTTCTACGTCCATTGTTAAATCGAGGCGAGAGTGTTGTTTAAAAAGTTGGTCATGACTGGGTTTTTGTTTTGCTAAGATAAGTGGTAAAATCATCGACAATGGAGGAAAAAATTGTTTGAAATTTACGTTTAATGAATTTCGCTTTAAGTTAATGAGTCATATAAAACTTTTCTTACGACAGTCAACTCTTGCTTCTCAAATATCTGTTATCTCAAACAAAAATTTTACTGGTTTCCTAGAGAGGTCCAGATAGCGGGACTGTATCTCTTTACGAAATCTTATTTCCGGTATTCGCATAGTAGCTCGATCTGACAATGCGTACAGACAGTAACCTGATGAACATTTTCCATACCGGACAGTATCCCGACCGACCAGTAACCGGGCAGTAGCCCGACTAGACATTACTAACCTGACGAAAAATGAAATCTTTAATTCCATAACTTGCGTTGATGAAAGTCATATGGTTGTTTGTGTCTCAAACTCGTTAGAAAACGTACGGCAGGAAGAATGTCAATAACTGTTGTTGCCAAAGTAGATGTTTCATTACTGCCGTTTACCACGATTTCCGATTTTTGTTACGGGGCTAATGTACGTCTTGCATTCTTTGAAATTTATGTACAAGAAATGAGAACCGCCAAACAGAAACACCCCAATGTTGTTTGCGCCAATATTTTATTTTATTTAGCAACAATGCAAAACTCGTTTGTTTCGCATTACGGTTGGAAAGGAAACAATTAAAAAAATGTCGGCAATCTAGGTACGTCTCATGACGTCTGATTGTGAGATCTTATCAGAAACAAGTCACCTTCAAAAATTACCTCACATTAAACGCCCGTTTTTTTGAAAAGTACACGGTCAAACTTTCACAGACAAACATTGGTTATTTTAACGCCAAGTCATAAAGATAAGCGTCCTTCTAAGGACCGATAAGGGATCTACTGACGAATCATGGTGATCTTGGAATGGTTTGTGAGTCATCTACGTTATACAGTGAACATAAGTTTTAATCAAATCTTCTGTATTTTGCGAAAGGAACCAAAGAGGAAATGAAATATTTAAAAAAACATATGTTCAATAACAAATGTTTACATTTAAATATTTTAGTCATTTTTAATTAATTTATCTTTTATTTATTTATTTATTTTCCCGCTTTTGTTTGTTTATTGGACTTAAAATAAAATTTAGGAATACTGTTTGATAACATTGGTTCTCACATCATCGCTAAATATCGCTAATTGAGAAGATGATTAGGTAACAAAAGAGAATATGTCCAGATGCAGTAAAGATTGAAATATTGGTAAAGATTTCGTATATTTCAAAAGGGCAATAATCATTCACCCTATGTTTTTTGTTTACCATCTTTAAAATAAGTTCATTTTTTCTTGATTAGGGTTTTCGTTTAGGTTCTTGTTGTGATAATAATTGTCCAAAATATCTGTTCCCACACACAGAAATATTTTGGTAACCAAAGCAACAACAACAAAGGGAAAGGCGTTATAAATGAAAAATGAAATTGTTTACATCTAAAAATTAAAAAAGGAAAACAAATAGATAATTTGTTTCTTTGATAATTTGAAATCTGACACAAATGATTAACGCGAAGAAAAGAAATTGTGATCACTTCTTGTGCATTTGATTAAAGAGAGGGAAGAAAAGTCAACTTCCTTTCGGATATGATGTTTTATTTTCTGATTTTAGTTTTCTCTATATTATTATGATAAAAATCCGTGTAGTTTCTTATGATTCAACATCTCATAAACTTGATATTGCATTGGTTTGAAGTAAAAAGCAAAAGATCTCCGCGTTTTCAATAGTTCTGTTTTAGTCCTGTGGAAAATTGTAAGTTTCGGATTTGATTCTTCTTTGCTGTTTTATGTATGAAAGAAAATATTATGACGATGAAAGTTTTTTATGCTTTTTGAGATGGAGATTTTCTTTCAAACTAATCTAAAACCCAATATAAGGAGGCCATGTTTTCACACACGGCTTTATAAATAACGCGGTTGAATGAAGCGATAAATACATTCTATAAGTGTTAACGAAGAACGAAGTACATTCAATTTTTTTTATGAGAAACTACCTGTGAAGAGGTTTACCCTGAAAGTTTCTTTAAAAAGATCAATTTTTCAGCCCTGAAAAGTTTCTTAAAGTTTCTTAATTTAAAAGATGGTTTAAAGAATTGATCTATTTCAGTTATCTACTTGGAATGATATTTTCTTATTTTCAAATTCAAAAATATCGTAATAACGACAACAAAAATAATATTCAAGCAAAAACTTAAATAGCGATAAATTATGCGATAAGTCAGATATTCTTAGATATTTAGACAATTCTTAGTCAAACAGGCCAGCATCATTCTACCCCTAATTTATAGTAGATAATAAAAAGAGTATTCAAAAAAAAAAAAAAAAAAAAGAATTAGTATTAATATTGAGTGTATGATGATGACAATTATTCCATTACCGGGGTTAATTATGCAATGATTTTATTATAGAGCCTTCCTGTTCTATTCTAATAGCTGATTAATGACTATAGTCCAGAAGATCTTGGAATGTGTGTGAAAGATTGTGGACAATAGATATTTTAACTATTATTAAAATAACCGGTGGTTTTTAAGATTTCTATCAAAGCTTTTCGCAGGCACACTTTTCTTGACAACTTAGCTGGATTCATTTTTTCAACATTTTTTCAGTTTTGTTCTCTTCCACATAGCTTCAATTAATTTCGTTCTCCTCCACAGATTTTAACAAATGTTGTGTGATGGGCTTTCTTGGAGAACAGGGTAGTGACGTCACGACACAAGTTTATCCGTCAATGGTATTTTCCTAGTGTCACTTTATTTGGATAGTTCCTATGGTGACAACAACAGAAAAAAAAACCGACAAATAATAAACTAAACGCCTCGTAAGACGTCGGTGTTCACATTTCACATTTTCGTAGACAAAATTAAAAAATTTATTCCCTCTCTTGTTTTTTTTTCATGTCTTTATTTGTTTTGTTATTCTTTTGATAATAAGACAAAAGACTGGAATCATTTAGTCCCATTACAGTAAAACCTCTTTAACTCAACCATTGCCATCTGTCTCTATAATTTAAAAAATTTTCTTAGCACCATTCCCCATTAGCTATTTCTCATAGCTATTCCTCATAGCTAACTAACTAACTCCATTTTACTGGAGTGTTGCAATCATATTGATATTGAATAGAATTTTCTGAACATAGAATAGTGAGTAAATAAACTACTGACGTGGCATTAAATTAATCAATTGCAAATCAATGATTAAGGCTGAATATATTTTTGATTCAGTCATTTGCATTTTTCGGCGAAATAAATAAGGATTTATATGTAAACAATTGATATCTGCTAAATAATTGGAAAATAAATAAATCAGAATTAGCAGAACATAAATAATTAAACGAGAAGGTTGAGATCACGTGGTATTAGAAAAGAGATGTGTGTTCAACAAGATTATAAGTAGAGAATAAATTTCATAATATTTCCAAACAACCACATTTTTTCCGGATAGGCCTCTGATTCTACTCTGTACTCTAAATTTACATGGGTACGTTACACAGATCCTTCTATAATACCGCAAAAAAATGAGAGAAAAAACCCAATAACAATAAGAATATATATATCACTACCCTAATCATTTGGAAATGCTCCACCTCTTTTCTTAATGAATGATCAACACGCGTAGCTGTTCTTTTATTATGATCACGTGAATACAGTTTCAAATTCACTTACATACATTTTCCAGTTGAAAATCATTCACCACAACTACATTAATAATTCATCATGCCTTTCTTTCTTTATCTATTTTTTTGGATGAATTACTTTAAAAAAATTATAAATTTTAAAAAAAAGGATGAAAAGAGAAAATAAAAGTCGGCAATTCATACATGTGTTATGTTTTCCTTTCCATAATGGTTTTAATGATGGAAATGTAGTATTTATCTTCTGTTGATAACATTAAATATTCTGTGTTTGATACAATTTCAATCTAAAAGATGACAGACAGAAAATAGGTTAGAGAAGACTGTATGGTAAAGCAGGTTTGTATTGTTCTTCCGAAATGACAAATATTTTAATCCGATTTGGTGGGGATCAGGAGTGGGAGAGCTATAGACGTGTCTACAAAATATGGTATAAGAAAAGACGAAGTCAGCATCAGCTTTCACCTTCCTTTTTCATAATCTTCTAATAATCAATAATCAGTTTTTTGAGGTTTCAATCTACATCCACAGACCTAAGTGGGTATGTTCTCATTTGTCGATCGAGAGCTTTTGTTGTATTGAGTGAGAAGAAAAAGGTGAGGCTGTAAGTGAGTCAATAACACAATGTGGTGATTAGGTGTCAAAAGTTTTTATTCAGTTTACACGTTCTGTTGTATTCATCCCGTCAATCTTTTGGCAGTAACAAAACCTGTGATTTTATATATAATTTACTATTATTCATTATTATTACTTTTTTATATTGTTTTTATTTTTTTTTATTTTTTTTTTAAGTCTTCAATAGGTATTATGTCAAGTTTGCATTGATTCAAACCTTAAATCTGTTAATGAAGAGGAACAAAAAAACATGTCAAGAATGACTTCGTATATTACAAGTCATCTCTGATAAATTCCATTTTAGGCGATTCTTATTTTAGACAGACCTTTAAAAAGAGTTTAAACGGAATGTGTGAAATGATTCATGTCATAAATATACTGTTTTTAATGTTGAATTCAACCGACATTTTTGAATGCATTTGTTTCAAATTAACAGGTTCTTGTTTTCTAAATGTCCACATTTTCAGCTTTCCTTTTGGAATTATAGTAAAACTGTATATAAGTAACCAGTTCAGTTAGTCATAAGGTGAAAGAAAAAGTTAGAAAGTTCTACAAAAGAGGCTATAGGTGGAACACTCTTTGGGGTATGTATTGTTGCGTGCTGTTTTTATTTTGAAACATCATTTCAAACTCTGGGATGTTTTTTTTTTTACATGTTTGAAAATATTTACTATTCTTCAACATTAAAAAAGTTGAATATTAAAGGTTATCGTGTTCTAAAACGTCATAAAATTAATCAGTTCTGATCGGTAAACTATAAACATAAGTGAACCAGAAAGTGAATCAGCGATACATTAATTTACTCATTTTCAGCGTTAATTACAAACCAGTTACTACTTCTGCACGTTTCACTTTCACTCTCTCTCTTGATTATTTTCACCTCCCTCCACCTGTGAATTTTAAGCTAATGGCACTACCATGATTATCTAGTATTGCTTACTGCCTTTCGTCTACAAACACTTGTTAAAAAGAGGGAGAGAAGAGATTCACGAGTTTTTTTTAATCTGTCTGCGGCAGCATAGCTGACATTATTCGGTGTGAATTAATGATCCATCAATTGTGTTGATACAGTTGTATAATGACCTATGAATCTTTTGTAACGAATGTCGTTAGCACAGATAAATGATTTTAAATGAATCTCGTCAACATTATTTATTGCGGTTCACCCGATAACCATGATTTATAATTGCAAAAAAAGTACAAGTGCATTACGCTACATTAGCGAACTTTACAAAAGGTGATGATCTGACGATACCTTAGGTTAATGTACGTTATCTGATTTTCCCAGCACGCACCAACGTTGTTTAGCGACGTTCTAATATCGTGCCTGAGGTGATAATAAATTTACTATGAAGTTACACGCTTTGAAGTCGTAAACAAATTTTCCGAGCGACGCTGTGTGTCAGATCTATACAGTTGAGGTGAAACCACGGTTAGTGAGGAAATTCCTTTTGTAGCCTTAAGTGTTAGTAAGTTGACTCTTTTAATCCTAATATCTGTTTTGTATTGTATATTCCAAAGAAATGAACAAAAAAGCCACTGTAATTCTGAACGTGTTGTGGGAACTTGAAAATTTATGCACACCAAAAGACAGCTGGGGAAACAAAACTACGTTCGAGACTAAAGAAAGAAAATTCATGGTACTAAACACATGCTTTTTTATGGTTTTTTTTGGCAACAAACACTTCAGTACTATTTTGTCGTGTTCGATGGCTGCCGAACACATTAATGCAGTAGTACTAATGGCATTGAAATTCTTGAGTGGGCGAAAAAAATTATTTGAATTACATGAGCATTTAAATTATAGGTTTTCTCAATATAAGAGTTTATAAATAATCGGACTGATTTTTCGATGTACAGTTCGACTGTTGTTCATTGCATTTTTTTGCTCTCAATTCTCAATTGGAACAGCCGCCATATTGCGTTGCTTAGTTGCCAGTTTAGTTTTGAAAAAGCTTGCATCTCAAAATTTATTAAAACATCTCGGAGTCTCGTAGGGTAGTGGCGACATCTTTATGACAGTAAGAGTATTAAATACCTGTGGAAAATAAGTTATTTAATCCTTTTGCTTTAGAATATAAGGACCGACGTATTTTGCTTTTTTAAGAGTTATATAGAAAACGCACCTTCATAGAATACGTATTATGTTTGGATAAAATTGCTGATCATTACTGCAAAAAAGGGTAATTATATCGATCGCATAAATCCTCCATGTTACAACTGTGAAGCATTTTCTATATATCGTTAGTATTGATGCTTCGTGAGAAAACAACTTTTTTTTTTTCCTGCTGTAAAGAATCTTTTCCATTCATTTATTTAAAGTAAATGAAATCATTTTAATAATAATAACGAAAATAGAAAATTTAAAGATTTTTTTGTGACATAGTAGTAAGGTTATATCATTCGTTGCAATCATTTTATGTAAATAGCCAATCGAATTCAAGGAAATTGAATAAGTGCCCAATCAATGCAGATTTTTTGATTAAAATTAATAAGTTGTATACTACTTCGTAGTTTCTGTTATCACATCAGCAAAACCTAATCCTCTCATATTTACTTGAAATATTCGCCCTTAATAAATCGTTATTCAATAACAAAAAAAATTATCAGCAGGAAACATTTAAAGCCAATTGGTGTTTGCAAGTTAGATTTAGATATTCATTTAACTAAACGTGATGGGCAGGAAGGTTTAAGAGTGATGATAGCAAATGGTGTTATCTATATATTTTTAAACATGGCTACTATTTCTGTTAACGGTATGTGAACAAACTTTTAAAACGAAAGAAATCAACATGGCCCACGCTATTTCTAATGAAATTGATTATGTCTGCTACAAAGTGAACCATATATTTTTAAACTGTATTTTAGATGGAGCTTAACTGGCTGAGCGTATTTTTAACCATACTTCTCGTGTTGACAACCACTTGTTTTGCAGAACGCTTGAAAGAAGGCAAACCTGCACCGCGACATGTTAAAGCACTTTGTGGCGATTCATTTATACATACATTCATAAAAATTTGTAAAATCAAAGACTTGAGACGCAGAAATCGAATAAGAGGCAGGCGTTCCACTGAAGGTATAAATTTTGATAACTCAATCTTTTTAATATAATAAATTATTTTTTTTAAATTGATTCGGTTTACTGTTTGATATTATTTTGGTCAAAAATTTATGTATATTTTAATAATCGTTTTACTTGGAATTTATAAATCGTGAATACAAATACCGTTGACTCTCGATAAGTGGAACCTTTGTTAAGGCAAATCCAAGGGACCGACGAAAATAGTTCCACATATCGAAAGTTCCACTTATCCGGGGTTCCACTTATCGAGAGTCAACTGTATCATCAGTTGCTTTGAGAGAAAAAAACCTTTCCCGGATTTTTGTAATTTCAAAAGTTACGTAATTATTTCGACATCAATCCTGTTAGTTAAAAGTATTATAGGAAATTTATAAGATTATTAAAATAAAATTCTCTTCGAGTAACCTTCGATCACAAAAAAGGCCTATAAGTAGCCCAGCCGCACTTTTCTAATTTGGATGGTCAGTGAGTGATTGAATGAGGAAGTGACGTCATGTCGATGCAAAGTTTCTTCTTCTTTTTGAACAGAGCTTCTAAAGTCAAGAATGGTTGACATTCTCGATCAGAATTCAGCAAATCAATTCTTACATACTTTAAAAAGAGCACGTCGTGCTGCTGCTGGACAAACAGATAATCCCGCAGAAGAGTGTTGCAAAGAACGCTGTACATATGCTGAAATTGCTGAGTACAAATGTTGAATTCGTTCCAATGACGGAGCGGACGATCTGCAAGTAACAGCTTGATGTAATTCCCGGCAGGGAAAAAACATTCCTCTTAAAATTGGAATTCGTTATGCTGACAACAAGGTCTTAACCCAACAATACTTACGAATAATCGTGTTTAAGATAGCTGATGCAACTGAAAATATACATACGCGTTGTCAGTCGAAACACGAGTAACGCGAGTAAAAATTGGTAACCACGACGACAGGGATCGCAAGATTTTAGCATAAAGAATCTAGTGTACTCCCCGGATTCATACGATATATATTTTTTTCCTTTTTATTTTTCCTTATTTTTTTAATATTATTATATTTCATATTTAATAATAGACTAAACAACTTACTTTTAAAACAATTGTGGAACATATTTGCTGTTATTTATTTATATTAAATAATCCAGTAATTTTTTGTGGTATAAATTTGCTGTTGGTCAGCAGAATCTTCAACATTTGAAGGAATTTCAGTAAGCTTGGTGACATAATGGTCACCAACGCAAATAGGTTAATATTTATTTAGTATTTGCATGTAATTATTATAAATAAAAGAGGAAAAATATAGCTCCGATGGACAAAAAAACAACAGCTTGACATAGCCCGGAAAAAAATCGGAATTTAATATCGGAAAAAATCGGAATTTAATATTACCTCTGAATTTATTTATTTTTTTTTTCCCACAGCATACCTTCTTTTTATGATGTATAAAACTTTTATATATAAGAGGGTTTTTTTATTAATGCTTTAGAATATTATATGAATCCTTCCATATTAATTCCGCCTAAAGGAAGTTCCCGTATCTTTCGGATTAACAGAGGCATTCTGTTTAGTAATAATAATAGGAAACAAGAAGGATTATGGGTATTATTATCGTATGTATGGCAAGATCATCTTTCCTGTACGTTGTATATATAGCAATGTTCGAAAAATGTATTTATGTCCTTTTCAGTATAGGAATTCTCACTTTTGACGTGTCAGTTATCCGTTTCGATGACGTTCCCCTCTTAGACATTTGATTTCTTTTGACGTTGTTAAAAGCAACAATAGTTATGATCCTCCTTCCAAATTTCTATTTGTTATTGGTTGAAATCACAAATTTCTATTTGTTATTGGTTGAAATCACAAATTTCTATTTGTTATTGGTTGAAATCACAAATTTCTATTTGTTATTGGTTGAAATCACACGTTATAGGGTTAAAAACTATGATATAATCTGTTATAATTATGTCGTTACAAAACGACTATTCTTCAGTAATGTATGGCGCAAATTTTGAGTTTGAATGGTTTGTCTTGTCAAAATTATATACTTTTAGAAAAGTACGGTTGACAGACATAAGCGTTTTCTTTCCCCACCACTCGATTCGCGTGACACTCTCTCAGTAGTAAAGGGGATACGACACAAATCACGCAATCTTACGACTTATGGTGCCTGCACCAAAAGTCGATTAGAGACGAGGAATGCGATAATACTTCGGTCGACGATTAAAAAATTAAAAAACTCGATGACGTGTCGCCCCTTAAACCCCTTAAAAATTGCTTGTCAATTTATATAATGGTTTCTGTTTTATGATTCACATATTCGAAACGAAATATTCACAGGCCCTCAAAATCCTTGAGAAATCTTAATTTGCATACACAATCTAATCGAGTCGTAAATTTATTTGGTTGAAAACTATATTGGTGAGAATTCAGCATGAAAATCCGACACCTTTTCCGACACATCCGACATCATTTGTCTTTCTATTGTTGTCGCTCAACTTATGAAAAAGTTTATTTTCTATTTCATTTTTTCTATTTTTCAGACAAAGTACAAAACGAACAAATCTCGATCGATATGTTTCAAAATTAATAACATGATATTGACATGTATTAACTTTAAACTTAAAACATTCCATTGGCCACTCTTCCTGTTAACAATTTCAAGTAGATTTAACTAATGACTTTTTTAAGTGTGTGCGTGTTTCATCGAATCTTCAATGAAATTAGTCAAAGGTTCTTTGTTAATAATTTCCCTATGTTCGTTCCATAAAGTTGGTTTCCACGAGGGTATACCTTATCATAAATTGCGTCCTTTGCCTCGTTTCAGTTCAAAATAATGATGATGTTCCCTTGCATAATGATGAAGAGGCCTAACGTTGTAGGGATGACGGACCCTTTTGATAAATAATGATTTTCGGGTTTTTTTGGTCCCTCAAAAGCCATAATTCTACCATTTATTTTGCCATTCATTGAATAATTTTATCATTTTATCATCTCCGGCCTGGTGAGACTTATATATTGTTTACAATCAATCTACAATCATCTCACAAATGCGACGAAGCGATCAAATGCAAACGAGGCCTTATAAGACGGATAAATAATAATTTATAGAGAAGGAACTGTTTTATAGAAAAAGTACTCGATAAGCAAAACGCAGGTAAACAAAATTTCTAGAAAGTCGTACGTATATATAGAAGATATCCGACCGTCGTTACATTCCTAATCTAATTAAAAAAAACCTGAATAACGACCGTAAATATAATTTTGCATAATTCTAAATGTTGTTATTTGTTTCCTTGCTAATTTCTTGGCCACCTAATAATGAAAAACTAATTTTCACGCCAAATGCAAACTGCTCATTTACTAGCCATTAAGTTAATCCACCTTTTCGCAAACCAAGGCCTAGTTTATACTTCGAAATCTCATTTATGATCCGACGATAAGTATATTTAAAAAAAAATATATACTGTTGTAAAGTAACTCTTCATCACTATCCCGAAATCTGTTTTTTTATAACTCACTCGTTAATAACACCCTCGTCACGATCATGTATAAAAGTACGTTAGTACAAAGAACTTTAGGGTAGTCCCACAGCGTGTAAATTAGACTTTACACTCATCGGTAAAGTTGTGATTTTCAAAAAAGAAATCAAGTATTTTTAATGGTTCATAATGTGAATGTGTGGGTAGAAACCAGAGCTTTTGTAACCATAAAAATTTCATAGCTTTTCCTGTTTGTTTTCTTTTCAATATTATACATGGATGGAAATTTATTTATTTATTTATATATCTGTTTTATTTTACGATTATTTACATCTTCTCGGCATGTACAAATAAAATAAATATGCAAAAAAAAGAAGCCAATATATATATATATATATATATACAAGAAAATAATAAAACTCAAACATGAGGAACTAACACGATATTCTTAATGCACGTGCGCACGCGCATGCGGCGCGTGTAGTGCATGTTTGTAACTCAAGACATCCAACCGTTCAATTATATGACAGGTGCTCTATTTACTTTATTCTCAACAGGAAAGTGGGAGTTTTAATTGTTGTTGAGGTGTTTGATCAAGATCAAGATTGTTTTTCCAGCGCTGTCATTTCAAAAATATGAAAACGTGATCATCATGTGTGATCGTCACTGGAATAACTTTGGGCGAATGCATTCGTGGTGAAGAGCTGATTTGGTGTCGATATGTTATATATTGATTTGTTAATTAGCAAGCATATTCTGCAACTTCTGCGAAAGTGCATTTTTCTTTACAACACTCTTCGTCTGCATTATCCATCCCACCGAGGAGAACTTGCCGTCTTTTTCTTGCAGAATGTAAAAATTGAAGTGCTCCGTGTGAAGCAAGGAAATCCATAGAACGTGGCTTCACCATATCTTTAATACAAAAATGGAAGATGTAAGTTACCAGTTCACAAATAAGGGACTAATGATACACAATCGTAGAACGATCCTGCAGAATTCGAACTCTCCCTTAATATTCAAACTAATTTGGATGGTCCCTTCACATTATGATTTCCTTCGAAATTCGAACACCTACATTGAAACATTTTACAAAAGGAAAGTTACCTTCCCACCCTTCGAAAAACAAAGATAACAGACAATGTATGTTTTACCTGAAAGCGAACGTTTTGATCTTGCTCTTTTGTTTACAGAATTAGCTTTGAATCTGCATATTGCTTGCCAGACTTTGATAAACGTATCGCCACACAGTAAGCGAGTATAACCCGTTTTCTTTTCAACATGCTGGTATGTGTGATGGTTATTATCGTTTTTATCTACAACTACTTGTGAATAACTGATTTCTGAAAAGATTATTAGGATCATTGTACATACTGTTAAATACATTTTCTAGCTTATATCTCTTTCTGTGTTCTTTCTTTTTATATCCGTGCTCTTTGTGTGAGTGAGACTGTTTTGTTCTGTGTGCAACAGTAGTGTGTTTGAAAGTTGTGATGCATGAAATAGATTCGTTCGATTTCCTTTTATACATACGTTTTGTTACTATAAATAGCACAAGAGCGTGTTGTGTCTCTTTCATAATGGCTGACATTTCTTCATTTTAATGGTTAGCTCTTGTTTTGTTGTCTTCCTGAACAATTAAAATGGTGAGAAAGTTTAATTGTTTCCCACTTACACAGAAATCACTCCTTGAAGCTTTTCCAAACAATCGAATCTATTCACACAGGTATTTAGAAATACTTAAAATTAGAATTCTCAATCGTCCATTCCACTTCAAAATATATACATGGCAAATTCAAAAGAAAAACAATATGTGAGAAAAAAGATATGCAGTCATAGACTTTAGCAATGTTTTCGTGAAACCCTGTCAAAAAAATCTTTTTAGAAACGATGACATCATTTGATGTTTTTCTATTTAAACATAAGCTATAACCATGGAAATCGGTAAGACGCAAAAGTTTGATTCTCAGTTCCTTTCGAAATTATTAGGAAATAAATAGAGAGGATGTTGCAATGCACACAAAGGAGAACTTGAGAAACAAAAAAAATCTGGGAAGCAGTCTTAATCTACCATTTCGCTGTGCATAAACAGGAAATTCGACAATGTGTCTTTTGAATGTCTTCATAACTTAAAGTGCTTTTTAATTGATGCGCAGAGAAAATCAAATCATTTCTATGCGCTTTGATTTGTATGAAAAAGGTAATCAAAAAAGCATAGACTGGTGACGAGTGAACAAGGAAATCATTTCACACTTTAGACATGTGTTCAATCATGCAAACGTTTCCTCTTAAGAAAATTCCCCACAACACTACCAAAAGATATTTCTTCCACGTCATTAACTTACCCTTCTTCCGTTCCGTCGTTTTGTTCCCTAACTATACAATAATAGACGGTTTTCGTTGCTACCGTTACATACATACATACATACATACCATTTTGTTCTTGTGCATAATATGGCGGAGGGGATAAGAGGAGAGGTAATTGGGCGTTATTTTCCTCATGTGACAATCTCGTTCTATATTATTATTATGATACACAACAGGAGGATGATCAAAGGTTCATGACGTCATATTGTGTTTCTGTATTGATATTGTTGGTGATGATGAGGTTTCGAAGTATGTGTTTTAAATGAGTATGAATGTTCGCTCTATTTTGTCAGTTTACGTCATGTGTTTTTGTTAATGTTGTTTACGTTGATAATCAAAACAAACATTGTTACGGTGGGTGAAGAATAACAAAAGCAATAGAATGAAAACCCAAATTCTCATCTCTGACAACTCACATAAAAAACAACAACTCTCAATACACCCACTGTATAAAGCGGAAATCTCCCTATAACGGACACATACTTCATGTACGGATAAGTCTCGATAAGGCTGACATCTCTATAAAGCTTTTTTATGCACCAATGTTTTATAGTTCAAACTTTGATTGAAAGTGATTATTGACCATATCTGGACAATATTCCAGTTACCTGTAAACGTTTTCAATCGATCTTTTATGACGGGATAATGATTTATTGCATATCAAGATTTCCATGTCATGTAACAACTTTTATAAGAAAATTTACGATGGCTATTTCCTGTAATCTAACAGAAGCTTGGTATAGCCAATGAACTGCATTAAAAAAAAAAAAACTTCTGAAAGTAGTGGTTCTAGAGGACGTTATGGATGTGATGATTTTGAGTCAAGATAGAATCAAAAATGTTTTATATTGGGAAAACACGTAATTTTTGTATTATTTGGAAGTTCATTTTGTATCCTGTTTGTACTATATTGAAAGTTTGGAAGACATTTTAACAAGTGTAATCAATTGACGTGCTAATTATGTCAAAAAACAAACAAATAGCGACGCTTGTCACGTATATCGTTACAGCAGTAGGAATGTGTGGTTAAAGGGACCAGTAAACGTTAAATGCTTAGTTTTTTTTGGGTGAGAAGTATAAAAAACAGGCAACAGAGGAATTTTAAAGAAAAACGTAAGGATACTTCGTTGATAATTATTGACACTCTTTTCCGCACCATTCAAAAAACGGCCCACGCATTGATGTTATTTAGCGAAGTGCAAATATTTCACGATTTGAAAGAATGTGCCACCTCTATTCTCAACATGTCCATTCTGCGATAAACATGGGTAGATATTTATTTGTTCGTGCTTTACCTCACGATTTCATTTTTCGGATTTCCAAGGAACACCGAGTTCTCTATCACCATACCTACACCCTTAAAAAAAACGTCATCACGTATATAGCTACTGGCTTAACTTGACCAACAGTTAACAGAAAGAAAGAACACGAGTGTTGTAAAATAAAAAGCAGGAGCAGATATTACAAATCGGTGCAGAACCCAGTGAACAGAAAGAAAGAACACGTTGTGAAATAAAAAGCAACACAGAAAAGTCAGTAAGAATAAAAAATATTGCCAAACGTCGTGACTTAACCATATAAAATTGATAAAATCAAATCCGCCGCGAAAGAGAGACAAGAGGAAGAGAAAACAAGGATATGTTTATCAATAAGATATACTCACACAGCCAATACGTAGCCTTACAAGCATTCTGTGGTGTGACAAATGTCAAATCAAGGGGGCATATATTGCAAGAGCATGTTGAAAGTTTCCTGAAAGAAAGAAGGAACGCAAATCAAATCGTATTAGAAGAGTGATATTTATGAACTCAAAAGCATGCAAGGGAACCCAAGTATGATACACAAGCATTAATATGTATAAACAATAAACACAATGAATTCTAAATGGGCACGGGTAGTATACAACGTTGGGGATATTGGTTGTGAAATGGAAACTGAAAATAAACAAACTTGTACCCGATTGGTACATTGATATCATAGTATTCCTGCATTCTTTTCTGAGAAACTTTGGTAAAATCATGCCATGGTAAAAAAGAAGGGTTTGTTTCAGAAGAAACCGGAGCAAGAACTTCAAAATATTCCGATCATTGTAGTTAAAATAGATAATAGATGATATTCTCGTGTCGGGGGTTAACGAAGAAGATCACCTCAAGAACCACAACGCAGTTCTCAAGGCGCTTTTGGGACTAAGGATTGACGCTCGACAAAAACTGTGTAAATTTAATAAGAAGTCGAAATTTAAAATTTATTCTGAATAGGAACGGTATCCGCACAAACAATGAAAAAGTCAAAACCGTTTTTTTTTTTTTTTTTTTTTTTAATCTCTTTATTTTAATTCGGTAGAATATACAAAATATATGTATACAAAAAACAAAACAAAAAAAAAACACAACTTACGTAAGTCTATATACACCGAATATATACTGAAAACTAAAAATTAAAATGAAGCAAAATATAAAATCAAACAAGATCAACATTGTTGATTAAAAAGATTTTCGTAGACAGTGTGTTCCAAATACTCGTTTTATCAATGTTTATAATAATTTTAACTCCAGAGGAGATAGAAGCTTTATATAGCATGGGTGTCTCACTTAATGTCTTTTTCAAATACGGTCCTAAATGGCCAAATCACGATTTTTGCCTTGGCCTATTAAGGGCCGGCCAAAAGGGCCAACATAAGATATTGTGAAAACCTGTCATTGTACCAATCGTGGTTCAAATCCGATGACGGTTATTTCAAATATATTTATCGTTTTAGAACTAAACCTGTCTCTAATCATGTTTACTTTAACCTAGGAGGATAGCTGTAGCCTTCATTTACTTATTGTAACTTATTCTAAAAAAACGAAAAACGCCTGTCATCGGATTTAACCACTATGTTCTCGAAAAGAAATGCAAAGCTTAAGACCACTCGGCCATTTACGCTCACATTGAAAAGGAATTTTAGGATATATAAAAGAGTTGGAAGACCAACTGTTCCATATCAAATGTACACACTTAAATAATACAAGAAAATACTTCTTCAGATTGTCTGAAAGCTTTTTTAAAAATTTAACGTAATTTTACACATCAACATCGAAACCATGGCGATAAAAAATCATTATTGGATAAAATATGCTTCTCGACACGGACCGCCATTTAAAAAGTGATAACCGATTCGGAATGGGCAGAAAAACGGTTACAACGCAACTCTTAGTCGATAGCCTAAATAAATAGAGTTTCTCACTTTACGGGGAAATCTTAATAAAGCCTATATTCGGAATATACTCCCTGCATAACCTGCAAGGACAGTTTGGTGGTTTCCATGATTTTATTTGACGTTTAAAATTCTCCAAGGTTTCTGCGTTTTTTTATATTATAAATGAACTATGTTACAGATCTGGGGACCCATATACCTATTTGAATGCTTACCTTTCAGTTCTGTTTGTACTTTTGGTAGTTTGAAGTAAGAAGAAGAACGAAGGTTATACCTATTTTGATCATTTATTACAAATAATTCAGCAAAAAGTTTTCTCTACAGCGAGTTTCTGTACGTTTCTGTAGTGGATTGTAAACAAGGTGGATTGTCCTTTTCTAGTAAATCGTCAAAAGTTAAGTCGGATTATTTTGTTATTGGACTTCCTACTGTTTGGGAGGGGAGGGATGAGTATAAAATGTGGTATTCACTTCCCGCAAGTATTCGCTTGAACGAGGCTGCACTTATTATCTAATGTAACGATCAACTGTCATCATACATTAAGTTCCTGTGAACGAACCATTTAAAATTACTGCGCGGTCAAAAAGGCATATCGTTGTACTAGAGATCACCACCCCAGCGTAGTTTCTTTAGTACGCTACATTGCAAGAAAGTTAAATCTCGCAAAAGGTTATCACTGCAACACGAGCGCAAAACATTGGAAAAGAAGAAAAGAAAGTCACTTTCGCATAATTTTGTGTAATTTCAACATGAAGCTAACATGGCATCTCCCAGCATCAGCAAAATTTAAGCGTGAAGAATAGGGACGCGGTAGCGACCAGGATACAAATGTTTTATCCTTCTCTATCTTCTTCTTGACTCCCACTCCCTCCCCCAACCCTAACACATCCCACCCGATCCTGATGATGATTTGCCGATGATTAAGGAAGGCGCTACGAAGAGTCCATGATGAAGAAAATCATGAAAATATTGGGAAAATTGTGTTATCATATAATATATATATATTATATCATATCATCATATACATACCATCATATCATATCAACATGCATGGAATAACTTGTTTATGATTTATGAAAAGTCATTATAGCCAAATTTTGCAGTCATGAAAGTCAAAAACAATATAGCTACCTCCTCTTCTAGAAACTGTCATTTTCTGCTAGGTGAAACTTTAAGAAGGACAAATTTGAGTTGGAGTTGAGAAGATAACTTCACACTGCATTTTATTTTGGCTGTATAGCTAGCTATACAATGCCAGTGAGCTGGTTCTATTGTTCACATTGCACAACAGTTGACTTGATTACTCCGTTATTTTTCTTTAAAAAAGTGACAAAAATCAATGTTTGAATGATAAGAATGCTGCCGCTAGGGAACTAAAAAACCTGTTGGGCATCCAGTGGCATTTTGTTTTGTTTTTAATTAAAGCAATTTGTTTTATTATAAGGTAGTTTCATCTATGTTCGACAAAACAACTTAAGAATCCAATAAATGAAAAAGGAAACCTAATTTACGTTCAAAAGGATGTAAGATATGAAATACAATATCCAAACAACAGTAATTAAAAGATAAAGACATTTCTTTCCTTTGAAGATTAGATAAACTGGGGAGAAAAGGAACGGGAGGATACGATACGTTCGTCTTCAACCATATATTCATTTCTTGACAAAACAATTTTCAAAACAATTTAGAGATAAAACACGGAACAGTGGAATAACAAAGTAGATACCGTAAAAACCACGTGCTGTAATAATCCCAATGGAAACACTAGAGGTGATATTTCTTTTCTTTACCGCTAATTACCCTTGAAGTTACTTGTAACATTTTCATAACTATTACATCACGATGCAAACAAACTCTGATAATCAGCTGGTTATTAAGCATGACTAAAACAAAATATCGCACCGAGGAAGAGAAAAGCTCCCCTATATGGAAATCTGCTTTCAAAACGGGGATTTGAAAGTCATGATTTGAAGTACCATGGCCAATCTTTCCGTTCCAGCAGTAAACAAACTCAGCTCGCATGAATAACAACAACTTCATTTTGGTCGTGCTTTTTTTGTTTGGATTTGTTTAAAGAGGTTTCAGACTCATCTTGAATTTACCCCCAATTATTAAGCGATATTTCAAATTTAAACTCTTGGGTCAAAAGTACTTACTGTAAGCTTCCTTTTTAATTTTTTTTTTTTCCGTTGATTAATCGCTTCAATATTAACGTTTGTTGAGAAAAGAAGCATGTTGAGAATAGATGAACCTACCTTAACCGTTCGCTTTATTGCTCTCCATCGTTGTTTTTGAAATCAATGGATGTGAAAAACATATAGCTAAGGGGTTTCATCATATTGGAGAAAAACAGATTCATTGCTCTAAATATCTATAAACTTTCATCGTTAGCTATAGAAATTTCTTAAAATCTATCTTCCTGTCAATCTATCTTTCCTTACATGAACTGTCTATGATCCTCCAATTGAAAACAAAATGTGGCATTGGGAAGTTTCAACGGAAACTCTAATTTGTTCCTAATAAATAATACTCTCTTCAGTCACAAAAAATATACTGTGATATACTTTCTATTTAAAATATATACTTTCTATTTAATTTCGTCATAGTGTATCGGAGATTAGACCTTAGATGTCAAAAAAACAATAAAATTCCATCGCTGACTTAATCTTTAACTGGATGAAACTTTATAAAAGAGTATTTATGGAAAAAATTGAATTTTAGTGGACAACTTCTCTTGTAACATTTTGTTTTCAATAACACATAGATGAAAGGTGTAAAGGTAATGGATTCATGGATAGATTTTCAGCAAATTCTATACAGTGAAAGTTCAGATAATTAAAGAAATGTTTTTTTCCTAACAAACTCCTTATATTTATCACCTCATAAACAATGATGGAGAGCAGAAAAAATTCCATCGTTGTTTTTGACATCAAAGGAGGTGAAATTTATAAGGAGTTTCAAAGGAAAAAAGATTTTTTGCAATATCTAAATTTTCATCATAATAGAATTTTTTAAAAATCCATCCATATATCGATCCATCTTTTCTCAAGGTTGATTTTTCTATCCCCCTCCTATTGAAGTCAAAGTGTGGGAACAGTGGTTATCCAATAAAACTCGAATTTGTTCCTAAGGTTTAGTTGGATTTCCCTCCCAAAACAATAATCTTGTTTTGCAAAAAATGAGTCAGAAAGACAATAAATTCTTCTGGTCGTAAAGTCATGTCACCTGGCGTCTAGGGTGTGACACACTTATTGTTTTGTCCAAATTTAGCATCAAATTGACGTTAGAGGGTGGGTTAAATCATTTGACACTTATTTCTACAGAATTTTCTATCGATTTTTTTAACACTGCAGAAATAATGACTAAAGATTTCCTGCATTGAGAAATGAAGCAGTCCAGTGGCAATGTTTTGGAGATGAACAAAATTGCCAAATGCTGCTCCGTCAATTGGCTAATAAAACTGTTGGTGTGATATATTTAGTTTACAGGACAAACAAAACAACATTTAAATATTTTTATATATTTTAATATATACAACTACATGAAGTATCATCAGGAATTAGGAATCTATTGATTTTGGTAAAATATATAGATTAGCGCTAAGTAGGTATGGGTGGGTGGGTTTGTGAATTAGCATCAATTTGATGCTAAATTTGTGATACCTGCCCGGTTAATATAAGAAAATTTTTATTTTCTAGAGTAATAAACACACAGCCCAGAAAACAAGATCATAAAATCTGAAAAATGAAGGATACAAAAGAATATTTATCCCATGTATGTTCAGAAGGGCCATTAGCTGATCAGTGGATAATCTTACAACAGCTTTATGAAAAACGGTTAGCTATTTATATTTTATATCTGTAAGGGTGTGTAAGCTATACCTTCATTTTATAAACAATTTCCATTTATAAAAAAAGATGCAGTACTGGAAGAACAAATATGACAACTAATGATTTTTTTGGCTTACACAGCAGGTGAAAATTAAAAAAAAAGAAGAAGTAAAACAAAGACCAACACACCAGTCAAATTATTGCTAGATCTGCCACTGATAATCCTGCAGTAAAGTTTATAAAAATATAGTGTTAGCAGAGTAAAAAGAAATTAGAGAAAATGTTAGTCTTTTTTCCCGATTTTTTTATTCCCCAATAAAAGATATAAACTCATCACGTCTTCATGTTAAACCATGAACATGTTAAACATGTTAAAAATAATGCATTCTCTTCATTTTCCCCTTGATCTTAGTTTTAGATAGAAATTTTGTATGTATGTATTTCGGGGGATATTTTTTTTTAAAAAAAAGCACAGTGTACACAATGTTGTAACTATAGTGATACAGTACTCAATTGTCAAACTATAAATTTTATACGTACGTGTGTTTGCATGTACAGTAATTTGTTGAACCAATATTTTAGATTTAATTTCTTGTGTTTTGTTTAGATTATGGCATGAACTTACTATTGAACTCTTGAAGTTCATAAAAGATGACTACTTTAAACAAAATGGAGGGCTGCTAAATGTGAGTTTAAAATTACACCTTAAAATTATGTCACAAATTTTTTTAACACGATCTGATTCTAATCATTGTATTCCACCATTTTTAGTTGTATGAAAACTTCTTGGCTGATTTTGAACATAGGTTTGTTGGTTTTTTCTTGAAATTCTTTTAAGCATGATTTTCCTATTATTAGATATAATCAATTATATATTATAGATAGGATTTTGTCGCATGACCCTCATTTATATAATATTGTTAATCATGAAATAATATGTATCTTGATTCTTTTGGGAAATCTTAAAATGGCTTTGTTTCGTCACCTGATAAAAATATAAAAGACTTCAAAAGAATCAACTCATACTGTGCACTGTAGATGTAAACAAAGACATCAACAGCTGATTTTAAATACTTTACCAACTAGTTATTTGTTCTGTGAACTTCAATACTTGTGAGAGAAAAAAATAATGATCCAAAGGACTGAAAAAATTCTTTCAAGAGAGATGAGCTTTTTTGCATGTACTCGTTAGTAACATGAAATCACAAAAATAATGACTTTTATGCGAAAGTTCTTAAATGCAGAATAACTTTAGGGAAGAAATTTCATATGAAATTTTCATTCATGTTGATAGGTTCAAAAGCTGTGAATTTCGTGGAATTTGCTTTTAATTTATTATTTGGGCTATTTTATTGGGAATTTCACAATTTTTGTATGAGGTATATAATTGTTCTGGAGAAATAAAAAACAGCAATCTAAAAACAATGAATTTGACAGATAAAATTTTTGCAATTGTGTCTGTTCCAATAAGAAAATAAATTCTGCAAAAACTTTTCGACAAAATTCTCTGACCATGATAATCTCTGCCCTTAAGGTAGTATTCCAGATTAATGTTATGAAGTCTAAGACTCTATTATTGATTTACCATTTCTGCAGAGCAAAGAAATCCATTACAATCATCTTCTTCTTTTTTTTCATACTGTCCAAACCTCGGGGGAAATGCGAAATTGCTTTTAATTTTCAGAGAATAAAGGGTTTGCTGTTGTGTCAGAAAATTGTGTCAATTATGACACCTCCCTGTTGTCATCAGAGAACATTAAAGATAATGAACTGTTATAAAGATTTTTTACAAGGGAATCTCCAGGAGAGAGCCTATCATTTGTCTACCTCGTTTGTTCGCCATTTTGTAATCAGTCAGCTGCTCATTCCAGACCCATTTCTTATTATTCTAATGAGGGATTCCCACTGCTGACATCAGCACACTGCAACCCTCAGTTCTATTTATTACAGTTTGTTATTATTAATAATTGAATGATTATTTTGACACTTCACCAAATAACATTAAGGCTGAAATACACAGGACCAATTAGTTGCTTCTCAAAAATACTTATCGTGTAAACAGCAAAGATGTACATCTTATTAAAAGTTGAACATTTTCAACTTTCTCCAACTAAACTGATGGAAAACTCTATTCAAATTTGTAGACAAATCTGTTTTCCTTTTGTTTTCACCTTGTGCACGTTCATTATTGTACATTTCTTAGAATTAACTCTCTTTCACTGGTGGAAATGATTCTGGTTATATCTCAGGAAATAACTGGTAATTAAAAATATGTTTATTTACAATCTCCACTACTATGGCAATAACATTTCTGACATCATTTTGATCTATTACTTCAGATTATGAAGAAGCACTTAAATTATTTCATAAAACACAAGAAAAGGTATATTACATTATGTGCACTTTCATGTACCATGAAAAAAAACCATTCAGAAATGCGGGGTTTTTTTTCATACACGTGTGACCATTTTCCCATTTTTTTAGGTGAAAAATAGTGTTGAAGGAAAGGTCCTTTGTATGACTGCAGTTGGTTTACTGCATCTCAAAGAAAATAAATTAGATGATGCCAAGGTATTTTCCTATTCTTTTTTTTTATTTTTGTATCAATAGGGAAATATTTGTTTGCTAAAGTTTGTTGCTACTTCTTTTAGAAGGTAATAAAGGAGGCACAGGCATTGTTAGATACTCTGGATGGCGTTTCAACTGTCCACGGTCGCTTTTATGATTTATCAAGTAATTACAGTAAGGTAAGTTTTCAGGTGTCTGTTGACCAATGACAACCCTAAAAAAATGATTGAAAGAATACGACCATAAGAACATATTTCATCATTTCAATATATAGTTACATTGTATAAGAAGTATCTTTTCAACACGATGCTTTTGAGACTTTGCTTTGCCTGTACCGTAAACATTATACATTAGGTAAAGATGGTCAGATGTAGATATCGTAAAACTATGTCTCTTTCAAAATATTTTGTAATAGTACTATCGATCATTAACAGTATTTTTAATTCCTCTTATTAAAGCCTTTTATAATAAATGATTCCTAAAATGTATTTTCATTTCAGAGAACGGGGTCTTTTAATGATTACTACAGAGATGCATTAAGATTTCTGGGCTGTATGGATGTTTCCACTCTTCCTGGTAAGTATCAATTCAAATTAGATTAAGTCTAATTCCTGCGTTTGTTTGAGATTGGATTAATATGCACTACCAAGGAAAATCCGTACAAAACAGGGATTCTGCAAATTGATCCATTGTCTTGCTTCCTATTGTGAGCAGTTTTGTGAGTGACCGTGGTGCAGAGCTGCTATATAAAGCTGTGTATATAATTTAAGAAAACATCGTCTTTTTAAGCACCATTTTGCATAACCAAGCAAAGTCCATTTTCAGTGTGTATTTTTGAGTTCAAAAGCAACTTTCATCACCTAAAATTAAACTACACCCTAAATTAAACTGCACCCTAAATTAAATTACACCCTAAATTATCGACACGATTTATCAGGGCAGGTTTTAGTGAAAGGTTGGGGAGGGGGTATTCGCCACCAATGATATCAATTATATGAAAGGAAGATTTCAGCCTTCTCATATTTGTTCTTTTCTTCATGCAGAGGCCGAACTACAACAGCGGGCTTTCAACTTAACCTTGGCTGCTCTCCTTGGTAATGATGTATATAACTTTGGTGAACTGGTAAATTGTTGATTTCAAACTCTAATTTGTTGTTGTTGTTGTTGTTTTTATACCGTGCTTGTACTAAGTCAGATACGTTGCCTCTTGTTCATTTCTTTTTCTTTCTTTTTTTAAGCTTGCTCATGAAGTACTAGAATATCTAAAGAAAACTGAGCATGCGTGGTTGGTTGATGTTTTATTTCTATTTAATAGTGGTGAGTATCAGATGTTAGCAAGTGTTGAACCTTCCGCTATTTTCTAATGGTGGAAATCATCAACAGTTGCGAAGAAATCTCATTGAAATTCTCATTTCAGTATTTGGGATGTGACTCAGAAAGGAATGGTAGGAAATCTCTTAATAAATAAATAATAATGCTTTGTTATTTTTTTCAGGGAGTATTCAGAAGTTTCTTGACATGGAATCAACATGGAGTAAACAAGTAAGTAAAAAAATACAGAAACCAAAGTGATAGATGTTTCTGAAAAAGAAAAACATGATCTCTCTTTTCTGTGTATTTTTAGCCAGATCTTGCTGCTAACAGAACAGCTCTTTTACAGAAAATCACCTTGTTATGTCTTATGGAGGTAGAAGCTTGTTTTCGAATAGAAATTTAATTGGTTTTTGATTTTCCATCTGCTAATACTTATTGTGTATTTCTAGTTGACATTTAAGAGGAAGTCTACCGATCGAAGCTTTCCATTTCAATTAATTGCTGAGCAGACCAGTTTACCGGTTAACGAGGTGCAGTTCCTTTTCTCGTTTTTTTTCTAATCGAAGCAGGACCATATAAGTAAGTACGTAACCCATATCGATTGGTTCTCCGCCCACCGACTTGCAACTGGAAAGTTTATTTACCCCCAGATGTACGTGTATCATTGCTCTAACTTGCGCGAAGGCCAGTGTGCTTTTAAAACGCTTCGGAGTGAAGTGTGGAGATACGACATGACTGAGACTCGAACACGGGCTCAGCGGTCCCACTCGAAGGTACTATACATCGCTGCACAAATATTTGTTACTTTTAAACGTAGAGGATAGAAAACATATCTTACATGATTTCGATATTTTTATGTTCTGTGTTTTCACTAGAATTTGTACTGGAGTAAACGGTAAACTTTGTAATAAAACCTTTAGGTTGAACTGTTGGTGATGAAGGCTTTATCTCTTGGCTTAATTAAAGGTAATGCTGAAAGTCAATAAAAGACGCAACAGGAGCACGCGTTTTTAACAAGCAAAACAAATTTAATCATGGCAGGCATCTTGGCTTTTGCTATTGTACGGCCAAAATTATGTCTTTGTTTTGAGTTTTATTGCGAATGCATGCTAGATTTATTGCGTTCACGGGAATCTTACATTTAAACTGAAGATTAATTAGCGCTTTCACTGTTCTTCTGTTCCTCAACTCTTTATGTGGTAACTACTAACAGTTCCAGTGAATTTTCTTAAGTAAATGCGCCCATCAACTGAACGTACACATTTTTCTTCTAGGTTCGATTGATGAGGTTAACCAAATTGTCCATATCACGTGGGTTCAACCACGTGTTTTAGATAAGGATCAGGTATATTGTATATTGTCGTACTTGCTACTCCAGGTCGTGATTTCTTTTTGTGTAGCTATTTGTGTAAACTTACACTCAAAACTCGTATTGTTATTGTTGTTTTATTTCAGATTGGCAACTTGCGTGATCTGTTGGGCACATGGAGTGAAAAAGTAAAATCATCCGTGTACATGGTTGAAGACCAGGTCCCTGAATTAATGGTTCGATGAGTTTTTGGGGAGTTTTCATAAAACATTACCACGTGTATATTGTTTGTTCAGTCTGACACCGATAATTTTTCACATGAGAAAAACTGGAATTTTCAGATTGTAAAATGGTTGACCGAGTTGAAATGAATTCGAAGTCAATTGCCGAGAAGAACTCATTTTTTCTCATCCGGTACAAATCTATTGTAATTTCGTTCCCAAAACCCACAGTGAATACAAATAATTGTATTCAATGAAAAACAATAAGTAAGCTCCAATAAGCGGACAGTTAAGATATTTTGCTGTTATAATATATAAAATTGCTGGTAACAAAATTCCCAAGGATGAAACATTCACAGTTTTATGATTGAGTCTTAGGTGTGGGGAAATATTTGTCGCTGACCAAAATCTGTTGAAACAAAAGTTACTTATTTCCTATATGCGTTTTTATAGAATCAACCCTGTTGTTTAGAGTCAAGGCCCCTAAGTTTGGCTAAAAAGTAAGCAGCTGGCTTAACAGTTCCTAACGGAGGGCTCAAATCGATCTTGTAGAATTTAAAAAAACCCTTTCGCTGATTTGTAGGAAAGGATACATGTTACATTACCAAAATTCACCAAACATTCCTCATTGAACAAAATAATCGAGGATTGCATATTGCTACTCAACGTATTCGATGATATCTTGATCTAAAGGAAGGCTCTATTAGAATTCTGAAGCAAGACTTTATAGCAAACCAATACATGTATTTGTCTTTTGGATGTATGCTTTGAGAGATACTATCGCCACGCTGCTGCTGTCGCAACCAATCAAAGTCTTAAACTGCTCATGTGTCGATGGTGCGCGGGGGAAAAGAATCGCCCGCCGTGACATTTTCCGCCTATCGGAGATTCGGCTTTATTATCAACTAAATTTTGCTAAATGGTATTTCTACATCTTATGATACATATTTTTCACAATATTATTATGACGTTTCATCCCGTAAAAATTATTCACTAAAATTATTTTAATGGGAATACTCAGGTTTCAAGTATGTGTGGGGATAGCTTCACGACATATTGAGATTTCAGTGAATTGCTAATAAATGCTGATTGCGGATTACTTACAAGTTCGAAGGCGTACAATTAAAATGCAAAACAAAAACAAGAAAAGTGCAACACAAGAACATTATGGTGTGCTCTGTGTAATAGAAGCAGTGGAGGAGAGTATCAGATCTACAGTAGAACCTTCAAAATGTCCGCTTGCACCATGTTCATCCTTTTTGTTACAGGTCACTCAATAATGAAAAATCCTCAACAGCTATGTCGCTATATCGAAATCGAGAATTCTTCGCAGTAACTCTGGAACAGAAACTGGTAGAATGTCTACCATTCAGGAGTATTTCGGAACAAATCATTCTAAATCATTTCTAAAACTAACTAACCATTCTCAAACCCTTAGTTGGTGAATGTTTCTATAGGTTTGAATCGTCGTCAAATGGATTTGGATCTAACCAGAGGATCGAAGCTTGAACTACATCAAATTTTTTCGTGACTTATGTTGCACAGTACTGGGCTTGGTTTTGTTGTTGTTGTTGTTGCCTTTTTTTGCTCTTCATGAAAAGTCTGCTAAATGGCGTGCTTTACGTGCTCGCGTGCTGCCATTTGTAGGGACAAAGTTTTTATTTATATATTCCTTATATCTGGAAGTAAGAAAAGCAATCTTATTCAATTTCCGACCGCGAAGCATATGGAGGAAATTGTTTTTCAAATACACGTGTATCTGTCTATGTATGTCACAGTTTTTTTAATTTTTCGGAAAGTCCGGATTTTCGGATTGTAAACCAAAGTGGAAACTTGAAGACCCGAAATACTTAATTGAGTTTCATATTATTTCAATTATGAATCCGTTATCACCATCCATGTAGTACCAAAATAAGAAAAACAATCAACATGGCTCAAGGCCGTGTTTTAGGTTCTCATCACATAGAATTTAGGTCAGCATTTTAAAAGCCTACCAAATAAGTCTTCAATGTATATGAAACGTCTAGACCTGTGTAGTTTAGCACTTAAAGGGAACACTTTTTACTCGTAAACTTATTCAGGGAGACAAATGACTTCTATGGAGGAAATTGTTCAAGCCGTAAGGCTTCTGGTTTCTTATTGAAAAAAGACATTCAAGTTTTATTAAGGTGTGAACTGAGATACTTACCATGTCTTTTTCAGTAAACGCATATTGATAAATAATTTCCAGAAACCAGTTTATAAGTCAGCCAAACTACTAAAATTTTGCAACGTCTGCAGTTTTGGATGAATATTCTGTAAAAAAAATACGAACACATATTTGATACGCGTATCAAAAAAGTGGAAATCTCGCTTTAAATGTCATAGCAAGAAACAATGAGCGCGGAAAAAAGAGGTTGTATGAATATCTATCACCATTCAAAATGCATTATAATTAATAACTTTCTTTGTTTCTTTTGATTAACCAATCAGGTTGCTCTAAAAGATACCTGCTGCTACATCATTTTTCCGTCAAGTGGAGATCTGGCTTTAGGAGCCACAATAACGTGTGTTTACTTCGCACAGTTTAATTGTTGTGGTATATTCATATATTTACAGGGAAGAAAAATACTTTTCCATTCCATCGTATGTTTTTATTTTTTTTGGCGAAAAAAGAAATATCAGATATTTACCCTTCAACATATAAAACGTAAGCAATTGCTTTTTGATATTAAAACTCTGTACACATCATCATCATAAGTAATAAATAAGTTAGTAGATTGTTAAGTTATCAACTAAATACAAAACTTAATACTAAAGTGATGGAGATCTAGTTACGTATTAAATTTCTTTATGTTTACTGAAGATAGATGAATTACAGAAACGTTTACGTGGTCTTTTAGAAATAATTCACACAATTGATTTTTTCTCCATAATTCAGTTATTTCATACACACTTCTACTACAACGCAATGTTATAATTACTTTGCTATGGTGTTTGTTTTACCAGGACAGTGGGAGTATTAGTTTTTCAAGTGAAACTCTTCTATTATTCAATTGGGTGCATTTTCAAATGTTTTTTCGCAATGCATTATGATAGTTGTACGAGAGACATTACGGAGAATTATGGGAACGACCCCGTTTTCTAGGTTTTCGAAAGAACTTCCTCGAAAACTTTCTTACTTTTTAATACTAGAAATAATCACGAGAGAAACAGCAACCTGCAAAGTTTTATCCCATAAGTCAATAATCATACATATCATCTGTAACTACCACAATGCATTGCAGCAACAACTCTTTTTAGAGAACAGTAGACTCTCCATAATTCGAACAAAAAATAATTCGAATTATAGAGAGTTCGAATTACGGAGGTTCATTTACAAAGAAATCATGAGTTGAAGAAAGAGTTCGAATTAGGGGAAGTGGAAATACAGAGATCTCGAATTGATTTATAGGAACAGTCGATTAGTTACTACGCCATTGGCTGTTTTGAATCATCAATTCACCTGCTTGTCGAACTGCCTCTCTTTCAAAAGGACCAATAAGAATAAATAATCGTTTGCACATAAATACATTGGAAAACTGACAACCCGCAAAAGATAACAATAAATATTATAGTAGATAAAAGCAAGTAAAAAGAAAATATCAAATAAATAGAACTAGCAGAAACTTTAAGGTGGAGACAAGTTAGTCCATATCAGATATCCATCCAAATAAATTTCAAGACAAAGGAAGTTATGAAAATACAGAATGAACAAGTAAACCCTCAGCTACAAGCAATTTCACAGAACCAAAGTTAATGTATTTCACAGAACCAAAGTTAATGTATTTCACATAATCTCATTGGTCTGAATAGTTTAAACATTTACTGCAAAACTACAACTACAACTACTGCTTCCTTCTCTCTAAGTTAAGGTATAAGTAGCAGGTGGTTTTGAAAGTTTTGAGGATACATATACTCTGATTTCTTGATATATCAATTAAGCAGCATTTAAACATCAAAGTAGGCTCAAAATAGCAAACACAATAAGCACCAATGAGCCTGGTCGATTTTTGCTGGTGTTTATAAAAAAATCGTGCAGTCAGTGCAAGAAGCGGTATCGCAAAAAATTTAGAACACACCTCCATGTCGTCATGTATAGGTTAGTGATATGTATAAAATATATTTACATAAAATTTTAAAAGTCGCAATAATAATAAAAAAAACATCTAGCACTTGGATCATCATAACTGAAATAGCAATCCAACCAAGCGTTAGAACTACTATTTTAGTATGATGTGCCATATTGGATTAAATTTTAGATCCGATAAATTTTGCGTTTTTTAAAAAATATAAGTTATTGAACGGCATAATTTACTCGAAGACCGTTTTTAATAACAATCGAGCTCCAACGCATACAGCCAATAAGAAAACAGGGTGCGAACCAAGTGTGAAAAGCATACTCTATTACAGTTTATGCTGGCCACAATATGGTTTATTATCAATAATGAAAATTCCACCAACATTTAACTTTCGGAAACACGTTTCACATTTGGCGCAGTTCTTATGAAGAATGTGCTTATCGACATCACATCGTTCAAACATATATGCTACTTTTTCGCAAACGATACACAAGTCTTTGGAACTCTTCGCCACCTCCCCTTTAAAGCTATGTGCAGCACGGGATGGGACTGGCAAAGGAGGGCTACCGAGTTTCGTACTTTTTGATGCCTTCATCGGTGCGTTTGAAGAAGGTGTCTCGAGTTTAGGTTTTGGTTTTGTGACGGATGGTTTAACAGCAGACTATAAGAGATTTAACAGAAATTAAGTAAATTGCTATCAGCTGGACAGTTTTGTAAAGACTTGTACATAAACACTTACTTGTGATACAATCTCCTCGTCATTTTCATGTTGCTTCGATTTGGCAATTCTTATCCATTCTGGCCCCTTACTCTCTTCGTGTGTAGTTGGTGACGTAGTCCGACGGCGGCCATCACCACTGGACAGAGACATGGAACGATTGTTGGAAGAAATAACATCCTTGCTTTGAAATGAAAAAGGTTTTGTTTCGACTCGTGGTTTGGGCGGTGGCTTGGGGCTGTTGCGCCCTGATACTGTAGCACTCCGTGGTGGCAGAAAATTAAACTCGTTTTTCCGTTCATTGCTTTGTATGGGAGTTGTATGAGTTTTTTTCTCGGTATCACCAGGCAACAGTACTTCTTCTTTCGTTAAATAGTCGTCTCTCTTTGGAACACTCTTTAGTGACAATCTTTTAAATTCCGGAGACACCATTGTTTCCGTCGGACTAACCGATTTACGTGGAGCGACCGGTTCACGAGCTCTTTCAGTACTTTTCGGTGAGTCAGTCGATTTGAACGAGGCTTTATGTAATACTTGGCTAAATTCTTGGCTTCTATCATCTTCCGTATCTGGACTTTTGGCAGAGTTATTCTCGTTTCCATCACCAGTAAAGTCGTCGGTCTTCGGTACTCGTTTCAGTGATATTCGGTTAAACTCTGGTGTTTGGGCCTCTTTTCGGTCCTTCCTGGGACTCGGCTTCGGTTTCGTAGACGGTTTCAGAGATTTTCCTATGTCTTTTACCCCATCGTTGCTTTTCGAAACGGGCATAATGAGTTCCTTTCTCGGCTTAGCGAAATCAGCAGAGGAGATTTTAACAGATTGTGGACGTTCACAATTTCCAACCTGATTTTGAATTTCATGATTATTTTCGGAGACACTGTTCGAATCACTTATTTTATCTTCTTTTCTGTCCCGTTTTTCTATAAAGTCTGGTGGTAGTTCTAAATCCCGTCTAGGACTTGTCAACACAAACATGGTTTCTTTAAAACTATTCCTAGATTCAGACTTCGTTTCGGTATCACTGGAAAGTTTGCGTTGGGTGTCAATTTCAGTACTCCTTCTGGGGTAAGCTTTCTCGGAGATGTCATTATGACTTTTCCGGAGAGACTCTCTACCGTACAGCTTCCCAGAAGACGAAACAGTTTCTTGGTTAGTTCTTCCCGTGTTGACAGAGGAAATGTTTTCTTGGCTTTTTCTCAGTCTGTCTCTTGAGTAAAGGTTCTCAGACACACTAGCCGTTCTTGATGTTTCGTTTTTGTACATATCTACAGGCATGGACAGGTCTTCCTGACTTTTTCTCAACACATCTCTATACAAATTCCCAACGGACGAAGAACCATTCTCGTTTCTATCATAATCACTTCGGTTAACGTTATCTCGACTTCCATAGAAGAAGTTCTGATCGTCATCACTGCTTTTCGCACTATTAAGTCGTTCAACACTACTTTTGTGTGGATATTCATTCTGTTTGAACCTGCTCTCACGTTCTGATCCTTTACTGTGCTTTCTTGGAAGATAATCATGTTCTGATTGAGCTGGTTTCACACTAGTTCTATTTATGTGAGAGAGATCTATTTCACCTAGTGAATTACACGATCTTACATCCCGATATTGGTGTAATTCACTGCTCTCGCCGCTTCCTGTTCTGTGAGCTTTTCTGGTATTAATATTTTCTCGTGAGTTTGTGGACTTTGAGCGTTGAGGAGGGCTGCCACTCCTATCAGATGCAGAATACTTCGCGTTAATGTCTTCAATGTAAGCGTTTGGTTGTGCTTCCGATGGCTGTGGTAAATGAATACCAGTAAAAAACTGTTTCTCCTCAACGCTATGTGTCGATCCAACCGTATGGTCGTGTAGAGACGTTTTGCTGCTATTGTTCGAATAATGAGATGAATTTCGAAGGCTTGACGGCTTCTCAGTATCCTCCGATATTTCCTTCAACGACGACGTGTGTGTGGATGACGGAGGAGGGGAACGATACCGGGAAGGTTTACGACGGTCTTTCGGAGCGACACGAATTTTGTCTTTTGCTGCTGACGTCTGGATCTGACGTGGGGAAATGTCGTCAAAGGCATCTAGATTGAAAGACTCTAAACAGAACAAATGAAAAGACGAAAGTAAATACAGTTGAATCTCAGTTATCCGAACACCGGGTTATCCAAATTCCCCGGTTATTCGAACTCGGTCCTTTCAACTTCGCTTAAGTAACATAGTTTACCCTAACTTATTCGAAACCCCAGTTATTCGAACTAAGTAGCTCGGTCCAGTGAGAGTTCGGATAACTGAGGTTCAATTGTATATTGACGACATTATACGATTTTTAACCGGATCATTAAACGGAAAACGGAAAACAAGTTTAGAATATAAATGATGCTAAACACCAATAAAATAACAGGAAAAAAAATATACCAGAAAGTTGAGCCAACATAAAAACCACCATGTTTTAGTTCAGTTACAAAACATTCAAATCACACATGATTACACATTCATATAATTTGCTAGGGTTAGCGAAAACATGTTAAAGTTTTTCCACAAAACATCAGATTCAGATGGCCACAAAAAATTTACAATTCATGATTATTTTAATAAGAATAGTATATATTCTTATATATTATTCGAAGTTAAAAAAGAACTAAAAGTGGGATAAAAAAAGACACAATCTATGCACAGCATGTCGATTCTATTAAAGTAATTCAAAGTGCTTTTGTTTTTGTTTAAAAAAAGACCGCGTGAAAAACGAACTTTAACATCTAGCGAATATAACAGCAGACTACGTATGCCAAACAAATCCTTTTTTCGAACAGTAATACTTATAGAAATGCAATATCGAAAGAAAAAACAATAAAATTAAAAGGAAATTTTATATTTGTGACGATGGATGTCTGGTACACAGGAGACAATTCTATAGCGATAGTGACAAATATGTGTTAATGTATGGCCTGGAAATGTTAATTCGTGTCGCCCCATGTTATTTTTTCCTTGCTCATCACATTTTTTAAGAAAGGTGGCAATATAAATATAATATAAATATAAATACGAAAAACATTTTTGTTTGCTGCTTAGTAAAGATACAAAATCAACTGGAATTTAAAAATGTTACTACAGGCGATAATATTTTCAGGTGATTGTAACGAAGTGGCCAATGAAAACGTTAAACTTTTAAAATCACTGATCATTGAAAATGACGCAAACGCTTCCCATCATTTTTCAATGATACAGAATAATCATTGAGAAATCATAGTGTATCCCAGCCTTTACTAACGCCTTAAAAAAAATGTCTCGTGTGCCCGAGGCTTTGTATCTCAGATGGGAAAAGGATAGGAACACTAACCATTAATTGGAGATGCAGGCTCTATCTCCATAATTTCGGGCTCTCGATGCGTTGCAAAGAAACCGTTGACCGCATGATGAGGGGCGTCTGCCTTCTCCCGTTCCTTTTCTTTTCGACTGTCGCCGGGTTCTGGGGTTTTCCCGTCAGATGTCGTTGAACCACTCCCTTCTGATTTACGACGTCTTATTTTCAACTTTCGAAGCGAACTGCGAATATACTGCTGAGCATCTTTTATGTTCTTCTTTTTCTCCTGAAATTCATTAAAAATAATACTTTATGACACAAATCACTTTAACATGAGGATTAATCAGCATCTGTAACATAATCATGTAATATATCCATGGTTTAACTTCCTATTCTTCACTTTCGCCCAACAAAACAATACCGGACTTACGTATGGACTATATCAATGTCTTCTTCCAACAAAGAGTGGTTTTAGATTACTTTTACGAATGGAAGATCAAATTTACAATTTGCCAAAATCATTATCTATCAGTGACTAAAACGTCTTACAAAATTTAATCAAATTTAATTTAATTTTTATAAAGGTGCCAAAAGGTCTTAAAAATTGAACTTAATATTACGTTGTAGTAATCAAATTGGCGCAAAATTTGCACTAAACCCAAACCTGAAATCATAGCCAATAACAAGTACGATGTTTTTCTAAAGTCTCTTAAGTTTTTGTTATAAAATCTTCTCATCGCAAACAAAACAAAGAATGACGTTTTTGTTTTTTTCAACAAGCAAAATAATTTTCTCCCGTGTTTATTTTATCGAAGGTTGTGTGTTTACCTAAACAACGAGCAGTAAACCCGCCTATTTCTCAGTAACAATTGAAAATTTGCTAAATAGACAAAATTATACTTTCTTAATCAAATGGACACTATTCAACTTGTGAAGTAACCAAATTTACATCGTTGTTTCACCGTCAATGAAGATTAGGTTGTAGCTAATTGCTAGTACAAAGTTTACCTTGGATTCAGTTTCATCATCGTCACTAAAAATGGCAGACTGGTCATTGTCACCAACTGATTGTGAATGGTGTTCAGAATAATAGCGTTGCATAGGAGGAGGTCTCGCTTCACTCCTTGTTGAACGTTCAACAATATCTGGTTCTGATCTCGCTTCGAATTGGGAATCAAGGCTTTTACTCTGGGAAGGTTGTCCGGGATCTATTGATTTCTTCTTGGGCTTCTTAAAAAATTTCTTAATGTTTTTCAACATTCCCGATTTTTTACTTTTTTTGCTATCAACTTGATCACTTCCCAGTCCAGAGTCATTCGGTTCACTCCTACTATTTTCATTAATTCTGTCATGGCTGCCAGAAAACTCTAAGCTATTATGAATACCAGAATCTGGTCTCTTCTTGGTCATTCGGGAGGATAATTCGTCAAAGACTTGTGGATTAGCCATCACATGGAATCCAAAAATAACCAAAATATTTTCACCACGTTGATAAAATCATTTTAAAGTCCTCTTGTACCCATGTCGACTCAACAGCTTGCCACCAATTCCATATAGTGACAATTTTGCCAAAGTGTATAAACATATATTACTGAAAGAAAACATAGAACCGTAATACAGTAAACAACTCAATCAAAACAAAGATGACGAAAATCTTTCTTACATAATACTGTTGTCTAAAATTACAGGTACAATAATAAACCACAACATTAAAAAGGATCTCTACATAAGGAAATATCATGGTACAAAATCATGGTTCACACACACAAAGCACAAAAAACAGTTTTAACGTTTCATCAAGCATGTGTTTATTCCAAATGATATGTTATTCAAATATAATACTAATTGATAAGGACAGAAATAAAGTAGAGTTGTCTGCCTGGTTTCCATATTCTTCTTCTGTTATACCTGTAATAAAAAGTCCACAATGCACTATTATCATTTTATGGAGATACAGAGGGGAGGTACTTTTTTGAAGTAAACAATACTTCATCATGAGCTTTTATTTAAAGATGTTCTTAAAAACACAAACACAAACGCATTTTTGAGAATATAAGTATGAATATAATATAATATATATAATATAATATAATAATATAATATGGTAGAAACCACACTGTGTTTGTCTTCTAATCTAATTTAACTTTTTAATTACTTTGATTTCCATAAAGGAGATATATAATTACAAAGGTTATAACAAGGTTAGTCAGCAAATCACTCATTGATCCCTGAAAGAGAACACCAAAGATTGTTGCATATAAATTTTGAATATATATAATAAATATTCCAAATTAATAATATTGCTTATTACTCAAGCAATCCTTCTCTTAGATGATGGAGTAAATCTAACTGGGTTTTTTTATTAAACATGAAAATCTACTTTTCACAGAACGAGTTCAAAGTGATCATTCCCACCTTCCCAAAACACAAGTGATTGGTAAGTGAAAATAAAATGAAAAAAAACACTTTAAAGGTTTTAGATTTTCTTTTCGGTGGTTGGTTTCCCATGCAACTTTCGTATGAATACACTACAAAGCAATAAAATTCAACTCAAAATTTTCAAAAATATCAAAAAAGCAAGACAATTCTTAACCTTAGAAAATAAATTGAAATGTTGAACAGTATTTGAAATCAAAATTACGATTACTGTTTTCACACAAAGGTTTTATAACACAAATCCTTATTAGATCAACATTTAGTTTATAATATATATCTACAAAAAGATCGAATGTCCGACCAACAGCCCACTAAAGATCTCATTTCAAAAAACCCACTGAAAAAGAAAACTGAGTTTCAATACGGCTCAGTGAATAACATTTCTGTGGTATTTCTATCTCTCCAATTCTGTAGGTTTTGTGAAATCAAATCCTGTACTAAAAAAGCATTTCGAAGATATCCACAATGAGAATTTTTTTTTAAATGATGTGCTGTTAAAAGTATTACGAATAAACAGACATACATATATATTTATACAACATAAACACAATGATTAACTAAAATGGGAAACGTTTTAGCAATAATAAAAAGAGGATTGATGTTTACACTCTTTACAATCTACTGTTACAATTAATTCCATTTTTCCTATCTTGAATAATCTTACCTGTTTCTTTCGTTAGAAACCAGAGAAACGATGAACAAATTAATAATAGAAATCTTCCCACACAAAGAAGAAACATAAATTATTTCTAAGAAAATATACATTTCGATAATAATCATTCATAAATATTTGGTGTTCTATTTAATTTCACACACCAGAACTATTTTATTTTTCTAGTATTATCATTAACAAAGACCATCACAAGATTGACGATTCAAATTAAAAATTTTTGATATCACATAAAAAAAAGAGAAGGCTTAGCTGAGAATTGTTAAGTACATATAGCGTGGATTAAATCTGTAAAAAAAGTTTTTAACATAAAAATTTAATGGCATTACCTTAACAACATAATCATATTTGAATAGTAAATGAATTTGTGTTTTATGTTGTGGACAAAAAAATGTAAAGTTTACAACAAGAATTTTTACAAGAGTATCTAGAGTTGTCTTTTTACTTACAATACATTAATGAACCAAAGTTACAACAACACATTTAGCAAAATGAATATCTCAGTAATTTCATGCATACTCTTGAGTGAAAAATGAATGAAATGCAAAATCTATGAACTTTAATCATGAATACTTTTTTACTTCGAAGGAAGACTTCAATTTAATGGCCTAATCCTCCATCTGCACATTTTTTTCTTCTTGATGAATGCTGTATTGGTCAATACAAAATGTGACATATCTTCCAATCTTTCATGATTCTTAATGGAAAATGGAAAACAGAATCCTCCAAGTAAAATTCAAGAATTGTCAAAGGGGAACTACCAAAAAATTCAATTTCATCAAAATTGAAAAGCTTCATAAAGGAAATGAAGATAAAAAGACAGTTAAAATCTTTCAAGTTTCTGACCAATGGTCAGTTTTCAGTATTAACCCATTCCCTTTGTTGTTCTCCACCATTGTTTTTAACATGAAGAAAGGTGAAAAAGTTTCGCAGGAGAAAAACAGAACCTTTTAAAAATCCATCTACCAATCCATCTTTCCTAAATCAACTCTCTACTAAAACTCCAGTAATTTAATACTGAGTAATAACATATAAATGAATGTGTATGTAGTGTAGACGTATAAAAAACGGCAAAGTTTTTTACGGTATTTATCATTTATTTAAGCTTTCAGCCTAATCACTGGCTATGATCAGTACATACATGAAAAATTTCAAATAAAAATAATTTATATATAGATTTATAACAAAGACTTTATACCAAATATGGAATTTTTAAAATACAATTAGTTAACAAAATGTATGGCTAATCACTAGCATTCTGATATCATCATGATTTCTAGAACTCCTTTAGGTGATCAGACAAAAAGAAAAAGAGGTAAAGAACTGATAATTTAAATAAGAACGGGGTTTTCCTTATGAATTAAAAGGCTTTCTTTCAGCTCGAGTTCATAATTGTTACGCGCTGAGGCTAAAAGAGAAGAATCCTCAAGACTTGCTGAGGCTAAAATAGAAAAATCCTCAAGACTTGCTGAATGCGGGCAAAATAAGGGATGATTGTTTAACACCTTCTTCTAAAGTTTCACCCACAAAAATTTTGACACTACGATGGAGTATTTATTGAATTTCATCATTGTTGTCATGGTTCATGTTCTCTTTTAAATGAAACATAACACCATAATGACCAAGTTATCAGAATGAAATTTCTCTTGTGACAATAACAGTAGATTTTAAGATATTTTTACACATAAGTGTTAGTTACAGAATAGCTTCATAAGGGAACAATTTTTGGTGAATTATTTAAAGGAAAGGGTATGAGCCTCAAGTATATGCTTAACCTATATGTAAAGCCTTGAATTATGCATAATATAAATATATAAATATATAAATAGTGTTACGCCCCCTTTTTAGCAACCTGAGCCTTTGCATGGTTAATGCTATTATGTTTTAGGCTCAAGTTAAATACAAAAGAAATTAATTCGAAAAAGGTGAACATTTGGCATGCAACATTGGAATTACTTTTTTCAATAAATTAATTTTCTTTAAAGGGGCTACTGCCCTGCTAATTTTTCGTTGGCTTAAAAGATATATTGGAATGCACTTTTATCAAAAGTAATACAGGAAAGTTGCTGAAAGACCAGTTTTTCTGGATTCTCTGTACTTTATTTGTAAGAAGAGAATGGTCATTTGGTTGTCAAACAAGCACATCAGCAATTTTCCATCTAAGATATAATGCTGATTGCAGGTAAATATACAACAAACAAATGGTATTTGTAGACATAAACAACATTTTGTTTTGAAACAACACTGATTTGCATAAAAATGAGTTTTTGACATATGTGGTCGCATCTAGAAAGAGTGGCTGCTTTAAGGTGACTGTTATAACAGGTTTCACTGTATATACTGTATAGGGAAATTTAATTGCAAATAAAACATTCTATAAGTAAATATTTTTTTTACAAAAAATGCACTTCTTGAACTATTGAACCAAAACATTTTATGACTTAAAATTTTACATAGTCAACTTATGGTATGAAATTCATCAAATAAAAAAATGAGCCGGTCAGTCCCTTTAACTAATTGAAAAGAAGCTTCCAATGTTACAGGACTTATTTAAGTGTAATTAAGATAGCCTTTGTTACCTTCAGTTAGCGTAAATTGACATCTTTTGTCTATGTTTTAGGAAATATAATTAAATACAAATACATGCTAATAGCTAATTTTGTGAAAAACATAACACAATGTTGCAGAAAAACATTAACTTCAGTATCAAATAAGTGAAAAAGGAAACCTAATTCAAGTTCAAAATGGACGTAAGATATGAAATACAACATCAAAACAACAAAAGTAATAAATATAAAAACATTTCTTTCCTTTGAAGATAAGATAAACGAAGACCAAAAAGAACTACAGTAAGTAGCTCCCAAACAACGGAAAAAAGTATTCTTGTAGATTGATGCATTAAATCCGCCATGTTGAAAACAAACAAGTTGGTGAAATGAATGGGCGATTTTAATGGCGGCATATCTGGTGCAGACAGTTTAAGAACGCTTCTTTTGGGCGCAAACAACCTTGAACCTAGTCCTGTTTCTCTTTTTTTATTCCCAGGACGACAAAAGACGAAAAGGCATCGCAGGAGTAAGCTCGCTTCAAGCGGTTCAACGCAGGTTGGTAAAAAGAGCCAACTCGGCAAGTGAACCAACCCGTTTTCAACCCGCCTCATATAATCGAAACTATTTTTACGACAAATTTTAATTTTAAAAATAGATTTTTAGCGGCAGTAGTAGTAGTAGTAGTAGTAGTAGTAGTATTCACTTTCACTGCTACCGTAATAATATTAATATATTTATCATTGAATAATATATATATGGACACAGTTTTTATCTTGCTTATATTTTTAAAAATGCCAATTGTTGTTTGTTCCGATATAATTCGTTATTGGATATCGAGGCTAGTTCGGTAAATAAGTTAAATCGAAAAAAGTCGAAAATTTCCGCTACATAGGTTTGAACTTTCAGGATTGAAGCGAAAAAGGTCCGCTAATATAGAGATATTAAATGCTAATTAAACTGTATTCCATTTGTTTGATTGTATCAATAATATTTATCACATAATCCCCTACTATCCAAATGAGACTGCAAAGCCAGTTTTCAGAGTAAAAACAGTAAACACAGTAATGTCCACACCAACCTCACTCAGAAAAGACTTTTATGTATCGAGCAATCGTTGCAACCCCTACGAGTTTATGTGGATAAGCATATGAAAGTATTAGCTGTTGTGGTTCTGCTGATATACTCGTTTAAACAGCAAACAAAGTTTTTTATTGTTAGGATAAGTTAAGATATCCAATGGTTCTTGATGTTTCCCTATTTTTGTGTTCTTCAGGTGAAACAGTCATTGGAGTAGTCACTAAAGGCCAGCTCTAAAGCTGCCATATATTACCAACGCTGTCTACTCAATAAACACAGCAGCAGTGGTAGCTTCTTTACGAGCATAAGTTTCAAGCATAAGTAGTCGGTTATCTGGTAAGGTCTTCCTGTATTTGAGTACAATGTTCGGATCGTATATAACTGTGTATTTTGGAAGTGAGGGTCTTAACCAGAACACCCCTTTTAACAAACGTGAAACTGATGGGTCTTGACCAAACAGTTCGTCTTTCTTTAATGGCAAAATAGCTGAGAGTGCTGATGTTGCAGCTGATATTATTCTATGCTACGCTTTTCTTTGTTGAACAGGTCCATCAAAAATCTCTTAGTTATATTGTAACCCACTTTTGCTGGGTTCACGATTTTGCGTTCTTCACTGAACTTCACAGAACTTCACAGAACTTAATAAACTTAATAAAATGTAGATTTCATAGCTCTCTTGAGTTTTCATTGCCAAAGAGGAGATCATCAGTTGGTTAACCTGTGGTGATGGAAATTTCTTTTGCATTACTTCCCTATATTGAGCTTCTTGTGCATGAGGTGATGCAGTCTCTGTCGCTGTGGCAGCATAAGCAACTCTGGTCTAGAAAAGAAATATATAGATTGAATGCTGATCTCACAGAACTGAGTTCCATGGTTGGTTTGGCTAGTCAGGTTGGCTCAAATACAGACTTTTCGGGATGGATAACGAACCGAAGAGAGTCCAGTAATTCAATGATTTCTTGAATGTTATTAATACAAACACCCTTGTGTTTTATTCACAGGTCATCTTTTTAGATCTGAAAAGCTTACCATTCTCTGATCCATCATTTCTTCTTCGTCCGGTTGAAGCTGCTGTTGTACTTCTTCTCTTTTCTGTTGTAATTGTGGCTACTCTTTCGATGAGATGATCTATGGTTGCTTTGCTGATTTGCTTGGATGTCCTCTTCTGGGACTTTGAAGAGGACTTGAAGTTTGGTGATTCGAAAGGTCTTTTCCGATCTTTTTTCAGCAGTGCTTTTTTTAGAGCCTCCAAGCTTTTTAGTAAGAAGATAAGGGCAATAAGCAGGGATGGGAGAGCTTGTCAGTTCTTGTTTCAACTTATCTTCAGCTAGTGCCTTCTGTCAGAAGGTTTTTGCTGCACTGGTTATGGTTGAGTTGATCTCAGACCTAGTGGCTCCAGACATACCTTGATGATCAGTTACGGTCTTTAATCAATATCATTAGTATTACGGTCACTAACTTTAGATCTATCCCCATTCACTGAGTTTGTCATGATGGTCCATCCTGGTGTCCACCACTACTGGCGGCAAGGTCTGATATGTACCACCTGTCAGACGCTGCAATAGATGTTTGTAATGTCCAGCAAAGTACCATCCGGGACATTGGCTTGTGCTGGTGATGCAGCGTTTGTTGATCGAGCCCTGTCCAAGGTATTAGGATCATTTTTGGTGGTACTGGCTGAATCTATCAGGAATACTTGAGTCAGATAGAACCTGGGTAATGTGCTAAAGCTGGTCCGTCAATTCTCCTATACCTGTGCACTTTCAGTCAATTCTCCTATATCTGTGCACTTTCAGTCAATTCTCCTATACCTGTGCACTTTCAGTAGCCAGAGTCTCATTAATCGATATTGAAGCCAGATGTTTTTGTTTTCTGGTCTCCCCCAAAACAAAACTATAGCTATTTCCCTTTAAATAAGTTCTCCCACTTCGTTTGAGATAGGATAGAGCTGTAAATCTCTATCTATTAGTAATAGAGACCTTATAGTTACACACAATAAATATTATTGAAATTGTGGCCATTTCAATCTAGAGATTTGATAAGACACTTATATGTTTTTCTCAGGTTCTCCCGTCTTGCAGACATGTGCTTCACGCAGGATTGCGGAAGTCGAAAGAGGATTGTGCCGGCAGCCGGATCTCATTTGAATACTAGGGGGTTATGGGATTAAATGTTATTATTATCTTTTTTTATAAACTCTAAAAAACTATAACATTCAAAACGATTTTTCCTTTTCAACAAAAGATTTTTTTTCTAGGAAAAAAATTTTTCCATCAAAAATGACGCCTGTGGTTATGCATGCTGGGATTTGCGATTAGCCAAGACCCTAAATACGTTTACCGAAGTTCTTCTAGCTCGAAAAAAACAACAACTACAAATTTTTCTGAACACATCACTTTCTTTCTTTTCGTATAAATGGTTTCATAAAATTGGGCGCATTGCAAAAGTATCGATCGACCAGGTAGTAAATGTTCTGGGCACCAAACTACTGCGATTTAAAATATACGCCCATATCTGACACACGCCCATTTGTTCTAACATCCACCCTCAATACTTCATAGTTACTTCCAGCGATAATCAACATAACAATGAAGTTTGTTTCCTAATAGTTGTAATATTGTGATGCCATCCTGCAACCAACAATCGTCACACGCTTCCCATCAACAGCACCATTGCAGTGAGAGGAATTTTCATCTCTGGCTGAATCGTATGGAGTTGATGGGAACTTTAGGTAGATCGGCTGAGACGAGACGAACTGAAACCACCAAGAGACCATCTGTAAAAATCTACGCACCATATTTCCTAAACCACGTCGGCCGATTTGGGGATTTTCGGAGTACACGGGAATCCTCAACAGATTACGTGACAAAAAAATCCTTAAAAATGTTTGTTTTTTTTATATTCCGTATTATACATCTCGAATAACAGGTTTTTTTTGAGTTTTTAAAAATAAATATCTAGGACGATAGCTAGGACGATTCCCACCGACACTCGAAACATCCGGCAGCCGAAAGGATGGGGTTGATTTTTTTTCTCCGTGGTGGATTCAACTCGTCTCAGTTCGTCTCTTGGTGGTTTCAGTTTGTCTCAGATCGTCTCAGATCGGTTTAGATCGTCTCAGGTGGTTCCGTTGTTTAATCAGTACCATACTTGCAACATCTTACCATGGACCCTTCACAAAATCATCTCCTCCGTTTCACAATTGACGACAGACAGCTCCCGGTGTACATACCACAACAATTTGCGCTTCTAACATAACACATAAAACCATACTTTGCGGTCATCTTTGAAATGCGCATGCGTAACTTTCATTTTCAACTTTCAAAATGGCTGCCTCGTTATTGGGTACCCATAATACTGAATATTTAAAAAAAGAGGCAATTTTTTTAAAAAAGATGCAAAATTTAAAAAAAAGATTCTTTATTTAAAAAAAGACTCGAATTTCGAAAAAAAGTTGCACTTGTGGGCCACTGTCATATCACCTTCTTGCATATGATATTGAAAAACGTGCGCTTCGAGATTTTTTCGCCTAGTGGTGATTCGTCTTTATAAATAGTTCGAGATAGCGGAACAACTTGTAATAAAAGGTTAGTTTCCATTTAGCAGTTTCGCCAACTCGCTCCGAAAAAACAACGCTATTGACGTCAGCGCATGCGTAATGGAGCTAGAAATATATTCGAGCCAGCGGATGCAGTCAGAAAAATCAACGCTCGTGCACATCTAAAATTTTTGATCTCGTTTTTTCCGCCTGTCTATATCAACCAATCAAATTTTAATTTTCTCGTTTATTTAACTTTCTCGTAACTGTTTTTGAAAACTTTTCCGAGAAAACCAGACAAAGATCACCACTATCAAAGTAGAACTAAAGCTGTCCATGCTTGAATCGTTCACAAAAAGCTGATGTGGGAGATTTTAAATTTACTTAAAATTCATGATAACATTTGCGTTATACAAAATGAGTGAAAAACGCCCGTTAGAACATTATGTCAGTACTAAATCCCTATACATTTAAGTGAAAAATTATGAAGAAAGAAAGAGTACGCAAACTAAACAAACCAAAACGTTCTGAAAGTTTTCTTTTTCTATCTTTCCAATTTGCGCAAATTTCCAGGTCGTTAATTAAAACAATTTCATGCATTCGCGTTAATTTTTATTTTTCATTTCCCTCCTTTTCTGATCTCTCATTAAGTTTCGTAGCATTAATTTAGTAATACAATAATTTCTATACTGGTTAAAGGCAACAAATGAATAAAAGTATCGAGAATTAGCTGCCCAAATAAGAAGAACATGTAACCGTTGTAAAAGTAGCTACCCAAATAAGAAAAAAATGTAACCGTTCGCGATCACTGCCAATGGGTGCTGAGTCACTAAAGTACTGACAGTCTTTGCTTAAGACTCATTTATTGCCTTTAATTTTAGGAAATAAGGCACGTCGTTAGCCTGGCAAACTGGTTAACTCATATTCTTCTTCTAAACAGCCCCATTAACAATGTACCAAAAATATAAGATGAGTATACATTAGTAGAAAGGGGTATTATCCGCGGGTTGGGTGGGGGCTTATACGCGGATAAATACGGTGAGCCCAAATATGCTTATAAATAAATGTAATGCTTATAAAACAAAAAAAAGGTTAACATAAATCTAACAAGATGTGATCATTACACTTTGTGCAGGGTATATGCCATTTTAGGACCCAGATGGGTGTTTGCGTACATCCAAGCAGATAACTGCGAAATATTTTCCTGTAGTAGTCATAGTCACGCTGACAATAACAGGAATCAATTAATTTCACCCTAAAAGAATAACTAAGGAGATACATTTCCATAAAGAGTGACCGATCGCAGAAATAATCATTGAATAGCGAAAATTTATGTACTTAAGTGCTTTTCGTTTTGAAAAGAAAAAACTCAAGAACTAAACAAAAATCAAACCAAAAGCTTCCAAGTAGAACATCGACCTACTATTCCCATTTTATCAAACCCTATTCCCGTCTTAGCCCTCCGCGTACCACCGATACTATTGAAAGCAATGCTACCAGATACCTTATTGGCCCATTTTACGCCGGTCTTATTAATATTTTTAAAAAGTTCACGGTCAAACTCTCACCAACAAACACCTGGGTCTTTTAAGTGGTGAAAATTAACGCCATTAAGGGCAGGCGTAAAAAGGGCGAATAAGGCAGGTCAAATCACGGCACTGTTGTGAAGAAGTTGGATACTAAAAACAACACTGAATTTCTCATTCTTTTAAAATTGTATCCAGGAAAAATCAGTTACATTAATACGAGGTCCAGGCGAAATATATAATATATAATATATGATATATAATAATATTCTCTCTATAGAAAAATCTGTAAATTTGCCGTTATAGTAAAATATATATACACTGTAACGAAAGACTGACAGTACCACAGCGACGAAAAACTACATTAAATCGCGAGTAAAATATAAAGCTGTCACAACGAAACGAATATATCTGCTTTGCTAAGGAAAATACATAGAAAGCGTCGAAAGTGTGGCGACGGTTTTCCCGAATATTTATCTTCTCTTGATCCCATTTTAATATCTGGAACAAATATTACATCTAAAAAAGAAAAGTAAAATTAAAAAAGAAAGAAAATCAAAAAAAAAATAGATAGATTAAAAATTGTAACAATCAGTAAAACTTTTTTAAAAGTTACATGTTGATATATAGGAAGATTGACTGGAACATGGAAAGGCGGAGCATTCATGACTTGGTAACAATATACTGGATATTGAGGTTGCATCGGCTGATATGGCGGCAAGTGATTAGCAGGAATAGTTAAAGGCTGGGATTTGACGTGACCTGCTGAAAAGTGACCAACCTGAAAATAACAAATTCTTTCGATTTGACTTGTCAGTACAGTCTTTCAACATAATACAATTTATTTAACCACCCACCTGATGTGGAAATACCTGCTGCGGCGGCATCTGCTGGGGGACGAACAAAACTGATTCGTTGTTGGCAAATGATGCACTTGGTGATGATGCTAGAAACCAATAATAAAAAATTAAATTAATGTGTCTAGACTAGGGAGACTAGGTTTTTTAAATGACTATTATGGAATCAAATCATTATTTTCAGAACAATTGATGAATACAAAAGTATATGTTAATGCACCTGGTGATTGCTCAGAGGAATTATAACCAGAGCTGTCTGAACTTTGAAACTGGGACCCATTTCGTCGAATAGCTTTTCTTACACGTAATTTTTTCCCTTTCATATTAATGGTCTTTCTGCGAAGAATTGAGCTAATGTCTTCTGTTTCTTCAAAAGTCACAAAACCATATCTAAAAAAACAACAAATAATCAAATTATTTACAAGAATTTACAAATTAAATTTAATTTTTGACATTAATATATTCTCAAGTGACTATGGCGAGACTTTTCGAACACTACCAGACCAATGAACTTAAAAATCAGGAATTTAAAAAGCCTATTCAGGGTAAAAAATCGGAGTAAAGAAATTGAGAAAAAATTAAGTCGCAGGAAATTTGAATCACTTGCATAAATATTTCGTCATATATCACTTTCCGATTTTTTCCGATGCTTTCATGCTACGCGTGTTAACAAAGCAGAAAACAAAATCTTTCATTGTTCTTCGTTTTTCGAAATGTTTCACCAGCGGTCACGCAATGAAACATCTGGCAAAATTGAAAAAAAATTAATGTCGATGAATAAATGTTTATAAATTAGAAATGTCTCATATTCCAATAGATACAGGTGGAAAATATTTACATTTTTACTAGACCGTCACGTGGCTGTCAAAATAATGAATCTCTTACGTTTGACTGCCGAATCGGGCCTGTTTTTATTTATAACGTAAATATTTTCTATCGGTATAAAAAGGCATAGTTCTCTTACCCTTTCGATTCACCCGTCACCCGGTCAGTAACAATACGTACGTCTTTCACCATTCCAAAATCCGAAAAGAACAATTCCAGTTCCAGCTCTGTTGTCTGAAAGTAATTAACAGAATGTTTGTTCATGATTTATAGGAAATTTCACGAGTAAGAGAAAAAGCCCTGTCCGAACTTTTTTTACAATTAAGAGCGTAATTTACAAAATTTACGTAATAAATATTTGCCTCACCTCAGTTGGTATACCTCCTAAGAATACACGGTTGGGAATTTCCAAGCCCCCATCAGGCGTAGGTATTCCAACTGGAACTTGAATATGAATTGCCTAAAAAAAAATTTTTAACCTCAACAAAACAAAAATTAAAATTGAAAACAAAATATGAATAATGAATAACTTACCTTTATCGGACCGCGAGCTGTGGAAACGTTTGTCGTCATAATTATATAGTATATTTTTACAATTTCTTGATATCAGTTAAATTTGCAAGAAATCGTAAAAGTATATACTAAAGTGTATGTAATAAAAAGTTTATATTATTCGTGTTCGATTTGTACGGATAGTACTGCTTACAATAAAACCTTTTGAAATCCAATTGATTTTCTTCTTCACACAAAATTATGAATAGATACTATTCGAACATGAAGTTACATGAAACACACGAAACACATAAATCTCTACCATAAATGAATATTTGTTTGCTCCTCGATTTGTATACTGTTGCTTTACCACGTGGTATAGATTTATATTTATTACAGAAATACATTTCACCCGTGCACTAACTATTTCAACCAATCAAATTGATTTTATTTTAAGACCTTGCACATGCGTAATAAACCCAGCACCGCCCAGGGTACGATCAATATGTAGATTTCATGAAAATTATATTCCTCGGAAACTAATTAAAATTTAAAAATTGTTTGTTTGCTGCTAAGTTCATTGTTTCACAATAACTACTGGTGGTGTGTTTTTAGAAAACGTCCAACTGGATTGGATAAAACGGAAAGACTGAGAGTGAGTGTTTCATCCACCGCGTGCGTTCCACCGATGAGAATAACAAATTCTCAATAAAATTCTTAATTATTAAATTTCACTGGATACTAGTAAGAAAAAATAATGGCCACTGTTCATAATTTTTTACCGATTTTGTTGATAAGGAAAGTGTAATTCCTAGTAAAAATTCAATTTGGTTCAATTCGATTAAAGTAAACGCCTCTTATGCGTAATTTTTATTGGAATCCTAATTATAAAAATCATCGCGGCGGATCTACAATCTTTGACAAAAATTAGTAGACAACTGTGCTGGAAGCTACCCCCATCATCGAATTCAATGTTGTACCTAAAATGACTGCTTGAATCAGTCAAACAACATTGAATATGGGGGAGAGTCCTCTGGAGTAGAAAAATTAAAGATTGTAGAGGGTATGTCGAAATTCGTGGAGAAGAATGTTATCTAATGAAGTATAAAAGAAAAACTTGTAAAAATTCCGTTGGCGATACAGACTGATAACAGAAAACATATTACAAATCGTGGACGAGCACATTTTAACGTTGCTCCTCCACAATTTCCGAAGTGCCCGGGATCCGCTGCCGACTAGGTTCCATAAGTCCCCGAAAATTAAATATTCAAAAAATTTTGTTTATAAGGAAATTAACATAAACGGTACATAGCTTTGGAAATTAGCGATTTAAGAATTAGGCGACGGTGAAGTGGTTTCAATTTTTTTTTTTAAATCCTTATCTGTTCATCTCTTTCGTATTAACGCAGAAGATAACATTTTTTTATCGATAAGAACGTGCCCCTGCCCATAATATGTTTGGACGCCAAATTAGTTGTAAGTTTGGAACTTGCGATTCGTTTTTTTTTTTTTGAACCCCGTCAAGTCAAGATCAATAATGAAAGACGTCGTTTCAAGATGACATATGAATGTTGAGAAAAACAAATGTCACGACGTTACGATATCACAATTCATCCAACAACCTGATAATGGAAGATATGTACTCCAAATATTACGGGCCTATTTTAAGAATGCTGTGTTCTAAGTTTGCGATGTTAATCATTTTTTGGTGTATTAACCTCTTACCTATCGCGAGCGATAGGTAAACAGGAAATTTATGTTAGTCTGGCTTAGTTCGCTGAGATCAGCCTGTGATGTATATTGTCGCTAAAATACAGCGGGTTTCCGTGCGATTATTGGTACAAATTATATTTTTTTTTAAAGTTGGACAAAAGGTGTGGAACATGAACACGACAATGCATAAATTAGACAATGTTTTGCTACAACAATGATAGAAAAAGGAAATTCGTATATCTATAACATCAAATAAAATAAAGATAGTAGAAATAAAAACTAATACAACAACAACAATAAACAAACAAACAAATTAAAATAAACAAAAAAACTAAAACTTAATGTATACAATATAAAAAATATTTTTACAATTAAATACGTCAGGTGTTCTTTAATGAGTAAATTTGTTTCATTGTAAAAAGATCCTTTTTTAACGAAAATATGAAATGAAAACTTCTCATAGTATTCTCAAGTTTCAGGCATGTGCCTGATATGACAAGGAAACCTCATTACCAGGTCCACCCATCGTCTTAAAGAGTAAGGATCTAAGTAGGATATATTTTTTTCAAAATCGATCTATGTTTCCCAGAAATGTGAAAAAATTCCCCAAAAGTCCAGAATTCTAAAAGTTAGAAAAAGTAAAGGAAGTGTTTTGTAAAAAGAAATTTAAATTATTTGGCAACCTTTTACAATAATACTAAAAACTATAATGTCATAATACTACAAATGAAAGTAGCTAAAGGACGGTCACGTGTGATTGCGTGTTTAAGAAGTCAGAGAAAAGGACAAAAAAAAGGGAGGACCTTACTTTGCATAGAATAACAAAATAGAAAACAGAAAAGACGATGAAAATCAAGATAAGGATTGCAGTGGTGCAATAACATTTTAGTTGGAAAGTTTTGGGGGAGAAGGAAGAAGCTGAGGTAAAATTTTTTGGAATTTTGTAGAAAAAAGGTTGTTCTATAAAATAGCAGTACACAGTGAAAATTGCAAAATTCATTCAGCAAAATTTAATATTCACAAAATTATCCGTTCATCATTATCATTATAAAAAGTCAAATTACATGAAATATATAAGTTAATCTTTGAGCTTAGCTTCCTCGTGGCGGTAGCGGTGGTGCGTCCTAAAGAAAACATTAAACAAAAGTGGAAATAATTATAAGATACCATCAGGTATTGTTAGACGGTAAACTATGAAATAAACTATGCTCAAAGCTAACTTAAAATAGGTCAGTTTATGGAATAGTTTATCGTTTATCTTACCTGAATTATTCAAAAAATTTATCAATTGACAATTGACAATTATTATCAATAATAATAAAAAAAAAGTTTAGTTTTAGTTTATCAAAGATTAATTTCTATTTTGAAAAATAATTTATCTAATTTTACATAATATAATTACATATTAATTATATATTATATATTATATCGTCTAACAGGACCTTACTAAAAGAAGAAAGAGCACCTACCTCGTCATCGTCACCATTATCATCTGCATCAGCAGAAGCATTCGTTGATGGGTGAGGAATTGGGATTGATGGCAATTCATTATATTCAGTTGAAACATCGAGAATCGCTTGTTGAATACTTTTCGGAGGACAAGGCGGAAGTTCTTCTTCGTCATCTTCGTTGAACTTAATATCGTCCACGGGTGACTGTATGCTAGTATCAGATACATTTTCTTTAGAAGAAGACGGTTTGGGTGGTTTTGGGGGCGGTGTAAGAGGAGGATCCACTTGTAATGGTGATAAAGGTTTTGGCGGAAGTGTTGGTGATCCCTTGTTAATTGTTGGTAGTCTTGCGGGAAGTTTGGGAGAACTTTCTCCATCGTTGGCTGGAAAATTTCCAGAGCCTGCAAGAATAGGCACGTTAGTGGGTGTTTGGGTTAGTCTTCTAGGAAGTAGGACAGGGGCCTTGGGTGTGTAATTTTTCGGTGGAAGCTAGAAAAACAAAAAATTACAAACAAACAAACTAACAACGATATAAAAACTTTAAACTACCAGGTCTTAACCAAAACAAGAGCAACAACAACAACAACAACAACAACAACAACAACAACAACAACAACAACAACAACAATAACAACAACAACAACAACAAAACAGATTTATATGTTTTTTAATCTTACTGTGGCGGAATTGCTTTGTTTTCCTTTGAGAGGAAGTGGTGGCTGATCTTCAAAGATGTCTTCTATTGGTTGTAGCGTAGGCGATCCAATAATAACAGTGTTCCTCCCACCGCGTTCAGGCAAAGGTGGAGCGTCCGTTTCAGTTGTAGCCGCGTGCGTATATCGGTCCACCGGAGATCTTTTCAGTACACCCGCTTTAGAACTGAAAGTAAAGGATGCAAATTTAGATTTCTAAAGTCAATATATGCTACAGGTTGATCTAACAATCTTAAAAGCACTTCCTCTTTGGTAGGAAAGTCCTTTAATTTTGTTTGGTTAAACAAGGTAACGTAAGAGAAATGCCTAGTTATTTCAAACTGCTTTCAAGTTGTTAGTAGAAAGAGATTCATCTAGAAGCGGTTCAGATCGAAGTAAATACATGTATTTGAGACTATAGAGTGTTAGATCTTCCTATCTCAGCTGTTGTACAAGGAACAAACAAAGATCGACGGAATCCGGAACATTTTGCGCTCAACACGTTCAAACATGTCATATAACATGTTATATAACCAGGTGAAGAAGAAAGTCATATGGAGTCCTTACAGGGAGAACATATCCATTTCCGATTTTGCTCTTAACCCTCTGGTTGGTATGATAAAACTGTCCGCTCTAGAATCCCGATTATCCCGCTGTGCAACCTTCATCTAAAAAATTAAACGTCAAACAGAATTACTTCTAATAAAATCACACATCTTTACCAAATTTCTAACGTTATATTTTTCTATTCTGTAATTTTTTAGTTCTGTAAAATAGAATTAATCTTCTTACAATTTGTTTCCTGTACGGTGCAACTTTCTTCTGGGTTTCCTTAAACACCGTTTCCATTTTCTGATGGAACGGCTTTAATTCCTCGCTAACGAGCTGTTTGTGAATTACTAAACCCTTTTCGCAAATATCACACTGTAATAGTAAATATAAATAAATTAATATACAAATAAAAATAAACAAAGAAACCAACAGACAAATATACAAGTGAAATGAACAGAAGTAGAAAATTTCGGATGTAAAGGTAGAAAAAAATGCAAGGTTCAAAAAACAAAACAACAACGTCGTCGTGTTGAAGAAGCGTCAAGTACAATATGAACGCAACAGCATCTTCTCATCTGTAAATGTTTCCAAAGTCCAAATATACGTACTTGTTCAACAATGGACTCTTTTAACATCTGTATGTAGATGGCATGGTCAGGGTGATCCTTGATGTAATCCTCCACGAAAAATATCTGAGAAACGAAATAGTATTGCATTCAGTATCACAATCCTTGATACGTTTTAACGATTTTTTCGTAAATGCAAGCGATGCAACAAACAAACAAACCAGCTCACCTTTTCATAATTTGTTATGCCACCCATTACAGCTGCATCAATTACACCATTCAACAGCATGCTCAGTGGATTGAGACTTAAGCTATGATCGGCTTCAAACTGATTGTTGAGCGTAACCAGCTCTTTGTTCTTCGTTTGGATTGTATCAAGCGCATTTTCGATTGGGTTCAATTCAACCTAAATGAGATGAAAACCCAACGTTATTCATTCAACGTAATGTATTGATCTTCAACAGGTGGTTAATCGAGATTGTTCCGCCAATAACGTCTTTTCCAGCCTTGTTTACAAACGAATCATCTGACGGTAACTGGGTAATGTCTTACTTTCAGACCAACGAAGTTCATGGTGTCTCAACAGTCTCAACATTTTTATAAGAGTTTTCACCGGAGAAGGTAGCTGGTCTGAAAATGATACAAAAACGACCTCCTACTTACGTAATGCAACTCAAAACAAAAAAAATGTTAGTAATAAAAAATAGGTCATCTCACTGTATCCACTTTAATGAAATTTCTAATGCGAAGCAAAACTTACCACGTTGGTTGTTTTGATTTCAAACCAACGTAATTTGCCAGGAAATGTGTATTCTGTATTCATTGTCGTACGCTCGATCCATAATGTCTATAAGATAACGCAAACATTGTATGTTTTACAGTGTAGTTTACGCAACCCAACACTATGCGAAGCAACAATTTGGGCATTAGTAAAGAAACTTTGATTTAATCCTAAACAAACATTTTAGACAATCTTTTTAATGGCTATAGGCTGACTAGTGAAACCATACCGTGAATTCACTATCTTTATTTTTGGTACCTCGATGAAAAGGGCGATTCAATGCAAATTCGCTTACGTCATTCACGTCGTAGAATCTACAAAGAAACACTTGTTTTTATGACAACAACAACAACAACAACAACAACAACAACAACAACAACAACAACAACAACAACAACAACAACAACAACAACAACAACATTCATTTAACAGGGAAAATATATAATATACTTTTTTATTTGGATTGCCACATTTTTACCACGAAATTTCCTCCTTTCTACAGGCTTTGGATCAACTTTACAGACCTGAAGCCCTGTTCATATGTTGTCAAGGAAAATAACAGCAAGAGAAAAGTTCGCGGACACATATCAAACAAAAACATTTGTCTATTTTATACGAAATGATACCCTCTGTTAAATTTTGAAATTACGTAACGACAGGACTCACCTTGTTTTCAAGCTGTTATGTAATGACGTGACATGACATCATTTAACAAATAAATAAATAGTTGTTAATTTTACGAAGCACTACAGCAATTCTTTTCCACGAAAACAGGTACAATATTTCTGTTCTTAGCATTAACTGAATATTACTTAGTTCTAGAAATGAGTTTTGAAAAGGATACACTGTCCGATGGAGTCTGTAATATCTGCACCAGGGGGTTCCAAAGTTGTCAGAAACTATAAAAAGAATTTATAATGAATTAATAATAACAAATTACAAATAAAAAAAGTAGACTACTTATTATCAGCTGAAACAATCCTTGAACTATTAAGAATTTTCGTGTGGAATATTTTCAGACGAACTACAGTAAACTGAGTCTGGAAATCATACAACCAAGGGGAATACAGAATGGTTCGATTTCGAAGGTTCGTTTATAACGGAATTATAGGTGAAGGGAAGAACCTCCCAAATTGGTTCGAATTCCATTGTCATTAGAAAATTCCCTGGTCTGTAAGCCTATTATAACAACCTATTGTTCATTTTTTCTTTGATTTTTTCAATAGGCAAATTTAATCATGCACATCACGTGACAAATTACAACCAATGCACAGTAATTATTTTCTATCATGTGATCAAAGTGAATGCAAAACAAACTACAGTTAGATAGTTTAAGTTAAAAATACCGACAATAATAATAATAGAACCTAATAATAATAGAACTTAATAATAATAGAACTTAATAATAATAGAACTTAATAATAGACTTCCAGACCAGGAGATTTTCTAACGACTATGGGAAAATAGGGAGAATTCGACTCTCAGAGGTTGTCGAGGTTTGAGTGTATAAATTTGGGCAAACACATGTTCTGACTGTAATGTTATGGCTTTACTAGTTTCTGTATAACGTTTACATGAATATGGACTTGCGTAAGACTTGCCTGTGCACCAGGGAACTGAACTGTTAATCGCATAGTGAAATCACCCAATGTTTCCAACTCATCACCTCGGTAGATAAACAGCTTATTCTGTACAAAATGGTATATAAGCTGTCATTAACAGAGGAAGAAAAAAAACCGTATTATATTGAATAAGAGCATCGAAACGAACTTACCCTCAAAAAGGTAGGAAATCCACGACCAAAATAACCCACACGGAAATACGTTGGTTCCGGCCGTACAACTGTTTTTATGATGTTTTCAAAGAAGCGCGCTTCTTTTTCCTGGAAAACCAAAAAGAGAATACATTGAGTGATGAAAGAGATAATGAAAACTGGTGTTTCAGTTATAGAAAAGATTATTGCTTCACAAAATTGCTTCAGAATAATTGCAGAATATTAATTTCACATTAATATTAAATTAACAACAAATATAAGGTTTGCAACTACATAAACGATCTATCAATGAACGAGCACTCGGAAACAGATATGCCCAAATACATACAACCGAAAGCCTCATCCGAATGTTTTCTAAGTCATTATGAAGTGGGAAGAGCTTTTCATAAATAAGTGAATTTTGAAACTATTTCTAATTTGTTTGTATCTGTAAAAAAAATATGTTTAAAATTTTCCCGGACTTAATTTTCCCCGATTTTCGTTCGAAACATTTTCTGCAAAATCAAAACGTTCTGTGATCTGAAAAGACCGAAAGTTGAACAAACTATTCACAGGAATCGTAATTAAAAGTAGGTACCAGGATTTCACTGAGTTGAATATAATCGTAAGTTTCTGTTTCATATTGCTGTGCAAGCTCCTTGCATCTGCTGATACCATACTCCCACATCTAAAAAGAAAACCAACATATATAAACAAAGATGAAATACATGGTGCATGCTCACACTCAACCAGTGAGATCTCGGCAGAACGGGACGCGTTTCGCCCTTGTTAGGGCTCAACAGCCGTCCATAGCTGCCTTCCATTAAACCATACAGGTCAATGGCTGGCCAAAATATGTCTATATAGCCAGCACCTCTGTGATAGCTTGTGGTGTTTGTTATACAGATTGAAAGAAAAAAAGAAAAGGAAGTTTGTGGTATTATCAAACGTTTTTTAAGAATGAGTTGAAGGTTTTACCTTTCCTTTGTCAAAGTAATCAATGATATCTTTGTACAATCGTTCTTTCAGTTCCCTCTGTGTCTTTGCTTGATAACGATTAGATGAGATGTTAGTATTGGCATTGATCAAAGGTTCATCAGACCACTAAAAATGTGGGAAAATGAGTGTATCGTCATAGAACAATAAAAACAAATGCCTATTTGTTAACATAGGGGAAGATGAGATGTTCTCCTTTGTTGTAAAATCTTATAAAACACAGGACAAACATGATACCTTCAGTAATTCGGCATGCTGGAGGAGTGTGAATGCTGCTTCGGTGTAACTCCCAACATTTAGGTGAAGGTCGCAAAGTTTATACAAGTATCTGAAAAGCAATTAATCAATTAATCAACTAGGTACAGTAGACTCTCTGTCTGTAACATCTGAGGGACCATCCAAAGTAGTTCCATTAACAGAGGTTCATTTATATAGAAATTAGAGGTAAAGGGAACCTCTAATAGTGACAAGTTCTAGGGACCAAACCTCAGTGGCCATTGTGTGGAGGTGAATGGAGGGTTTTGAAAAAAAAATAATTGATTTTAACCTAAAAAGGTTTTTCACATTGTCTCAAAAACTGATGTTAAGACAGAGGAGCTGACCAGACAATGGATGAAATGAGATGAAATGGGTTTTATGTAAAATCTTTTTTCTTTTTCTTTTTGAAGAGAATAAAATTATGTAAAAAAGTCTTATTTTTCATTCCTTGATAATGCAAAACACCATTATGTGGACGTTTAAACACAAAACAGCCATTAGACTGTTTTTGGAGGAGGCCGTTGGATAGATATAGAAACGGTAGGGACCTTTTTTTTTACCGGCCGTTGATTGGAGCCGCTATTAGAGATTCCACCGTACTTCAAATTAAAGAGATTTTGAATTATGGAATTTCGAACTACATAGGTGTGACTCCATGAATGAAATTTTGAAAAAACAGCTGTTCAAGATAATATTGAAAGAGTAAATTAAGTTACGTTTACTGAGTTAAATAGTTAAACAAAATGAGCAAACAAAATGCATCAAAATAATTAAGTTAACTAATTATAATAGAAAATACGAAAACAGTTTTCAATTCACTCAATGCAGAATCACAACTTCCATAAGTAGGTTAATAAACTATTTATGTGTGTTGTGTATACTGATCATTATGCAATGCTTAATGAATCTCCAGCAGTAAGTTATATTATCATTATTTTTACAATGAGGAAAGCTAGTCCTTGAAAAGTTAGACTGTTATCAATTCCAAACATAAAATTTATAATTTTTGGGGGGCTTTTTTCAGTAGTTGTTTTCGGTCAGTAATCTTTCTCTGAACTTTAGGGATAATCCAGTTGGAAGGATATACTTTGTGTGTCTATCGATATTACAGCTGTTGAAGAATTCCATAATTTTGTTGATATTGTGTAACGAGTACAAAGGAGTATATTTTTGAAAAATCATTATTCATGTGACCATGAGTCCTCTGTTTAAATTTGATGTGATAATTATGTTTGCATCAAACCATACCATGATCACTATACTGCTTTATTTGGTTTTAATAATAATTACTGTTTTCGAGTTATTTGCTATACAGCTTGCATGTTTAACTTGTTTAATTTGTTAAACCATGTTGAATAAAGTTGATTGTTCGAGTGGTTGAAGGAGCCGAGGAGGAGCAATAAATATAAGGTATAAACTTCCCTTCACTTACAAACTTACTTATACTAATTGGGTTTTACATAAACAATGATACTATCAGAAATATGAAAAAAAAAGAAGTTACCTCTCTTTCATTTCTTCCCTTCGTATTTCTTGATAAAAATTCTAAAAAAACCCAAACAAGACAGTGAGGTGAAAAAAACCCTTGGCAAAACATTTCCCCTGGCAAATAACTGAAGAGGAAAAAAACAAGAAAAAATGGACGAATTCAAATTATGTTCCTACCAAAATATTTACAGTACAGCTCATTCGATTATTAATGTTATCTTCGGATAAAATAACCGATCTATAATCTAACAGCCTTGATAGAAGTTTAGTGATCATCTCCACAAAGATCAAACCGACTTCACACAAACGTGGGTTATGTTGCTTTTCTTGTAAAAATTTCTGTGTCAATCTACAAAAAAGGTGAAATCAATACTTGATACTCGTTGTAAAGCTACCACCGTATTACAGTTCCATCAAGTATTCCAACCAGGCTTGGCATCAAATATTCTCACAACATAGCACCTCAATAAACAAAATTTTAATACATTTGTGCAAACAATTCCTTGTATTCTTCGTCACCTTTCATGCCAGTTTCAATCATATGATCAAGATGAATGATCACTTCTGATTCCACCTACAAAACAACAAAATGTAACTTTGATGTTCATTTTCTGCATAATATATAACTTGCATTATTTTAACTGTGCTCTGATCAAAGTAATAACCACACCTACAGGGAAAGGTTCAGTATTTTTTCAGAATTTATCTAACCTGTTTAAAATGTTGACGATTTCTGAATTCACATTCGATCATGTCGAAAAATACGGGCATTGTTTTTTCGCGAAGTTCTATGAATTAATTGAATCTCATTACTCAAATGAAAATAAAGAACACAAAAGATTTCTAAAAAAAGAACAAGAAAAAGCAGAAAATGTTACCAGGTTCTGGGATCAAAGTCATTTCCAGAAATGGCCTAACCATGTTTTGGATTAGGCGAATTTTGTTGATTCCTAAAAAAAAATGATTGATTGAATGTCAAAAACAAAAGACGTTTGAAAAAAAGCTGACATCTTCAAATCTTCAAATCAATGCATCAGGTCCAACTCAGATTGCTTCATGAAGCTCTATGGCTTTAACTTCACAATGTTATTCATTTATGTTTTGCGGATGTCTGCACCATCCGTAGCCACTAAAATTAATCAATGTTTCCAGTTATTTCACTTGTATCCTCCATCCAGCCCTACCACCATGATAAATGATCAAAGCCACTTCACAGAGAAACAGACTGGCTGCAGTATCGCAGGGAATGTAGCTATTAAATTTTTATTACAAGGTGAGCTCTAATCAAGGATCCCTGGTTTCACAATCCACCTTGCTAACCACTTTACTGGTCTTTTGGTCATTGTTTAGAAGTCACTATCAAAATTTTGAAAAGATAATGAGGCATGTTTTACATATTAAAATTCTTAATAAAGACAGAACAAAAGTCAAAAAAGCAAACAAACGATACCAAGAAACTGCCACATCTCCACAATTTTCTTTCCAATAACTTTCCTCATATCACCATATCTATTGTAAATGTAACTTGTAATATTATACGAAAGCACAAGAAAACCTTACAATGATTCAATTTCTTGAATGGAACAAATCAGAGAAGATTATATCTAGAGGTAATCATTTACTTTTCTAGCAGTTTGTTTCTTTTACTTGTTGAGAATGATTCTAACTGCAAAGACTCTTGTGTTATGAACGCCACCGCAAGTTGGAAGAAATTATCCCAAAGCTTAAATGAAGAATGGACTCGATGGATTAATCAGCAATTTGAGGACAAAGGGAGAATCTGTGTTTAGAATTACTACATAATCGAAAAAAAGTGAAAAGGAAAAAGAAACAATTCCTAAAAAGTTAATGAAGTTATCATTTAAAAACAAAAAGGAACTTTCATTCACAATGTTTGATTTAAAAGTTTAAAACTTACTTGAAATTGAAAACTCTCCCCAACAAGAAATTTTTCATACAAAGCTTCTGAGAAGAACAATAAAGCTCTTAAAATGACACTAAAAATGAAAGCAATCATTTTTTCGGTTTACTAACAAGTTTCCCTTAAATGAAACTTACACAATCAGTCCAAAGAATAAACGAGTTGTAGCTTTATAGAAAAAGAACAAGAACAAAAGAATGGGAAGAAAGAGAAAAATTTCAATAAGAATCAATGCATTGCAAGTCGATGATACATTTTCAAAACCTGAAACATACTTATTTTGAATCATAGTCATTGAAACCCATGCTTTTGCATACACGCTGTCCTTGATGAATTCTCGAAAGACTATAAAGAGTTCCATCAGTCCATCTAATAGGTTAAAATCAGTGTCATAGGAGTTGATGTATAGATCATAGTGTTCATTTTTCATTAAATCTAAGATGCCAATAATGAATGCAACATAATTCCCCTGAAAAAAATGAAAAAAATATGCATGTTACACGAATGAATTTCTGTAAAGAGTGTAAAAAATAAGAAGAAGCAAATCTAGAGTTTGAACATAACATACCACAAGTTGACTGTTCAGATTCATTTTAATGACTGTTTGTACGATGCAACGGAAAAGGTTCTCGACTACAAATGCTATGTCTTCATTAGTATCACCCTGCAGAAAAATGCATGTAATTGAGTTGCAATTCAATGATAAAATCAAAAAAATCAAAAAAATCAAAAAAATAGTACTTGTTATGTTATGAGAATTGTGAAGTAGAAGTATAGAGAAAAGTGTAGCCACTGAATTGCAAAGGAAACTTAACAAAAACATCCAAAAATTGCCATGGTTTATAATAAGAGTTATAGATAAAAAAAAGGAAGGCAGTCTGTTTACCAATTCAAAACTAGACAACATATCATTAATTATGTCGGCACAGATCTTTAACTCTTCAAAATTTGTAAGATTTGTTTTAAGTTGTGATATGACCATAGGACGCAAAACAGCACGACTTTCTATGATTAAAACAGATTTTAGCATTATGCAGATCTTCGTTTCAACTGAAGTTTTAACATCTCTTGAAAATAATGAGAGACGTTAGAATTGACGCAAGTGGACTGTGATCAGAAAATAGATTGACTACTGATAACATACCTGGATTAAAAAATAACGGAGATTTAACTAGTTGATGAATTGTTGTCAATTTTTGTGTTTGCAATTTACCATGTGGTGTATGCTCCACTAAATCTTTTGCAAAGTGACTAAAATACAGACCATATTGTATAACATAACACATTATTATTTCAAACGGCAAAGATATTAGATGACATCTATTTACCCTAGCTGAGCAGCGTCGAAAACCTCAAGCAAATCACCAAACACAGCTGGTATGTATTTTAAGGCACAACCCTGTAGACATAACATAAGAATTACAGTTTATAGTTTATGGAGAATCCAATTGGCACCTTATTTTCTTTAATAGTAGAAGTTGGCACTATTGTGTCCAATTCGATCATAAAATTGTAATACTGAACATAACTCAAGTTCCTTCAAATTCATCATTTTCTGCTATCCTCTCACGCCTAGATAGCCTTTTGTATTGTTTAGACTCATACATCGGTTATTGTCTTAGCAAAAATGTTAAGATTTTAGGATAGAAAAGTTATTATAAACCATATATTTGGGTCATCTTAATGGAATGACTGCAGTTTTTTTGTTCTGAAGCCTGAACAGTGTTTTAATTCGGGACTTAATCGGGAGTTCCATCATCTTTAAGGGCATCTCCATTTAGAAATATTCTGCACAGAATAACTATGGGATCAGTTTTTGAACAAAGAAGTGAGCTAAAATAATCACCTCAGCGAAAAATTTTCATTTTAAGTCATTTGAACTTAAAAGAAATAAAGGGAGTGGAAAAAATAGTTTACATTTCTTAGCCAATGACAATACAGCAAAGCATGTTTAAAACCAATGAAAACATTGTATTTTAGCCTTTCTTTGCTGAATTTTTAAAATAGAATAGTGTATAGTGTCCACATTTTGTGGAAATTTCAGCACTGGTTATTTAGCTGAACAAAAAAAGCTCAGAATGGAGAACTAGACTGTAATATAATTGGAGGGACACCAGAAAAGAAAATAACAACAACAGCAACAACAACAACAACAACAACAACAACAACAACAACAACAACAACAACAACAACAACAACAACAGCAAAATATACCTGTAGCAGTAACACCTGATTCCCAACAATTTTCATTGTCCTCATCACAGAAGAAAACAGATTGCTAATAGAAGCTTCAAAGTCTAATCTTCCTTTACCAGGAGCAGCCCTGGAAACAAGTGATAAGTAGAAGAAATCTATCATATCAAATGCAAATTTTCAGATTTTTAAATAAAAGTTTGAGCAGACAATAAACGTACCTTTCCGACAGAGATCTTGATCGTACAATAAATTTAACTAAGTATTCCAGGGCCTAGATTAAAATAATCAAGTTAAAACACACTACTGTTCAAATTAAATTGTTCTGTCGAAATATGGGAGTTACAGGTTCTTCATCTCCTGACTAAAATAAGATACTTTCCTCTTTGTTACATATAAACCTGGTGCCAACTAATTTCCAATAATTACCTTGTAGTACTTTTGTATATGTTCTCTTCTTTCTGTACTGAGATCAGGGACTTCTGTATTTTCAATGTTCATTTGTAGAACTTCCAGAAGGGTTCTGAAAATCAGAATTAGAAGACAAATGAATATAACCACTGAATATTATGCACTTTCTTATTCAGATAAATAATCGGAACTGATGTCAAACCTATTATCAGATGTCTGATAATTGTATTATTTGATTCCTTGGACTGAAAACGGACTGAAAATGTTTGATTTTGTTTAAAACAAAAGACATGATTTCGTTCAACATAAAAGTAGGGCACTCTTGTTTTGGGTTATTCGCGAAGGTAATATGCTCAGGGTGGTCAGATATTTCCTGTCTCGACGGAATAAATCTTGATATTTGGTGTTGTCTGCTTAATATAATACTTCTCTTCTTTTTATAGTAGAAAAATAACTAACAGAAAGATTGGATTGTGTTGGGAACATATCACTGGTTCGTGTTATTTTACGAACGCTGTTGTACTGGAAGAGACCAGTATTTTAGCAATAAAGGACAGGAAAAGAGAAGTGAAGAGACTTACATGTAAGCTCTTGTAGAACTAAACAAATTCAGGATGTAGGTGTCTAAGATTGCACGAAAACGGTGATATTTTTTATCAGCCAATAAACTGATACAAAACACCTGTGGAGAAAGGAGAAAAAATGATAACAATGAAGATGAAAAACCCTAATTGGTTAATATTCTGTTATAAAATTCTAATTGGTTAATGTTCTGTTATTTCTGTCTGTGTTAATGAAAACAGTGTTGTGTCTTGCCTCATTCTTTCAATCAAAAACAAGAGACTTTCAACCAAAAAAATGATAACAATGAAGATGAAAAATTCTAATTGGTTAATGTTCTGTTATTTCTGTCTGTCTTAATGAAAACAGTGTTTTGTCTTTCCTCATTCTTTCAAACAAAAACAAGAGACTTTCAACCAAAAAATTTTGTGATCGCAAAACAGTATGTTCACAGAGTCTTCATCTAATCTGTGGTGGAACTAAGCAAGATGAGGACACAACAAATACAATAGTCATTATGAACTTAAGAACAAAAATACAAATAGTATGAAACAGTGAGAAACATACCACAGCATCTGTAACCATTTCTCCATATTTGGCCGAATCTTCGGTAAGGATTGCGAAAAGTGCATCAAAAGTATCTTGAAGAAACTAAAATGAACATAAACGATGGTTACTTTCAAATAGGCTCCACTTGTAAATAGACGGGAGTTCTTATTTGATGTGAAATTTATAAAATATACCTCTTTATTCGTGTTTATTCTAAATTAACAGCATTAAATCATTTTTACCTTTACAATCTCTTGGCCACTAACGTTATGAAGAGCTTTCAAGATAGTTGTTAGTTTATCTTTTTGTTGTCTCCACTTTAATAACGCCAGAAGATCAACTGTTAAAATAAAGTTTTAGTAATTTACCTTAAATTTGTGTTAAAAATTGCCAAAATCTTCATCTTAAGCTGAAATACAAGACCAACTTAAAATCTTTTTACTTTTTATTTAAATTAATGTAGGTCATCTGTTGACACATTTAACTAAAATTGAAAGAAACTTAAAAAGTTTTTTCTCTCATTTTGTGATCCAGCGATGAAGAAAGCAACACTTTATGTGATTAATGCAACTTTAGTAAAAAAAAAAGAGGTACAGAAAAAATCATCTAAAAGACTGCTTTTCCTAATAGCATGTGAAACTCTGTTGAATGACTTAAAAGTGGAAGAACATGTAGAATATCAAATTTTGTAGAAAATCAAGTTTTTAAGAATGATCACTTGTCCTCTTTACATTTTTATCATGCACATTTATTGTGTCATTTTAAAAGAGTCTGCACAAATTCAAAACAAAACAATCTTTCCGTTTAAAAAGTCAATTTTTTTGTCAAGCCTTTGTTATCAATTTAGATTATCAATTTAAATTGATCATTAGCTTGAGAAAAAAAATCTTACCATTTTGAGCTAACTTTGTGGAACAAAGTTGAAAACCGATCTTAAAACTTTCTGTTTTGCTGTACGTCAGCCCGCCACTACTCATTGCTTTTTTCCCTGAACTTTGCACGTCGCATTTTAAAGATGGTAATTTCATGTACGTGTTGCAGTCCTCAATCTTCTTGCTTTCACACTGAAAAGATATATACATCTCATAACATGAAAATCAAATGCGATAACAATGTTTCACAAGTTGGCCACTTGTTTTCAAGAATCAAATTCCAGGAGTTTTCCAAGAGAATTTTTTTAATCTTTTTCCAGGAGGTGAACTGGCTCAAACAAACAAGGACTTTGATCATTTCAAATTAAAGTAAAAACATGTCACATAACGTAGTGAAGAAAATTTACTAGAAAAGCAGTGAACCTGCAAACTGAGAAGAAAAAAACAAACCAACAAAACCCCAACTTTCCCGGGAGACTTTTCTAATTTTTATTTTTTTATTTTTCCAGGAAATTTTTCCATAGGTAAAGTTCAAGATCCGTACAGTACAGGAGTAGTGGCCAGTCGATTTACGAGTATATTAGAAAACTGACGAAGCAAGACCTTATGATTGCTTCATTGAAACAAAGTTAAAATAAGTGTATTGTATCTCAACATAAAGGAATGTTTTCCTGACATTGCCAATGGTAGTTGTGGATAATAATCAAAGTTGTACTGTTGATTAAAAAACCATTTCCATGAATATGGACAGAAAAGATTAAAACCATCACTCGTCTTAATGCTTTTACATTTAATACACTACTACAACATAAGATGTTGATATGTCTGTTGATTAAATGGAGAATAAAAGCATACCCAGATTAACTTATGCTTTATTATTGCATCAATAACTGAACTGGCCTTGTGATTGTCAATCAAATTAAATAATAATAACTTAACAACTTTATTATGGGAACAAGTTAACAGTGTCAAAGTATACGATGAACCGTTGAAACATGATATTAAAGGCCCTCTTTAACATTATAGGCAAAGTATGAAGAATAACATTAGATCTATAATATAAATTCCTTTCTGTTATGACACAAGCTCTTTTTCAACAAATTCCTGAGTACCTTATGCTAAGCTAATCATTTGCAATCATAAACAACAAGTCGTATAGATTATGCCTCCAGAAAATTGTTCCTATCAGATTGTTAACTAAAAACTTAGAACTTTATAATACTCTTATGTATCAAGAAAGGGAAATAAAAATAATAACTGTAATCATCACAAAACCAAAATTTTTGAATTACAAAGTGTGTGGTATGCCTGACGTTTTTTGTGTCTGGTAATGTACTAACCAATTACTTTGTCGTTTTTAAAAATAAAATAAAAGAGTATGTTAAGAAACAAAAATTATTATCATATATTCAAAACACGAAATACCCTGGAAAGATCAGAATTGTGCTGAAATTGAAAAAGATTGACAAATTTGAATCTAGCATCATTAAGTTGTTCTGCATGCAAATTTTCATGAGAATTAAAGCACTTTTGAAATTACGTCCAAGTTTTGCCTAACATGGTGCCATAATATTACAATAGTTACAATATTACAACATAATATTGCAATAGTTTGCAATTTGGCATTCCATCCAAGGTTTGGATAGTAAGTAAATAAAAAACACAGACAGTTGTAATGAATTTCTTTGCTTACACAGAAATCCAACACCGGTTGTAATGTCGGTTGTAATGTCTATCTTGCTTTCGCAGAAATCAAATAAATAATGTTTGATGGTGGATAAATTATATCAACTATTTACATACCTTATAAACAGCAAGGTCATGTGATGAATCTTGTAAACAGGTTCCATCTTTAGTGATAAGATTGACATACGCCAGGGAAAATATCTTCTGTGATTTGTCTTTTTCTAATAATGACAAAGATTTGTGAATAGAAAAGACATTGGAACATCTCTTCATTTTGTTGAGAACTTGTTTCAAAATGATTTCAGGCATGATCATGTAATCAGAAACAATTTAAAGATTTGACAGCTCATATGATAAGTGAAGAACTCACAAAAATCATATAATCTATTCGGCCTTGACATGACAGTGATGAAGTTGAAAATATATAATATATATAATATATATATAATATATAATATATAAAATAAGATTATATTACTAACCGTCGATCGTAGCTCTGTGCTTGAAAGAAAATCTGATATGTGTTTTATTGACTTTTTCAATTGGTATTTGCAACTAGAAAAGAAAACTCAATTTGAAACAGAATCACAGGGCCAGAATGTCAAGACAACAAAAAGAACCTCATATACTCACCTTAATAAACTCCCCCCATTTTGGAGTGGGGTTATGATAGTAAACGGTTGAATTGAATTCAGAAAGAGGAACTTCTCCTGTGCCTGGACTTAAAACTTTCTAAAATATAAAAGTAATCTTGTGATGGGAAAGTTATGTAAATTTACATTTAGGAAATGAATATTGTTGTTTTTATCTGGGTAAACAAAGACCATGGTCAATTTTTCCATCATATTTTTCTCTGTAAATATTACAAAAAAATCAGGAGAGTGCTCTGCTTTTCCGCAATATGGTGTTATTTCGACTTCAAAAATACAACTATATCCAGACATCACAGGAAGAAAATTTCCAGAATTTTGCCAATTTGTCTTGAATTCGCGAAATCAAATTCCTGTGAAAAATTGGATTTTACTGAATTCATTGAAAGAAGACCTTTTTTCCCCCCTGTCTGGTAATTTTTGGTTAAGAAAATATGAAGACAAACGCAATTTAATTCCAGCGAAATGTTTGTTTTATCAAAATTCCAGAAATTAAATCAACTTTTCCTGACTCACGAAATTAAATTCACTTGAAAATTTCTTAAGTTTGGGTAACTATTCAGCCGAGAAGAAACTTATATCTTAGAATCTTACTAACAAAACTGGTTAGCATTTAGCATTACTGCATATTGCAGTCACATTGACTAGCATGTGCATCACATGATTCTTGAAACTAAAACTTGCAAAGTTTTTTTTCTTCAGGTTCATAATCATTAACAATTATGAAACAGGATTAAGACTTGAAAAATTCAAATACAACATCTTTGGAATGGTTACAAGATTGTTTTCTTTTAACTTTCTCCTGTGATGTTTTTTTTGCCATGCATTTAACAGTTCACATAATATCACGTTAACTTACATCCAATAAGTTACCAGACAAATCATAAACACCAACAATAACTTGAATATTTTTATTCGATGTTTTATGACCTAAGGAAGAAACGATGTATAATACCGGAATATATCTTGATCAAGCTCAGTTACGAGCATATATATATATAGAGAGAGAGAGCTAGTCTTATTCAGACATTCCAATTCGGATTATCCCTTTTGTATCGGCATGTTCCTTTCAATATTTCAAGTGAAACCATTGAAAAAAAAAAAAAAAATGTATCTTATTTGCTTTGCTCAAGTGATTATTACTGTATGTTTCATTTACCAGCTGAAGAATGTTAGGAAATAATTTAAACAAACCTTTTTCAAAGTTTCCGTAGAGTAGACTTAAGTACATATCGTTTCGAATATCCCCTGAAACAAACGGTATAGAAATCAAATTAGAAAACATATAATTTAATATTCAAAGTTAATCGAAAAAGGTCAAATTTCAACTAACATACCTGGCATAATGACATCAGGAAAACCTTGTTTACGAGCAATGGCAGTATATTGATTTATCAATAAAGGATGTTCTTCTTTTACCTGAAACAATAGTGACAAAGATTAATAGATGCATAGATAGAGGCATTTTTGTATACATCAGATGTGTTGTATGAATTCTGTATCAAATGGGTTGTAACATATTGATCATTTTAACTACCTGGTCTGTACATCATAATCAATGCTGTGTCTGACTATACTGAATTTCTGACATGCCTGTTGCATTTTTTAATAATAATGAAAGACTTAACAATATATTCTGACATGATTTCACTCAAATATCTGAGAATATCAAAGTCAACGTCAATATCAAATATCAAAGCCAATGAATGAGCAGGTATTTCACAGATTGAAAACTACAAAAGGTGTTTCAAAAATAATTTGTTTATTAAATTAGGGGCTTCCAAATTTCATAATAATACTTCAAACAAATAAAAACCTGTATTTACCTGCTGCAAGTCGCCATGCAACATTCGTATAGACAGCCAAATACCTGAAGACGACACAAAAATAATGCTGGTATCACAGAGAAACAAGTGCTCCTTACACAAGAATGGTTTGTCCTCCCTTGAATCACTTAATTACAGTTGATAAATTACCTTGTCCTGAAGCCGTACTCGTCGATTTTTGAATGGTTTTTTTAATCATTGTGTCCAGGTCTTCATTGTTCAACCTATAGAACAACAAATCAATTCAAAAGTATTTTCTGTGAGAAATTTTGAGAAATATTGAAATAGTACATAAATAGCAACAAAGAGATTTAATTTAAACTTACATTTGAAGCTGTAAAAAATATTCTTTTTCAGGATCATCGGTTATTTTGCCTTGAACTATATCACTGATATGTAAAACTAGAAAAACATGATTTACGATTGGAAAAAAAACCCAAAGATTTTTCAAGAATAAATTTGAGGTCGCCATGAGAATCAAATTATAGTTTCAGTTGCAAGACGAAGTTTGCAGTACAACACAACCGCAAGTTACTACAAAATAAAAACAAGTCCGATGTAAATAAATCATAGATCCCTACCAGCCACACCAAAAGGTCTTCGAATATTTTGTGTCCACTTTTTATTATCCGCATCCTTGATATCCATACGGCCTGAATAAAAGAAAAATGTTGAACAAACTGACCTGTTTGGTCTATTACAAATAGTGACCTATATTTTCAACATAAAGAAGTATGAATCCCCATAGCACCCAGGACCTATTTCAATCATCATCTATGCAAAGATGACAGTAATCATTGTGAAGCTTACGTTTTAACTCCACAGCACTGGAAATAAAAACTTTACAGTTTACAATGATTAAAAACTATAAAGAAACCATTCCCTAAAACAAATGTTTCAGACAAACACTTAAAGGAAGTAATTATTATATTCTACTGGTCCTAGTTTGATAACAGCATACCGATACGAATGATTTGGCAAACAATGTACAGCTTTTCCCTATCCAAATCATCTTTTCCCAAATCCTGAAAGATAAAAAATACGAAATGAAACATCAATGTTATCGTGGTCATTTTTTTTTTTTTATGCTCACTTTTTCTTTTTTCCAGAACAATAGCAAACAATGCATCTCCTTCGCAGCAGAAGACTTGGAAGAGGTTTGGCTTTCTTTGTTGTTGCAAATTTTACTGATGTATGTTTAGTCATAACTATCATTATATCAAAGATAAAAACTAACAATGATAATGTGTTTCAATAAAGTACCAAAGGTTTATCATTTATTATAATCCTCACAAATTTGTTTAAATTTGTCTGTCTTAATTTTTCTGGAAAGACCTTTCCTTATGTCACATCTTAGGTGGAATTTCATTTCCGGGATGAAACTGTAAATTGCTTTCATAATAATTTGCTAATACAAACTATCAATCATCAACGAAACAATAAAAAAAGACCCCTTACTGTGAAAATGCTAGACAAGTTATGTAACTTGTCTAAATCCTTCGGCATTCCCTTTTTATTCCAAGATACCATATAATGTTCACTAGAATATAATGTTTATTAGAATAGGGACACACAAGCTACAATATAATGTTTAATAGAATAGAGACACACAGAAGTAAATAATTTAAACAAGATGTAGAATGAACAAATCCTGTTGAAACTGAACATGTTGAACATAAAATTTGTTTCTCTAAATCGAGAGTTTTAGGAAGAGCAAATTGTTTGTTAAAGGAAATAAAAAAACACAGGGAAAATATTTCAAAATAGCAGAAAATTACTGAGTTTTAAATCAAACCCAAATCTATTACTTGGCAGTGGCTAACCATATTTTATCGAATAAATATTTTGTATAAACTCCCCTTTTAGATGCCCCTTCCAAAATTTGATATTTAAATAAACGCCCCTCTTGAATAACCTCCCCCCCCCCCCCCCCCCCCCTGAATGCAAGTAAACGCCTTCTAGAAATGTTTGATTTTTAAGAAAATGCTCCAGGCGTTCATTCGATAAAATACGGTACTCATGATCAAATTCTAACCTTATGAATGTTTGCGCTTGCCCATCGTACAAAGCAATGAACACTTCAGAGTCGTCATCAATTTTGCATACAACATTTTTGATACACACATACAAGTTATGACCATTGTATTGGAGGAAAGTACTACTAGTTGATGCAGTGTACCCCCCAGCACCAGATCTTATTGAATGACGGAGCTACAAAAGGAAAGAGTCTTTAAGTGACAAAAATAAAGCATACTTTAGATGAAACTCCTATGGTACCGTCAATTTCTCAGATACATCAGCAAACAGATCAGATAAAAATTGCAACAATACCTGCTCTAATTTTTCGGCACATTCCAAATGCTAAAACAGAGTTACAAAGCAAATTGTATGATTTCTATTTTATAGACGTTAAATTAGAATCGGTGTAAAAAGGGCCAATAAGGCACAGTGAAAAAAGGCCCTTAATCTTCGCAGTTCAAATTTGAAATGAATTGATTGGAATGAATATCTCTAAGACCTGATGTTGAAATGTATGTTGTGGTAAGTTTTATAAACACAACAATAAAAATAAACATACAAATTCATTATTTCGGTCATTGAAACAAATTCTAATTTTTAACACTTGATTTATGAACATTAATGTTCCATGTTCTCTCTATTACCATTTTATATAAATCAATCACTCCAGTTGATTCCACATCAATGAGATTCCCTTCTGAATCTCGAACCGACATATCAAGCCCAAGAAAACTAAAAAAGCAAGAAAAAAAACCCAAAATCATAACACAGTGAAAGTTTTATTTCAATTCGTTTCTAACATGTTTCTGTTAATAATGACAACAAACAGAATCCCTTACTCGTTTCCAAAATCAATTTTATTGGCAATTTCTTGTTTGACTTGCTTCAGTTGGTCCTGTAAGAGAAGGTATTCTGCCATAACTTACATCAGAAATAATTCATAAGTTTTCATTACCAAGTTAGTTTAAGAATAATATAAAGATCATCTATTCATAATAATTCACATTACTTTGCAAACCCTGGTCACAGATGTGAGTTGGAAAGATTAAAAAATTTTGCACTTGGGACATACACGGGAAGCACATGTTCGGAAGTTCTTGGTCACAGATACAAAGTGAAAAAATTTAAGAACTTCTTCCGAAAGTGCAAGAGACGCGTGAACACATCTATTTGTGGGTCACACACAAGAAGCACCATGTTTGGAAGTTCTAAGAAAATATGGAAGTGAACCAGTTTCTAAACGAACATTTTCAAAGAATTTCTATCAAATTTCCATCAAATGAGTTCGTTCCTGACAGTTAGTGAATATTATTCTCTTTAAGTAGGTTTTTGATTTGGTTTCTGAAGCTGTATATTGCACCTTTTCTGAAAATTATAGTTATTATGATGTATTTTGTATTATGCTTATCGACTACTTTTAAACATTTTTAGGTTATATTTCAATATTAACTACGATTGGTTCCTTTGGAGGTGTTGTAAAAGTCCCGGAGTCCAAGTTCAAAACAAAACATTTGGAGCACCAAAGGACGCAGAGGGTTTTTACATTGTAAATGACTTCTTAAGCTATTTCTACAAATAAACCTCTTTTACCATTATTCAAAATATTATTAAAATTCGAGTATGCTGATACTGGATTGCAGTGTTCTGATCGGTTGACGATTTGTTTTCATTGAAGTTTAGCTGGAAGTAGTGGATCTATGCTAATTGATGAATAATCAAAATGATTCCCTAGGCAACATCTTTCATGACAAAAACTAGAAATTAACTGATTTACATGGCCTGTAACTAATTAACAGACCATAGAGTTGGGAACAAATTTCCTCCTCCCCATTTTAGCAATAAGGGCATAAAATTTTCTGAAAATTCAATAAAAATTGGTATGTTCAAATTGAACCCAAAAACGTTCTGATCAAGTTTCTATAAAAAGGTGCAAGAATAAAACAAATTTTTTCATGGTATTTTTATAGAAATGTAACTATACTAATTTCTTGGAAATTTTAAACAATCAAAGTATAGAAATGGGATTTGAGGTTTTGGGTTTTGCATTACAATGTGCTACCTGAAATGATGGTACTACTGTTTGAATCATCTGTTCAAAGTTGTTTGTCTGTTGCACATTACCAGGAGTTTGTCAATACTTAGTTAATCATACATTAAAAAATCATATATGTAAAATATTTTGTAGTGTTCATTCTTTTGTTTTTTACTGCACTGATTATCGTAATGTGCTTTGTCTTGATTTCTTGATTTATCTATTTATCATATTTATTTGGGTTATCCTGCTATTGGGTGAAAACAAAAAAAGTTGTCAATAATAATCGATGTCACTGCTAAAGAAATAGTGATAAATGTATTGATACCAGTTTCTGATAGATTAGCCACATTACAAAATATTTAACCTCTTAGCGCCACCTTTCTTCTTCCCTCAAATATGGGAGTATTTCGGAAATATGCAGAATAATCGATTGAATTGTTTGATTTTATAGAGAAAAACAGCGTTTTCATTATGTTTAGTAAGGGGTCAAAAAACACTTTAGGACATAGGACATGCCTCAGACTTGTAGCAGAAAGGTTTACTAAGCAACTGATTTTAGAGAGATGCTTCCTTACTCTTCACAGCCTAATATTGGAAACAATAATAAAAACTCTGAACCAACTAATCTCTATGGGGTTAAAGGATCTTATCAAAGGATACACATGAAAGAGTAACATGTATGCTAGTGTAGTGAATTCCTGAGAATTATATTTTGAATACTGTGATTATAATCTGAGAAAAAAACAAATTCAAACAACTTACAGTAGTTAAGGCCCCAGACATTATTTGTCGTCTTCGATTCATCAAATCAAACATAAGCTCACGAAGTTTGTTTGTTTTTTCCGATTTTTTCTATTACAAAACAACAAATTTTGTCAAATTCAAAACAGTCAGAGCAACTTCATGACTTAATACAATAATATTAGTCCTTACCACAAACAACTGCTTTAATATAGCTCCCCATTCTTTAAGAACAGAAGTGATTTCCAGTACCACAGACAGTTCCTTACTTGTAGCAATATCAACATCAGTTGTACTTGAAGAAACAAGCAAACATTTTATCAAACATAAATACTTGTCATCGAATACACTGTTATTTAAACACGTAGTCAAAAGGAGGCTAGCTTTTATGGATAGTAAATACCAAAACGGCTCACCAAAGGGTTGTTGTATTTAAACATTGTTTAATGGTAAGGATTATAAGAAACTGCTAGAAGAGGTGGTTGTGTTACTGAAGATTGGTTTCCACTACGTTTAAACATTTGTCGTTGATTCATCACCCATAGTTTGTTGCATTGTTAATGATGCTATTAGATCGGATGATTAATATAGGCGAAAGTTCGAGAGTATTTTTAATTTCTTTCCAAGATTTCCTACTCTACCTTTTTCTATCTTTCTTTGAAATTTAGAATCTTGATCTTAAGGTCATAACTCGAAGCCAATAACTGGTGAACAATACCAAAAGTGTCTCGATATTGGCCGCCCAGTTTGTGACCTTCGTTTTGGCGCAACAAAGTTAAGGCAACAAACTTATGGTGTTCCCATTTGGCATATTCGGTAGACAAGATAAAGTAGAATCAACAACAAACTTTTAGACACTAGTTGGAACCAAGCTTGAAGAAAGTACAGCAGTAATACAATAACAAAAACAGTAAAAAAACATTTAGAACCTTTCACTGTCAATATACCACTTGATATGGACATAGGACACAGGAAACACACCCTAAAAAGTAGTAACACAGTTGCTAGCTAATATGATTAGAGCAGTGTCTATTTCGCATATAACATTTCCTTTTGTCATACATGAAAACATAAGATCAAATCATTGGTACAAACCTTGAGAGTTCTATTAGCCAGCAAGCAACCACGATACCAGTCTGAGATAAAAAAAAAAGTATTGTGAAATACAATAGTCAGTGTGACCCATTAAATATCCTTTCTTGGTGATAGTAGTTAGAAATCTCATTAAGGAAAATAATTGGGAGCACACATTGGTAGAAAATAGACTTGATCATTAATATTCAATGTTAAAGTTATACAGAAAATTATGGAGGAAAGGGCACAGACTTGAAAACAATGTATCACTTGGAGAGTCATCTATAATCATACCATTGTTTTCCGTTTCTTCATATATGAGAACTGCATCTCCAATTGTTAAAGACAGCCCAAATGGAGAATTTGAATCAAACTTTGCAATTGCTAAAAGAAAAAGATAGTCACCATCATTATTTTATTTGTGATCTATAAATTTGTGGCCAAACAATAAGTAAATGTAAGTAAACAAAATAAAAACACAGTAGTTCAAATAAGGAGATGCTTTTGGGTTTATACAACCATCCAGCGACTACTAAGGTCACTTAGTTCGAGTAGCTTGGGTTGCCATCCAGGGTTTCATTAAGCTATCGTTCAGCTACCGGTGTTTCGCTCTTTCAGTTCTCCTTGTGTTTCGGTTAAGTCTCTGTCTTCTTAATGTTATGTTCAATCAGTTCAGACGTATTTTTGCTGTCTTAGTTATTTAGTTTGACTTTATTATTAGCTGGTTCCTGCTGTGGTTTGTGGTGTTCGTCAGTTATTGTGTGGGTAAGTTGTCAAGCTTGTTGGTGTTTCCAGTTTGACTTTGTTGTTGGTTATGTTACTGTCATATTATGATGGTCGTGCACCAAGGGGCTCGAAAAAGGACATACAAACAGTCTGACACCATTCTCGTCCGCCCTGACAATGGAACGACAGACCAATGGGGTAAATTGTCGGGCAAAGCACTTAAACCAGATTGTTGTTATTTCTGTTGAAAATCATCTTCATATCTTAATCACTGTGTAAACATTGTGTTTGTTATAGATATTGCACGCTCTTGGATTCTGGCATGAACAATCAAGACCTGATCGTGATCAATATATCAAGATTCACCTTGAGAATGTCTGGAAGGGTAACGAAATTGTATTGCAGCGAACAATAGCAATACCAAAATTCCCTGGTCTAGACACCTATACTTTATCTTGCACTCACTCACTGATTACATTACTTATTATAACCAATGGAAAGTAATTATTTACTATCATGTGATCAAAGTGAGTTCAAAATAACCTATAGTTTCCAGACCAGGGAATTTTCTAATGCCTACAAGCAAACCGAATGAACTGTTCACTTTCTCACACTTAAAAATCATAAAAATAATGGAAGAAGTGAAAATTACCCAATTCTTCACTGAGTGATAAGAGAAACGTTTTGATGCTTAATGTTTACAACTGGGGTGTACGCATTGTGGTAGTCATCGCTCGTCAATCTGCTTTTTATTGTCTAGGTATGGAGCACAACTTCAAGAAACATAGTTCGAGCAGCTATAATCATCGATATGATTTTGACAGCGTAATGCACTACTCCGAGTAAGTGTTTCAGCTCTCCAGCCAGATGGAAGTTGTTAGAGCAATCAAAGATGGGCCTCCATCTGATCTCACAAGGGCTGTGAGACACCTTGATCACAAGTCTGGTCTCGTTTAATCAGTCTTCTCCAGCTTCACCACGGCTACCAACTGCTAATCCCATGTTCATCTCATCATCTCAGCAACTCAGCCTGTTCTTCACAACACCACTCAACCTGTTCTGCAAAACATTACTTCTTAATTGCTACTCCGGTTCCTGTTTGTTCTACTGCTCCTCCGGTTTCCATTAATACCGTACTGGTTCAACCACCGTTGCTTCCATTGGTTGGATCCACCAAACGTATCGGTCGATATCTCCTCTATCATTGCTAGAGAGGTTCGCCTCCAACTTGACCAGATAATTCCATCACCACCTGGGAATCAACATTTTAATCATGACATTCCTCAAGTGCTACAACTACAGATGCAGGTTCCTCAAATACCACGACAACAACAGACTCGTGTGACTGTTGTTATGCTTGGTACGACTTCTAGTACGACTTAGTATGACTTCCAGGAGGCATTCAGAGGTCTCCCTATGATTTCCTTTGTTACCTCTGGTGTGGCACGCTGATGCTTGTGCCTTATTTCCTGCGATATGGAAAGAGGGTATGTCAATTTTGACACTCTCTTGCCTAATTACACTCCTATGTCCCAGGATGAATACCTGTTTCAGTTGGTAAGAGGCTCAGATCCTTCTGTGTGCCTCATTCCTAAGAACCAATCCAAGCCAAAGATCTCCAACTTAAACTCTTGGATGGTTGCTTGGAGTAACTTCCTGTTCATATACATCCATTTTTGGCCTCAGCGGGTGAGTAAATTAATAATCCATAATTTGTGATTATGCCAGCCAATTTTTACTCTCAGCATGGGTCAACTACGACCATATGTTCCACTTCCATATGGCCCAGGACCTTGTCTTGGTCTTGCAGGGATGACGATCTATACAATTGTTTTTTGAGGCATGCTCCGTTACAAACCTTATGTTTTAATTGTCATAATTTTGCCCCAGGTCTATTGGACCAGAAAGCCCTTTGAACTTTCGTACCCCCAGCCATCAGATGGCAGAGCTCTTTACCTGCAGTCTCCTGACGTCCTGTTAACGCAGCTCCAAGAGTTGATGGTAACAGAGGCCCGGGAGTCAGTAGATGGGGAACATGTTTCTACTTCAACGGCAATGGATGCAATAACCCGGGCCAGTGTCAATTCGACCACGTGCACAGTGCTCGAGACGGTACTGATCCTTTAGGCACGTTGTTCGCTGCCTCATAGTGTTTTATCTCCGATTAAGGTGGATCGTTTAGAACAATTTTTGATTGATCATCCCAATCATCCTTTAGTTCCTTTAGTTGTAAATGGGTTTCGTTTCTGGCATTGTTTCTTCTTCTCATCTGAACAATTTGCTGTCAGCTCGTTCTTATCCTTTTCAAATTTCTATAGCTATTTTCAAAGAGGTTCCCAGGGGTCATACCTGGAGTCCTTTCACTTTTCCTCCTATCGTGCCTTTTCACTGCTCTCCACTGGGTGCTGTTCCCAAGGTGAGTATTGTGGATACTCATCTGCCCTTTGGTAGTCGGTCATCCACATTCATTTTCAACAATTTCGCAGACTTACTAGTGGGTGAAATCTCCTACATCTCCTATGTCTTTGTTTACTGATGCTTCTGGTTTAGGTTTCGGTGCTGTCTATGGCAAGTTTTGGTTCTTGGTTCTTTGGCCTGATTCTCATAAATCGTTTCACATTATCATTCTTGAGCTTTTTGCTATTGTGGCTGCCGTGGTCACATTGGGCCATGGATGGTGCTATCAACAGATTCTGTTTTTCACTGACAATTCCGCTATCACGCATGTCTGGAGAACAGGTACCTCTGTGGACAGCTCCATTATGAAGTTGGTAAGATATCTTTTTCTGTTTGCTGCTTGGCTTAATCTTAACATTCTAATGCAAATATGAAATCAACATGCAAATTATGTTCCTGCAATGGGGGAAAGACATGAAATTACTATTCTTGCATGTAGGAAATGTAGTAGACAATGACACATTTGACCAAGCAGTGAATAAGACAGCAGACAGTCTATCAGAACACATTAACAAAGACGTGCAATGCAAGATGTTGCTGTCAAATTTTCCCCAAGGAACCAAATCATTTGAACGATGATCTGAAGAAGTGAGTAATGCCGCAAAACTGATCGACTACTGAAATTATGACTGGAAACGAGCTGCAGTCAACGCAATGATCTTAAAAACATCAAACACCAAACTACATGAATGTGTTCTTTAAGAAAATGTGACAAATGAAGAGTTTTTACGACTAGGTATTGTGAAGGAACAGCCGCACTACAGGAAACAGCAGTCAATCAAGCCAAGAGGTATCTTTCGTTACAAACCAATGGTAATGGGGACAAGTTGAATCGGCAATACTATTAGTACATGCACGAATGCCATCCACATCAAAGATGACATTCTTGTGTTTGGTATCAGAAAGGAACATGACAAACATTTACGAGATGTCCTGGCGAAATTGGAGGACAAAGGCATCACTCTCCGTACTGACAAGTATCAACTTGGGAAATCAGAAGTTTGATGGTTTGGTAATGTATATTACGGAATATCACCAGACCCAGAGAAATGTCCCATTATAAAAGAATGTCCTGAGCCAACATGCAACACCGAAGTCAAAAGTTTTCTCCAGATGGTTCAATTTAACTCCAAATTCCTGAATGGAAAAGATAGCTCTCCTTCCTATCCCAAACTAAGCCACTCCAAGCCTTAACAAGGAAGCCCGCACAGTTCATATGAGACCAACGGGAATCAGCTTTGTTTCAGGTACCCCTCCACTAAAGGAACACACATGTGCAACACATGTGCAAAGGAGAGGAGATATGGTGTCCTTTAAACCATAGATCTCATCCATGGACAGCCCCAGAAGCCAAATATTGTCAAATAGAGAAAGATACTGACAGGAATGTTCCTGAACAAGATGTGCACCCATTCACATGCAAGCCCAAACAAATGAGAGTTGATAGACAACTGTACCAAACTGCTCCCCTTTCAATTCACCACCACATACCAGTCAGACACAACCATCCAACCCACCAGTACCACTGGAACAAAATTTGCTTCCGAGACAGCAGCAGAAAAATGTTCATGCAAGCTTTAAAGGCCCCATCATAGAGAAGTATTATCTGCACATCTTGGTGACTGAGGCAAACTGAGCAAGCAAAGGCATATATAAATGAGACACCATTATGTAAATTGAACACACAACATGACTGGCAAGTACACTGCAATTAGTTCTAGTTAGTTCCCCTAACTATCAAATATATACAACAGAATTATATCTTCCTATTTATAAAAAGAGTATCACAATAACAGAAAGAATATATTAGGTGTCTTACCAACTCCATACTTCACACTATCTGTATTTTTCCAGTTAACCATGACTATTCCTATAACAAAAGCAATATATCGTATTATTAGTAACATATTTGCCCATATTTAAAGTAGATATGCCCACCCCTTTTTGTAACATTTATTTCTACCTATAGAAAGCCTATTTTCACTTAGGAGAGAAAAAAATACAACACTTGATTTTTGGTTTTACATATTTTTTTCGGGTACTTTTAATGGATTAACAGATATATACATATTTTACATCTCTCGTATTTGATTTAACCTTTATTACATTTTCGCTGCTGTTATAAACATTGATCACACACTCTAGTTCTTCACCAAAGCATAGAATTATATTTGTAATAAGAAAATTCGTACAAATATTATAATTCTATAATTATACATGGTTTGCTCTAATTCAAGATTTTAGTTGTGTTCACAAAAATATGCCATTCTACTTGTGTCTGATAATTTACAGTTTCTCAATTTGGCATACATTGTGTAGTAACAGTAAAAAAAAGATTTACTGCTTACTGGAAAAAACAATCCCAAAGAATGTCAAGCAAATCATTTTTTAATAGATTGCATACAAGGGACAGAATTTTGTTGAAAGACGAGGACAATATTGTGCAGGTGAAAAGCAGATCCAAGGTCAAACGTTACAGAAAAGTGAATATAAGGCAAGCTTAATGAAGAGTTCCTAGAACAACATTAAAAGATGGTGGTTTTAATTCCCAGGAAGTGAGATTCTCTGTGATTTTCATACTCATCAAGAGATTCGATTTTCTGATCATTGGTTTATAGGCAACCTTCACACATTTTAAAATTTTTTTTATCGTCATACCCAAATTTCAGAATGTATAGAATTAAAGCAACATTTTTTGGCATTCGTGCATTTTTTGTAACAAAAGGTTAGGGCCCTGCCATGAGTAAAATGCCTCTCGAGCTCTAAAATGCTCAGGTGAAAATTATCACGCGAGTGGTATCACTGTTATCGCTGTCCACTTTTTAAAATGTTTACAGCATTTCTCAGTGAAGATTATTATTTTTCCCAAAATTTAGTGCAATTTAAAGCCAATGTTGGGAAAAAGACTTCTGTTCATCTAATTCACAGAGAAACAAACTGTGCATTTGTGATCACTTTACCGTGAAAAAAAGAATGTGAATGTGAATTAAAAATGCTAATGAAGGTAGAGACACGCGTCATTGTAGAAAGATTCAGCACAAACACATTTTTGTTTCTTTGTTTTCTTGCAAAAAGGAAATAGCACCCATTATTGAGCAAGAAAAAGCTAGAGCACTGATTACTGTTCCCATTTGGCACAACAAACAAACTATATTATATATACAGCCTTTAAATGTTTCAAAGACTAAATCAAGGAGTCTAAGAGGCTTCTTTCTCACATTCATTATTACCTCTCTCTAATGATATATAGATGAATATCAAGTTTACATTTGCTTTTAAGCCCCTTGCAGTCGATCAAATTCCTGCCTACGTTCCCTTGGAGATGCTCCTACTTTGAATTCTTTATTAAAGCTAATGGCCCAATTTTTACAAATGGAAAAACTTGTGTATGGAGTAGACTAACTTTATGCTGCTGGCAGGAAAGCGTGCAGAACAAATTAGCCTTGATAATAGAATACTTTAACATGAAACATTAGATATTTGACAACTAATCATCGAGGCATATCAAAACAATGTCATAATGGAATTCATCTAGCTATAATATTATATATATAGGTGACATTCCGGGCTCATGCGTGCGAACCTGGTTCGATTCCCACTGCCTACCAAAATTGAATATCAAATGCTTCATCCCAGTTCATATATATATATATATATAGCACTAAAAGCTGTAAAATAAGGCTGTCTAAAAAATATGCCCCAAGCAAGAGTGCCTTTCTTTAACGTAAGAAAATGTATTTTTAAGTAGATTTTGTATTTTTGATAACCATATAAGATGCATTTTATTTTGCAGCCTTTCCCTCTTGCAACACCACTCCCACCACACACAGAGCAAAGCAGAGTATTATTATGTTTTTCCCTTTTCTTCCCTTTTTTGGCATATTTTCTATTGATGATAATTGCTAAATACTCAAACTAAACAGAGAGATGTGTTATTGACTTTTTGTGCAGTCACGTAATAAGGATTCTCTCAAAAACTATCCCTATCCGTGTTATAAAAAACTTTAACGACCCGCGCTGCACACCCCCCCTGCCTACGCTATTTGCATAATCATCAAAGCAGGAAGCTAAGATCACCTTAATTGGAAGTACTCACCGTTATTCGTCAGAAGATCATTTCGTTTTTGCTAGATTGTTGTAAACATAATATCGCAACACCTCGTTTAACGACGCAATGCTGAGTTTTAGGAAACTTTAAGAATTTAGTGTGTGTCTGTTTCCGCCATTTTGTATTAACATAATTATAAACAAATCAATCAATAAGGTAGAGGCTAACTTTGGCTTGATTCTTTTCCCAATCATCCCCGGTCATCCCCCTTTTTCGAGGCGTGTCCCATTAAAAATCTAAAAAGGCGTCGGGGAGATAGAAACAGGTGACCTTTTATCAAGACAAAAGGCAAATGAATTTTCAAGGTGCAATCGCCACCTCAATTACGCACCGGAGATTATTTTACAGTGGAATCTGTCTAAAGCAGACACCATTGGTGCGAAAGAAAGTGTCCGCTTTAGATAGATGTCCGCTTTCTAGAGAGTTTTCCTAAAACTGATTTTTATGGTCCAAATTGACCAAAAGCTGTATTTTTATCTCGTGTATGGTTCACTTCGTTCTCAGGCTATAAAACAACAACAACAACGGAACAAAAACAGGCACTTTAAAAACAGCTAAGAGAACAAATATCTAACATGAAAAGTCTTTTACCATAATCCTACTGAGATGTAAGCGAAAAAAAACATTAAAAAAATACTTGAAATTGTAAACAAAAAAGTTGAAAAATGTACAAATTGATGAAAGATATATTGTGTTACTTTGTGTCCGCTTTATGCCGAGATTTTTTAGGGGAAACCTTCATTTGGTGCAAAACAAAAGTGTCCGCTTTAGTACTGTCCGCTTTATAACTGTCTGCTTTATAGAGATTTTTTTATGAGAATTTGACCGTAAATCATTCCGTTCCACGAGATTGCGTCCGCTTTAAACAGATGTCCGCTTTATACCGTGTCCGCTTTAGACAGATTCCACTGTATTATTATAATAGTAAAGATAATTTTACATTCATTACACTACAATTATTATTATACAAATTGTCTCACTGCTGTGGGCGATTGGAGCAGTTTAAAAATGTCGGTGTCGTAAAATGCGATATCGTCTATTTTTAGCTCGCGGGATACTTTGATCCGATTTGTAACACAATACAATTTCATCCGATTTTCAACAATCAATAGAGACATCGCACCTGTACGGAATCAAAGCTTTCGTTTCGGGAGAATTTACTTTTAAGTTAAGCACTATTGCTGATAATTTATGTTCACGTGATACAACATTAACTCCATTAAGAAAACTTTGTAAAGAAATAAGTTACACGTGACCTTGTTTCAACGGGAAATTTTGGAAGGTTCACTGTACTATCTTGAGAAAGGAACGTTGAAGTTACATCTTTGAGATTGTTCTATGTTGTAGGGTCAATTGAATCACAAGGAACGTTAACAATGTCCATTTAGTTACTGATTTACCGACGTATCAATACCAAAATCGCACTTTCATCTGGTTATGAGCAGCCTTATGAGAACATTGCTAGTTTATACGCCCAGTTTCTAAAAGTTTCAGCCACCGCTTCGTAAAATATTATGCCGAAGGGAAGTATAATATCGTAATTTCTAAGTTTCATCTGGGACCACCTCAACATGACCATGTCCGCCCCAACTACCAATGGCAATTTAACTCCTTCTCATGCTGCAGATTCTTCTGACGAGTCTGTTAATGCAGATTCTTCCTGTTTACGAAGACGTTCTAGTCGCCTGTCAGAGCACGGACGTTCAGAAGACAAGCCCTCCTTTAGTTCGATCGTCGATCGTCGTGATACCAAAGGATTTATTCCTTTATTTTTTGAGAGAGCATCTGGAAATGTATTTAACCCTTGTTTTGATTCAGAAACCTTAGAATCTGAATTTCAGAGATTCAGTGTGAATGTGGACAAGAGTAGATTTCAAATAGCGTTACTTTATATTTCATTTGCAAGCATAACTTTATCAATATTTTTTGGACTGAGACATGACCAAAAGTCGTCACATTATGAGCTATCTATTGGAAGTGCTTGTGCAGGTGTTATATCCCTCATAGTTTTTGTAGTCACCAAATCAGTTAAACTTTACAGCAAACCTAATGAGGCTCGAGTACTTTCAATATCTGTGTCAATTGTATACGCAGTTGCCGAAGTTGGATCACTTTTTGCTGTTGAGAAAGGTGATTTTGGGTACGGAGCAAGATTTGGTCTGGCCACATGCATTATTATTGTTATTTATACCATGATGCCGGCTTTACCACTTTATGGAAGTTTAATATTGGCTTTGTTATTTTCGATGACACATGAAATTGTTTCGTCAATCAAGGCAAAACGGGAAATTCACGAGATTGCAAGTATGATTTTACTTCATATTTGCATCCATATACTTGGGATAACAATAGTTTTTATGGCACAAGTCAGAAGACGCAGTACCTTCTGGCGAGTAGGACAGAGTGTTGTAGCGAAACAAGATCTTGATATTGAACAAAGAGTTAAAAATAGAATGATTAGATCAGTTATGCCAAAAAAGGTTGCAGAATTTTTGATTCTTAATGGCTTAAGACAGAAGCGTGACGGTACTACAAGGCAGAAAAAGGTGGCGTTCCGACCATTTGCGATGTACAAAATGGAGAAAGTAAGCATACTCTTTGCCGATATTGTTGGATTTACCAATATGTCCGCTAAAAAAGAAGCAGATCATTTGGTTCATTTATTAAATATGTTGTTTGGAAAGTTTGACGAATTGACTGAACTGAATAATTGTGAAAAGATTAGTACTCTTGGGGATTGTTATTACTGTGTTGCAGGCTGTCCCGAGCACTCTGAATATCATGGTATATCCTGTGTTGAAATGGGCTTGGATATTGTGGAGGAGATAAAAAAATTCTGTAAAAGCACTGGTGAAAATGTTGATATGAGAGTTGGCATTCATACAGGAAATGTGCTGTGTGGTATTCTTGGTGATAGAAGGAGAAGATTTGATGTCTGGTCTAATGATGTCACTTTAGCCAACAAAATGGAATCTGCTGGTAAGAATTTTCATTTAGCATACAAATTTAAAGCTCCACATTATAGAATAAATTATAAATTCCATTTTACGATACTTCGATGATATCTTTCCATTGGGTCATTCCATGCCACCTTGACCAATGCTACCCTGAACACCATCTCAGAAATAAATGAAATTTTCACTACTACTCAAAACTTGAAATGGTCATATCTCCAGACCATGTTGAGAAGTAATGAACAAAGTGGTGAAAATTTCAATTTCATTTCAATTTAATGCTGGCATAGAATTTGGCATAGAATGACCCAATTACATAGTTTTTATTGTTGTATTTTTTTACTTCAGTACCACTAGTATTGCTTTCAAAAATAACAATAATTTCAAACTCAACAGACATTGATAACCACGAATCCATTTGGATTCTCCTTTAAGAATACACAAACCTTCTTAATTCAATTTGTGCTCATGTCAGATTTAAAAGCTTCAAAAATTTCTTCACAAAATTTGGCACCAGTCAGTACAGTATTTTAGCGGAAAATTCCCTTTGTGTGTGAGTGAAACATTTATTATATACATACACTTCAAAGAATTTCAAAATAGCCTCTGAATTGGTAAACAAATGTGATGTGATGTTAATCAATTTTTTTCCACTATGTAATGTTTTCTTTTAGCTGAAATATTATTTTTTGGCTTTCCGTGTAAGCATGAAGGGCTTTACAAACCGTCTGTGGTTTTTTTTGTACTCTCTTAACCTAGCATGATTACTATAGAACCGTGGGTCTTCTTTATGTTGAATATGACACCTCACAGTAATAGTCATTGTCGTGAATGAATTTCAAACAGTTTTTATCCTAAAATATCTTTTGAAGATTCAAAAGTAATATAAGAATATTTTGATTTTATATATTCATTTCATTTGAATGTTAAAATGATAACATGTCTGCCATTTTCTCTCCAGGCTATGACTATTTAAATGATATATTTTGCAATCAGTATTCATGCTAGATTTGGATAGTGAAAAAAAGTTGAAACGGCAAAACTATTTCTGTTCCCTTGACAAAGAAATTATTTTATAATGTTTGGTGTTTTCTTTACATTTTAACTTGGAAAACATTTCAGCACTATGTGGGCTAGGTTTAGACAGTGAAGAAAAAATAGAAAGAAACGAAGGCGGTTGTAATGAATTTTTTGCTTCACAGAAATATAGCCGGTTATAAAGTAATGTTTTGCAGAAATCCAATAAAGCTGTTATTTCAATATGTTATTTATTGGTTTCAAAACTTAAAATAACATTCTAATACTCATGAAAGAAACTTTTGCAGAAGAAACTTAGAGGATGATCCCACAAAAAATCTTGCAAGAGTTCATTCACGAAAGTAAAATCCCATGAAAATAAAGATTTTTACCCCATTATTTCTTAATTGGCATCGAAAAAACACATTTCCCAATCTTAGTATTTTGTTTGATAGTTTTTCAGACGAAAAAGATGAAATAGTCGAACCAAAATATTGTTACTTTCTATAATCTGTGCCTTGCCATGTGATCCTATGGGTAAGCAAATAACATTTTCAACTAAGAATATTTTTGTACAAACTGTAAACTGTTTGAAATCGCAGCTAGGAGTCTAGACAATTAATCTAATATGTTTTGTTATTTATGCTTTGATATAAAAAAAACATAAAAAGCCCCTAAAAGTTGCCATAAAAGTTATTATAGGTATTTTACTTAAAACTGTAAAAAGTTGCTTTAAATTTAACCTGATTGATGCAACAGTATTGGTAATCAGATAAATGCAAAAGCAACTGTTGCATTCAACAACAAAAAATATAAAAAGTCTTTTTTTTTTAAATCAGTTTCTTATTATTGTTCTTTAGGAAAGCCTGGCAGAGTCCATTTCACTGAAGTTACTCTTCAGTTTTTGAGAGATCAATACTTAGTTGAAGATGGACCTGGTATCAATCGTCTTGAAGAAGAAGGAGGTTCTTTAAAATCCAAATTTATTGTGAGTCGTAAGAATGGGCTGTCAGCATACAAGCCTTGGCAAAAGGAGGGAGATACAAATAGCAAACATTCTATAACTAGCTTACACGAAGCTGTTATGACTCATTCAGACAGTATTACCAATGTACTTGTTGGTTTGAGTCCAGATACCAAAAAGAAATTTAACCCGTCCAAAGGAAATGTTGATCATAGAGATGTGCATTTTGGACTTCCGTCACCCAACCACAAGAAAAACAATTCAATACCCTCAATAGCTGATTCAGATACTATTGAAAAAGACTTCTTGTCAAAAGCATCAAGATCTCCATCACCCCAGCATGGAAACCTACAGAAGCAGTTGGCAAAGACACCCCTGCCGTATCCACGTCTAAGTGCAACATTTAATTTTACTTATGGAATGACGCTGAATGAAGCTTTGATGAGGGATGCCATGAGAGCATCTAATGATAACCAATTGGTACGGCTAATGCATCAGAGGAAAATTCAAAAGGAGTATTTTTTCAATCCGCCACTTAATATGTTCTCATTGAACTTTATTGATGAAGATAGGAAGGAGGATAAGAGAAAGAAAATCAATGATGATGATGGAGTCGATGAAGAAATTGAAATGGAAGAACAATATAATAATGAAAAATCAAAGAAAAAACTTAATACCGAAGCCAGATACAGAGATGAAGGCTTCAAAGGTTTCAAATTGAACCCAAAAGTGACAACGTTCGCATCACCCAAAGTTCATTTCATGTTTGACGTTGTGACGTGTTCAGTAACACTTGTTGTTATGACGATTGCTACTGTTTTGTTCTTTTACAAGAAATTCCCAGTTAGTTTAATGGTTGTCATTCCCATTTGCATTCTTGCCATGCTATTCATGTTGTTATTGCAGTGCATCAAATTCTCTCCATCAAAATTTCCACGAAAGATAAGTGAATGTGCTGCTCCGGTGGACAAGGAGAATAGTGATACAGGTGGGTGGCAGTCTCACAATATTATGTTGACTACAATGAAATTTGGGACAAAATTGATGATGAAATTCAATTTTACCAAATTTCAATTTTGAATAGAATTTGTCACATCTAAATCACTGAAAATCCGACTGAAAATCCGATTAAATTTGCCCAAATTTTGTTTGCTCAAATTTTTTGTAGATGTTACGTTTCTCTGTTATGATAAGTGGGGAACAGACAACAAACAAATTTTCATTAAACATTAAGCCAACATGTTGGTACAGTTTATGGCAATTTTTGGCCATAGATTTGCCAAAAAAATTGTTACAATAAGCTGATATAACAAGTTCTTTATCCAAATGTTTGCCAGCATATTTTGCTCGCCAACATCGTTGTTAAGTCAAAAACAAGCATGTCAGAACAGTTTGTCCCCCTGTTGTACAATTTCAGTCCAAGATTGCTCTGTGATGTAATGTTGAACTTTTTCCCACTTTTTTTCCAATACTTTCGTCTATGTTGTCACCAACAGCATTACTTTCACTTACAATATCTGTTTGAATAGTTCAATATTTTTATAATATTTGGGTAGCACAGATCATCCTAGTATTATAGAGATAACCCTCATTTTATATTATTTAGGTTGCACAGATGGTCCTAGTATTATGGAGATAAAGTTTATTTTATATTATTTAGGTAGCACAGATGGTCCTAGTATTGTGGAGATAAACCACAACACAGAAAATACCAGTGATTTTACCGAAAGTTGTCAAAAGTCGTTTAAGAAGAAGTTGTTATCGCCATGGGTCACTGCTCACATTAGCGGTGGTATAATCATGTGCTTTCCCGTCATTGTTGTATTTGCAACATACCAGAATTGCGAGCAAAAACAATGGAATTGCAAAAAAATCGAGTATTATTCCATGCTCATGTTTGTTGCATTGTTGCATTTTTGCAGTTTTACACAGCTGTCGTCCTTAATGAAAACCGGCATTTCCTACCTCTGGTGTTTAGCGTTTATTTTAGTACTAGCCTTTGCAAATTGCATCTTTGATTCTGTTCCATCCATATTCATTCATGACATAATCATGACTGTTATATTACAAATTGTTCTCGTCACTGTTCTCAACAGAATCCACGAAGTGGGTGTCCGTGCTAATTTCTATGGTGACAAAGAAGCTGCGGAACAGAAAAACTTTGCTATTGAACAAAAGCAAGTTGCTGATTGGTTAATACAAGATATGTTTCCAAGACATGTTTCTGAACAATTGAAATATACAAACCATTGTTCGAAGAACTATGACATGGTTGGGGTACTTTTTGCGACCATAGTTAATTTCAGCGAGTTTTATGAAGAAAACTACCAAGGAGGTATTGAATGCATTCGTATCCTTCACGAATTAGTTGCTGATTTCGATAAGGAGCTCATGAAGTATGAAGACGTCGAGAAACTCAAGACCGTGTATGGAACTACTTTCATGGCAGCTTCTGGTTTGAATAGCAAACCCAAAGTCACTCTAGAAACCGAGAAAACACATAGGTACATCCATTTAAGAACTCTCATGGATTTTGCATTAAGCTTGCAAAGAACATTAAATGAATTCAATAAAAATATGCTTGGATTTAAATATCGCATGCGATGTGGATTAAATGCAGGTCCGGTGACTGCAGGTGTCATTGGTACCATGAAACCACAGTATGACATTTGGGGCGACACGGTGAATTTGGCCAGCCGTATGGATACTACTGGCGTACAGGACAGAATACAGGTTGACGAAGAATGCATGAAAAAACTTACAGATTTTTATACGTTTGAGTTTCGTGACACAATACCTGTGAAAGGGAAGGGAAATGTCTCGACCTATCTTCTCACTGGGCGGAAACCAGATGGGAAACCTGATGCTGCTGTAAACGAAGCTTCGCTAAACAATGTTGGCGTAAGTCCTTCACCCATTTCTAAGTTACATTCTGAATGAGCCGAGATAAACTCGCCATCCATTTCTATCTTCGGTAAAAACAATCTCTAAAAAAAGGTGTCTGCTTTATAGAAACTTTATCTATGCAATGTTGACTGTAAATCCATCCATCCGTACATGGTGTATGTGTCGGTTATAGGGACATGTCCGCTTTATATGGTTTACGTTTTATAGATATTCCACTGTAGTTTGAAATGAAAAAAATTGTAACGCTTAATTTATCCTATCCCTTGTTTTAGTGACGATACCATCATATGTATGGACATGGCAGTTATTTGATCTGCGGTACACAACGAAAAGAAAATCAAGATCCATAAAGACTCGGACACACCACTGGGCGTAGTTGAAAGGTGAAGATACCCTAGTGAAAAGCTTCTGCCGTTTCAGTAATGACATATACGTATATATCTATATAAAGAGAGAAATATAACATTCTGTTTTCGTAGACTATTTGCACGAACTATTATTTATACGGATTAATAGCGTGTTTTTACATGGTTCTCATAAATTTGAAGCAAATTTAGAACTGGCCATTCAGGTCACCATATTCTTGATTTTTTTTATTATTTTTTTTATTTTCAATTTTTTCCCAACAAATTGAATGTTGTTCAGCATTAATTTCTTTTTGTTTCACGAAATAAAGTATCCCCCGCGCACGTGTAATCTTGATTTTGCGGATAGTTCATTACGTGTAGTTGATCACGATTTTGTATGCAATACTAAGATTTAAGAACTCTAAATAAAACAGTTTTGTTGTCATGTTTTATGCAGTGTGAACGGTCAGTATTTTATACAAGTACATTGAGTAAGAGCACGAGTTTCTGCTGTTTCTTTACAGGAGCACATAAGGCTGGGTTTTTTTTTTTATCATTTCCAGACCACTTAACTTCTTAACTTGAAAACTCTTATAAAAGTGTCATAGCCTGACCCTAACCCTCGCTGACCCAAACTAATTTTACAAGGTTTACACCACGAACTTTGGTGGTCTGAAAATGAGACATGAACTCAGTTACGGTTCTTAAGGGAACGTTTCATATATCAGCGGCGGATGGAAAGGGTCTAGATGTCGAAATTTGTGGAGGAGAAAAGGCTTAAATGAAAAAGGTGCAAATAATCCCATGGGTTATGCAGACTGAAAACCGAAATTATGTGCTCCTCCACAGATCCGCCGCTATATATAACTATGCTTTGGATTTAGTTCATGTTGTTGGTAGCTTTCCTTCATTATTTATTAATGTATTTAGAAAAACAAATCCCTCAAAGTAGTAGTAGACTGGTAACTTTGGGGTTTTACTCATTCCAAACTGTAAAAAATTCATTATGCCCGTAGAAGTAAGGGATAAGCCGATCATTATTTTGCATATTTCCTCTGTGGAGGAGATTTGATTTGCTTGTGTAGGACGGAATGCCCTTCTTATATGTGTAAGTTAGAGTAAATTTCAGTTGGGCGAGTGTCTCCACTGTTTTAAAGACACTTGATTAAATATTATAATATAAAAATAAAGCACTTTACACACTATGTTATTTATTTGTGAGTTGATATGTTTTTGTTTAATGAAGTTCCTTATGACTATATCCTGAACACCTCCTCCTCGTCCCAAGACTCTGTATTTCCAAATACTAAATTTTTATGGTTTGAATTACTTTATGCCCAAAATTCAATAATACTTTCGGTTATAAGGACGATTAAAGACTGACTTTTTTTGGAAGATAAGCAACAAACATATTTTGGAGCATTCGAAAAATCTGGAACTATGTTTTCTTCGCAATGCATTGTGATAGTTGTATGACGTATTAAGGAAATAAGTGGATTATGAGAATGACCAATTGTAGCATGCATCACCAATGAAAAACTGTGAGACCTTCCATCTAATCAAAAATAATTTAACTGACTGTGATATCGTCGTGATATTGAAAACTTGAGATATAACAAAATATACCTATAAAGTCTGTGTCTCACTTGTTTGCAGTTAACTGTGAAATGCCTCACTTTTTTAAACACCATCACACTTAAAACCTTGATAATGTTATAAACCCCAGCGTTTACACCTTTTTCTTCTTCTTTTTTTTTCGGAACTTGAGCCTCAAAATATATGCTTATTATATTTTTCTTCTTTTCGCTTGTCTACCGTTTGGCAATAAACGAATATAATTTGCTGACTCGTTAATTAGCTGCTAAATTAAGAAGAACATGTGCTCGTTGTAAATATAGCTACCCAATAAGAAAAAAATGTGACCGTTCGGCATCTCTGCTAGTGGCTGCTGAGTCAGCAGAGTACCGGCAGTTTCTGCTTACGTACTCATTTATTGCCTCATATCGTTATTCGAAAGGGCTTCAAGCACACGCATTCGAAATAAAACACTTGAACAGTATTTATCAGAGTTCTCACGCAGGCTGGAAAAGTGGCTTTTTTATAAAATGGCTGGAAAAGCTGGAAAATAGTATAGTTTTCCAAAATATAGAGGGCTATTTGATTTCACTGGATTTTGTGTTTCCAATCTCTTGGACTGGAATAATTATGGAATTTTCAAGCTTGAAAACTTGCATTGCAAAAATAACTGGAAAAATAATGACAATTATAGAAAGAGGCCCTGGAATCTAGTAATATAAGTCTGTGGACACCCGGTTTATGTTTTGGATAAGCGTGTCACTAGTGAATTTTTGCGGACCAATTTTTTTTTATTTTTGAAAAAAAACCCACTGTATATTAGGTATCTAACCTGAAGTATATATATATAATACATAATAAAATATATGCTTAGTTTTGGAGTAATTTCAGGCTTCATATCCTTATTACGTTTATGCTTATATAAAAAAGATTGCAATCGAGGAAATACAACAATTTGTCATAATTCACGCTAAAAGAATGGAATCTAGCTGTTAAAGATGGCCGCCATCCTAGATTTAATTGATTCAAGTATCATCCATTTGACGTCATATCATAATGCATGTAAAAAGAATGCAGATGGCGTGATATTTTCTTTTTTCCTTCACACAACTTGAGGAAACACACGACGTGAATACATCGTTATGGGTGGTTGGAAAATTCGAAACAGCGAACTTCGAAACAGAAGGAAACAATGAAGAAAGGAAATATGGAGAAAAGAGCATTCGTGACATGACAGCACTAATAACATCAAACAGACTGCAAAATAATAAAGAAACATTATTGCATGAAATGTCCGTCAATAAAGAATGAAAATGACGAATTCAACAAAAAGCTTTCAAAAGAAAAAAATATAACGTCGTCGTTAGTAGGGACACTGCTTGATAGCGAAATGAATTTGCAGAAGCTCCATCAACAAGCTGATGAGGAAATACACAATCAGCAAATGAAATGGAAAAGTTGCAGTAACATCACAAATAACTGCTCGCATCACTTGCCAACCTACAACATAAAGTATCTCAACTGAAAAATGACAATAACGAAATGCACTATAATCATATTGACGAAATAGAATCCGTGTTAAAGATATCTCAATTAGAAGTGATACATAAAAACGAAATTTTTATTTGATGTTTTGGATGAGTTGCAGATGTTGTTGATCGAGTGACGAAACCTTTCAATTTTGTTATCCATCATTTCGTATCCATCATATGATTATAGTGCATTTCGTTTTTGTCATTTTTCAGTTGAGATACTTTATGTTGTAGGTTGGCAAGTGATGCGAGCAGTTATTTGTGATGTTACTGCAACTTTTCCATTTCATTTGCAGATTGTGTATTTCCTCATCAGCTTGTTGATGGAGCTTCTGCAAATCCATTTCGCTATCAAGCAGTGACTCTTCTGACAACGACGTTATATTTTTTTCTTTTAAAAGCTTTTTGTTGAATTCGTCATTTTCATTCTTAATTGATGGACATTTCATGCGATAATGTTTCTTTATCATTTCGTATGCTGTTTGACGTTATTAGCGCTGTTATTTCACGAATACTCTTTTCACGCTGTTGTTTCTTCGCATCTTAGTTGCTGATACTTTCTTCGATAACATTGGATTTCTGTAAAATTTCATCCTGCTGTTGGGAGATGATGGTGTCTTTTCTTGAGCATTCTGTAGTCAGCATGTCTAATATGCATATTAATTCTTGTACTTTTTTTGTTAAATATATGTTCTCCCGTTTACACTCCCCTTATGAAAAAGATAAACGAAACTCAGTCATTTGTAGCAAGTTTTCGTCAACACATTTCATACACCATACTTACCAATACTTTCTCAACTAACAAACAATATTATTTTCCGCTTTTGAACTTAGTGATTGAAAGTAAAAATAAACAACAAATCAACTACAAAAACACTTCATCTCTCTCTCTCTCTCTCTCTCTCTCTCTCTCTCTCTCTCTCTCTCTCTCTCGTTCATTCCACAATGAGTCAGAAAAGATACAATTCTAATTAAACAATTTTCACTCATTGATATCGCCAATGAGTTCACGGTGTCCAAATTCAACACAGTAATTTATTTGGAATGTTTACTGAGAAAGATTATAACTGAAAAAAAAGGTTTGTATTTTAAAAACCTTAGCTGTGTATTCTAAAAAAATCCTTGCGTTTATTGAACCATTAAGTACGTCATATATCTGTGTCCAATACGGTCTTTAACACTGTTTCAAATCCAAAACATTATTTTAGAAAAAAATTACTATAAGTTGCCAACAAATGACTTGGAAACTGGTTCTTTCAATATTTTTAGCACTACTTGAACAAGCGGCTTCTTTCTTGAAGGAATGAGGCAGCAAAATATATAAGGCACAACAAAGGTTAACACCACCTGATGGTAAGCTTCAGAGGGCAACTTCTAAACGATTTCATAATAAACTCGTTTAAAAAATTGGATGCGTGTTTGCTAAAGGAAATACGTGGTTATAATTAAATTTGGCGTGTGATTACTATTTTACCACTAGTTATATGTAAAGTGTATGACTTACCGAAAAATTCCGATAAATTTTTACGTCTTAGTTTTATAGCCATCAAGGAAAAAGAAAAGCTTGTATATTTTTGCATGTTAGTTCAATATGTATCTCCTGATACAGCGCGATTTAGACACCAAAATTATTAGTCTTTTTAATCACTGTGTAAGTCACTTTCAACTTCAAAACATTCAAGTGTTATGATAAACCAAAGTTCATAGATCAAAAAATAACCGGTTAGGAATTTAGCAACAATAACAAAAAAAGAAAAGCGGGTGGATGTTTAATCAGTCTTTTCTCAGCTCTGTGCACCGATATTAGCCCAAGTCACGCCAAGATTAGTTCAGATTAGTTAAGGTTATTCATAGGGCTTTTTTCGATTTTATTTCGGATTTTTTTTTTATTCGGTAATATAGAGGAGGTTTTTTTACTCTTTCCAAAAAGTATATATGTGAATAATATTTTGGCCAAAATCGAAAAAGCCCTATGACTAACCTTTACTAATCTGAACTAATCTTGGGCTATTGTCACGCGACTGTTATTAGATATTATCTTGCAATCATGAAACCTTGATTCTTTCAGGAGATTTTAAAATGGCTTTGTTTCATCTGCTGATAAATTATAAAAGATTTCAAAAGAATCAGCTGTGGCGTGCACCGAAATGTGAACAAAAACAATCAATAACTGATTTGAAATACTTTTCTAACCAGCTATATATTTATGAACTTTGGAGAAACGAAACATTTGATATATGAACGACACTTTGACGAAAAGACAGTTTGTAAAACAATCCCGGTCATTCAAAACATTTTTACACGCTCAGTGATTTCGTATGAATTAAAAAATATTACGAAGCAATGAATATATTGAAATGTTTTGGTTACCGATAAAACAGTTACAGTTAAAAAAAAATTAAGTTGAAGGTTGGTGATTTATCTTTGAACCGAATATCTAAAATTTTTAAATATGTTGTGGTAAGTTTTCACTGCAAAATTTAAATAACCGATTTAGTCTCCTGTTTTTATAAAAGCAATGTTTACATTATACTATATTTATTTGTTGTTCTGAGTATTACCATGACAATAAGTCTTTTATATTATTTTATTCATAGTAGCTACTTTAGTCGTACAAACTTTCGCGAGCAGAAAGTTTCGCGAATGTCAAAACTCGCGAAATTTTTGGCATAAACTTTCGCGAATGAGGCAGAAAAATTTATTTCGCGAGCATAAATTTTCGCGAATCGAGCATTTTAGAAAATTTCGCGAGCATAAACTTTCGCGAATCAAGACCAAACTGAAATTTTAAATGCATGGATTTTCAAGAATAAAAAAATGTATATACAACAGTTGCGTGTTACACCAGTGTTTTATAGGCATACAGAGGCAGAATATCTTAAGCATATATTAAGGATATTTTGAGGCTAAGAAGTTAGCATAAAGAAGTAAATTTTACCAACCGAAATAGTTGAGTAGTTAATGATATTTGAACAGTTAAATTTATAAGCATGTTTGAGGCTCTTAAGATTTTTTAGCATGGCCGAGGCTGAACTCAAAATACATGATGCTTTTAAAAAAAGGTGTTTCTCGATATCGAGCAAGAAGAAATTAGGAATCCTGAAAAAAACAAGAATCCTCCAAAGAACAAGGTTCCTCCCAAAAAATGTGCAAAACAAACAGATATCAGAACTATGTTTGGTCCTGCTTTACCAAGACCCCGAAACCAAAATCGCGCGAACGATACAGAGAAAGTTGCTTATGTTATTCAAAATGACTAGATTAGTGTAAATTTGTTTATATTGAGACGTTTCGTTTTGAAGAATACATACAGTATCTGAAAATTCTTCTCAAACCTTGAAAAAAATGAGCTTTTTTAATTTTTTTTCGCGAGCATAAACTTTCGCGAATCAAGGAAAAACATTTATTTCCCGAGCATAAACTTTCGCGAATCGCTTAGTCGAGAATTTTTGAAGACATTAACTTTCGCGAATTGGGCCAAAATTCGCGAAAGTTTCTGCTCGCGAAAGTTTGTACGAGTAAAGTAACAAGTTCCCTGCAGTGATTTTATTTACCAAAATTTGTCATAAATCCCAAATTCGAAAATATCTAACAGCCGGACAACTCCATAACAAACTTTGAGTAAACAAACCTCGATAACATGGTCATTCGCCTCAATATATCGAATATTTCTATACACAACAATTTCCTTATGACAGGGCAAATGAATCGAGAAGCTTTGAGAATGAGAATGAGAATGTTTATTTAACTCCATCCAAATTAGAGAATAGATTTTGGCAGAATAAAAATATTTTTTTTGCTTGAACCATGAACCTTATCAGTTTGATATGACATGAGAAATGGGAATTATGTAAGAAACATATTTTAAAATAGCAACTATTTTCACACAATGAAGTTATACAACACCATATCAAAATATCAGCCTGGTTTAGTCAAACCATTTTGGTTTGATATTTTTCATAAATATAACATTCACTATTCGTCACTAAAATAGTCTCAAAGTTTCTTCAAATGACAAAAAAACACACACACAGACGAGAATAAATATGAACACAGATACAACTTCCACTGTAAGACAACAAACATGAAGAAATGAAACAAAAACAGACACCAAAATTAAGAAATAATTATAAATAAAATATTTAATAAATTATTATCATAATAACTTTTGAAAGGAAATAACTATTTAGATTCAGTCATTTTATTAATTACCATAATTTGTTACCACATAATAAGGAAACAAGAGATGAATGAGTAAGCGTAAGTTTAGATAATAAAAAAATCAATAACTTTCCCCAAAATTGGCAAGTCACTACCAAGTGTTTCAAATTTCCGAAGTTCTGAATCAGTATAATAATGTGTTTAATCCTGGAAAATGAAAGGCTTGACTCATTCTTGGTGGGTTCAAGGTAAAGAAATCGAAGATTCTTCAAAGTTAATTTTCTAAATTTCTCAAAGTCAAAAATAAAAATAAAGTCAGAATCAAAAATGAAATCATACAGATTAAAAATTCGTCTCAGTTTTAATGTTTGGATTTAGTAATTTTGCGGTATTCTTTCAACAACTTGTGAATAGTTTCTATGAAACCTGACTTGGACTGTCCTCCAGAGAATGTGATTGGCTTAGTGTCATTGTATCCCTCGATGTATATTTTGAAATATGGCACACCAAGTATGCCCTTCTTTTTTATTTTTGCAGTCTCCAGAAGCAATTTCTTTGTATTTTGGGTAGATGTGAAAAAGTCAAGGGCTTCTATTTTATCAATGCCAAGTTGTTCTGATAAATTTTGTAATACTTTATCGGAGTTTAGATTGACAGCTTCCTCAAAATATTGTTGCCATAACAAATCCAACATCTCACATTGCTTTTCAGGTCCATATTTTTCCAAAATATATTGAAGCAGGAGATGACTCTTAATAGTATTAACAATGTATCGGTTTGGATCAAACTTTACACCCTTAAATACAAATAACACATTATATATTTACAAAGTTGCTGGACAAGAGACTTCAGTCAATTAATTACTCCAATCTATTAAGTCAATATTTTCACTTTTTTATGCTTATAATATTTTCTTTGTTCAGGAGTACCATATTTCCTTTAATAAACGCCACACTTCTAGCTAAACATTTGTAATAAACACCATCCTCTAATAAACGGTGCCCTCTATTCAACGCTGCATCTTGAAAAGCGGCGTTTATTAGAAATTCAAAATTTTCGAGTCTGATGTCAGCTATGAAAGTTTTCATGTCATAGACAAGGACTCTGATGGAGACAGTGATATTGACATTCTTTGACAACTTTTATGCATTTTAAAACATTTTTCACACAATCTTTTGTTACGTTTTTTTGGGAAAAGAAAATATTGTTTAAAGTTTGTTTTTATCTTTTATATCTTTTATATCTTATTTTTCATTTTGTAATAAATGCCGCCCTGTGATAAACGCCACCCTCTATTAAACGCGGCATCCAAATGCTGAATTTAGTAATAAACGCCGATGATTTTATTAGAGGAAATACGGCATATAAAATTATAATGTAAGAGGTGAAATTCAAAAGTGGATAAATCTGAAAACTGGACCTGGTTTAAGTATAAAGAGGGAGTTTTGATATACCAATGTTACAATATATGAATATTAAGGGAAAGACCAAAGTATCCTTTTGTGCGAAACATTATATATACAAAATTCTTAATTCGATAATATATATATATGAAAGGAACTTACTACACTTTTTCCTGCTTTTGCAATGGGACCTTGACCTTTCAATTCCTGTTTTGCAACTTTTTCCCCAAATTTATTTCTTAGGTAGATATCAAATGGAATTCCTTCTGGAATGGTGTTAGGATCCAGAAGGAAAGGTTTCCAGGACACATCAAATGAAGCTTCTTTTGAAAGAGAGTTGATAGCTCCATCAAGATGACGTCTACCTATGTAACACCTGTAAAAGGAAAGAAAATCTAAAAGTAAAAGCTCTTTCAATCCGTGGCGTTGTTTTTATGATCTCCAATTTTGTTAGACTTAAACTTGTTTTGTTTGTGGTGAGTAATTCATCATTCTGTATGAAAAGTTGTTTGAGGGAAATACAACATTTACAATTAGAATAATATGCATAGAAGCCCAGAAAAGCGTCTTCTTTATTTTATTGTATTAATGTCAAAATTAGAAATTAGAGTGGTGCTTGTAAATTATTTCTTACCAAGGTCATACAACGTCTGATGTAACTTCTATTTTGATAAACAATTTATCATTCATTTTTTCTTGAGTAGCAGACTATTTTTTAAAAAAATACTGTTTTCCTGTGCTTCGAAAGTTTGTTTATGTAACGTGTCACAGTACTGCAGTTGTGGTTACTCCTTCTTTTCGAAGCAGTGTTTACAACATTGATAACATACGGCCCGAAACGACCGTACCAAGGAAGTGAAAATTTGCTTCATAAACAACCCGGCCGGGTAGTGCAAAAATCCAAGAAAACGCCCTGGTGCGCCTTAAGAATAGCAAATTTTTTTGTGGGCTTGTCGAGTGGGGGCTTATCCATGGGCGGAAAAAAGTGTAAGAGAGAGAAAACCTAAGTTTTAGAAGATTTTATACACGTTAGATAAACCATGATGGACTCACACAGTAGAATGACTATTCGTAGTTGATGTAAGGGACATTGTCAACCTCGAACCCAGGGTCTTGAAGAGCGCGAAGACTCGTAGGTAGGAGGCACGCAGTATAAGGTTTCCCGAAGAGCGCGGAGAATAATCATTATGAGAAGCGCGCAGTGTTTCTCGAAAGTGCGCGCAGTTTGACCCTTCTGGGCCATCGTAGCTTTCCTTACAGGGGCACTCATTTTCAAGAATTAAATTCACATCGCTTTGAATAGAATACACAGAGTGCTCACACTTCCTGAAGATATCTTTTTACACTTATAAATTATATAAAAGTAATCATTTATTCTATCGTTATTTATATTAATCCAAAAAAAAAATAATAAAAAAATATTTCCATTTAAAACCAGTTTCATTGAAATATTGTTTTATATTTTCAATATAGATAATGCAGACACAAATCTGCAACTTTTCCCGCCATTCGACTGCCAGAAAAACAATGTTCTGAGGCAAAGGGGATGTTCAGACATTCAAATGATCAGATTTATTCTACATATATACACATTCAACACGAACTATCGCTTCCATCCACTGACGACACATGGATACGATGGTGATGAGTAGCATCGGATAGCGTGCTCAAGAGACGTCAGATCTATACTTTCGGCTGATCTTGACCACTCTTCGATTGACTTTCACTGAGATCAGCACTTTCGGTTTCCTCTTGACAACTCTACAAGCAATAAAAATGTTTCTGAAAGCTATCAAATATATGATTAAGAACAAAGAACAAAAAACTGCTTGTTTATTCTTTAATGGCGACATTTAGGCGATACCTTGCGAAGAAAATAAATTTCGGCGATTTTGACCCAGAATCGCAAATAACAGTTTGCAACCACAAGATTTAACTTATAGAATCAGTGTAGGGGAACCGGTTCTGTCACTAATTGAACAATATTTTTATGAAATCGTAACGTAAAGCTTCATGTTTATATTTTGATGAACTTTTTTTTTCTATATTTAATAGACTTAACATACTTTACTTATTTCCTCCTTCTCCATACTTCTCGGGAACCGTCAATCCCCAAAATTTGTATGCGCAAAAATGTTACCCGTCAAAGAAGCACAAAGTCTATGTAAAATATTCACTCCCAAAAAACACTCAGATGTTGTTATACAGCATTAAAGTTTACCTGAGCAGAGAGCGAGTTGTCATCACAAACCACGTATTCGTATGAAGCATCGTTGTTAATATTCTTCAAGGTAGGATCGCAAATTCCCTTTAACTGCATTATTAGAAAGAAAATATATTTCATCATTGACCAAATTGAATTGGTTACAACCTGAAACAATCTATCCCCAGTGGGCAAATCTTCAGAAAGTCGATGAGGAGGAGTGTTTTCAATAGGAATGGCAAGCAATATCGCCTGCTGTTACAATAAACAAAACACTCCTCCACAGAGACTTTTTGAAGATTTTGCCCACTGGGTCGTTATAATAACCATGGCAGACATCGACTCAATTCTTCAAACTAACGTGTACAGTTACGTCACAGATTGAATGGTTGTAGACCAATATGTTGATATCAGACAGAATTTATAAAAACAAAAGTGAAGTGAATGGATGAAAGAAAAACATGAGAAGAAAAACGCTTCTAACGCCTACAACTTCATAACAATTTCCTCTTCATTTCACTCCTTTACTTTAAGAAGTTGGGAAACAAGTAACAAAAAAAATAAATGGGGCGTACGTGTTCTTTAGAGAGTGTGTACTGCACAGCATCATGAATTGTTACAAACATATTCTCTGCACCATGATTTGCGATGAATCCACCAGCTTGAAGAACATCAAGAAGGTTTGCTATGAAGAAAACAACTCCCATATTGATTTAAATTATCTAGAGAGTGATTTTACCATTTGCAACCTTTTGGAGGGTGTTAGTGTATCATTTCCAGATGCAGATGGAACTTCTCCGGCGATAACTCTTATAAAAGTGTTTGAAAGAAAGAGACAAAGCCTGACCTTTATTCTCGCTGACCTAAACAACTTGTACAAGGTTTACACCACGAAGTTAGTACGTTTGGAGATGATAGATTAATTGTATGCGTGTATCTTTTACATAAAAAATCATTTAGCAATGGATGGGAAACCTATAGAGGCAAACTTACCAGGACAATTTGCAAAATAGACGCTTACACCAACAACTTTGTATTCTGAACATATCTAAAAATACGATTGGTTAATGATTTATCCGTGCACATATAGTAATTGTAGCCTAGCATGAAAGTCCCTTTGGATCGGTTACTGATCCTACAAAACGCGGACAAATTACAAAGGCGTAGACGTACTGAAACAAGCGCCCCAACGCCCATGGTGTCTGTATAGCAAATTTGTGAACAATCCAGAATGACAGTATGCAATGGACAAAAAGGTCTTCTGGATGGGTCAGAAAATACCAGACGGCTCGTGAACGTTTTAGGAGAATCGAACGAACCAGACCTTTGAATGGACGATAAATCTCTTGGTTTTTGCAAAGGAAGCATCTATAAAACGAAATCAATAATGTATTGATAGAAACCAAACGCAAAAAAAAACTAGTCCCTTAAAAAATAAATCAAAACAAAGAGACAACCTTCGAGGTAAAACAACATTGAATCTAACACATCAAAAATATCAACAGATGTTAGAATACAAACGAACGACGTTAAAAATTAAAGTCTTAGAAAAAACACATACCACTGTTTCAGTTCTTGCTCTTTTTGTTTGATCACCAATATAAAAGTTATTATCACTGTCGTTGTCAGGCGGTAGATTCTGTCTGCTTTCCCAGATAGACGCTCTTTGATAACACGGAGGAACTGTCATAACAAAACAGCCACCTGGATTTACAGTTCGTTCATACAACGTCTCTTGAAAGTATTCGACGTTGGCAAAAAATAAAGGAGCATGGAACTGGAATATAATGACACCAGGAATGTCTATTAACTATAACAAAAGAAAAGAAAAAAGTATTAGATTGAATACCTTATGGATGGAAGCTGATCTTGGTTATGGCGTGGAGGTAAATATAGTTAGTCTTTAAAATCTTTTTGGGGTAAAAAGACTAGTGATTTAACGTACGTCTTTCATAAGAGGCTGTTCAATGTAAAATCTCGTATCACAAACTTTTCGGTGAGAACTCTTATAAAAGTTTTCGAAAGAACGAGGCAAAAGTTATTTATAAACTCAATCACCCAAACAAATTCTACAAGGTTTACACCATGAACTGATACGAGATTTTACCTTGAACCTATATGATAATAGTACTTACCAAGTTCCCTTCTCTGTTCAAATAAATTTCTGTTTTTTTCACTTGACCCATTAAACTTGAAGTGGGCCTAAAATTACAGCAACCACTTGGTGAATAGAACCCGATGAAAAAAAATATTATAATTCGATGTTATGGTAACTGAACGAGATATTAACAAACAAATAACATGAATTAATATTCTCTACCTGGAGTTCCTTACAATGGCAGCTAGAAGATTCGCAACAAGCCCAGCTGCTAGTCCAATATCAACACCAAACAGAATGACACAAATGAAACTGAAGATCCAAATCATCTGAAAAAGAAAAAAAAAATACGTATGCGTATGCGAGCACACGAATTCAGGAATTAAAAGTTACATCATTGAGCGAAGTAAGATAAATAAATCTTACGGAATCGATTTTGGAGATTTTCAATAACGATTTGAAAACGGTGAACTGACGGAACAACCCTTTCAATGCAACCAGAACTATAGCTGCCAATATGGCCTAAAAATAAAGGAAATGTTCAAGACAGACAACAATTATAACAAAAAATCCTCTATTGGAACAAAAAAGAAAGAGGAATTCATACCCGAGGCAAATATTGAAACAACGGAGCAAGCACGGTCAGTGTTAGAACGATCAATATACTTGCTAGAAAACTAGACACCTACAAATGAATAAGCATATAAGCATCACTGTTAGTAAACATAACAAATGCAATCATGCTGAATATACAAAACAAAATCAACCAATCAGATCAGGGCTACGATACGAATCGCGTAATCTTACGACCTTAGATACGGCACCAAAAGTCGATTGTAGGCTGAAGAAAGTTGACGGAAGAAAGTAAACAAACACGAAAATCACATCGTATTGTCGTAGCACCCCTTGTTTTTTGGCTGCTTTTGCTGTGATTTCCTAGCATGCAATTCCACTAAAATGTTCTACCCTAGTCCTTAAAAAGATGACGTACTTGCGTGCTTCCAAGGTTTTCTTGTATGAGTGAGCGAGACAATGAAGCCGATGCAACAAAGCATGACAAGAAACTGCCAATCATGTTTGCAGCTCCGTAAGCATACAGCTCCTAAGGTACGGATCACACAAGCATACAGTTTCAAAGGTACGGATCACACAAGCATGCAGTTTCTAAGGTACGGATCACACAAGCATGCAGTTTCTAAGGTACGGATCACACAAGCATGCAGTTTCAAAGGTACAAATCTATAGTGTTGGTATGGGAATCGCATCAATATTATAAGGGTTGCACAGGCTTGAGCTAAAAGGCCACTATGTTCGCAAGCGAAAGCAGTGCTTTTTACTCATGAAAATTAAAATTATAGAATAACGAACTGAGAAAGGTAATATGAGATATAGCTGGAAAAACTAATCAAAAAAATGTGGATCATATGTATACGATTAGCCGTTACCGAGACATAGTTGTTCAATGATTTTGCTGACATCATGTGACGTCACAGTTCTAAAAGCACCCAAATTTTGCCTCGTAGCCAATTATGACCCCAAATTATACGTCAGTTATTGTCATTAGATCTCGAGATATTTGGTCCTTAACGTTGCGTTCTTTTGGGTACGCAATGCAATGTTTTCACTTTGTGGTACCGACTCACGTCAGATATGTGATTGCCCAAATATCCCAACTTAGTTGGTAAATCGAGTTAAAAATTCAAAAAACTAAATAAAGGTGTTCTTAAGATGTATAGAGATTTTTCGCGTAACTGCCAAATGGGTTTCGCTCAGGACTGCGCAAAAATCTAAATTTTCTAATTAATACCTGGTTAGCATCAATACTATACTTATTCTTCTTTGCAAATGCTTTAGCTACAGACACACTGATCGCATATGATATAATAGCAATACTAGCACAGTCAACAATCATTTCAGCCATTTCAGAAAATACTGGAATCGAAATCGGTGGAAGTCTAAAAATATGAAATAAATTTTTTTAGAAATCTTAATTTAGAAAATTGCAAATGACTAGCCACAACCGACCATAAGACTATGTGGTTCAAAAGAAAACATAGGTTATCTTTTAGCACACTTGTATAAAAAAAAAATGAAATGTTTTTGTTTACTGTCGGATAATTATTATTATGAACGCATTAAGTAGTGTGTATGGTATCAGAAAAATTACCCCTTTGGGACCTTCTCTAGAATTGGAACATTGAAAGTTTCTTTGAACGAAAATCCATAAGATAAACCAGTTCCCAACACAACCTATAAAACAAATAAACACTCCCAATACAATCAAAACAACAACAACAACAACAACATGTTTGTATAAACAAATGCAAACCCAAGATTCAAAACACAATGTGGTCGGTCGTCTTACCACTATAAGCTCAGCTGGTATGGGGAATTTAATTTTCTTCTTGTACTTTTGTGTCAGGTATTTAACAACGAACAAAATGATGGCCGAAATGATGCCGATCACTAAAGCGCCAATATTGGTCTTCTTCACATGACTGAATATGTAGCCATACAGCTAGGAAAGAAATCATGATAAAATTGTGAAATACATTATTGCATCTCTATATAATTGCAATCACAAACATCATTATTGCTTCTCTATAATCAAATATTCAAGGAAACTGAAGGGGAGAAGATTAGCAATTACAAAGATCTTAGACCAAAACATCAGTCATTAAACATTTCTTACACAACAAACATTTCCCCATATAGTGGCAGAGGGTTTTCACATATAGTGGCAGAGGGTTTTCACATAGGCCAAAATTCAACAGCTTTGTTTACAATAGATGCAATATGTTTTAGATTATTTTTAATTTTCTGTTAAGAACAATGAAAGAAGTTCTTGAGTGCAATAGTGCCATTAATGTTATCATAATGAGCTTCATATTAGAACATTTTAAAAACAATTAGAACAAAGAAATCAGTTAATTATACCTTAAATAGACTGAAAAAGCCACTGCTATCCTTTCTAGGTATACTCATGCCCACTAAATGTTTCACTTGGCTGCTGAACACGTGAAAAGCGGCACCTGTGGTAAAGCCGCTGATGAGTGGGTCGGAAAGGAAGATTGTGATGAAGCCAATCCGCAGAAAGCCAAATACAAACTAGAACAATGAAGGAACTTATAAATTAACATTATTCATGTGAAAATGGCCTATGCGCTACAAAATAGTACAATAGTTTCAATTTCATGTGTACTAATAATAATAGAATGTGATGTGCTAGTATTGATATGCTATTTAAGACAGTCTACATTAATACACATCATGCCAACATAGATACGTACCAGTATTTACACATGATTTTGATAAAAGTTTGGTTACACACCTGCATAGCACCAACCAGAAATGACACCGTGACGGCATACTGCACTCTCAGCGCAATCATTTCTCGGTTAGTATCATCACTTGTGGTTGTTGAATTAAATGTTGGTGGAAGTTTCAGGTTCACTTTCTTTTCAACCACCTCACCAACCATAAGGCAGATTATGGCAAATGTTCCTGAAGGTATTGTGATAATGGTTACAAAAGGTAAAGAAAGGCACTGTCATCTGAAGGCACAAATAGACTTTAGTTATCCTTGATTATCCTATCACTATTTACAAACAGAGGCTAAAAATGTCTCATTGAACGATGACTTTAGAGCCTTTAAATGCATTATTACGCCACTCCTTTCTTCAATCATGTGTAACAAAACGTCAAAAATTTCAACTCACCAATACTGACATGCCTGGAAGAACCCATTATGAAATAAACAAGAACAGGAATTAGAGATGCGTAAAGTCCGTATATTGGAGGTAGTGTTGTCAGCATTCCGTATGCCATCCCTTAAAAAATGAATAAATTATGCATGGTATCTAAATATTCATTTACAATCGATATTTATCAAATTACACCATGAAAAGCTCAGTTTTAAATTAAAAGATAACAGTTGCTTTCAACGAGATAAAATTGCTTTCAGATGTTTGGCAAATGAGTTAAAAACTTTGATGAGTTTTTAACAATTGCATACAAGTGCCACTAATGTCAAAGTCCCGGAAAAGTTTAATTTAAACACAGCAAAGTATTTATGTTACTTTTCATAATAAAACCACTGACCAAAGTCAAGATAGTGAAACATACACATGATTTACATTTTACCTTGGGGTATTTGCATGATTCCCAACGTAAGACCTGCAGATAGATCCCTTATGAAGTATTTTCTTTGATATTTCGGTAGCCATGATATAATTGGAAAGAATGATAATAAACGTTGTAGAATTTGACTGCAGCTGCAATTGTCAGTGAATGTTCTTTTGACCTTTTTCCTCAGTGATTCGGTCTTCACATCTTGCCCATACAATCGAATAATGTCTTCTTCGGTGTATACTGGCCTTTGAATGTTGACATGCCTCTTATGAGTGTCAGACTGTAACAAATCGTATTTCATGTCAAAATCCCCTGTGGTAATCTAAACATAAGATAAATCACAAAAGGTAAAAGTTTAAAATTTGAATTAAGAACAGAGATGTTTTTTCTACCATCTGAATACTAAGCTATTTAGATATTTAACAAGTGTTGTGCCTGTAACATCTCACAGTCTAAAGCAAGATATGTTTTGTCAGGCTGAAACTGGAGACTGGAAACTGTTTACTTAGAAAACATTAATCAAAAGTAAATCGAAATACATTGTTTATCCATACATTTTTCATACCCAAACTTTCTCTTTTCCCTTCTTAGAATATTGAGTTCAATAATCTTTTGCTACCCAGGAGAAAACAGACAGGTTTTATATTTTCATATTAGGAATTAACAATAAATTTACAAGTCATTAGCAACTTGACCACAAAAGTTTACCTCAGTTATAAGATTGTGCTAAACCTATTTTTGTTTATGTATATTTTTTATGAACTATCTATTATTATATTAATGCCATCTATTATTGCAAGTAATACAAGTTTTCTGAAAAAGATCATTATTTAACTATGTGACTTACAAAATGGTATTCTTAACAGGATATTCTGTGAAATTAATATACTATTATTTTGAAAATAAAAAGATATAACTATATTTTTCAATATAAATGATATGTAATAAAAACTGTAAAATAAACTAAATACAGCAAACAAACAATAGCGAGCAATATTGAAATTTGAGTCATTGGAAAATTCTATGGTCTGAACGTCTATCAAAACAACTTATTGTTGATGTTTTCTTTGATTTTTTAAATACACAGATTTCAAAAGATGCACTCACTTTGATCACATGACACATATTACAATCAATGCACAGTAATTAATGTTCAATCATGTGACCAAAGTGAATGCAAAACATTCACGTTTTAAGTTAAAAATACAGACAACTTAACAATAGAACTTAACAATAGACTTCCAGGGAATTTTCAAATGATGAAGAAATGGGCAACAACACCAGTACTGGGATATATTTTTTGAATTACAACAGGCGTCGATCAAAACATGGAAAAACATTTTTAATAATTCTTGGAAACAAAACACCTTTCACAGTAAACAAGAATTTCTTCTTTTTTTTTCAGTAGAAAAACACTTTACACCTTGGACTTTCTTTTCTCACTTTTCTCACATTGAAAATCTTCTCCATCTTAAGATTTTGACATTGTGCAAGATTAACAATTTGTTTGCTTTTTGTTAATAATTTTTGTTAAATTGTTAATTTTACAGCTGTAACAGCTTCAACAAACAAATTTACTTTTTTAAGATGGTCTTAGTATCTTTTTTGCCAAGGGTCAAATTTTGGTTAAAGTAAAAATGATGTTAAAGAAACCCAATAGATGACAAATGAAAACTTGTTGAGCACTCCACAATATGATTCACCATGAAATTTGAGGGAAGTTAAGGAAAAAAACCCAAAAAATCAACAGCAACAACAACAACACCAAAAATTCAGTTTAAAATAACTATAAATATAACTTATTATAAGCAATTGAAGCAAAAAAAACCCTTGATTTTGGATAGAAGTGGAAAAAAATTTGAAAAGCACCTTTTAGTTCATTTTAGTGGGGTTAAGGAGTCAATTTTCATGCAAAGAGTTGAGCCACTATTGCTAACTTTTGTTAATTGTATCCTATTTCAAGCAAAAACAATGAATTGTATTACAAGTCGTTTTTTTTTCGTTCTCAAGTGTGTGGGATGCTACTAAATCATATGCATTTTTATTGCTTACATAACGGAAGTGTACAAGAGTATCTGTTTTCTTTTATTACACAATTCCCAAGTATTAATATAAAGGTTTAAATTTCACCCAAACATTTAATGGAGTTTTATCATAGAAGGTTAAATTTCATTGAAAATTTGAATGTATTGTATTATGTCCAAAACAAGGAATATACTTTAAATTTTCTTTTTGAAAACAATCCAAGTTCATTTATGTAATGTTTACATTACAGGCCGACAATTTCTTGGCCATGATTGCTTTTGGCATATAATGTGGAATGACGTTAGAGCTTAAGTCATGTCATGCATGTCAGAAGGTCTCTGACGCTTTTATCAAGATGAATGAATGAATGAATGAATGAATTAATGAGGGAATTAATGCCTTTTATTTCCACTTTTTATACGAGCATTGCCTTCTATTTCAATAATGACTTTATAACAAAATAACAATATCAAGAATTTTTTTATGGACTAATTGATGACTTTGTCCGGCAATTATTTTACATACTATTTCTGTGATCAGAACAATAACAAACGCATCAGTAAGTAAGGACCTTTTTGTAACATCTTTTCCTATCATTTTATGGAAAATCTAATCATCAAAACCCTTTATTTTGAGGCAAATGAGACGGCATACAAGAACTAAATTTACTTCATTGAAAGCCATTATAAAACAATAAAAAAACCCCGTTGAATAAAAGAAAACATGGTGTAAACAACCGCTCATAAAAAAAATCGTTAATTCTGTATTATAGATAAAAACACAACACTTTGTGTACACAGTGGAGACATATACACTAATAAATCCATTCTAATAAATTCAGGACACTTACCACAGCAATTGGTTGGTCAGCATCAAAGCCTTCATTATCTTGTGCAGCAACCATCTTCACTTACAAAAATTCTATTCACAGGTTGTCTGTTGAATGAAAAAACTTAATTGATACTATCTTGAAAACTACCTATAAACGTTATCTTGTTATAATGCAAAACACTTATGTGATTTTAATTGATTGGTCCGAATTACGTTCTTGTTTGTTGTTGTTCTTTGGTGAGTCAGTGTAAACAGATGGAAGGGTCAACTTTTCATTTCAATATATCTATGGTTAGTTATTTGTTTGAATTTTACACACCTCGTAATGGTAATGGTGGGAACACGATGTTTGTAAAAACATGACGTAAATAGGTTCATGTTTACGTGTGTCAAAAATACAAGATTTTGCGTTATTCTATGTAAGTATTGATACTTGGCAGATCATCTATAATTGTCAAAATACACTTAAATGTAACTGTCACATAATGTTTACACATTGAGGAATCTCTTATGTTAAAGATAACTGTGGAAATGTAGAACTTAAAATCTGTAACTAGATATACTTCCTCGTATAAAAATAACGACATCCAGGCCCCCTCCTGTGTTGTTAAGTAAACACTCTAGTGATGTTTCTTACTTCTTCTTTACTTGAACGAAACAAGAAAAGTATACTCAAAAAGAACCCCTTCCCAAGTGTACCATCAATTACGCCATTCCAACAACACAGAGATAAATAAAATGTACAACCACAAATTTTGTTAGAAATTTAATTAATAAGAGTCATTTTAACGGTTTAATAACGAAAAAATAAGCGAATAAAACACACTTGAGTAACTACGTAACTCTCAAACTTCAATACAATTATAATAGGAAATAACATGCAACGAGTCTTTATCAAGATTAGTAACTAGACAGATTTAATGATTGTTAAAATAGACACATGAAATGAGAATTACATTAAAAAACAACAACACTATTTCTATACAGTTTTTGAGAGTTATATAAGATTTATTTGCTCAAAAAAGGTTTAGAACTTATAAATACTAATAAAGTTAACTTCTGAATGGGATTTTAAAATTGAAACTATAACTTTTAAGTGTGCTATTTAAAAAGGTTTTTAGTCATGTTAGAATAATAATCCTCTGGAACTCATTTCACCAGTACTTTGAGCAACAAAAGGATCATAGTGAAGAGGATAATAGATGCTTGTCAAGAAGGAAATATACAAAATAGTTTTGTTTTCAACAGGTTTTTGCTTAAGGCATATTTTCTCAGGAGATGAATTAGAAGCACTCCAAGGATATAATCAACTTACAGAATAAAACTTTCATTATTTTTTTTGTTATCATAAGGATATGTTTTTGCAAAAACAAAATTATTACCACAAATCTAATGATCTAACGGTAAAGATGACAATTAATGGCAAAAGAAGAAGCTTTTTCTGCATATCCCAGTAATGTCATTTCAAACAGAAATTGTAAAAAATTTACATTTCAATCCCGTCTTGCATTCATCCTGTCCCAATTTTTGGGCAACATCAGTCTCGTACACATACAGTTAATGGATAAGACCACCTTGTAATTATCAGCAATCTTATCCAATTTTCTGGTGTACGTCCTCCACTTTAATAGTTGGTTGTTGTTAGATTCTGTGGAACTCAGTTGGAAAACTCATCTAATTCATGCTCAATATTTTTCAATGGTGAAGACAGAACTTATCTTTACATAGTCTCGACTTTGATTCAGAATCCTTTGCATTCTTGATATAGTTTTTAGTTGAACCAAGGGATGCAGGGAAGACTTGACGGAGTTTTGAATCTGTGGATCCCAGTAATAATGCTATTTCCTCTGAGTCGGAATTGTAGGTCTTCACGTTTGCTAACAGTTGTATCAAGGTCAGTAATGGAGATCTCAACATTTGATTCTCCTCAATAATATCCTTGATAGCATCTATGTGTGGCTCTGAGAAAGTTGAATTTAATAGTTTGGAAACATAAGTTTTAGCTCAGGTTAATTGTGTTCCCACACAATGTTTTGTTTTCTTTGGTTCTCTATTGCTTTGTTTACATGTTCCTATAAATTATGTCTTTTATGCTACTGAGCACAGTATTCTTTTCCTTGTCTTACTTACTTTTGACACTATTGCTATAATGTGGTCTGGGATCTGTCCTTATTTAAACTCGCTTAGCTCAGTCTTTATAAGTCATGTGTTTGTTCTCTATGTTCTCACTCTACTTGGTGTTTTGCTTTGATAAGAGCTAGTGTTCATGCAAAAAAAATACTGTCTAATATTACACACGAAATAATACAGCCAGTTAAAGTTTACTCAATGAACAATTGCTTTGGCTCCTAAGACCAACCTATAAAAAAAAGCCTTCTTCAGGTTAATGTTTTCTATAATGTTCTTTTTATCACTTATACTGTTCATTCATAGTTCAATCATTATTAGTGCTTAGCACAATTGCACAATATTCAAAAGTATTTCGTTTATGTTGTTAATAGTTGCTTTCATGTATAAGTTAATTTGCTTAATTTGCTTTGATGTCATTGAAGATCTTGCTTAGGTGTGTGCCTATTGTTGTGGTTACACATTTGAAATTTGTGATTTATTTTGCTAGTGTTTTCCAGTTTTATTTATGCTGTGCTGAGTAGAATGTTTCTAAGTTCTTTTGCGAGATGAATGTCCATTACACATATATGTATATATATTTTCCCTCTCAGGAAGAAAGTCTTCCTTATCCACTGGTGCGAGTTGTGCCTTAAATATCATGCCATGTTTAACTACTACTTATTGAACATCTGTTAATTTTACTGGGCCTCATCAGCCGCAACGTTCAATTGATGAATAGGAAGATTTGGGAAAGGAGGTTTTGGTCCTCTATCCAAATTCCCTTCACATGAATCTTAAAGAACGCTCCATAAATGATTTGGCAGTGTCTCTGTTCAACAGATACCAAAGTTCTATTGTTGATATATGGTGGATGTCAATGTCGTTCAGAATAATCGATATTCTGCCTAACAACGTTGTTGAACAACCAATCCAGATCGGCAATGTGTCTGTTCTTAATAATGACGACGATGATGATAACGTTGTTGACGCTGATCATCAACATAATGTTGTTGATATTGTAATTAGTTCTCCTAAAGCAATACGACAACCACCAAAGGAAAAGGAAAGGAAAAGTCTCTAAGAAGAAAGAAAAGTTTAATAAACTCATTATCAATTCCCTGAAATCAGAACTACTTAGTGTGCTAAAGAACAATATCAGATCTGAAATTTTTAAATAAAATAAATAAACTCTGGTTATATCAGCCGTTTCATCTGTACCATCTTCCCCTTTGACTCCTGGTTCCCTTTTGCTTGATGTTAGCAACTTTGGTAGCCATCTTGGGAACGTCATTGAGAAGGAGGCTCTTCAGGGTTTCTCCACACCTATCTCTCGCAAAAGGCTTCTTATAAAGCTAAGTTATCTGATTTCCATTTATGGTCTTTAGCCTGGTCTAATTATTTGTGTTCTCGGTTTATTATTACCCTCAACTTTTAATATATCAATCTCTCATTGTTTAGTTTGCTAGTCAATATGTTTTTTCTCATATCTATGTTTTTGACCAAATCCATAGAATTTCCGTAACTAATAACCCAACTCGTCGTTGGGATGTCATTGATGATTTTCTATTCAATCAGCACCGCTGTGCACCTTTGTTGGCTATGAAGAGAACGGTTCTGCTGCCCCCTTCCAGTCCTTCTAGGTGCTTTTCATGTGGACAAGTGGACAAGTTGGGCATTGGGTAAATCAGTGTCAATTAGGATTGCGGACAGACATGTTTCAGAATGCTTCCCACACTCCCCCAGATCAAGGTTTTGGGTCTCGTCAAAACCTTGTTTTTGATATAACAAAGGTCTGCAATGCAGCAACAAATGCTTTTTTGTTTTGCTTTTTTCCCCTCTGTAAATACCAACTCAGGCCCTCTAAACCTGGTGCCACTCAATCATTTTAAGATTAGATCTTTTGTCAATACTCCTGTCAATGTTGAATTATTTGCTCAATTTCTTCAGTCTCATCCCGAGCAAAATCCATGAAACTTGTGTCCTGTTACCATTATTTGTGTTGGTTGTTGGATGTCAATACTCATTCATCGTATCAGACCAGATTGTTACGTTATTTAATGTTTTGTTGTCAGTTATCTGTACTCATGTTCCCTCTTAATCAATACGTTCTTAGAGGTATTACACATTGTCAACCTTGCTATATACCACGATGTCTTCCAATTTCAATCAATCATTAACAGCAAATGTTGTTTTTTTTATTAAATTCCTCCTTTTCCCTTTACCATAGTATCTTATGACCTAGTCTCATTTTGGTTGCATTCTTTGGTTTACTAAGAGTTTCTGAAATATACCTCTCCTTCTAAGAGTTCCTTTGATCCTATGTTGCATTTATCCCCTATGGATATATCTTTTTCTAATTGTGGTAACTTTGCTTACATGTTTATCAAATCTTTGAAGACAGATTCTTTTCATAAGGGTTTTAAATTACGCTTGTACTGGGTATTATTTGGCTTTACGGGGAACACTGTGGGCCCATTATTTGTCCTTTCATCTGGCAATTTTCGTCACACGAAAATATGTGTCAACATTTCTGAGAATTTCCTTACCTCATAATGTTGATCTAAACACACATATTTTTCGAATTAGTGATACCTCTGCTGTTGCTTCTTATGGTGTCCGGATTCAGTGATTAAAATAATAGGGTGGTCTAGTGATTGTTACCGTCGTTACATTCATTTGTCTGATAATGTTCTCAGACAGTGGTTTGTTAGTATGAGTTCCGTGGCACAACCAAGGTTTGGGAAATAAGAGATATTTATTTAATTTGAATTGTATTGTTATAATATACAATCCTGCATATAGTTATGACAATAATCACCTAGTGAGTCACATGTTGTTATTCTAGCTGTACTTTGCTTTCAAGTTGTACTTGATTCTTAGTACACAAGCCTAGGTTAATTTGTTTATTGGCACTTCAAGCTGTGCCTGGTCATGAAAAATTGGAATTTCAAGATGTACCTTAATGCTGTTTATTGGCACTTCAAGCTGTGCTTGGTTATGGAAACTTGGTACTTCAAGCTGTACTTTAATGTTGTCTATTGGCACTTCTAGCTGTACTTTGCTTTCAAGTTGTACTTGATTCTTAGTACACAAGCCTAGGTTAATGTTATCTATTGGCACTTCATACTGTACCTTCTAGTGGACGCATTGTTACTTCAAGATGTACTTTTACGTCATTCATGCTGCATTACATAGGGAACATGCTAGCTTGGTTAAGGATACTTCTCATGTTATTTGCTCAACATTTCAACCCAAATTTCCACAAATTCTCTTGTAGTTAATAACTGTTCATGCAATACATTTGTTTGTTTATATCTGTGTTTTGTTTCTCACTGGGAATCCATCAATTAAACACCTCTGTTTAGACATGAAGCTTTATATGAATACTAAGACTGATGTATGAATGACTTCCGTTAGAATGTAGGGTACCAGCATGAAAAACTGTGGTGCACGAAACCACCAATTAATACTTTCTTTTTTAAAATGTACATTCTTTGTTAAAATATAGTTTCTTTTCAATATTTCCTTTTCCAAAAAATAGGCTTTCTTTTCGTTAAAGTACACTTTCATCTTCTAGAAGTATACATTCTCTTTTGAAAGGCAATTTCATTTTTAAGTTCATACTTTACATTAAAATTCACTTTCTCTTATAAAATACTGTCTTAAAAAAAAAATCATTACACATAATTACCATAATGTCTTGATTATTGAAAAGTATCATTTAGTAACCATGAGGATGAGCTCAAAAAAGTACAATCTGAGGACCCAATTGTTCTTTAAGTACTCATTTTATACATATTTTACCCACATTTTTATTTAAAAAAATGGCTTCTTCTCAAGATGTTCAATTTGCTTCCACTTTGATCCTATTGACGCAAGGCTTTTTACTTGTTCTTCATCAATCTTTTTTCGTAGGTCATCCTCTAGCACCGTCCGCCATATTTATTTATCTTGAATTCCCGGTTTTGGTTTAGTTTTGAGAAGTAGTGGGGGGAGTGCAGTTCTTAACTTTTTGTTGATCAAGCCAAACATTTATTAATAGTATTTTTTAAAAAGGAAAGTATTTTCTATGTACCTGAAAAATATAGGTCTAAGTGAGAGAAATGTCTATTATTATATAAAAGAAATAATAAAAAGTCTTCAAAAACAAAAGAAATAATTAAATTAATTAACTAAGATATGTAACAAAATGGCAATAAAAATTTAAATAACATTACCATGAATAAAGCAAAGAAACAACAGAGTACATGTTTAGAAATAATTAAAGAAATAATTAAAGTTATTAACTAAAGATCAAATAATTATAACACATTTGACAAAAGGAATAAAACAAAGCACATTGAATTGATGTAAAATATGTAACAAAATGGCAATAAAAATTTAAATAACATTACCATGAAAAAAGCTAACATGCTTACAAGTTATACAGTAAAGAATGCATATGCATGAAGTGGCACTGTCCTCTGAAAAAAACTAATTTAGATGTTTTAGAAATCATCATGCTAGAACAGGACTTGCAATGTCTTTGCTTGGTTAACACAAAGTTAAATAGGAACAAAGATGGGTGTAAAGTATTTCTTACTTCTCAGAAATTTAACCATACACATCATAAACAGTGATGTAGACTATATTATGTCAAGTATGCAACAAAATAACAAAAATGTATTAAATATATTAAATTCTTTACCTTCAATATGCAATGTGAATGTTGCTTTACAAATATTGAACAAGCTACAGTAGTTGAAATGTCATCCAATTATTTAACAGGAAACTATTATTTCTTCTGGTATACAGTCTAAAATGATGAAACATAAAAAACTTTAAGAAGTTATATCAGACAAAACACTTGCATCGTGAATAACAAATGTTTGCCATTAGGTAAAATATTTAATATTAACAATGTAAGGAAAAGGATAAAAAGTGTGTGTACATAGTATAGTATCTTCTTATACTAATACTAAATCTTGCTTTTTTCTTACCAAACTTTGAAAGAAAGAACTTCAGGAAAATTTTCTCGGGAAGTTCGTCAATGGATGTTTATTTTTTCTGTATTAGTATAGGGGGAATCTCCCATTAGGGGAATCTTAAGCACCATCTTATGGGTTTTTATTACTTCGTGGACTGTTGTGCCTTAAGGAAGACATCATAAAGCCGCCTGGAGGAGAACGCAATGCAATGTTTTTTGTGTTCGAAAGTTCATCAAATTTTCTCAACGTTCATTTCTTAATGAGAATGAAGACGCTGTGTGTAACATTTATTTTTGTTTTTAATATTTTTTTATTCAATGCTTTAAGTCCAGTAATAAAGAATAACAACATTGATCGGTAACTATCAGTAACTATTCTATCCAACGAGATAGTCGATGTAGACCTGTTATGTGTTCGTGTTATCAGTTCATCTTTTTCTATTTTTTAATGTGTTTGAATGTAGCTTTTTCGTATCAGTTAGTTTTGACTACTATGCCGAAATGTGCAGCTAGCAGTTTATTTGGTATTTCATTGTAGTATGTGGATTGTTATTATTAAGGTACTAGTGTAGCGTGTAAAAACATTTTACAGTTTTTCTCCATAAATTGTTTTTACACGCAATACTGCAATGATAAGTCTGTGTATTTACAAAAATTGTTGTGTTTCTCCATGTTGGAATTATATCATATTTAACACACAATTGTTGTATAAATATTTTGGATCGATCATTCAAAGAATGCTATTAATCCCTACTTTCCAGTACTATCTGGCCTATTTAGAGATTTCTAAAGTTGTACAGTTAAACTAAAAGCTAAAATTCCAATGTTCAGAGATTTAGAAAAGAGACAATACAACGTATACTCCTACCTAGCCAATGGATACTCCTACCTAACCACGATAAACTTCTGATATATAAGAAAATACCTTCAAATTTCCCTATTAACTAAAGCTAACAAAAACAATACCTTCTCAGACGTTTTTATCTTTCAAATCTTTATTCTGCTATGAATTGTGGAAATTTCAAAACCCAAAACTCCACTTGTTCATCATGATACAAAAAACATGTATATATGTATAAAACCATGATTTACACATTCTCTTCTTGTATTACATTCATCTATACTATTCAATTTTCTAATCTAAAAAAAAAAGATATCGATCAAACACTATCAAAACAATATAATAATGATCTTGCTATCTTCGTTTCCCTAATAGCGAACCTTAATAATAACAATCCACATACTACAATGAAATACCAAATAAACTGAAGGCTACACATTTCGGTATAGTAGTCAAAAACTAACTGATACGAAAAAGCTACTTCAAACACATTAAAAAAAATAGAAATCGGTAGAAAATGATAAACTGATAACACATAACAGGTCTACATCGACTATCTCGTCGGATAGAATAGTTACTGATACTTATCAATGTGGTTATTCTTTATTACTGAACTTAAAGCGTTGAATAAAAAAATTAAAACAAAAACAAAAAATTATACACACAGCGTCTTCATTCTCAATAAGAAATGAACGTTGAGAAAATTTGATGAACTTTCGAACGCAAAAAACATTGCATTGCGTTCTCCTCTGGGTGGCTTTATGATGTCTTCCTTTAGGCACAACAATCCACGAAGTCATAAAAACCCGTAAGATGGAGCTTGAGATTCTCCTAATGGGAGATTCTCCCTATACTAATACGGAAAAAATAAACATCCATTGACGAACTTCCCGAGAAATTTTACCTAACGTTCTTTCTTTAAAAGTTAGGTAAGAAAAAAGCAAGATTTAGTATTAGTATAAGAAGATTAGGGAAACAAAGGTAGGAAGATCATTATTATATTGTTTTGATAGGGTTTGGTTGATATCTTTTTGTTTTAGATAAGAAAATTGAATAGTATAGATGAATGTTAAAATCTTGGTTATATACATATATACATGGTTTTTGTATCATGATGCACAAGTGGAGTTTTGGGTTTTGACATTTCCACAATTCATAGCAGAATAAAGATTTGAAAAATAAAAACGTCTCAGTTTTTGTTAGACTTAGTTAATAGGGAAACAAATGCATACTCCTACCTAATCACGATAAAACTTCTGATATATAAGGAAATACCTTCAAATTTCCCTATTAACTAAAGCTAACAAAAACAATACCTTCTCAGACGTTTTTATCTTTCAATTCTTTATTCTGCTATGAATTGTGGAAATGTCCAAACCCAAAACTCCACTTGTGCATCATGATACAAAAAACATTTTTTAGTTAGGTAAGATAAAAGCAAGATTGCGTATTAGTATAAGAAGATATATATTATATACTCTCTTACATGTAATGGTCTTAGTTCAAATGACCATGATCGCTTACTAAATTCACCTTCCTCAGAAAAATGGTTTTGCACTAAATGTATTGCATCATATAATCTACCATTTGGTCAAACTGTTCCTCCGCTGATATTTAACGAGAATCTGACCACTATTGAAATAAAATATTTTTTAGACAAACTGAATTCTCTGGAGGTTGAAGTGATCCCTAAGACCTTGAGTGGAATCAATTGTAAATATTACGATCCAACTGATTTCAATAATCTTGCTCTTGATTCTTCTAATCAGCTCTTCTCACTGTTTCATCTTAATATTACATCTTTGTCTAAGCACTTTGATGAACTTTGGACATTAATGGAACTGCTTGAGCATAGTTTCAGTATCATTGGCATCACTGAAACAGGATTCCAAAATAGTAACCTTCATGTTAATTGTAGCCTCCCTGGTTATAACTTTGTACATACTCCAGCAAAAGGTGTAAAAGGTGGTGCTCTACTTTATGTCTCAAGTGGTTTTGCATTTCTCTGAACGACTGGACCTTGATAGCCTGGCATATAAAGATGGTCACCTTGAATGTAAATTCATTGAAATTATTCACCCTAATGATAAAAATGTTATTGTTGGATGCGTTTACAGGCATCCTACCATGCCTTGATTGAGGGAAATTACGTCACAGTCTTATAACATATTCTACTGTACTTACCGTCAGAAGAATATCGCAAACAAAGAAACATCATCACCTGCTCTGACTGTTTACCTTTTTTTACCTAAAATGACTTTTTAATGTATTATTGTTACATGCAGGATGCATTACCGTCGCATACTTGCGGTATACTAGTTATAACGAACCTCCCTGTACATATGCGGAAAATCGAAAGTGATCGAAACAGAAAGCAAAGCGAAGCGAAAGAGGTGACAACATGTGACGGCGCACAGAGAACCTAGAATCCATCTTTTCATGGTGTAGAAAACAACTAATTCTTGTAAGTCTTTACATACATTTTCGTTAGATATCGAATAATTATTTTTAAGAAGTTAAAGTGTTTTTAAGAACATTCAAACTTTTTTCAGCCATTTTTTCCGATGTACCGACCACCAGAAAGAGCCAAATTACACAAACAGTTGAGGACATTCTTCAATTCTGAGTGTCTTAATAATGCTAAATAACTTGAAATTGACGTCGGGCAGATATTAAAAAATGTGAAGATTAGTTCATATACGAATGACTATATATATATTCTTTGTGGAAAAACAATCATAGTGTGACATTTGCCATATAACTAGATGTGGACGTTTCACTGCTTTAAGAATTGACAAACTTTTGAAAACAAATATTTATGATCCATCTCCTTGTTTAGTTAAGAAAATTTGTAAAGAGTCATATCCTTGTAAAAGATCTGTTCCATCATTAAAGTGGGGAATCGATAACGAAAGTGTCGCTCCAAAGGAGTATGAACTTTAAAAAGCCAGAGATCACAAGGACTTCAAAATTGAAGAATGTAGTATTAAATTGCACATTGATTGGTCATACATTGGCGTTTCTCCAGATGGTATATTTTCATGCCAATGCCATAATGACAAAAGCCTCATTGAAATTAAATCGATGTTAGAGGAACAAACAAATTTCCTGGATGAAAATCTTCATTTGAAAAGGTCGCATAAGTACTATTCACAAGTTCAGTTTCAGATGTTTGTATTTGACTTCTAGATGTGTGATTTGACTCCTAAGTGGTCTTAAGTTACAATGGTGAATCAAGATGACGATTCTATTAATGCATCTTTACCGGCCATTGATTTTATATACAAGCATTCCATTTTACCTGAACTAATCACTCATCAATTAGAAAATGGAAGTGATTACAATTCCTCAGTTCAGCGAACAAAATATATTTGAATATGTGGGAAAGAGTATAAGCCTGATGATGGGCAAGTATGGATAGGCTGTGATTCCACATCAAGAATGTTGTGTTAAATTGAAACGTATACCAAAAAAGGAGTGGTGCTGTCCTTCCTGCAAAAGGATCAAGTCGCAAAAAAGGAAGTTGGGTTGATATGTATTTGTAGCTAATATGTTTTTATTTGTAGATGTTGCTTTTGTGTTTTCTCATTATGATAAAGAAGAAAAATGATGATTTAAATTTAATCTTCATTGATCTTGTTAAACCAGGCTAGATTAGAATCTGCACAACTTGTCTATTTTAAATTTTTTATACGTTTTTAAATTAGTTTTTTAAGATTTTTTTTTTAGCACACAGGACACATGTTAGTAGCAGTATAACTTTGAACTGAAATGTATATATCCTGTTTAAATATTCATGAATAATAATAATAATAATAATAATAATAATAATAATTCATAATTCCCCAAGTTTGGACCTTACATGAAAACTTTTGACATGAACAAGATCACACAAAACGTAGGGTCAAGTGAAAACACATGATTAATGATTATAATTTTTTTTGCATCTGGTTTTTATACTATATATATATAAGGTACTCCTAATATAGAGAAAATGGGCTCCATATGAACCAGGTTTTGTGATTATTAGCCAGGCCCTGACAAGGAAAATAATTGGAAAGAAACATTGCTAAGTGTCACCAAAACACGAAATAAAAAGGAGGAGGACATCCCCATGAAGTCAAATTTTATAGAATACCAGTTATCCCCCTTAACCAACAAATACCAATCACAGTCTGAAGGCATGTAGAGATAAGGTTGGACATTAAACAAACCCAGCCTATTTCACTAATTGAGGCAACAGTATTGTCGAAAGAGGGTGTGACACAAAATAACAATCTTGACTACTTTAAACATTACCCTAGTTCATACTAAAATCCATCGCAAACAGGGGAAAGAAAAAACAACTCAAAATTACTATCACTTCCCATCGCTTATAAAAGGTGTGATAAACAAGAACAACAACAAAGCGTACTGGACAAGAGAGGCATATAACAAGGTTATAGGTTAAAAAAAAACAAGTACAAAGTTGATAATGATCGAAACAACATAACAAAATGGCAGATGATGGTCACCTCCCAATTAACATTATTGCTTCCTGAGATATTTGCCCTTAAATGTTGCGTTCTACTTAGGGGTTCAAATACCTTGTAATGTTTGCTTGGAAAGGTCTTAACAATTTTTTAGAGTTGTTATTAGAACAAATAACATGTTTTGAGTTTGTTTTTTCTTAGGCAGCATATGACATTGTAAAATGGTGAAGGAGCAATTTAGAGAAGCTGCTCTTGGTAAGAAGATGTAAGTATTGTTGGTAATACTACTGTTATAAAAAAGCATAAAATGTAATTATTTTATTTCTACCTATGAATTTACATAAACTGTAGAGTATGTGATTATCTTTAACTGGTGGTCTAGCGGTAGAGTGCTTGCTGAAGAGGCTATCATGGGTAAACAATGACAAATAATAATGATTAATAAAGATTTATCAGAGAATTGAAAAAAAGGATTTCTTTCCGACATTTCTTTTCCTCTATATCTTAGGTCTCTGTTTTTTACATAAATGTTTTCCATTTTGTTCAGAGGAAGTATTAATTTTGGAGTGTTTTCTGCAAAGCAAATCCAACAATTATCCACTGTTCAATGTGTGGCCAAGTCATTATATGCACAAGATACTTCGAGGACACCTGTTACCTATGGTGTTCTTGATAAAAGATTGGTAAGATTTTCATCCATTTGCAAAGTTGTTTTGAGCATTTGACATACTTAAACTTTATTTGATTAAAATATTCAACTTGTGTCACCAGTAAGTAATGATCTTTTTAGGGAATCAGTGGGAAAGATAAGGTTTGCGACACATGTGGAAAAAATTTAGTGGAATGTGTCGGCCATTTTGGGTATATTGACTTGGAGCTTCCAGTATTTCATGTCGGATATTTTCGTCTTACTATTTCCATATTGCAACAGATTTGTAAGGTAAATCTCATCGCTTTTTACGTGGAAACTTCCAGAACCTACTTACTTGGACTTTATAGTGTTATCTTCATGAAAGAAATGTATTTGTTTGTTTTTTTGTAGACATGTAGTCGGGTGCTTTTGCTAGAGGATCTGAGACAATCGTTTATACGTTCACTACGCAAAGTTGGTTTGACCACACTACAACGAAAAAACATCCATAAGAAACTTCTTGAACGCTGCAAAAAAACATATGTGTGTCCATATTGCAATGTTAAAAACGGTAACTATATTGGAATCACTCAAATTTTTCCTTTTTGGATCTTTATCGGCAGACAAAGTGATAAACTGCTGTCTACTGGTAAAAGTGTCTTCCCCTTAATAGAGATTTCTCTGAAGGCTTGCAATTTGCTAATTATTTGATCAAGAAGGTTTCAATGTTGATTGAACATAGTAGTTTCAACCTGAAAGAACATGGAATCATTTTATTCCAAAATTTTGACGGAAGTTTTTATTGAAAGAAAATTTGAAGTCAAATTTATCCTAGCATTAACATTTTTTAAATATGTTTCAGGTTCTGTTAAAAAGTTAGCTATGATGAAAATTATCCATGAGAAATACAAATCGACCAGGAAGCAGGTGGATCCGGTTGTAACTGACTTCAAAAATTCATTTCAAGAAGCCACAGAAACCAATAAGGAACTCAGTAGTCTTCTTGGAAAAACACAAGAATTGTTGAATCCCTTAAAAGTTTTGCAGCTGTTCGAAAATATACTGGATGAGGTTAGCTTAATTAATGTTTAAGTGGCTTAGATGGTTGAGTGACGGATGATCAAGCAAAGTAGATATAATAAGGGACAGGCTAAAACACTTTTTTATTATAGGAACTTCTAATAATCTCAATGACTATGTTTCACAGAATTTTGGCTCTAAATTAAAGCTTTAAGAACTCGAATTGTTTTCAATATTGTATAATATACTTGATTGTTTGTAATGTTCACAACCTCATACTGACTTGTACACAGTAAGGGAAAGCAGGGTCGTTTTCAGGGGAATCTTTCAAGAAAGCATATTGACTTTTCCGGAAGAACCGTTATCTCTCCTGATTCAAATTTACGAATTGGATTCAGGTGGCTGTGCCTATTCATGTTGCTAAGATTTTGACTTATCCCGAGCGAGTTACAAAGGAAAATCTAAAAGTGATGTGACAGCTTCTTATCAATGTTATTGCTTTTACTCATTACACAGGCCTTTCCCAATAGGAATGTGTACTACTTGGAATGCTTCCTAAGAATGGTCGTCCTGAAGATTTAATTGTAACAAGAATATCAGTCCCTCCAGCCTGTATTCGGCCATCTGTGTTATCGGAACTTCAGTCTGGTAGTAATGAAGATGATGTTACAATGAAGTTGACTGAGATTATATTCTTAAATGATGTGATTCGTAAACATCGTTCAACTGGTGCTAAAGTTCAAATCATTATGGAAGACTGGGACTTTCTCCAACTTCAATGTGCCCTGTATATCAACAGTGAAATGTCAGGTATACCTCTGAACATGCAACCCAAAAAACCTACTCGAGGTTTTGTGCAAAGACTGAAGGGAAAGCAGGGTCGTTTTCGGGGGAATCTTTCAGGAAAACGTGTTGACTTTTCCGGAAGAACCGTTATCTCTCCTGATCCAAATTTACGAATTGATCAGGTGGCCGTGCCTATTCATGTTGCTAAGATTTTGACTTATCCCGAGCGAGTTACAAAGGAAAATATAAAAGTGATGCGGCAGCTTGTAATAAATGGTCCTGATAAACATCCAGGGGCTAATTTTGTGGAGACCAAAACTACAGGTAAGCTTGTTGATGAAGATCTGTTATTTTTATGTTGCAATCAAACCTTGTTATCAAGAACTGAAATGGTATTTCATAATGGAAAAAAGAAGTAAACAATATTGAGATGTATCTCTTTTATTTTAATTTTTTTCCCTAAATCTCTGTCGACTGTCGAAATTATTTTTTTGGACACCATGAATATTAGAATGCATTTAAGATCATGTTTGTGACTGTTTTTCATTGATGTTTTTGTTGTTAATCTTTCTTTCGTTAATTCATTTAGGAATGAAACGTTTTTTGAAGTATGGTAATCGTAACGTTGTTGCGAATCAGCTAAAGCATGGTGATATAGTGGAGAGACATTTACTTGACAATGATATTGTTTTGTTTAATCGTCAGCCATCTCTACACAAGCTCAGTATAATGGCTCATTATGTAAGATTTAATTGTCATTAACTTGCACTAGGCGAAATAGCTCATCTTACAGTATTCCAATTGTAACTTAATAATTCTTCTTCTCTTTGTAAGTATATCTATTATTCTTTGCTATTATGTGTTTCCTTCATGTCAGGCTACTGTTCGACCGCACCGTACATTTCGATTCAATGAATGTGTTTGTACTCCTTATAATGCTGATTTTGATGGTGATGAGATGAACTTGCATTTACCACAAACAGAAGAAGCAAAAGCGGAGGCGTTAACATTAATGGGTGTCAAATCAAATCTTATTACACCTAAAAATGGTAAAGTTGTTTTGTTTTACATTCAAAAAGTTGATAGCCTTTTTGAGAGCGCTGTTCTTGAATTGTGATAGGTTTTTCTGTACACCAAAAACAGATAAACGAATGATATTCATTGAAAAATTGTGTACCTTTAGGTGAACCAATTATTGCTGCGACGCAAGATTTCATTACTGGTGGATACTTGGCCACACAGAAAGACCAGTTCTTTAACAGAGCACAATTTTGTCAAATCACCTCTATGATTCTTGCAGGAAAGGATATCTGTATGAAAATTGATCTCCCTCCTCCTGCCATTATAAAGGTGGGGTAATGGTTTCGAGAATTTCACTAATTTATTCATGAATATCTGCATTATTCCATCAGATCATCAGAGTGATTCTCTGTTATGAACCAAGATAAAAAATGGTGTCAAGCTTCAATCAAACATCAATCCCTTTATTTTCCCAGAGGAAACTTTTTCATCTACTGGTATTCTAGTGTGGAAATTTGCATGTATCTAATTTTCCAAGAACAGTGAGTTAATAGATGCACCTATCTCTATTCAGCCTATTGCTTTGTGGACTGGAAAGCAAGTGATTAGCGTTATGCTGCGACCAAATAAAAAATCTCCTGTCAAGATGAATTTGCGAACAAAAGGAAAATCATATACCGATAATGAAGAGCTGTGTATAAACGATTCTTGTAAGTAAGCAATCGGTGATAATGGGTGTTTGTTATTTTAATCTGGCAGCCTTCTGAATTCAGGTCAGCATTTATGACGGCAAAAAATTGGCGTTGTATTTATCTTTCTTGTCAGTAACTACGATGGCAATTGCCTATTGCCTCTTAATTAAAAAGGCTGTGTCTATGTAAACAACATGAGTGTCATGGAAATTATTTTCATTGTAAAATCTTTTAAAAACAGTTTTACAATTGAAAAATACATTGCGCACCTATGTGCACCTAAACATCATGAAAGGCATGTTTACTCGCTTTCTCGCATGTTAGTTTGATTTTGATTTAATGAGTGTCTGAACTAATTTCATGTTAAAACTTAATTTGGGTCTACTATTTGAACTATCCTGTTTTTAGATATTGTTGTACATAACAGTGAACTGCTAGCTGGTGCCTTGGATAAAAGTGTTATAGGATCTGGTTCCAAGAGCAGTATATTCTATATACTTCTCCGAGATTTTGGAGAACAGGTTTGTGGAAATTCTTTACTTATTACATGCCATATATATTTAAGAAGTTTCCATTTTGTTTCATTTGTTTCTTATAGGCTGCTGCAGATAGCATGTGGAGGTTAGCACGAATCACTCCATGGTTTCTCAGTGAGTACACAAAATGCTTGAACTTATAATGGTTTAGTTTTTGAAATCGAATAGTGGAGATTAAAACAATGCGAATGTGTGGAAAATTCATATCAGAATTATATATTATAAAAATATCCTATAGTGGGGTACATTAATTGATTGATTGATTTTATTTTCACGACAAATTGAATTGTGAAAACAAAAAGAAATCGATGTTTTTATACTATTCTATTTGTAGAAAAATATAAAACTTGGTTGAATAAAGCATTCAGTGGTAATTGCACTGTAAAAATTTTATTTTGTGTCTTAATTTTGAACTATGTACTCAATGATAGGCAATCGTGGATTTTCAATTGGTATTGGAGATGTCACACCGGGAAAAGGACTGATAAAAGCAAAGGAAGCTTTACTGAAAGAGGGGTTTGGTTTAGTATAGTGATTTTACGTTTGTTTAATCTTACAGCTCCAGCATTTGTTAAGGTTAATTTTTGGCATGTTTAGCTATTCCAAATGTGATAAGTTTATTGAAGATTATTCAAATGGTATGCTGCAAACTCAACCAGGATGTTCAGCTGAGGAAACCTTAGAGGTATTTTTGTTTCCATCATCGGTTCTGCTGAAGAAAGTTTTTATAGCTTTTGTCCGTTTAGACACTAAAAGTCTCTGGTGATCTTTTAGGCCATCATATTGCGGGAACTATCAGTTATTCGAGAGCATTGTGGAAAAGCTTGTTGGCAAGAACTCCATCGGAGCAACAGTCCTTTGACCATGGCTGTGTGTGGTTCAAAAGGTTAGGTATTATTTTCTGCAAGTTTGAATCAATATGAGGAAGACTCATAAGAAATCAAGAAGTTGCATATTAAGGAGTAAAGAGTAATAGTTCTTCTTTGGTCTTACTATCATAGCTAAGTTATCTATTGTTTTAAATTCCTGTTACGTACTTTACCAACTGAGCTATCCAAATTATAATGATGTGTTGTTGCAGGGTATGTCGTTTTACTTTCATATTTTTTCAGGTTCTTTTATTAATATTTCACAAATGATTGCATGTGTTGGACAGCAAGCCATTTCTGGTCACCGCACTCCTGATGGTTTTGAAGGTCGCTCTTTACCACATTTCGAGAAGCATTGTAAGTTATTTTACAAGGTTTATTTATGGGTTCATGTCCGTCCAAATTTGCACTAAACTGTTTTTTGTATATTCAGCCAAAGTCCCTGCTGCTAAAGGATTCGTGGCTAACAGTTTCTTCTCTGGAATCACCCCTACAGAATTTTTCTTTCACACTATGGCCGGTCGTGAAGGACTTGTAGATACAGCCGTAAAAACTGCTGAAACTGGTTACATGCAAAGACGATTGGTCAAAGTGAGTATGGCCCTATTCCAGATCTTGTCATTCCTAATCTTGTCATTCCAGATCTTGTCACCATGTTGTGTAAAATAAACTTGTCTTAAAATGTGCTTCTCTTTCCAGTCCCTCGAGGATTTATCACTACAGTACGATTACACAGTCGATCTTCAATGGGAGACATTGTCCAATTCATCTATGGTGAAGATGGCTTAGATCCAGCTTGTATGGAAGGGAAAGACAAACCGATCGACGTTGATCGGATATTTCGTCATTGTAAGGTAGTCAGCTTTTGTTGGAACCATTCTTCTGGTCAGAAAGTCATGTGACTAGACATTTAGCCAATGTATTTGCCGTATTTTTGAGAGATAAATAAACACCAAAGTCAAACATTGTAGCACATTTTTCTATCCAACTGTTCTGAAAACATTCAGGTGAGTGTTCTGTTTTCCCTCAAATGTGATGTCAACCTGACCGGAAGAATCATTAAGTAATGTGTCCAAGTAAATAATAGACTGTGTTATTCATTTTATAGCCCAAATCCCTCTGTTATCTGCTCATTCTAAATTCCACGTGGACTTGCCTTGATCTCATGATTGATATTATACAAGAATTAAGAATTGTTGATAACTCTCTGTCCCATTCTTCTGTTATGCTTTATAAATTGTCCGATAATAAAGAGAATACTACTACTTTGTAGTGTTTGAATCCTTACACAAAAGATGTATCATTGGACGGTGACGAAATAATTACTGTGTCTGAAGAAATTATTGCCAAGTCAGAAGAGATAAAACAGTGTGGTGATCTATTGCTGGATGAGTTGAGGTCTCTCTGCTTTTCCATTTCTGACTGTCTTGTTTTATTTTTATAGTTTGGTGTAGTGTTCCCTTATAATGTTGCAAAATAATGTGTTTTCTTTTGTTCAACAGGAGGTTTTTTAAAGCGTTATCAGAAAAAACGAAAATGGCTTATGAGCAAATGAAAGTGTAAGTGATGAGGGAATTTTTACTTTTTTTTATAATTTCAGCAAATCTGTTTATCAAGTTACTGTTGTTTTTATAATGTTCAATAAAAGTTTATAATATATTCAATAAGATCCTTTAAGATCGACTTTTGTAACTTAATTTTTTGCGTGATAAAAGCGACTTAAGATATACAAGGTGTTTATTTCAATCAAAGAATTTGGTCAAGGTTAGGTCAGCTCACCGTCAGAGAAGATTGTAAAATCTCCGAATAATGATTGTGAGGGATTTCAGCCCTATAGTATATACATTTTTAACCTTCAAATGAATTTTCTAATTTCTTTGCAGCCAACAAGTGTCTTCTATTAAAGGTTAGTTGATTTCATGATTTTCGTACTCAAGCCAAAAAATTAACAGTATCTACATCATCATTCCATGATTCTTCTGAGAACATCTAAAGCTTTGCTGTTATTAGATCAGCGATATTACGTCTAGCTTTTACTGTATTTATTGGTCATTTTCCCTTTTCAGTTATCTCTTCAATACATCGTACAACTACCACAATGCATAAGACACTAAAAATGTCTCAACGGAATAATGAAAGGTTTCCATGAACAAAACTGATATCTTAACTTACATTTAGAGACAAACAAACTCCAAAAGGAGTATGTGTTGTATTGTGGTAGTTGAATAATGCATTAAAGACATAACTGAATAAGGCGAACGTACAATTGGAAAAAAGTCTTTTTAGTCATGTCACCTGTTGTGATTTTCTGCCTGATATATCATATCGTTTGTTTTGAGACTTTTTTATATAGATGCATTACTGTTATAAAAGTTAAGAATCCTTTTATTAACTTTTACTGGCGACTTTCAACTCAACTATACTGTTCAATAGGCTATCAATCCATCATCGAAGCTTCTTTTTTTTATAAGCTACCTTTTTCGTCCAATCACATTGTTTGCCGTTTTTTGTTGCAGTTTTCGATCCATCCATTCACGTGACAAAACAACACCTTGAAGAAACGACGGATATTTGTATACATAAATATTTACGTGCTAAGTGTGAACCAGGTACAGCAGTAGGTGCGTTGTGTGCACAGAGTATTGGAGAACCTGGCACACAAATGACCTTGAAAACATTTCACTTTGCTGGCGTTGCTACAATGAGTATCTTTTTCTTTCAGTTTTGTATTTGCCATTTCTTCTATCATTGTGTCTAAATCTGTTGGAAAGACCTGTAAAATGCTCTTGATTGGTTTTCCCAAGTAGGTGTTAATGACAAACACGTGATGTCTAATCCGAGTCCGTAATGGGCAATAATTCGAAACTTTTCATAATATCGCTTGTAATTTGTCATGTTGATTACCAATTTTGGTTTTGTCATTGTACAATAAATGTTCGGAATCAGACGAGTTTCTTTAACTAACATGTCAGACATCACGCTGGGTGTACCTCGTATAAAAGAAATCATTAACGCGTCCAAATCGATTAGTACACCGATAGTATCGGCACCGTTAGAAAACGACCAAGATATAGAGTACGCACGACGAGTGAAAGGTCGGGTGGAGAAAACGACTCTTGGTGAGGTAAGTCAAAGAGGAAAAATACAGTTTTGTGTTTGTTTGTTTGTTTGTTTGCTTGTTTATTTATTTGTTTGTTTGTTTTGTTTGTTTTTGTTTGCTGTTGTATTTTACAAGGTGAAGCCATGGAACTAGACGGAACACGCAAATATATTTTCAGTTCTCGTATAAAATTCGCTGTGTTTTCATGTAACTTTTATATTTTATATTTCTATTCGCGTTTTTTATTTTTAGGTTTGTGAGTATATTGAAGAAGTTTTCACACCAGACGCGTGTTATATACTCATTAAAATCGATGTTAATAGAATTCGATTACTGAAAGTAATAATTTTTTTTCTTATGCTCTTACGATGCTTATAACATTATGTCTTCTTAAGTAATACGAGGGCGTTTTTATTTTAGCTGGAAGTCGACGCCACTTCCATCAAATACGCCTTATGCGTAGCACCTAAATTGAAGATTAAGCCTCAGGTGGAGATCACTTATTACTTTTTTCCGATGAAAAACTTTTACTTTTTGCGTATATGTTGAGGAAAAAAATCGTCGTAAAATATCATATAACTCGTTGTTCTTCTTCCTTGACAGCATGTATCAATGCATGGAAAGTCTTTGCTGACTGTTCATCCACAGGAAACCAGCAAAAGCTCCATGTATTACGTCATGCAGATGCTAAAAGGGGCGCTCCCAGCCGTTCTTATAAAGGTAATGCGTTGGCTCGTTACTCGTTACTCGAATATGTGCTCCTTCAAGGTGTTTAAAAATAAACATTAACTAAGATAAGCAAAATGATTATACTGTTTTGTTGTGCTAAAGTTGTTTCAAACTTTCTCTCTTATTTGATTGTCATTTCTCGATCTAAAAAGTTCGAACTAAAAAGTTCTAAAAATAATCTAGTTTCATCTCGGTCAAAGCTCTCTACGATTTATTTTTGTTATCTCGAAACAACTCTACGATAGAGAGTGTTTACAGTTTCGTACGGTAGCTTTCCCATGAAATGTGAAGTGCCGATGGGCTCTGTTCTTGTTAATAAGAGAACAAGAATCATCCAAAGATATAAATTACATAAACTCTATGAAGCATGGAAACAATTTTCTATCATTTCAAGCAGGGTCAGATGATAATTTGAGTTCATTTTCTAGTCAGTGTTTTCCCCCAAGCAATATTCCAGTTACGTCTAGTTTGATCTTATATACATGATTTTTTTTCTCTAGGGTTTCCCTACAGTCAGTCGTGCTATAATTCACGTGGATGAAGAGAAAAAAGGCGGCAAGGAACGCTACAAGTTGTTAGTTGAAGGGGATGATTTACGAGCTGTCATGGCAACCAGGGGTAACAACAAAATCATCATGTGTCTGATTATGGATTATGATTATGTCTTTGTTTTTTTTATCATTATGAGCATGATTTTTTTTCGATGTAGGTGTGAAAGGAGCCGGTTGTACATCAAATAACACGATTGAAGTTGAAAAGACACTCGGTATTGAAGCAGCAAGGTATGTTTATGTCCTGTTTATACTACATGGGTTAGTTCCACGAGAAAGGAGTTACTATGTTACTTAAAATAAATCTCCCTTGCATATCGTTATGCCATGATCCTTCACAAAATATATTAGTTCACTCATTAAACATAACTTCTATCTTTCTCTAGCCACTTCATTTATTAACAAGAGCTTTATGGCAAGAACACTGTCCTCGCAACTTTATCAAATCTCGATAGAAAAAACTAGAGGTTATCGCAACATGTCGGGAAACGACTTTTTTACGGGTTTTTTAAGGGGGGAAAACAACAAAACTCTAAAGCTTAGATAAAAAGGAACTCCTTCCAGGCTCAAACAAGAGGTTAGGTTTTTTAACACCATAAAAAAACTTCAATCAAAGGAACAAGCATATATTTAACAATTGTGTTGTACAATAATAAAAGTAAGTAAAATCCAATCGAGGTTTAATAACCGTAGTGGACATAATTACAATAACCATAGTGGACATAATCACATAAATTAAGAAAAACAATATGTAGTATATGAAAATATTTAAATGAAAATGATACCAGAGGAACCACTTAAAAACATAAAAACTCTGTTTCAGTTACATGTCAATACCGTAAATCCTTTAATAAACGCCTGGGGCGTTTATTTAATTTTCCGAGATTTTAGAGGGCGTTCATAGAGGAAGGCGTTAAAAAGAGGGAGATGTTAATAAAAAACTGAGGATTTTCATTTTAAACTATTATTTTGTTCGTCTGAAATGATGTCATAAATTTTTGTTTGTCTTTTTATCAAGTAAGTATTTGGCAGTAAATCTTTAAAACGTTTTTCCAACTGCAACAGAGGAATGGGGTTTATTATTTCAAAACAATATAAGAGTGAGGCGTTTATTATAAGATTTGCGGTACTTTTTCAATACGTTTATATTAAACGGCCCCTTCAGAAGAGGGTATTTCTACTAAACGCCCCCTTTAACGTAGAGGCGTTAAAAGAAGGGGGTGGTAATTAGAGGAATTATGGTAAAGATGTAGTTTTACAGTAAGCCTTTTGTTAGCATGTCATTGCCAACAATTTCATAACAATACTCTGATTGTTGGGAGTAGATATTTCAAATTCAGTCTCTGAGAAATCAGTTTAACAACATAAGGAATAGTGACGTAAACTTATTCCATCTTCCAACGTATACATCTATAGAAATTGATTAGATTGGCTTTCCAGCACATCACAAGAGTGATATAGTATTGTATAGTATTGAATGAATGTTACGTTTTCCAGATCCTGGTAGTGTCTGTTAAATATATACAATACAAAACAATATGTTATAATCAATAATATCGTAAAACCATAATAATAGTGCTAAAAGTGAATGTTAATTTAAATAATTTTCTAATTCTGATTCAATTAATAGTTTATGTAAGACTTATTTATATTTATCACTAATTTCTCATTAAACTTTTTCATCGTTAAATTTATAACTAATAATGATTAAATAAAAACAAGTAGGTATATTAAGAAAATGTATTTAGAAATTTAGCTTTTCGGTTAAAACCATTTTCAAGTGCATATAAATTTTTTTTAGTAATTAGTAATTAATAGAACAAAATTAATGATAAAATCTGTTGTTCTTCTATCCATTTCATCGCCAATATTTATCACAAATTGCTACTGGTATCGATTTTTCCTGAAACCCACATTATATCCTTTTCTTCCAAACTAGCAGCCTTTTTAATCAAGTTTATATATATACGTCAAGTCAGAAACAAACTCACAAATACAGATGCTTAATAAAATGCAGATGCAAAATGCAAAACACACAGATATAGAAATAAGAAAAACGTCATGACATTGTCGTTAAGACCCCTCAAAGAAGTAATGAACATACATTTGTTTGAAGTTAATAAAACGTTGTAGCTAGGTGTCCGGCAGTTTCTTTTGTTTTCTTAACCTTCTTAAACTTGTTTACTATTTTACTTTTCTTTTAAAGAACGACAAGCCAGTTAAAAACACAAATCTACTCTAGGTTTTTCTGAAAAAAAAGGGATTTCAAACTGCGACGGTTCACGAATTTTAGATAAAATTTTAGATCACCTGTCGGCAAACTTGCACGAACATTAGTCTAGAAAAACAGAAACAATATTTCGAACCGTAGTGTTATTACAGTAAGCTCCCGATAACTCGAAGTCTTGCAGTCCAACTGTTCCCCCTTTTCAGTTCTTTCCGTGTCAAAATGGCTGGGCTCAACCGGGATTTGAACCCGGGGCCTCTCGCACCCAAAGCGAGAATCATACCACTAGACCATTGAGCCGCGTATGCATGATGTTGAAATTAATGTTATAAATTTATTTTTAAAGATTGCTTTTATAGGGTTACCATTATGCACGAAATAACTTATACGATGAAGAGTCATGGAATGAGCATCGACAGCCGACATGTCATGTTGCTGGCGGATTTAATGACCTTCCGGGTATTCAGTTGTCGTTATCTGTCGTTATGTTTTTTTAAATACCTCTCAGATAGTTGAAGGAATGGATCACCAAGGTCTTTGATGAATAAATTAACGAAAATTAATGAAATTTGAGTCTGCCGAAACTTCTTTCTTTCCTAAAACGGTTTGTTTCGTCACTTCCTATGACATATTGGTTCTTATGTAAGATTGGTTGGTTTCAGGGTGAAGTTCTTGGTATAACAAGACATGGGCTGGCCAAGATGAAAGAAAGCGTTCTCATGTTGGCTTCTGTAAGAACATTTGTTATGTTTTATTATATGAAAGAATACGATATTGTTATGACTGCACCAAATTTGATAAGAATATTTAATTTCTGTCAAAGGTTTTAAGAAACTCAATGAGAGTATTAAAACCAGCATTCACTAGGAAAAAAAAGTTGTAGGTTCTTTTGCTATGTTTCTTATGATAAAGTGATCTAATAATTTAGCTTCATATATCTTTTTCAAATATTTCTGTTCAGTTTGAAAGAACGTCTGATCATTTATTCGATGCTTCCTTTTATGGAAAACGTGATGCCATAAATGGTAAGGTATTAAATGTATTCATTTACCTCCAAAGCGTCAACAACAAAAAAATCGAAGGGCTCAACCGGGATTTGAACCCGGGGCCTCTCGCACCCAAAGCGAGAATCATACCACTAGACCATTGAGCCGCTATGCGTAGATGAAGAAGTTGCGTATTTTTTTCGACAATTTTTAACGGTTCATGATTTCGCGCAACTTGATTTTTCATGTTTGGGCAGTTCGTTTTTTCGTCTGTCTCACGGTTCATTGGTTTCACGTTCAGGTGTTATATTTGTGAATTATTTGAGGAAGATTTCCTGAAAGCATTCATCATTGCGTGAATAATTTTTTTCTTTAACTTTTAGGTGTGAGTGAATGTATTATCATGGGGATACCAATGAATCTAGGTACTGGAATGTTCAAATTACTACAAGAATATCCTTTTCAACCATTTTCTTCTATAAAGTTTATATCAGTGAAACGGTTTTACTACCTCATGACGTTGTTGTTGTTGTTGTTGTTGTTATTGTTGTTTTTGTTATTGTTGTTGTTATTGTTGCTTCCTTAACGACTTGTGATTACGCACACCCACGGTATCGAAGTATCGAGACGACCGTTAATCTTCGACACGCCGGAGTTTCATCTGCCCGAAGTTAGGTAGCAGATATGTTGATTGTAGACAACTTTAAAAAAACGACAATGTGAACGTCCAATCTAAAAGAAATTGACGGCTACCGAATAATGGTGTTGTAATAGATGTTCTGTGGAACCATTAGAAATAGAGGTGGACTTTTAAATGAGTTATGAAATGCATAGAATACGCTGTTGGGTTGTTGTTTTCGGCAAACAAATACAATATTTTCGGACGTTTCGTTGTAATTTTTAAAAAAGATCTTTTAAGACCACTTCATAAAGAATGTCATTCATACTCATAGTATAATATAGTTTTCTCATTTCATTACTAATATTAATTCATTGTTTACACTGTGATTTTTTTATAAAATATTCGGACGTTGGTTTTAAGTCCCTTTCCACATAACAATGACATTTGTGTCATTATTCACAAAATAATCTGAAGAAAAAAATTCCTTCAAGTATTACTTTTCAGAGTTGTCAAAACATCAATCTCGTATCAATATTCAACCAATTTCAACTCAATTCAATCCGGTTATATTCGTTAACTAAGATTTACATTACCGTAGTACAATAAAACATTCAGTTATTCGATTCAACTTCGTTATTTTAGATCAGCGTCTCCCCCACACATGGAGTTCTTAAGATCATTTTTTCCCACTGACAGCCATGTTGTTCGAGGTTTCCCAGGCGGTTTTTGATATTCTTCCATTGCGTATCGAAGAGCTTTCTTCGTCGGTACCTCGTTTGGAGCACGTATAAACTCAGCTAACCATTTCAACCTATTCTTCTTTACTTCTGTGCTCCATCTTTTTAGCTTCGTTTTCTCGTAGGTTTCATCAATTGTGGCGATGTTCGGCCATTTTACGTTTAGGATATTCGTATAAGTTTCCTTTGGAACGAGTCTATTTTTCGATTTTTTGAAACACCAATTTTCTTGGTGGTTCAGGTTTCGGCGTTGTAAATGAAGATTGGTTGAAGGCCGCTGTCTTAGAGTTTATCGTGATATTTTGGTTAAAGAAGATATGATGTAACTTTTTCGCCGCAGTGATTTCCGCCTGCTCATATTCAACCAGGAGCAAGTTCAAAAATGAAAGAAAGTATTTAAAGGCATACCGAACTACCCAGGGTATCACGCATTTTGAGTTTGAACACCCGGGGCAAGTCTCGGCGTGCTTCTCGGCGGACCAGAAAATAATCCTTTTTTATTTTAAACTTATAATAATTGTTATTAATCGCGCCTTTCTTTAATTTGTTGACCGTGGAAAGTTAGCTGGTCTGTATTATTTCAACAATTCTTTATCGTTTTCAAATCAAAACAACATGGAGAGAAATTAAAAGAAGAATTACGATCAATTTTTGGTGGCAATATTCGATGCACAGACACAGTTATGTTCTGTGCAATTCTACAGAACTTCTCTTAGTTCTATTTATCTTTTTTCAACAATCCTCGAAGACACTCTGGTAAACTTTTACCAGAACTTTCTCTTAAAAATCATATTTTTACTTTTATTGTATAAACAAAATCTTTGGTAAAAAAAAGTAATTTCTGTTTGTATATTCTCGTTTAAATTTTAATTTTGTAAGAACCCACGAAATTAAAAATAGACCCTTAGGTAGTTCGGTATGCCTTTAAAGAAGGGACTTTACGGAATAACAGATTTCTGAACATTTTCTCAAAATAGACTGTTAGGAGATCGTGCGTTTTTAGTCTAGGATACCTGCCTAATATGTCCCGTCTAGAAATTATTTTGAAAAGCTTTTCGAGAACCCCTATTTATATATTATAAAACATAAAACATACGAATCTGGCGGAAAATAAGTTCTATAAAAAGTCTCGTAATTAATTCTCTTCTGACTTTTTGTTTACAGTTAACTTTCTTAAACCAGATGGCCTCGAAGCAAAACACATAAATGAAAATTTCAGAAACAATATTGTTACTTGACATATGTTTTCTTTTTATCCACGATCTAAACCCGCATGATTCTTGAGTGTGAATTTATAATATTTGTTACGCGAGAGAAATGTTATTTTCTACAGTAAAGGTTACGTACACGAACGAAACTTTTAACATCACTTCAAAAGCTCTACAAAGGCTAAAAACTTGTTAGTGTTTCATTCATCTAATTAACTTATTAATTAACATGTAAGAGATTTAAAAGGAAGGTTCAACCACGGAATTATATGAGTTTACTAAAAACAAAAATTTAACGAGAGCTTTTTAATCGACATATTTTTAAGGGAAGAAGGGTGGAAGACGAGTTATGATTTTGTCGAATAGCTGGCTTGTACTGCAGATTGTGTTGAGTTCGATAGCGGCCATTTTTCATGTGTTTCTGTTATATTGCCTTACACCTCGTCGTGAATCTGATGGCAACTTTGAACATCATTGGAGAAGGTTGGGTTTGAGTCTAACATTCGCACATCTACTGAGTGCGATTTGTTTATGCTTCACTGGTGTCACTACCTATGTTCTTGAATACTATTTCCAAACGTTTGACGGAATGATTGTTATCGAAACTTACATCCTGATCCTTTCAGTACAATGTGTGTTGCTGCATAACCTGAGTATCATGATCAATGATTTTAAATTTACGTCACCCCATAATGCATTGCCGGAAGAAAACCTATTCTACATTGCATTAACTTGGATTTCAACATCGGTCTGTGCTTTACTTTTGGCTTTTGTGACAACACACGACGAAGTGTCGAAAATTTTATGCGTCATCATACTATCGGCGGATTTATTGTTAGTTTGCGCGTATGCCGAAGTGTGTCGGAGAACATTTACCGCATTCAAAAGAGCAAATGAATTTGGACACGAATACTTTGCAGAACGCTTTCCAACGGAGCGAAGTCGACATTTTCTTTTCCTGGGAGTACTACTAGCAACATCTTTCATAATTTTTACGATACCGTTTACACTAGAGAGATTGATTTGGCAGCAGAACGACGTCGTGTCGTATATGTGCGTCACCCTTAATTCCATCTCGCACGCAATGATATGCATTATACGGTTATATTTACTAAAATAAAAATGACGTTTGGCTCAAAGACACAATATAGAAGATGTATGAATTACTTAAAGTCTATTTTCAATCGGTTAGAAGAAAAAAATTTAAAAATAGCGAAGAAAAACGAAGACATTTTATTTTCCGTAATATTTTCGCAAAAAAATACTACCTCGAACCGAGGATCTTTTCTAAAACTGCAAACCGTTTTAGAAGATAGCCTAGGTGCGAGGTTGCAAGATACATATATACATCAGTATGTACATAAAAAAGTGCTTCCTTAATTTTTTCTCTGATAAATATTTATATGAATAATAGTAAATGCTTTGTCGTGTGTATGAGGTATAACAACAATTCGGAATAATAAATA